>JANRMT010062791.1:204546560-204559100 GCA_026402145.1 Polypterus bichir lapradei
ACGGATGGCCTTATATAGGCAGGCAGCCAACAACGTGGGAGGCGTTGGGATGGGGGACCCAACGCCGCCTCACACGGTGACCGAGCTGCAGGCTATGGACGTATATATGTACGTAAGTAGGATTCAGTTAGCGTTGGGAACCCGAGTACCAAATTTTTGAAGATGGGTCCATAAGTAACAAAGACCGTTGAAAAGTTCAATATGGCGGCTGACAGTGGCGTCATACCACTGAAATAAGTACGTACATTGGTTTCGGTTAGTGCAGTGAAGCCGCCTACCAAATTTCGAGAAGATGGGGCCATAAATAAGAAAGTTCAACATGGCGGACGTTGTTGACCGTTATGACCATTACGCGTAGAATTTCGAAATGAAACCTGCTTAACTTTTGTAAGTAAGCTGTAAGGAATGAGACTGCCAAATTTCAGCCTTCTACCTACACGGGAAGTTGGAGAATTAGTGACGTTGGAAAGTTCAATATGGCGGTCGACAGTGGCGTCATACCACCGAAATAAGTAAGTACATTGTTTTGGTTAGCGCAGGGAAGCCGCCTACCAAATTTTGTGAAGATGGGGCCATAATTAAGAAAGTTCAATATGGCGGACGTTGTTGACCGTTATGACCGTTACGCGTAGAATTTCGAAATGAAACCTGCTTAACTTTTGCAAGTAAGCTGTAAGGAATAAGCCTGCCATATTTCAGCCTTCTACCTACACGGGAAGTTGGAAAATTAGTGACGTTTGGAAAATTCAATATGGCGGCCGACAGTGGCGTCATACCACCGAAATAAGTGCGAACATCAGTTTTGGTTAGCGCAGGGAAGCCACCTACCAAATTTCGTGAAGATGGGGTCAGCCTTCTACCTACACGGGAAGTTTGAAAATTGGTGACGTTGGAAAGTTCAATATGGCGGCCGACAGTGGCGTCATACCATCGAAATAAGTAAGTACATCGGTTTCGGTTAGCACAGGGAAGCCGCTTACCAAATTTCGTGAAGATGGGGCCATAAATAAGAGAGTCCAACATGGCGGACGTTGTCGACCGTTATCGACCGTTACGACCGTTACGTGTAGAATTTCGAAATAAAACGTGTTTAACTTTTGTAAGTAAGCTGTAAGGAATGAGCCTGCCAAATTTCAGCCTTCTTCCTACACGGGAAGTTGGAGAATTAGTGATGAGTCAGTCAGTCAGTCAGTCAGTCAGTGAGTTAGTCAGTCAGTCAGTGAGGGCTTTGCCTTTTATTAGTATAGATAACCTCATTATATCCATTATTGCCAATCACTAAAATTTCTGTTTTCTATTTATTTAGCTTGAGAAAGTTACTATTCATCCATTTAGAAACACAAGTAAGACATTGTGCTAGTGAATCAACAGAGTCGGCGTCACCAGGTGCTATTAAATACTGCATTTACCCACAAGTCATTTACTACTTTAACGAGTGCAGTTTCTGTGCTGTGATTTGTTCTAAAACCCGACTGAAATTTATCAAGAATAGCCTGTTTATTGAGGTGGCCATTTAGCTGCATAATGACTGCCTTCTCTAGAATTTTACTTAAGAAAGGCAGGTTAGAGATGGGTCTAAAATTTTCAAAACCAGAGGGGTCAAGATTATTTTTCTTGAGCAGGGGTTTAACTACAGCAGTCTTAAGACAGTCTGGGAAGACCCCCGTATCTAATGACACATTTACAATGTCAAGAATATTAACAGTTAGCACGCCCGATACTTCTTTGAAAAAACTTGTTGGTATTGAGTCAAGGACGCAGGTGGAGAGTTTCAGTTGAGAAATTATTTTATGTAAATCAGGTAAATCTATCCTGGTGAAAGAATTTAATTTGTTTATGACGGAGTACTCGGGCTTAGGAGGATCCTTAGTGTTGGGGAGATATACTATGTTATTTCTAATATCATTTATTTTTGACTGAAAAATACAGCAATACCCTCACAGGTTTCACTGGAGGTATTTTGGAGGCATTCCTTTGAGTTACCTGGTTTAGCAGATGATCAATCGTAAAGAATAAGACTCTGGGATTACTAGCATTGTTATTTCTAATCTTAGAGAAATAGCAGCGCCTCTCAAGACGGACTGTGTTATTGTATTCTGTTATTTTAACCTTCGATATCTCATAGTGGATAGTTAGTTTAGTTTTTCTCCATTTACACTCTAGCTCTACGGCAAAATAATTCATGTTTTTTTTTTTTGTCAACATCATTTGATTTGTTAATAAATATCCATTCTTGCCTTTCAGGCTTGCAACACAGTTCAAAAAAAGTTGGGACAGTACAGCATTTACCACTTTGTACAGTTCCCCTGTCTTTTAACAACACTTAAAAGACGTTTAGGCATTGAAGGAATCAAGTGACTAAGTGTTGCAGGTGTTAGTTTGTCCCATTCTTCCTGCAAACAACGTTTTAGGTGCGCAACAGTACGGGGTCTTCGTTGACGCATTTTTCATTTCAAAATGCACCAAACATTCTCTGTATGAGACAAATCAGGGCTGCAGGCAGGCCAGTCAAGCATCCGCACCCTCTTCTTACGCAGCCATGCCTTTGTTATGCGTGCAGTATGTGGTTTGGCATTGTCTTGCTGAAATAAGCATGGGCGTCACTGGAAAAGTCGTCGTCCTGAAGGCAGCATTTGTTCCTCCAAAACTGAGATATACGACTTCTCAGCATTGGCACTGACACAACCCCATACCATGACAGACCCTGGCTTTTGGACTTGTATCTGGTAACAGTCTGGATGGTCCTTTTCCTCTTTGGTCAGCAGCACACGGCGTCCATTTCTTCCAAAAAAGATGTGAAAAACCAATTCGTCTGACCACAATACACGTTTCCACTGCACAATGGACCATCCCAGATGCCTCCGAGCCCAGAGAAGTCGACGGCGCTTCTGGACACTATTTATGTAGGGCTTCCTTTTGGCACAGTACAGTTTTAGCTGGCATTTCCTAATGTAACTACGTACTGTAGTGCTTGAGAGTGGCTTCCTGAAGTAGTCCTGAGCCCAAGCAGTTATATCATTTATTGATGAATGACGGTTTTTAATGCAGTGCCGTCTGAGGGCTCGGAGATCACGGCCATTCAGTTTAGGCTTGCGCCCTTGGCCTTTGCGCACGGTAATTTCTCCAGATTCCCTGATTCTTTTCACTATGCTATGCACTGTAGAGGGAGAAATGCCCAAATCTCTTCCTATCTGTCTTTTCTTCATCATTTCAAAGATTTTTGCCCGCACTTGGTGGCAAACTGGCGATCCTCTGCCCATCTTTGCTCCTAAAGGAGTAGGCCTTTCCTTGATCCTGTTTTTGTACCGAATCATGATTGCAATCACCTGTTAACATCACCAGTTTCCAATCACATCATTATTTAGTTATTATACCTCATTACTACCCCTGAATTGCCCCCATCCCAACTTTTTTTGGAATGTGTCGCAAGACTGAATGGCAAGAATGGATGTTTATTTACAAATCAAATGATGTTGACCAAAAAAAAAAAAAAAAACATGAATTATCTTGTGTTCATACTGTCTGCAATGAAATAAAAGTTAAAGGAAATTTGTAAATTACTGCTTTATTTTTTTATTCACATTTTCCACACTGTGCCAACTTTTTCTGATTTGGGGTTGTAAAATGTCAAGCTTTTTGCCACCCCAACACATTTTTGCCCCTCTAGACCCTCCAAAAATGTATTTTGGGGATATTTTTGGACCATATTTTGCACAAGAAAATGACACCCTTATGATAAAGAGTAAACAAATAGGTGTCAACAGCAGATATCATAAAATCGTGACGTTATGCATGCCTCATCATTGGGTTCACCCCCTAAAGGGATACGAGAGGGTCAAAGTTACTCCTGTTTGCAAGATGTTGAAGAAAATGGGGAGTTTAATATAGGCATGCGGGGTGTTGTTTTATGCTATTTTGAGGTTGCTGATTACAAATATTATGTATGTATTTTTTTTATATTTAATTGTTTACCAGTGGCCCTAACCCTCTAAAAGCCACTCCCAGAAAGTAAGCAATGATATATTTCAAACATAAGTATGTGGGGTATCTTTTTAAAATATTTCAAGGCCAGTGATTATGAATATGCAGGGGTGGTCTACTATGAAGCTAGTGAAGCTTACGCTTCAGGGCTTCTAATTCTAGAGAGGCCCCAGAAGTGACCTTAGTCCACATTGCTTAAAAATATTGGCTGTCTACTGTATAAGGAGAGGGTTTTAACAAACAATAATACAGTGTAATTTAATATAAAATAATAATTAAAATACAAATTTAAAGGTGATTAAAGTATATAAAAAAAATTGTGGTGATCTGTTGTGGAACAACCCTACTGAAGACGATACCAGTGGTTACCCAGACCTCATTGCTCGTTGCAAAGGGGCCACCATAACGGTTTAAAGCAAGAGTTCCCAAACTTTTTTCGGCCGCCGACGCCTTTACCAAAAACTTTTAAAACCGTCGACCCCCTAGTCATTTACTTTACTTACTCAAATTAAGACATTTGTACAGTACTCAATATTAAATATTTCACTAGATATCAGATTTTAATCACTTGTAATTATGATTTAAAAAGATAAAATGGCTATGGAATATGGCATTATCTTGTGCAACATTATAATATTGAAACCTGCACTAATTAAAATTTAAGAAGCAAAAAAAAACAAGCAAGAGTTTTTTTTTTTTACATTTTTGACATTTATGAAATAAATATGTAAATTCAAAATAAGTACAAATAGTCCAAGCTGTACTGTCTGCATTTCTTTTTTGGTTCAGTCATATTATTATCTGAAGAAATACAAACTTTTATTAACAAACAATTTCGACAGCCCCTGTGATTAAAAAAAAAAAACAAAACAATAAAGTATGTACTTACTTGAAACAGAAGATTTTTGTTCAAACTCAAATAAATAAACTGTGTCCTCCAATTTTCTTTTTCGTAGTGCTGCTCCTCAATAAATAATTATATTCAAAGTTCAAATCACAAATAAGTACATGTCACATCAAACGAACCAATTTATAGTGCTTTATGAAAGCATGACCGTACAAGACTGATAGATTCTGCTAATATCGAATATCCGTCGTCTCGTCCCACCGCAAGCAAGAGCGGACATGCAACGGTTTTTAATGTCCGCACTTGCTTTGATACGTTCGATAAGACAATGCACAGATACTGTATGTTTGTGTTACATGTATTTTCATGCATTCTTACGTGTGACTCTTTTAATGACACATTTTACCTTTTTGTTCGTAAGTTTGGTATGTAATGTGTTTTTATCAAAAAAGTGTTTTTTTGAATTATTTTACTTCTTAATTAGGTACCTATTGGAATCATAGATATTTTGAAGTAACAAACAAATAGCAGTAGTAAGGGGGTCTATTTTTGCTGTCGTTGACCCCCCAATTTTTTTATTGAAACTATCGACCCCTAGAAAGTTCAAATCGACCCCAGGGGGTCGATATCGACCACTTTGGGAACCCTTGGTTTAAAGCTTCAGGTCCCCAGAAATCAAGGTCTGTCATTGTGAGTATGATGTTATTTTTGTCTTTTGTTCCTTGGGGATCTAGCCCTCTATGGACCTCTATCAAAGGGTGATACATGACAAATTTCAATTACAATTGAGAATATTTAGACTTTAAAGATTTAAAATGAAGCACATATTTGAATATTTCAAATATCTGATGTAGCTATTCTTGTTTATTATGTACTTCTACCTCACGAAGTAAATCATTACATTCCTTATGATCACTCCGACTAAGGGCGGCTTACGCTAATTCAGACTTTTTCCTTGCCGACATGAAATTTTCCAAGGACGTGCACGTTAGGTGAATTGGTGAAACTCATTAGGCCCATGAGTGTGCACGTTTGTGTTCGCCCTGAGATGGACTGGCGCTGTTTCCTGGGTTTGTTCCTACCTTGAGCTCGTTGAGTAGTGAGAAAAGCGCTATATAAATGCAAAGAATTATTATTATTATTTGCGCCCTATGGTAGCTGGACAGGCTTCAGAACCCCCTACTGCCCCGTGACCCTGGTCTGGATTAAGCAGGTTAGAAAATGAAATGACATAAGGATTTCCAACAGAACACAAGTAGAGACCAACTCAATACATCATTTATAAGAAAGTGACTTAATGGTAGGACTCACACATTAAAAAACTCTCCTTCCTTTAGCAGTGTAAGCGCTGCTGTTCCTTTTGCAGGGGGGCTTCTGAATTTTCATTATAAGTAACTTTGATTCTCTGACTGTTCCCAGAGATATTTATAACTGTTGGCATTCTCCACTGCCTGTTTTTTTTTTTTTTTTAAATCTATTAGTTATTGTAACAGAAAGCTTGGTCTTGCTTGAAAGTTTGCAGTGATCCAAGTCCGATATAAGATAAGACCTTTAAACTCTGAACTTTCCGTTAATCAGATTTCATAGCAGCATTTCATAAAGCATTCGATCTCTCGCTCTGGTTTCTCCGCGACATAAAAAAATGTCAGATCTGAAACGTGCAACATTGAAAATAAACAGGTAAGCCGTTAAACGAACGGGCAGATTAATTTAACAAAAGAAGACAGGCAGCACAGGCAACTCTCTTTTCCAGCAGGCCGGCTCAATGTAGGCGGGGCTCATCATAGACATAGAATTACTAGACGCCGCATGACCAGCAGCATCGTACGTCAACGTGGCCGCCATATTGCGAGTGGCACTGCTGTGGAGTGAAGTAGTGGATAAAGATGACTCACGCATGTGCTGCTTGGGATTGTACTCACCGCCTCACCCTGTAGTGAGGTTGTGGAGAGCTTTAAATGGAGCCAGTGAAGTGAGAGAGAATAGGTGTAATATGTTCAGTGGATTTAGAACAGCAGGTTATTATCCTGGCAGCAGAATTTTGAAGAAGTTGTAAGCGATGGATAAGTTTTTGTGGGATGCCAGATAGAATAGCATTACATTAATCTATACGTGAGGTGACTCAGGCATTAACCAGTACTTCAGTACTGTGTTGCGTAAGAACAGGACGAAGTCTAGAAATTTTTCGGAGATGGATGAAGAAATGTTACTTATATGGGAGGAATTATTTAATGATAATAATTAATAATTGCCATTATTAGTGTATAAATGGATATAAATAACTTCATGTAAACGATTCGCCAAAACCTGTTGCATGTAAATGATACTGTTTTAAACGTTATTGTTTTTTCATCAGAAAACTCGGTTTCCACGTCTACCTGTATTAGTTTAAATGGCACTTTTGCCACGCGCAATGGGCGGACGCGCTGACGTATCGTGTCGACTGGACAACACAGTGAATGCAGTGTCTATCTATATACAGTATGTCTATGGGCGGAGAAAACCTTCACGTACAGAATTGACGCGACGTGCCGTGTGACGTCATGTAAAGCGACGAAAACAGAAGTTGGCGTGCGCCTCGTGTCAGCTGCTTGTAAGCAGTTAACGTGATGGTGGGTTCTTGCTGTTGAATAAGACGACTTTAAAAACCTTCAAATCACCCAGACGTAGAAGGTACGTGATAAGAGTTTGGGGTCGTCACATAACAGATGTGGGTTTTTTGATTGCTTTCAGTCAGTGTTACAGCACTGGATTTCTATCACCGGCCAGCGGAGCGTTGAAAGATTGTGATGGACTGAATTCCCGGTGTCTCGCGGTACTCGCCATTCATTGTCCTCTGCTGTTCCTTTCATATTATTACGATTGTGATTATATGAGTCCCTTTGGAGTAAGATCGCTGTCAAAAATAACTCCAAATAATTGAAGTCAAATTTACATTTCAAGCGTGTCAATTACGCTAGTGCTTCTTAAAGTTATGCTTGCTTATGAAAATTACGAGTGCAATTCTCAAGCGTGAACTGTCAAAAATACGGCAATGGACGCGAGGTTGATTGTTGTTACTACGCATGTGCCACAAAAGGTGAAAAGATGTTGTATTTTGACAGCGATCCTACTCCATATGTGCGGGATAAAGCTTTGGTCGTCGGTTCAGTTGCCGCCTCGGTGTTGCGTGTTTGTGATCTAATTGGAGATCTCAGGGACCGGAGGTTTCCTTAGCAGCGTTTAGTGAACGTCCGTGGGCAATCAACCCAGGCTGTGATGCTAATCCATCACGGGGGTGCGCCATTGGACCCTCTCTTTACTTCACATGCGAGTCTTCAGGAGGTCTGGCGTAAAGCCCACGGAGATATGGGGAGAGCGTGACCGTTTCACGTGAGCTTAAAGTTATTCGCTTCCAGCCAGTTTCACATGTGTCACTAAAGTGGACCCTTTAGTTGAAGAAGAAAAAAAAAAAAAAGAAGTCGGTCTTCCACATTTTGTACACATTTTGTGATTGGATACAAAGGACCAACTCTGATATTTAATTTAATTTAATATTTAATGATATTTAATATTTGCCTTTGTTATACCTGAGTTGGGCACATTCCTAAAATTGGCAGGCTTAGTTGGCCCATTTCCTTACCTAGTGAATGGAATTAGATGTTTAATGGGCATTGCAGAGGGTTAGATGGCATTGGGCTACACTAGTTTTGAGAAAAGATCAGATACCTTTGTTAAATTGCAGTTGATCTTGGCCTAACCCAGTGTGGGCACATGGGTCAAATGGACTGTCAAATTTGTCATATTCTTCTATATCTAATGAACAGATTCAATGGGATGTTTGACTGGCATTATGCAGAGCTGTATGCCACTCTAATTTCCCAGAGAAATGTGAATAGTTTTGTTAAATGTGAATAGTTTTGTTTGTGCAGTTGAGTTTAGCTGTCCCAGTGCGGTTACATGGGTCAGACTGACTGGCAAACTTGGCAATGAAGGAAATTAACTGTGATATTTAATAGGCACTGTAAAAGTTTAAACGGCATGGGACCACCCTAGATGTTCCAGTTTTGAGAAAATCCAGATTCCTGTGTTAAGTTGCAGTTGAGTTTTGCCCAGACTGACTGGCAAAGTTGGCACATTTCCATTTGTAATGACTAGGATTAACTTTGATGTTTTAATGGGTGCCGTAGAGGGTTGTGCAGCATTTTGCCACCTTTTATTTTCATAGCTTTGTGACAAGACAGATTCCTTTTTTTATGTTGCAGTTGGGATTTGCCTGGGTCAAATTGGCTGCCATACTTGGCATATCCAATGAATTGGTTTCACTGTGATGCTCAGTTGCCATTGTAAAGGCTTAAGTGGCACTGGATTGCCCTTATTTTAATAACTTTGTGACCAGATGGATGCCTTTTTAAAATTTCAGTTGGGTTTTTCTCGGCCCAACATGGTTTACATGAGTCATACTGACTGGCAAAGTTGGCACACGGTAATCAGATGAATGGGATTTGTGTGATGTTTTATTGGCATGGAGATAAGAAAAGAGCTTTACGCTTCCTAAAATTGGCTCCAGCTTCCCTCTGCTTTGGAGGGGCTTTGAAATTGGATGGATGAATGCATACATCTGCAAATAAAATGAAAATAAAAAAATAAAAAGTATTGTGAAAAGCGACACTAAATAAATGCTAACAACATAAAATGCAAGTGGGCGGCATGGTGGTGCAGTGGTAGCGCTGCTGCCTCACAGTAAAGAGTCCCGTCTGGGTTCGCTTCCCGGGTCCTCCCTGTGTGGAGTCTGCATGTTCTCCCCGTGTCTGCGTGGGTTTCCTTCCACAGTCCAAAGACATACAGGTTAGGTGCATTGGTGGTCCTAAATTGTCCCTATTGTGTGCTTGGTGTGTGTGTGTTTGTGTGCCCTGCAGTGGGCTGGCACCCTGCCTGGGGTTTATTTCCTGCCTTGCACCCTGTCTTGGCTCCAGCAGACCCCGATGTCCCTGTAGTTAGGATATAGCGGGTTGGATAATGGATGGATGGGTGGATGAAATGCAAGTATAAATAATTACATGGGTCAAGATATGCCTTTGGTTCCTTATTCCTTTATGCTGGTCAGTCAGTCATTTTCAAACCCGCTTGGTCCTGAACAGGGTCATTGGGGGGTATGCCGGTGCCCGTCTCAGCCAGCATGGGGCATCAGTCCATCGCAGGGCAAACACACACAAGAGACAATTTAGTATCACCATAGCGCCTAACCTGCCTGTCTTTAGACTGTGGGACAAAACCTCCCGCAGACACGGTGAGAACTCCTTTATTTAATGTCCTTATGTATTTATTGCTGTATCTCATAGTTGTTTGATTTATTTTGCTTAATTATTTGAATGTTCTTCTGCACACTCTGCACTCTGTCGTTAACCTAACTCAATGCTTCCACAGCAAAATCGTGAGCTTTAAATGAACTCATTTAAAAGCAGCGCCTTCACAAGGTGGGGGGGGGGGGCTGCTGCTTCAGAAGCTTATATTTTTCAAAGCCCCCAATCTTTAAGTCTGTTTTGTATCTATTATATCCTCCTGGGGCTGGGGCTTAATTCTGAGCCTCCCATCACAACCTCAAATCTCTGACCAAGAGTGCCGAAATCCAAAGGTGGGGAACATTCTGCAACGTCTCTCTCGCTCTCCTGCACACGTATAACAAACATCTGGATACTCGGCTAAGGCGTTATTTAAAGTTTAAAACGGTTAATTTGTTAATTTAATGCTCTCGCTTTTTATTGTTACTTACATGTTGTCATTGTTAAATTCATTTCGTTGTGGCGGTTTTATTTTGTTTTTTTTGCGTTTTGCCATTCGGTGCCACTTTAAGGGGGGGCTAAGTATGAAGTACAATCGCTGTCAAAAAGAACTCCAGCATTCTACCTTTGTGGCACATGGGCAGTAACAAAAAACGGATGGTTTCCTCCTCGATCGCGAATGCCCCGTGTGTCCAATTTTTGACAGTTTGTTCACACTTGAGAATTTTCAGAAGCAAGCGTAACTTGCATGTGTGAAGTGTAAATCTGACTTAAAAATATTTTTGATCAATTTAGGTATGTTTACAAGCCTTAAGTTTTACCCCATTGGCCGTGCTCTTTCTCTCAAGGGTGGGGGTCAACTTGTTCTCAATCCTACTTTTTGTAAAAATTGATTGATTTGTATGGAATGATTACAATAAAATTAATAAAAAATATATATATATTTTTGACAGTGATTTCACTTCGTAAGGCCCGATTCTACTTCAGAGCACCCAGACACTCCGCCATCCCTTGCTGTGTTTTTCGTGGGTTCATCCAAACACAAGGAGGGGGTGATCTCACATGGAAACAGCACTTTGATACCCGATTTTCTTTCCTTTTTTTATTAAAAGAGAGTAAAACCTCTGCCATAACTCACAGTTCAGTTACTGGTGAAAGCAGTGCGACTTTACAGCCATTGTGTTCCAAAAACAAACAAACAAACAAACAAGTAAAAAGAAGGCACACACAAAGAGCAATTAGGTCTCATGGGGCCAGATGTGACTCTCAATGGCTTGGGACAACCCGTTAAAATAAATTCTGCAAAGGCGACACCCTCCCCTGATTCCTTTAGTCCGTGCACTAAATGAACTCGTTGGGGTTCAGAAAGAGAGCAAAAAAAGATACATAAATAAAAGACTTGATACTTAAAGGAAATAAATGCTAAAACTGCTCAAAGGTGAACCTGTTATCTGCCGATAAGCTCATTGAGATCCTGCTGTCCAAATGGTTTCATCACCGCCTCTCCTGGTTGAACTAATAAGAGTTCTGCTGCTGCTGCCAAGCAGACACGAGACAAGACGTGGCTTTTTCTTGTCCTCCCTCCCTGTGTTTTAAATTGCTGGCTTTTGTTTGACCCTTTTAATCCAACAAGGCTGAAGATTGCCACTTATTCACAGCTCTTTATCCCCCTGGCTACTTATTCCCTGCTCCATATTCAGCTCCTAATTCTGACACTTTGTGTAAACTTTGCCAAGCTGCAGTTGAGCTTTTCCTGGCCCAACTCTCTACCTGCTTCACAATGACTGGTAGAGTTGGCACACAATCCTGTATCTAATGAAGTGAGATTTACTGTGATGTTTAAAGGGCACTGTAAAGGGTTAAAAAGCATTGGCCCACCAAAATTGTCACACAGATACCTTAGTTTCGATTGACTTTTGCCCCACCCAACATGGGTGGGTACCTGGGCCAAAATGACCGGCAAATTTGAATGAATGGATGCACTGTGATATTTGATTGGCACTGTAAAGGGTTAAAAAAAAACACTGGACCACCACAGTTGTCACACTTTCCAGAAAAGACAGATGCCTTTGTTAAGTTTCGATTGAGTTTTGCCTCACTCAACATGGGTGGGTACCTGAGCCAAAATGAGTGGCAAAGTTGAATGAATGGGATACAGTGTGATATTCAAATGGCACTGTAAAGGGTTAAAAAGCATTGGACCCCCCCAATTGTCACACTTTCAGAAAAGACAGATACCTTTGTTAAGTTCGATTGAGTTTTGCCTCACTCAACATAGGGTGGGTACCTGGGCCAAAATGACCGGCAAAGTCCGCACACTCCTATATCTAATGAATGGGATACAGTGTAATATTCAAATGGCACTGTAAAGGGTTAAAAAGCATTGGACCCCCCCCCCCATTTTCACACTTTCAGAAAAGACATGCCTTTGTTAAGTATCAGTTTAGTTTT
>JANRMT010062791.1:204585578-204606006 GCA_026402145.1 Polypterus bichir lapradei
TCTCATTTCTGACACATCTGACTTCTCCTTTATTGCCCAGGTCTCAGTTCCATGCACCGTTGCTGGTCTTATGACCATTTTAAAATCCTCACCTTTAGCCTTCAACCTTAATTCTTCAATCACACAATACTCCTTCTACCTTCTTCCAATTGTTCCATCCACACTGCACTCTATGGGTTATCACTGCATCTAATTCTTCATCTTGGGCTACCACTACTCCTAGATATTTAAACTTCTTTTAAGTTAAGCTAACTCCTGAATCTTGATCATCACTAAACCTCACATATTCTGTCTTCTTCTTCCTATTCATCTTCAATCCTCTTTCTTCCAAACCCATTCTCCATCATTGCCTCTTTTCTGATGCGCAAAGCAGTACTGGGGGACTGGTCTTTTATCCAGCGACTCAACGTGTCCATAAGCAGATCAAAGAGGTGAGGACTTATCATTTTGATGAATACAGATTATTAAACCAATATGTACGGTGCCCTGCATAATGTTTGAGACAAAGTCTGGAGAGTTGGAGGCAGAATAGCAACCTGGCACACAATTCCAAGTAAACAATGGAACTGATTTTGGACTTCAGGAGACTGAGCAACAGCAATCTCCACTCTATCAGCATTAACGGTGTGAGGGTGGAGACAGTGCAGCGTTTCAGATTCTTGGGAGTCCACATCAGTCAGGACCGGTCATGGACAACAAACACGACAGCATTGGCCAAGAAAGGTCTTCAGAGGCTTCACTTTCTGACATGCCTGAAGAAAGCACATCTCCCACAACAGCTGCTGGCTAACTTCTACTGGCGCACCACAGAGTCTGTCATCTCATACTGCATTACAGCGGGGTACCCTGGCTGCACCTCCGAGAACAGGAAGACCCTCCAGCATATCATCAAAACGGCTCAGAGAATTAGTGGTGCTCAGCTACCATCATTGGAAGAAATCTTCACTACCCACAGCAGAAGAAAAGCAAGCAACATCTGTAGAGACTCAACCCATCCTAGCCATAGCATTTTCACTCCTGTGACTCTGGCAGGCACTTCATAGCTCTGCATGCCCCCACTACCAAGCTGAAGAAGAGCTATTACCCCAAAACAATCAGCCTATTTACAAAAAAAAACAGTTTTCTGAAAAGCAGTGGTTTAACATAGAAATTAACATAAAACATCTGTTGCTGCATACTGTGGCTGCCAGTTTGCCAAGAATGTGCCAGGCTGTCTTTGTGTGGCTGGGGCAGCAGCAGCGGTGCATTGCATTCTGGTTTCTACCTCTTGTCGTTGTTAAGTGGCAGTCCTCCCAGGCAAACAGTGCCATAGGCGTGTCAGCTACATGAACCTGTTCAGCACCACGATTAGCTGGGGACCAGTCAGCTGAAGCTGGAACCTCACATTCATTTTCGATCGCTTGTATCAAAATTGGAGTCCAACAAGTCCTAGTCCAATTCAGAGAGAACAGGCAAAACGTCCATGGAGTATTTTGCTTTACATGTCTGCTTTGATCTCTCACCAGATGTCAATGCCATTTTTGCCATTGTTTGTGCCTTGCTACTCACGCGAGCGCAGGAAATCTCGGTCAAAACCAATGAACCTAACTTTCCTTCTTGCAACGAGAGTCCAACTAAAATGTAATTCTCCTCTAAGTGAGAATTTCAAATCCTTATATATAATTTGATAGTATCCGTATGTATGGTATTCGCAACAATACCCCGTATGTATGACGATGTATGGTGTTCGCGTCAATACCTTGACTCAATACAAGTTAGAACCATGCAATCGGACTCTTTCTTAGTAGTTAGAACATAACGTGGCAAACACTGACGCAGTATTGCATGATTGGCTAAGAATGTTCGAATGCTTCAGTGACGCCGCTGGACATCTGAGTATAGGAAGTTGGAATTGATTCGAGCAGATAACAGTAATTTCGGTGTTTTAAAATGTGTTATTGAATCGAGCTGACGAATATGAGAGGGAAGAGAATTCCCAAGTTAAGGAGCACAATGAGAGACGCTCGAGCTCCCATAGAACAGAGTCTGATGTGTGGTACAGAGAGTAGAGCTGCAAATGAGGATCTGAGTGAGCGAGAGGAGTGCAAGTCTGGAGGAGATCAGTGAGGTTGTGGAGAGCTTTAAATGTTAAGAGCGGTATTTAGTATTGTATTCGGTAGTTAACAGGGAGCCATGGAAGCTGAGAGAGAATCTGTGTAATATGTTCAGTGGATTTAGAACAGCAGGTTATTATCCTGGCAACAGAATTTAGAAGAAGTTGTAAGCGATGGATATGTTTTTGTGGGATGCCAGATAGAATAGCATTACAGTAATCAATACGTGAGGTGACTCGGGCATTAACCGATACTTCAGTACTGTGTTGCGTAAGAACAGGACGAAGTCTACAAAAGTTTCAGAGATGTAAGAAGGCAGTCCGAGAATTGTTACTTTTATGGGAGGAATTACTTAATAATAATAATAATAATTTTTATTATTATTATTAGTATTATTTAATAATTGCCTTTATTAGTGTATAAATGGTTATAAATAATTACATTTAAACGATTCACCAAAAACTGTTGTATGTAAACGATACTGCTTTAAATGTTATTGTTTTTTCATCAGAAAACCCGGTTTCCACGTCTACCTGTATTAGTTTAAATGGCACTTTTGCCACTCGCAATGGGCGGACGCGCTGACGTATCGTGTCGACTGGGCAACACAGTGAATGCGGCGTCTATCTATATATGCCTATGATTTGTTCGCTTTGCGACATAGTGTAAATAAAATAAATTCATCTCACCGTGGTGTGTATTCCATACGTAATACCATGTAACACATTATAATTCTCCTGCTTTATGCGAATATACCCACGCCACCGAGAAGACGACGTACAATTCCACGGTCCACTTCAGATGCCAGAGAAAAGTCTATTTCAAGGGCGTCTCAAACGCTACAGCAGACACAATCCAAAGTAGAGGAACTTACAATAAAATGTGAATCAGAAAACTGTTTGTTCTATTTCTATGTTCTGTTTCTTTCATTTGGGAAATTCACCAGTTATAGATTCCTGGGCAACGGCGGGTACTCCTGCTAGTAGTATATAACATCAGTTACCCACTGACTTAACAGAGGTGAGTAGGATTCTCCCTGTAGAACAAGATAAGTCTGCATGCCAATAGTGTAGTAAAGTCGATCACAGTTTATTTGTCCTTCTCCACTTTTAGTCCCTCTGTGAGCCCACCACAACAACAACAACATTTATTTATATAGCACATTTTCATACAAAAAAAATGTAGTTCAAAGTGCTTTACATAATGAAGAATAGAAAAATAAAAAACACAGTAAGACAATAAAATAAGTCAACATTAATTAACATAGAATAAGAGTAAGGTCTGATGGCCAGGGTGGACAGAAAAAACAAAAAAAACTTCAGACGGCTGGAGATAAAAATAAAATCTGCAGGGATTCCAGACCATGAGACCGCCCAGTCTCCTCCCCACCAAACACTCTTATACTCTTATCTCAGGGATCTATAGGCTTGTACAGTGACAATAAAGATATCTTCTTGCATCTGAGTAAATATATGTTGCTGCTTTCTGGGAAGAGAGAGAAGAAAAAAGATGGAGAGCAAGGGTGCTGGTTCACATATCGAGGTTACCTCAGTCTGAGGGTTCCAATAATAAATTAATTGTTTTACAAATTTTACACTTACATTTGCACTTCACATATTTTACACCACAGAGGAACACCTTGTGTCCCAAATCTAAGCACTCTGTGATCCAAAACACTCTTTCTCCTCACTACACTACCTGTGTCTATCAAGGCCTTGTATTGTTGACCCACCACAATAACCCATACCACCATTTCCCCTGTTCTGAAAACGGTTCTTCTTATCTGGCTGTGGGCAAGGTTATAAACAAAGTTTAGCCCTCTTGCTTCTTGTTTGGGCAAAACCTATAAAATGTGGCCATTCTGAATACAACCATAGCAAGTCACACCCTCCCCTACCAACTTTTGTTTCCTGGACCCTGACCTATATCAGCCTGAGACATACCTTTGGGCTATTCCATTGCTCTTTGCTTCTTACCAACTCTGTCAGCTTTGCAGATGATGATGGGAAGCCAAGATGCCTTCCAGAAAGTCTTCAGCAACCTTGGTGGTCCTAGGGTAACGCTGCTCTACCCAGATCCTTTCTGCAGGTTCATCTGGAACTGGGGAATGTGACTGTTGCACCAGGTTAACCTGTCCCTGCAGCTGGATGAACTTATAGGTTCTTAAGATGTTGCTAGAACCTCTGGTCCTTGTCCTCCTGGACAGCAGTGAACTGCCATAACAGCACCTCCACAACTCTGATATTGTGGAAGTAACCTCCGAGAAAGACAGGAATAGTTCAATCAATCAGTCTTTATTCAGGCACCAGTGAGTACATACAGTAGAATTCATGCATTGCAAGGCAGAAGAGCAAAGTTCCGCTTTTTCAGTCGGCTTTTTGTTTTTCTTTCCTCCGTCTCCCTTGCCCTTACTTATCAAAAAGCATAATATCGTTTACCCAAGTATTTCATCTTGTATTACGCAACATGGCCAACCATTTCTTTTGTGTATGTGTCAGATGGGGTCCTAAAGAAGGAAAAGTCAAAAAGTCTGATGGATGCGTTCCTAAAAAAAAAGAAGTTGTCCTCGGTCAGCTTATGGCAGACACCTGTATGAATAACCTGCCGTTAGAGCAAAACTGCTTTGTCAGCTTTTAACCCTTTGTAGCTTGCAAAGTAGTTACATTTTCTTTCACAATATTTTCTGGGCTGCTGGTGTCCTCAAATGTTTATGATGCACACGGGTCAAATCCATGGTCTCTATCTATGGTTTCAACTTCAGACGCCATACTGTACAGTTTTCATCTGTGTTCACAAAAGGAATAATGTTTCCACTCTCTCTCTCTCTCCACCTAAATCGATCCCACTGCTGCCACCAAATGTGATACCACATGCATTGGGAAAGGGCTGTCAAGCTACCTTTGCATATCCCTACAAGGGGTTTTTTGGGAGTCTTTTCTTTGTCTTCTTAGAGAGTCAAGGCTGGGGGGCTGTCAAGAGGCAGGGCCTGTTAATGTGCATTGCGGCACTTCTTGTGTGATTTTGGGCAATACACAAATAAATTGTATTGTACTGTATATCTTGCAAATTATGGACTGAACAAGATCAGAGGGAGAGATAAGACACAGAAACAAATGTTGAGGAACACAGTGGTGGAGTTTATTTATAGAGTGTCATGTTTTTAAATAAACACAGCCTTTCTGCACTGGCACACAATCAAATTTACAAAAGGCAAAGGGGAAAATAGTTGACGTTACGTAATGAACAAAAAAATCCACAAAACTAAGGCAGTCTTCCACCTTCACATACAGTTCAGGGAGATTCTTAAAGAAAAAAACAAAATAATGTGTGTATACAAAAAAAAAAAAAATACCAGCACCAAAATAATCCCAAAACTACATGTACATCTCCACCCAAAACTAATAAGCACATGCATACAAAAAAAAACCCCACTGACAATAAGAATGTATACCAAAAATCACTCAACAGATGTAATCTCCAAACCTCATTCCTGTGACCAACTAATGACCCCTGTTGGCCAGAAACTGATTTTATAAGGCCATCGACATCTTCCAGCAATTCACTGACCCCTGTTCACATATCGCGACAGTTGCAAACACATTCATGTCACACAGCATTGCATGTCTAAGGAAACCTGCTATTGAATTCATTATCCTGCTGCGGGCATGCGTGTCAATTCTACGAGCAATGTGCAGCCATGCCAAATTCAACCATGCTGTCACCACTCACAATGGTAAGTCCCATGCTTTGCACGTGAGTAGGTTCAGGATCCCGTTTTACCGTTAAGCTACACTCCTTAGAAGCTATGGGATCCCCAATTCTTTAAACTAAAGTAAGGAATTCGATTTTTCTTTACTCAAAGTAATCTGCACCACTCTCTCCAACAGTGATGGTTGGCTGCAAGACACCAGCGCCTGGATCTGAGTGATGTGGGAATTCATGCAGGCCTTCAACTTGTCTTGCCTTGAAGTGTGATTGGTAACATGTGCTTGCGGCGGCGCTTCCGTGCACATTAACTCTTTCGAGGAGGGTGTTAACTTATAACAGCTTTGCACAACTGCCGGCCGCTACACAAACGCATTCAACACTACGATCAGCTGGGGACTGATCAGCCGATGCTGGTACGTCACTTTCGTTTTTGATCTCCGGATCACTTTTCTCACCTCACCTTCCTCATGGTCGTCCTCACCCTGTGAGGCAAGATCTTGCATGGAGCGCCAGACCGAGGGCGATTGATGGTCATTTTAATATTTCTTCCATTTCTGAATAATCGCACCAACAGTTGTCACCGTCTCATCAAGCTTCTTGCTGGTGGTCTTGTAACACATTCCAGGCTTGTGCAGGTCTTATCCCTTACGTTCTTTGACAGCTCTTTGGTCTTGACCATGGTGATGGAGAGGATGGAATGGAAGAAATTGATTCTGGGGACAGGTGTGCTTTATACACATCACAAGCTGAGATCAGGAGTATCTGTAATTGATTGATTGACTGATTGTAATCTCTGCACCACGTGGGCACACAGCCAATCTGAGGGAGTCAGAATTTCGGCTGGGTTGTAGGAGATCAAATCCTTACTTCACTCGATGACATACAAATCAATTTATAACTTTTATGTAATGTGTCCTTTCTGGATTTTTGGTTGATATTATGTCTCTCTCCATTAAAATGAAACTACCATATAAATCAGAGACTGTTCATTTCTTTGTAAGTGAGGAAACGTACAAATTCAGCAGGGGATCAAATAATTATTTCCCCCACTGTATCCCCAACCCAAGGGCCAAAGCAAAGAATGGGCACCTTTTCATCTGGGGATATGAGTGCCCAGGATGAATGACTTTTTTGTATGCTTTTAATATTACAAGTGTTGTTTCATCTTGAAGAGACTGGGTATTCCACCATATGAAAGTACTTATCAAGATGTGGGGAGTTGGGAGAGTTCCATTTATGCCTTCTTTACGTGAATACTTACTCCTTTAAGGCTTCCTCCTTATCTCCTGTAAATTTCAGAGTGTTTCTAAAGTTGGTTACACAAGAAAATCGTCTGCCACATTCAGAACAGCAATGTGGCTTCTATCTTGTGTGAATTGGTTTGTGGGTGTGAAGATGGCCTCTTTGTGAAAATCGTTTGCCACATTCAGAACAGCAATATGGACTCACTCCAGTGTGAATTCTGCTATGGCTTCAAAGAGTACTCCTGTCCGAGAATTGTTTTCCACATTCAGGAACGCAATGTCACCTCTGTCCCGTACGAGTTCAAAACTGTATCTGAAGAAGACTCCTGTGACAGAACTGTTTACCACATTCGTAACAGCTTTTTACAGTTATACAAAGTTTCCTAATCTTCACAGGATCAAACAATGACATATGTCTTCATTCTTATCACAGCTACTGAGGTTTCCATATGGCAGGGCTCTCTCAGACCTGTTGTAATAAAGAAAGTCTAGTGCTGATCTCAGCTATTATTTAAAGGAAAATTCCCAGACAATTATATACAATGATGGTAATCATCAAAACTTAAGGACTCCTGGATATACATTTCACTTCTTCCTCCATCCTCCTTCTTCACCCATTAGCTTCCTCCTACAGAGCTTTCCTCTTCTATCCCATGTGCACTGCAGAGTGTCTCTTAAGACTGACCAGACGCACAAATTTTTTGCCACATTCCGAGCAGGAAAACGGCTTCTCTCCTGTGTGAACTGAAGAATGCCTCTTAAGACTGCCCCTTAACGAAAACTGTTTGCCACATTCCAAACAGCTGTAGGGCTTCTCTCCAGTGTGAGTTCTAGTGTGTCTGTGAAGACTGCTCCTCTCAGAGTATTGTTTGCCACATTCGTAACAGCAATACGGCTTTTCTCCAGTGTGAGTTCTAAAGTGTATCTGAAGAAGCGTCCTGCGACAGAATTGTTTGCCACATTCATTACAGCGATACGGCTTTTCTCCTGTATGAGTTCTAATGTGGGTCTGAAGATTACTCCTTAGCGAAAACTGTTTGCCACATTCATTACAGCAAAATGGCTTCAATCCCGTGTGAGTTCTTTTGTGGGCTTGCAGATGGGCATTTTGTGAAAACTGTTTGCCACACTCGTAACAGCAATGTGGCTTCTCTCCCGTGTGAATTCTCTTGTGGGTCTGAAGACTGCTCCTTTGTGAAAACCGCTTGCCACAGTCAAAACAGCAATGTGGCTTCTCTCCCGTGTGAATTCTCTTGTGGGTATGAAGAGTGCTCCTTAGCAAAAACCGTTTGCCACATTCCAAACAGCTGTACGGCTTCTCTCCAGTGGCAGGTACGGTGTGTCTCTGAAGACTGCTCCTGTCAGAGAATTGTTTGCCACATTCACTAATGCAGAGATGTTTGCTTCCTGTATAAAGTTTAAAAGAAAAGTTTTAATCCATTGTCCTAATATTTACATTACTTCACAACATTAAACAAATGCTGCCTGAAATTATGAACAACCTTCGATATGCTTAAGCAATTGTAAAACTTAAGAAACGTGTGGAAGAGCACTCACCTTGTGAATTTTACTTTCTGTATTACAACTACTCGCCACACGTGTGCAGTCACCATTACTAAGAAGTTGAAATACTTAAAATAAATAGATCATAAGTGACAGAATGAATTGTCACGATTATTGGACACATTTTGTTAACTATGTTACAGAACTGTATCATCATTTTGTCATCAAATTCCTACAGTGTTGTTCACAGTTACATTTTTTTTAATGTTGTTCGATAAATGGAGGTAAAAAGTGATAATCAAGATATTCATTTATTAAACAGAGTGTCATGCCAAGTATGTTAACAACAAAATAAAGACTTCAAACTTGAGGAAAGCCAACTATATGGGGATGAGGAAGAGCCAACAAAACATCAGACGGGGAAACAAAAACTCAGCAGTGATAAATGAAGCTTGGTGTCACTTCAGAGATCTTCTGATCCAGACTCAAAATATGTTTATTCCGAAAAGCAGTAACACAAAAAAAGACAAAAGAATCTTCCAAAATGGATAATCAGGAGTATTATTAAAAAAAAGTACAACTGAAAAGATCAGTGTACAAGAAAAAAAAAAAAAAAAAAAGCCAGACAATTCTAATATAGAGGAACGCCGGACACTACATCAAGAGATCAAAAAAAGTATTTGAAATGTGAAAAAAGAAACTGAAATGAAAATTGCTGGGGAAGCCAAAATGAACAGCAAGCAATTTTTTCAGACTACTCTAGTTAAAAAAACAAAAAAAAAAAAAAAAAAATTATATATTAAGTTAAATATTTAAGAAACCTTAGGGACAAATGGAGAAATCATTGAAAATGTGAAGGAAATAACAAATACAGTGATCCCTCCTCGATTGCAGGGGTTGTGTTCCAGAACCCCCTGCGAAAGGTGCAAATCCGCGAAGTAAAAACCATACATTTATATTCTTATTTTTATATTGTCACGCTCGGGTCACAGATTTGCACACAAACACAGGAGGTTGTAGAGACAGGGACTTTAAAACACTGCAAACAAACATTTGTCTCTTTTTCAAAAGTTTAAACTGTGCTCCATGACAAGACAGAGATGACAGTTCTGTCTCACAATTAAAAGAATGCAAACATATCTTCCTCTTCAAAGGAGCGCCGTCAGGAGCAGAGAATGTCAGAGAGAGAGAGAAAAGTAAACAATCAAAAATCAATAAGTGCTTACTAGTGTACTAGTAAGACCATATCTGGAGTGTTGTGTGCAGTCTTGGCCACCGCAGTACAAGAAAGAAATAGCAGCAGCACTGACCCAGGTATTTTAAATCCTCAAAAGGTTTTGATAAAGGAGATCCATCAATGTTCTTTCAGCTTAACGGTGAATCAAGTACTCGAGGACATTGGTGAAAATTAAGGAGCAGTGCATTTAAAACTGAAGCC
Organism: Polypterus bichir lapradei; assembly: GCA_026402145.1. NCBI lineage: Eukaryota > Metazoa > Chordata > Cladistia > Polypteriformes > Polypteridae > Polypterus > Polypterus bichir. Next base: position 204,595,565 of record JANRMT010062791.1, read on the forward strand.
AGGGAGCGCTTCTTTACACAAAGAGTTGTGGGACTCTGAAACAAACTACCAGGACATGGAGTTAAAGCAGAAACCTGGACAACCATCAAGAACAATCTGGATGAGATATCCAGACAGCTTAGCTATTAGCTAAACAAACGGGCGACAAATGGACTGAACGGTCTGGTCTCCATTTTTGCAAATTTCTTATGTTCTTACAAAATGCACCTTTAATAATGAGAATTTACCCTGACATTTTCTGAGCTTGGGAATGGACACTATACAAATAAAATGTATAATTATTTCTTCACAAGTGGTTAAGGCTTTGGACTTCAAACCCTTAGGTTGTGGGTTCAAATCCCATTGCTGACACCACTGTGTGACCCAATGTGTGTTATTTCACCCACCTGTTCTAGAATTGGAAAATGAAAAGAAATGGAAGCAATTGCATCTCAAATGTTGCAGGTCGCTTTGGATAAAGGCGTCAGCCAAATAAATAAATGTAAATGTTAGAAGAAATTAATGTGGAAACCAGGGGAATTCCAAAGGGTTCCCAAAAATTGTCTTGCAATAATATTGCAATACAAAAACAGAAAGTCTCTAATCCTTACATCACTATAGATAAACAGTCAAGCCACATTTATCACAAAATAAATCACAGCAGTTTCACTCCATTCTGTCATCAAAAACATAAGACACCCAGCTCTAAAACTTATTTACACTTACTTTTTGTACATTTATTTTTAGACGGTGGCTGATCTTCTGTTGTTCTAACTGTGAAATTCTCCTCCGTCCCGTTTGTGTCAGAATGTAAAGATTCAGACTTCACACTGACAGAAGGCCCAGGAGAGTGACAGTGTTTGCTCGGAGAAGAGACCATCCCAGTCACGGCTCCATCTTGACATGCATTGTGAAGGTCCTCTTCCTTGACACTCTCCAGACTTGTATGGATACTCGTCTCAATGCTGACAAACTTCTCTTCAGCCTCTTCTTTAACACACACTAACCCCAGCTCACAGTCCTCCTCTTTAATGCAGAGATGCTCCTGTTTAGGGAGAACAGACTCCCATTCCCAGTCCTCCTCCTTAATATTTACAGTCCTTATCTCCGGGATATTCACTTCAGACTCACACATCTCCTCTTTCACATCCATCTAGACGTTAAGAGAAAAACTGCAGCTTCTCTCTCTCTCTCTCTGTGGAAAGAACAGGATTGAATGAAGTTAAAACTGCCATCATACAGACCTAAAGCCATTCGATTTTTATTTTACAGCACCTTTGCATTTAACGTGCCTGTCAAATCAGAGCGCTCAGAGCCTGTTGATGGTAACTCATCGCTCTTCATATCAAATTTGTGTAATAAAAAAAAAAGTGAGAGGACTGAAAGTCCAACAGGCTGGAAGAAGATGACAGCCATCTTGCACTGTTGTGGGTTAGCAGAATTCACTGCTGGGATTTAACAAACAGTGTTGTTGGAGTCCCAGAATTGTGTTATCAGTTATGTTGTGGAATGTTTATACAAGTGGGGCCTCAGGATTGTGTTAAGAAGTAGACACCTGTCAGGATGGGGAAGATGAAAGAACAACTTTGCTAGCTTTTGTCAGATTGTCAAAGGTCCAACTCATAATATCATAAATACACATTAGATTTAATTATAACTTACAAAGTTTAAATTCAAAATTTAAATTACTCTATTAAATGAAGTTATTTCCAATCACTACTTAATTACGTTTGATTTGGTTCTGCCCTTACCAATACACTCACAGATTAAAACAAAGACAGTGCGATATGTAGATTTTAGTTCTGCTTCAAAATTTATAGATACTTTGAGTAGGTCGAGTATAATTGTGGAAAAAACATTTAGATCAGTTAACATTGAATGTAAACATGAAAAACAATTTAGATCAGCTAACATCACATTATAATGTGACCTTGAGAAATGCTCTGGATGCAGTGGCTCCCCTTAAAACAAAAGTGATCAAAGGACATAGAAACTCTCCCTGGATTAATGACAACACTTGAGCTCTTACAGTGTCGAAAACTGGAGAACAAAGGTCTTTCAAATTGCGTGGACAGAGAGTGTTAAAAAAATATAAAAAAGCTTTCTTTAAACCTTGTTCAGACTACTATTCTAAAATAATAGATTTGTTTTCAATTCTATTTTTTGTAAAACTTGATCTATTTGTATGGAATGATTACAATAAAATCAATAAAATTTTAAAATGAATAAATAAATAAATAAAATAATAGATAGCAGTAATAAAAATCCTTGGGTACTGTTCAGAACAGTGGCTAAATGAACAAATGGGAATTCAGATCTACAGTACAAAAGACCTACAGACATTAGCAGTACTGACTTTATGAATTTCTTTAATGAGAAAATTAAAAATAGAAGATCCCAGATCACCGCATCACAGTTTGCAAGGTGGACCTGCTTTCTCCAGATTGTAACGGAATCAAATGAACATCTGGACTGGTCTGACCATCTTATGCCACCTATTGCCCTGTTATCGAGTGCACCAGTTCTCCCGTATCCAGGCCAGACATTTGTGTGTGTGTTTAGAGATTATTGTTTATTATTTATATATTTATCTTCGTCTCAAGCTTCTGTAAATTTCCAATAAAGTAAATCTATGCATTTTACAGTGCCTTTCACTAACTATCTTATTTATTTATCTATCTATCTGAGTGGACCCAATGAAAACTCAGACGTCCATAACATGTCGTCCCCAAACACCAAGCATTTGTCTCTCACTGCTATTGTCTGCTATTTGTCTCTCACTAATGGGATTTAGTTATTTTTTTCTATACGCTTTGGCATTCCTGCCTCACTCGAAGGCTACCATTCCTACGCCAAGTGTGAAGCAGACACAGACAATAATACCCAACAGCCGAGCCAGAGCACCATACGTCAACCGCATAGATGGGACTTTACTATGAGGGGCCAAACAGGTCATAAATTTCTGTGTGTAATCTATTGGTTTAAGTGTGAACACTATTGCTTTATGAATATTTACTATCGGTTTGCGCGCATACTTAATTGGTTTGTGTGTGTACAATACTGCTTTCTTTCATATGAACTGTATTGGTTCGTTTCTGTATATTATCAGTTTGTGCCTGAACTATGTCTGTTTGTATGTGCATACCACTGGTTTGCATATGAACTATATTGATTTATGTGTGTATGTCGCAGTTTTCAGTGTGAACTGCATCGGTTTACGCTTGCGTGTTATAGGTTTGCATATGAACAATATTGCATTGCGGTCTGTGTCGGTCTAAAAATGGATTTGCGAATGCATTATATTGGTTTCATGCACGTCTTATACTGGTTTCATGTTACCGGTCGGTTTTGTGCTTGAACTCTGTTGCCATGCTGGTTATGAGTGCGCACCCTATCGCGACTCTGTGTATGAACTCTGTCTGTTCTGCATGCGAACTCTATTGGTTGTTCGTGTGATCTTCAGCGGAAATGGGCGGGGCAAGAAACAGGGCCAGTAGAGTCATGGAGTGCGTAGGGAAGCAGACAGAAGATGGATCTGCGTTAAAACAGGGCAGTATTTTCTTTTTCGCACAATACGTTTGTGAAAGGACTTGGTGGTAATTATTACTATTTAACAGAATCGACCCTTGAGTCTGTAATGAAGACAAGGCTGTAAGGTACGTATTCGGCCGTCTCTTTATTCGCTCCCAGCTACAGTATATGCTCGCTTGCAACCCGCGACTGTACTTTTTCACACAGCTTTTGTAAACCACTTAGTTATTCTAAAGACAAAATACTCTACATTTATGAGTGATGCCTTTATCCAACATAACATTTAGTTACTATTGGTTACATTTCTTATGCCCAGCGCCGCACAGACAGATGAAGTGACTTGCTCAGGGTCGCACCGTGTCACTATCAGGACTTGAACCTACAAACTCAGGATTAAAAGTGCAAAGCCCTAACCACAGTGCTTGCACACCTACAACGTGTAAATTAATTGCCTAAATGTGACCATTCTTTGAAAAGCTAAATATGCCACTTTTAAGACCTGCATGGGTGAGTTACATAATATTGGGTCACCTTACCTTTTGCAGCTTTGTGACAAGGCAGATGCGTTTTTTTAAGATGCAGCCGGGTTTTGCTCTGCCTAATGCGGGTACCTGGGTGAAACTGACAAAGTTCTGCCACTCCAATATCTGATAGATGGGATTAACTGTGACACTTAATGGGCACTGTAAAGGGTTAAATCACTTTGGACCACCTTCATTTTCATAGTTTTGTGACAGTGGTATAATATAAACTCGCCCAGGACAGATTCCTTTGTTAAATTTGAGTTTAATATTTTTGACCCGTGCAGGACCAAAATGTGGAATATTTATTTTTTCAAATAATGGATTGGTTTGTAATGATTGAATTTATGTACACGCTGTAGAATATTATGCCTTGCTGTTGCAAAAGAATAAGAAGCTGGTTTACAAAAGCTGTGTGAATAAGTAACTGAGTGCAAGTATATACTGGATGTAGCCAAGAGTGAATAAAATGCCAGCTGAATGCATACCCGTGATCATTTCAGAATTAAGGGAAAACACTCTTAAAAATAATTACCACCAAGCCCGTTCACAAACATACAGTGACAGGCAAAAGTATTCAGTCCCTTTAAAAGTCATCCTAATTTTCTGCATGACAAAAGATTTGTCCACATAGTTATCCATTTGGTATTTTTAATGTGAACTCTTAGGCTGTGACAATACATTTCCAAAGACCAAATAAACCATTTTCTGTAGATAATTAACTGAAGGAGAAAAACTCCAAAGTGGGGCTTTTTTATATCCAGTGAGACAGAAGAGACTCACAAGTCAGTCATTTTACAACCCGCTATATCCTAACTACAGGGTCACGGGGGTCTGCTGGAGCCAATCCCAGCCAGCACAGAGTGCAAGGCAGGAACAAACACCAGGCAGGGTGCCAGACAACCGCAGGGACTCACAAGTACCACCTCATTATGTTTAATTATGACAATCACCTTTGTAATTAATTTTTCATTGGTGTAAACCTGGAGCTTCCAAAGCACGGAGGTTTAAATACTCATGTATACTGATGGAGGTTTTCTTGTTCAGTTAAATGTGTACAGAAAATGGTTTATTTTGACTTTGGAGATGTTTTGTTACAATATAAGAAAAAATACTGAATGAATAAATGTGTACAAATCTTTTGTCTTGCATAAAATTATGACAACTGTCAAGGGGATTGAATACATTTGCGTGCCACTGTACTTCTGTTAAAGGGCTTGGTGGTGATTATTTTTAACATCTGAAATGATCACAGGACTGAAGTTAGGTACGCATTCAGCTGGCTTTTTATTCACTCCTAGCTACACATATGCCTGCAGTCAGCTACTTATTCACAAAACAGCTTCGTCTTCAAGGCAAAATATTCTACAGCGTGTACATTAACCTGCAAACTGATCCATTATTTAAAAAAAATAAACATTCCAGATTTTGGACGTGAAAGGGTTGAAAATGTTAAACGCAACTTTAATAAAGGAATCTGTCCTGGACCAGCTTATATTATGCCAGTTAATATACACATTGTAGATGTGCAAGCATTGCCACGTGGTGCTTAAGACTTTTCACTTTTAAACCCCCGAGTCTGTACGTTCAAGTCCTGATAATGACGCTGTGTGACCGTGAGCAAGACACTTTTCTGTGTGGTGTGAGGGGCAAAGGGCGAAAGAAATGTAACCGACAGTAACTAAATGTATGTTGGATAAACGCGTCAGTCGTAAATGTAGAATATTTTGCCTTCAGAATAAATAAATAACTGGTTTCAAAAGTTGGGTGAAAAAGTAGTGGCTTGTTGCGAGCAAACATGGATGCGAATAAGAAGACGGCCAAATACGTACTAACTCCAGCCTTGTGTTCATTACAAACTCGAGGGTAGATTCTGTTAAATAGTAATAATTACCACCGAGCCCTTTCGCAAACCTATTGTGCGAAAAAGTAAATACAGTACTGCCCTGTTTTAACGCAGATCGGTCTCCTGTCCGCTTCTCTTCACGCTCCATGACTCTACCGGCCCTTGAGTTTCTGTTTCTTGCCCCGCCCATTTCCCCTGACGATCACGTGAATAACCAATAGCGTTCATACACAGAGTTGCGGTAAGGTGCGTACGCATAACCAGTATGTTTCGTACACACACACAACCAATTGAGTTCAAGCGCAAAATCGACAGGTTACTCATATGAAACCAGTATAAGACGTACATGAAACCAATATATTGCATACACAAATCCACTGTTAGACTGGCACAGAGCGCAAGTCAATATGTTCAAACGCAAACCGATAACATGCGCGTGTAAACAGATTCAGTTCACTCACAAACCAATATCAAACATACTGGAACCAGTGACATACACGCGTAAATCAATATACTCCATATACAAATCAGTGGTATGCATATACAAACGGATATAGTTCAGGCACAAACCGATAATATACGGACAGGAACCAATATAGTACACATGAATGAAACCAGTATTATACACACGCAAACCAATTAAGCATGCAAGCAAACCGATAGTAAATATTCATACACCAATAGTGTTCACAGGGAACAGTAGAGGGCACTCTAGCTGTTATGTATAGATATATGTATGTATGGAAGGACGTTTCCAATAAAGTTATATATTGCATCAGAGACTCGCGTGAGCTTGCATAATAACACTACGCCGATGTTAAGTCGAGCAGAGTCCTTAAGCGAATAAAAAACGACATGAATAAAATGAACGTAAAGATGAAAACCACAAACTCGGATCACTTACCTTCTGCCTCTCTGGCATCTGCTGTTTTTAAAGCCGACCTACTCAGCAGTCTGATTACTGCACACCGTCTCACTCTCTAGCAAGTCGCATTCGATGACGTCACGGATCAGCATAATCTAAGTGCGTCATCAAGGGCGACGAAAACCGAAGAGCATGTAAACATCTGCAGTCAGCTGGTGCCAGAAAAGAAGGTGACTTTTGCATAATACCCGGAAACAGAAGTAAGTGATCTGAATCTCGGGGGTTCGGGGATTTGCTGTTAGTGTCAGTGTCATGCGATTCGAATCATGAACAAGTGGAGACTTAAGGACTCTGTTCGAGGGGATTCCTCAGTGTTGCGCGTGATTTGCCACTCATTGTCTTTTGTTTCCGATTCATATTCATTCAGTGCCGGATGCTCATTCAGTCGCTGTCCTCTGCTGATTGCTTTGAGAGATGACAATTTCTATAAAATCCGCCATATCGCCAACCCAAGAACAGAAGCACTATTTGAAAACAGAAGCAATACCATGTTGAGGATCTTTCACTTTTATTTTCTCTAGAAACTTTCTGCAACTGCATAGTTTCAACGATCCGTACGACCTGACCCGCTCGTGTCCTGACCGTATTAACGCAGTCGATAACAAACTTGTGGCAGCATTGTAGGTATGTGCTAAGAGACAGGGAGAAGGAATAAGTGCACTTTTTAATAGGAATACTTTCTTAACCTACTGGAACATGTTGAGCCGTTTGTGATAATTAACAAGACCTTCTGACGGCACCCGCGATTCCAGTTATAATGCAAGACTCTACAGAAAGTGCGGTGGGACAAACTTAATTATAAGTAACACTATAATACATCGAAGATGTCTGCAATCATCAATCGCATGTGCCGACTCCAAATGTTCTATAAAGTCTATTGGGTTGCTTCTCCTCTTGCATCAAACTCGTGCCATTCAATATTTTAGCCTGCGAAACTTCTGAACTTGTAATTACTGACAGAACTTTCTTTAATACTAGCCGCCCAAGCAGTCGTCCTTGTAAAGGAATCCACAGCCAGTACTGTTTCAACACACTTCGCAAGAGTACTGTTATTCAAATTGCCTGCACTATTGTCATACAGGGTGAATATCTGTCAACACCTCAGACTGAACTGGAAGGACATTCACGAGCATGAAGAGATTTGGGTGCACAACTTTTTCAATCCCAGTGTCACCGTTTTGAATCCAGAAAATATTAAGTGCTGGGTCCGTCTTAATAACAACATACAAACTGTCCTCCCAGCGATCTGCAAACTTTGGCTTTCCATATTCCCTTTTCTTAGCCAGCAGAACTCTGTCACCTATTGCCACTGAGGCTCCTTTATTTTTTCAGTTGCCTTTCCTGTTGTACCTCGAGTCCTGGCGGCTGAAGGACAGTCTCTTTCAGGTTCACCGTCACAGCTCCTGGTTTAAGCAGGTCACGGCACCAATGTTAGCTCTGTCTCGGGCACTACTCTGCATTGTGATTCATTCATTCATTTATTATTATTATTATTATTTAGATGAAGATAGAGGCCACACAATCATTTGTTCCCATCTCTTATTAATTTATTTCTCTGGTTCACAGCGGCCATCACAGAACTTCTTTTCATTTTAAAGAAACATATAAAGCTTTAAAAAAAAATCTATAATACAAAACATGTAAATTAAAATATAAAAAATGAAACTCTGTATAGAAAAAAAAATTAAAAGAAAAGAAAACCATCATAGAACTGGGGGTGCACCCAGTCTAACCTGCTTCTCTTTCCTTTTGGACAGTTCCATTTACATGGCAGGACTGTTGGTGTTAATTGCCCCTTAGTTCTGCAATGACACCATATCTCACCAAAATAAAAATAATGAAACTTAAAGAGAAATCCTTGGGCTTTTTTATTAGCCTTTACAATCTAATTTAAAAAATGAAATGTTATATATATATATATATATACTAGCTGTGCCCTGTGGCTTTGCCTGCGTATTACTGAAAAAGGACAGTGAGGAGGGCCCTGCCTGGCTCCCCACTTCTGACTTCACGATTCACCCTTCCCTGGGCCCGTAGCCTCTGTCTCGGATTAGCCAGAATATATCGCTTCTGCAAGCAAACTATGACTCTTAGCACGATGAGAGAAGTCGCAATTTCAATTGAAAAAACCCTGATCTAAATCCATTAAAGTAGTGCTCTCGTTCGCTAGCTGAGTGGATGTAAGATGAGCCCAGAGGCTGACACGTGACTGATTGTATATAACATAAACACTGACCTGCTGTTACATTTTTCTTTTTGCAAAATATCAAAAGAGAATAAATATAAGTATGAAACTTAGGATACCTATATTTTTAAAATTAAGTTTAATTTATTGAGGGTGGAAAACCTTAAAGTGATAGATATGCTTAATTGTTTCTTAGATAAATGGATGTGAAAGGCACTATATGACAGACAGATTCTATCTATCTATCTATCTATCTATCTATCTATCTATCTATCTATCTATCTATCTATCTATCGAGCTTCTGTAAAAAGCCAAATTCCACCGTGGACAAATAAACTTTGATCATTTCATTACTGAATTGCTTACATTATTTAATGTGAATATTTTTTCATACAGTATATATTGTGGACACTAGGTGGCACTGTTGCCCCTTAAACCCAACAGACAGACACTCAGGACACCGGTAACTGGATAGAAGCTCCAAGAAGATTTTAAAATTATTTTTCTTCTTTTAACCCTTAAACCTCCAGAACCAGCTAAAGTCAGTTCCCAATGCAATTTGCCAGCCATCTGGAGCTGAGTATATCCCGGCTTACTTATCTGAACTTATCATTACTTACAAAGCAGAACAAACATTAAGATCTCAAGATGTCAGCCTGCTTATGATTCCAAGGATTAATAAAATAACAGTGGGAGGTCGAGCCTTTAGTTACAGGGCCCCTAAACTGTGGAATGGTCTTCCTGCTTCTATAAGAGATGCCCCTTCGGTCTTAGCCTTTAAATCTCGGCTGAAGACTCACTACTTCAGTTTAGCACACCCTGACTAGAGCTGCTGATTAACTGTGCAGACTGCACCTCTGTTGTTAGTCATCAGCACTAAGTACTGTCACACATGTGCGCATGGGAGGCAGCTAAAGGGCTCGGGTAAGGACAGTTCTGAGACATACCAGGATGTGGCAGAGTGCACTGACTCTTTTACTTCCTTGCCTGCAGGCCATTCCCGGGAGATTCCGCCTGGCTCTCCTGACGTCACTTCCGGGACCGAGCCTATCGAAGGAGACCTTGCCGGCTCCGGCCCCTGTGATGTCACATCCGGGCTCGAACCAATGGCTGAGGACCTCAATGAGCCTGACCCCTATGATCTCACATCCTGTCTTCCCCTTTAAAACCTCCTCCTTTTCCCTAATGCCCTCAGTTCTGTATTGGACTCGGTTTTGTGCACAGCAGTGCTATCATTTGTAAAGAACACTTTGCAGCCAGGAAACCAAATTATACGGGTGGCTGCCCCAAACCTTGCTTTGTCTCATCGTGGCTTTTGTGACAGTACATAAGTAATATGATAGTTAGAATTTGTTAATAACCCTCCTCACCTATTCTGTTTCTCTCCTCGGTACTCAAATGTGGTATCATCTATCTATCTATCTATCTATCTATCTATCTATCTATCTATCTATC
>JANRMT010062791.1:204607159-204652528 GCA_026402145.1 Polypterus bichir lapradei
TGAGTATATACGGTATGTCTGTTAATTTAAAGCCAACTCATCTAAACTTTTTATGAAGGGTAGACTGTTTTTATCGGCAGCTTACTAATTCTGCAAGGGCATAACTTCAGAAACTGTAACCCGTCATACTCAGTAAAAAAGGTGCGGTTCCAGTTACCGGAAGGATTTTTAAGAACACTTTTGTTTCAGCTAGTTTTAAGAGTTTGGTTGAGTGTCGAAGTCAAGAACGTTAAGTCCTCCATCTCATACTTTCTATTTTAAATACATCCTTTTTTTTAAACTTTAAGACTCATTCCTCTGTATGAAACGAATCTTGACCACATTTGCATATCCTTTTTACACTTGTCCATATCCTGCTCTCACACACGTGTGCTTAGGAGGCAGTCAGCAAGCCCTGAGGTGAGTGATATAATGTAAGATAGGGGGTTGATTTGGGATACTGATGCCTCTCTCTCTGTCTGTCTCTACAGAACAAAAGAAGATAAATAATAAATACACATTCTCGTTGACAACACTTCCGGTTTCTGAAAATGGCTCCCTACAAACAACTTCCTCTGTGATGACGTCACTTCCAGCTCATCGTGATGATGTCATTTCTGGTCCCCTCAGAGATGACGTCACTTCCGGTTAATCAGAATGAAATCATGCCTGATCCCTCAATGATGCCGTCACTTCTGGCTCCTCAAGATGCCGTCACTTCCAGTCCATCTCTGATGATGTCTGTTCCTCACAACTCATTTCTGGCAGCCATTTTGTATATAAACGATCATTCCACTTTTGTACACTGTCAAATGTTTTGGTTTTTTCATCAATTATTGACCCAGCTTTGCTGCGTTTGCCATGGGTATTACATGGGGCAATTCCCCAACTCTTTTTGCATTTTTCTGCATGATTTATTTGTATTACACTGCCCAAATTCTGTTTACTGCATGCCACTAGCAAATCATCACAGAAAAAGTGTCATGGTTATAGTTTAAGTGACAAATAAAGAATTGATAAACTGTCAGCACTTTAGTTATTTCAGTTAGGTACCACCAACGATGGACAAATTAAGGAGCGAAAAAAAAAAAGATTTGGGGCAGCCAACCGTATGATATTCCTGACTGCAAATGGTCAAATGAAGTGATTTGAGATTGACAAGATGGCGGTTTTAAAGGCAAGAAGAGGAAGTGACGTCATCAATGCGGCCAGAACCGGAAGTGGTGTCATCTCTAGGGGCAGCAGTGACGACAACAACAACAACAACATTTATTTATATAGCACATTTTCATACAAAAAAATGTAGCTCAAAGTGCTTTACAAAATGGAGAATAGAAAAATAGAAGACACGATAAAAGATAAAAATAAGTCAACATTAATTAACATAGAATAAGTAAGGTCCGATGGCCAGGGTGGACAGAAAAAACAAAAAAAAAAACTCCAGACGGCTGGGGAAAAAAAATAAAATCTGCAGGGATTCCAGACCAAGAGACCACCCAGTCCCCTCTGGGCAATCTACCTAACATAAATGAAACAGTCCTCTTTGTATTTAGGACATCATCAATGGGGTTTGGAACTGGAAGTGGTGTCGTCTGGGCCCAGGGGGTCACTGAAAGTGACATAATTGATGGGGTTTGCAAACCATAAGTGACATCATCAGGGGCAGGCTCTGCAGAGAAGTGAGATAAAGAGTCAGTGTACTCTGCCATCCCCTGGTCTGGCATGGAATTACTGTCGTTCAGGCCCTTTAGCTGCCTCCCATGCCCACATGTGTGACAATACAGAAATCATATAAGTCAGTTGGGATGGCATTGCAATATTTTTCACAGAGCTTGGAATATGAAGTTTACGGCCAGCATCTATTTGACATGGGAAAGGAGAACACGTAAGATGGAGCATCGTGGGTGACGCAGGTCATGAGTGGCAAGCACGGCGCTGAAAGGCGGCTCACTCATAACGCTTTCACATACACGGCAGAACCGACAATGTATACAAATGCAAGAAAAAACTGTCGGCTTACTTTACTTGAGCCACATGAAGACACTGACACCCATCCCAGATTGTGCCATGGTGAAACTAGATGGACAGAATGTGGGACTTTGCAATAAATGAGGTGCTGTTTAGGTATAAACAATATCACGTGGCTTTAGTGCAGCTATACTGAAATGCTGTACATACACACAACGGCTTAACGTGATGCTTTTAGTTTTCCTACATGATGCGTCATAGTATACTGCAAGCTTTGCCACTGTATTGCACACCTTATTGTGGTCCCTGAAGTCACCGATATCGTCTATAATAAGGTGTGCTCAATTTTTATGTTAGATTCTACTTAATTTTCACAAGGTAAATTTGCCTCAATATCGTCCATGCTACTGCTTTATTTTCACTAAAAAATTCAATGTGCACGTCTTAAGTTAAACTAACACATGAAGCAAATGCAGAGACCTGCCATTCAGCACTTTTACTTTTATGCCCAACACATTGAAGCCACTGGTGGGCCACAAGTGTGTGAGGTGGTCCTCCTCTTTGAGTTTGTTGGATCTTTACCCTTCCCTTCTTAATATAATCTAAAGAGTAATGAGTTACTCTCGATATACTTTAATGTCTATACGGTCTGACCTGGTGTGAACTTTAATTCAAAGAGTGCTAACAAAAGAAAATGAAGCTGTTTTACATCTGTTTATTGTATTTGTGGTGCAATTAAATCCTGTTTTGATTTTTTCCACAGTAATGAAGGAGCAGCTCCCATTTACAGTAACACCAAGATGCATGTGAAAGAGGAGACACGTGAGGCTGACATGAATAACAAGGAGGTGACGACTGTAGGCATTAAGAAGGAGGACTGGGACGGAGAGACTGCCCACCCCAACCAGGGGAATCTCTGCATTAGGGATGAGGAAAATGAACTGGTAACTGTGGGTATGAAAGAAGAGGCAGAGGACACGTCAATCAGCATTGAGACGCACAAACATAAAATCATGGAGCACATCAGCGTCAAGTCGAGATCTGAATCATTACAGTCTGACACAAAGGCCACTGAGGAACTTTTGCCAGTTGGAACTCATGATGATCAACCACCACCGACACGTCAGTCTGGAGAAAGTAAGTGTGGAATTAAAATATGTTCATGTTTTATGGTTGTGATTATGGGCCCAAAGTGGGGGTCTCATGTGCTGTATATGAAACTTTGCATGAAGATGAACTATTTTTTTCTGGCAACTCACTTTTCTGAAAAGCACACAAAGCAGAGGTTTCACACATAAATCACGTAAAATATCTGTTGCTGTGGCTGCTGTTAGTGCCTGTTCAGGGTCTCTGGTGGCTGTGTAGGGGCAGCTCGATGGCCGGTAGGAATGCATGGCGACCTGGCTGTCTTCGTATGGCAGTACGATGCAATCTGGTGTGTGCCTCTTGTCATCGTAAGTGCCGGTATCCTCCCAGGTGAATGCTACCGTAGGCGCATCAGCTACCCAAGCGTGCTCAGCACCACGATCAACTGGGGACCATTGGTTTTCAATCTTCATCTTTAGATCACTTGCACCAAAATCGGAGTCTGACAAGTCAGAGTCCGATTTGGCAATAATACGCAAAATGTCGTTCACGGAGTATTCAGCTTTGTGCGTTCACTTTGGTCTCTCGCCAGACGTCGATGCCATTTTAGAGGTTGTTTGCTCTTTGCTACTCACACATGCGCAGGTAATCGAGTTCTAACCATCTAAGCTAACTTTCCTTCTAGCAAAGACAGTTGAACTAAAACATAACAGCAAGTTTTACGGCTGATTACCGTCCTCTGCCCCTGAATTTCGACAAAAGTCGACATCCACCCTGAAAGAGTTAAAAGGGTAAGTACAGTATTTGTCAAGTCAACGTTATCTCTTCACAAGCATGGTATACAGTTGTGGTCAAAAGTTTGGAGAATGACCCAAGTGTTGGTTTTCACAAAGGTTGCAGCTTCAGTGTTTTCAGATCTTTTTGTCAGATGTTTCTCTGGTCTGTTTCTCAGTTCATAAGATTACAAAGGCTTTTATTGACAATGACATGAAGTTTATGCAGTCGATATTTGGAGTGTTGGCCCTTCTTTCTTTTTCAAGACCTCTGCAATTCTCCCTGGCAGGCTGTCCATCAACTTCTGGGCCAAATCCTTACTGATGGTGGCCCATTTCTGCATAATCAATGCTTGGAGTTTGTCAGAATTGGTTTTTTTTTGTTTGTTCCCCCGCCTCTTGAGGATTGACCACAAGTTCTTAATGGGGAGTTTCCTGGCCATGGACCACAAATTTCGATGTTTTCCATGAACCTCTTAATTCTCACTTTTGCCTTATGGCCGGTGCTCCATCATGCTGGATTGTTCATTGTTGGTCACCAAACTGCTCTTGGATGGTTGGGAGAAGTTGCTCTCTGGAAGATGTTTTGGTCCCATTCTTTATTCATGGATGCGTTCTTAGGCACAATTGTGAGTGAGCCCACTGCCTTGGCTGACATGAATGGTCTCAGGATGCTTTACTGTTGGCGTGACACAGGACTGATGGCAGCGCCGCTCACCTTTTCTTTCTCTGAAAGGGGTTTCATCCGAGAAAACAACTTTACCACAGCAGTCCACTCCCTGTACCTTTTGCAGAATATCAGTCTGTCCCTGATGTTTTTCTTGGCTTCTTTGACACCCACCAGGCCATCCTTCAAGTCTTTGTCTCACTCACACCTGCCTCCTGAGTAAGCTCTGCACTGGTGGTGCCCCCCAATTCCGAGCCATGAATCTCCTTTAGGAGACGGTCCTGGCGCTTGCTGGACTTTTTTGTGCACCTTGGAGCCTTCTTCACAACAGCAGTGGAAATTGAGTTTTTTTGGGATGAAGTTCATTTTCATGGCAAAGATGGACTTGGCAATTAATTGCAGTTCATCTGCTCACTCTTCAGAACATTCTGGAGTCGATGCAAACTGCCTTCATAATAACTGAGGCAGCAAACTTTGTGAAAATTGATGTTTGTGTCATTCTCAAAACTTTTGGCCACGACTGTACTGTTACTGTTGTACTATTGCGTTGTATTCCTGAGGTGGCCATGATAGATTGGCCATCTTGATCTGTGAAGAGGACTACTTGGGTTCTGTTTTCTGTATCGTATTGACTCCATTTTTTTGACACTTATTTGTATGCCAAACCTACATGGAAAGGGGTCTCTCTCTCTCTGAATTGCCTTTTCCCAAGATTTCTTCCATATTTTCCCCTACTAGGATTTTTTTTTTGGAAGTTGTTCCTTGTCTTCTTAGAGAGTCAAGGCTGGGGGCCTGTTAAAGCCCATTGCTGCACTCCTTGTGTGATTTTTGGGCTATGCAAAAAAAAAAAAAAATTGTTGTTGGGGATTGGTCCTGCCTTGTGCCTTATGCTAGCTGGGATAGGCTCCAGCACCCCCACCAGTACCCTTTTCAGGACTAAGTGGGTTAGAAGATGACTGACTGATGGACTGTTTTGTAATATGTCAATTCTTTCTGATATACCCTCTGCCAGTGTCCTTGTCTTGGATGTTCTGCCTGTATTATCCATCAACGTTTGTCCCAGTCGGTCCCAATCTACTAGTTGTTTGTCTGCCTCGGCAGGTTGCTGGTGACCATCTTCTTGTACACAAGGAATAAAGCAGTCCAAAAACAAATGATGCCGTTTATTTACCTTTGATATCAAAGGAATTATGAGACTGACAGACAGACTGGGGTGGCGAGTGAAGTTACAGTCAAAGTAAAAAGTATGTGAACCCTTTGGAATGATCTGGTTTACTGCATGAATTGGTCATAAAAAGTCATCTGGTCTTCATCTAAGTCCCATGCACTGATATACACAATGAGCTTAAGCCAATGACACACACAAAATTTGACTCTTTTTCATGTCTTTATTTTACAAACGCATTCAACGTTCACAGTGGTCGTGGAAAAAGTAAGTGGGAACCTTGGGATTTAATAACTGGTTGACCCTCCTTTGGCACTTCCTGTAACTGCAGATGAGACCTGCACATCGTGCGTTTGGGGGAATTTGAGCCCATTCATCCCTGCAGAACTGCCTTAACTCTTCCATATTCTTTGGTTGTCTTCTGTGTATGGCTCTCTCTCTTCAAGTCATTCAATAGGATTGAGATCTGGGCTCTGACTGGGCCACTCCAAAAGGCCGGGTTTGTTCTTCTGAAGCCATTGTGCTGTGGATTTGCTGCCATGTTTGGGCTTGTTATCATGTTGCATCACCCAGCCTCTTCTGAACTTAAGTTGATGGACAGACACACTCACATCATCCTGGAGAATTTGTTGATAAACTTGTGAATTCACTTTCCCCACAGTGATGGCAAGCTGTCCAGGCCCTGATGCAGCACAGCAGGCCCAAATCATGATGTTCCCTCCGCCATACTTTACTGTAGGGATGATGTTTTGATGTTGATATGCAGAGCCCTTATTACGCCAAATGAAGTTCTGCTTGTTCCTCCCAAATAGTTCAATTTTGGTTTCATTACTCCACAAAACATGTTCCCAGTACTGTTGTGGACTATCCAAGTGCTCTTTCACAAACTTCAGGTGTTCAGCAATGTTCTTTTTGATAGCAGTGGCTTCCTTCTTGATGTCCTGCCATGGACTCCTTTCTTGTTCAATGTTTTGCATATAGTTGACTCATGAACAGAGATGTTAGCCAGTTCTGATGACTTCTTCAAGTCTTTTGCTGTCACTCTAGGGTTCTTCTTTACCTCATTGCTGACTTTGCGTTGTGCTCTTGGGGTCATCTTGACAGGGCGCCCACTTCTAGGCAGAGTAGCCACAATATCAAATTGTCTCCATTTTTAGACAACTTGCCTAACAGTAGACTGATGGATATCTCAAATCTCTGAGATAACTTTGTAACCCTTTCCAGCTTTATGTAGATTAACAATTCTGGATTGTAGCTCTTCAGACAGCTCTTTTGTGTGAGGCGTGATTCCCATCTGGATATGCTTCTTGTCAAAAGCTCCAACTCAAACTTTATAGAGTTTGTTATCAATTAAAGTCATTCCAGGCCACACCTCTGAACTCGTTTCATTAAATAGACTCCAGGTGTGCTAAATTCGGACTGTAATGAGCTTTTTAAAAAGTCATTAGCTTAGGGTTCACTTACTTTTTCCAACCTTCAGTTTCATAGTTTGAATGATTTCTTCAATATGGTCAAAATTCTCTGAAAATCTGTGTATCTTTAGCTATAGGAGACTGTGTTTGTTCATTATTGTGACTGACATGAAAATACGACCATGATTTATATGGAAATTAAACATAAACAGAGAGAATTCCTAGGGGTTCACATACTTTTTACTTTGACTGTATGTAGTCACTTTACCGATCTGTAGTGGGGAGGAAGGAGCTGAATCAAGAACATTTATTTCTCTAGTGCATTTTCATACAAATGATTTAGCTCAAAGTGCTTTACAAGATGAGGAAAGAAACATTTCTAAAAAATAGAAATATAAAAATAAGATTAGGCAATACTAAACAACAAAAAATAAAGTAAGGTCTGACGGCCGGGGGAACAGAAAAAAGCAAAAAAAGGATCTCCAGTTAGGCTGGAGAAAAAAAAAAAAACAAAATCTGCAGGGGTTCCAATGCCAAAATTCCACCCACCCGGCATTCTATCTAACATAAATGATCTCAATCAGTTCTCATGGTTTTCAGTCTTGGGCTTTAGGTAATAATAATAAGATTATAAGAATAAGAATAATAACCCTAACCCTAATTATTAATAATAAGAAGAATGAGACTGTGGGTACAAGGTCCAGAAATGAGGTTTCTGCGCAGGATGGCTGGGCTCTCCCCTAGAGACAAGGTGAGAAGCACAGACGTCTGGGAGAGCCACAGACCCTCCGCATCGAGAGGAATTATGGGCATCTGATATGGATGCCTCCCTGTGGAGGGTTTATGGGTACGACCAGCTGGGAGGAGACCCCAGGGAAGCCCTGGATGATCACCAGGATGACTATATCTTCCAGATGGCCTGGGAACTCCTTGGTATAACACAGTATTTGTTAGCAAGTGTGGGTATGAAAAAGGATATTTGGGCCTCACTACTAAGACTGTTGCCCCCATGACCCAGCTTTGGAGAAGCAGTGGGAAACGATTGAATGAGTGAGTTTATTTACCTTGACTTTTTTAATAACATGAAAGGCTCAAATGACCCTTTCACCATTAACAATAACAGAGTTCACAAATTGTTCCCAGTTTTCATTCAACAATTCAATAAACTAAAAAAGTTGAATAGTGTAACTGCAGTTATTCCTTAATATTTGTATTTTACAGTCATATGAAAAAGTTTGGGAGCCCCTCTTAATTCTTTGGATTTTTGTTTCTCATTGGCTGAGCTTTCAAAGTAGCAACTTCCTTTTAATATCTGACATGCCTTATGGAAACAGTAGGATTTCAGCAGTGACATTAAGTTTATTGGATTAACAGAAAATATGCAATATGTATCATAACAAAATTAGACAGGTGCATAATTGTGGGCACCCAACAGAGATATGACATCAATACTTAGTTGAGCCTCCTTTTGCCAAATATAACAGCCTCTAGACGCTGTCCTCCTATGGCCTGTGATGAGTGTCTGGATTCTGGATGGAGGTATTTCTGACCATTCTTCCATACAAAATCTCTCCAGTTCAGTTCAATCTGATTGCTGCCGAGCATGGACAGCCTGCTTCAAATCATCCCATAGATTTTCGATGATATTCAAGTCGGGGCTGTGACGGCCATTCCAGAACATTGTACTTCTCCCTCTGCATGAATGCCTTTGTAGATTTCGAACTGTGTTTTGGGTCATTGTCTTGTTGGAATATCCAACCCCTGCGTAACTTTAA
This sequence comes from Polypterus bichir lapradei, assembly GCA_026402145.1. Lineage (NCBI taxonomy): Eukaryota > Metazoa > Chordata > Cladistia > Polypteriformes > Polypteridae > Polypterus > Polypterus bichir. Next base: position 204,615,985 of record JANRMT010062791.1, read on the forward strand.
CTTTGTGACTGATGTTTGAACATTATCCTGAAGAATTTGTTGATATTGGGTTGAATTCATCTGACCCTCGACGTTAACAAGGGCCCCAGTCCGTGAACTAGCCACACAGCCCCACAGCATGATGGAACCTCCACCAAATTTGACAGTAGGTAGCAGGTGTTTTTAATGGAATGCGGTGTTCTTCTTCCGCCATGCAAAGTGCTTTTTGTTCTGACCATATAACTCATTTTTTGTCTCATCAGTCCAAAGCACTTTGTTCCAAAATGAATCTGGCACATCTAAATGAGCATTTGCATACAACTAGAGACTCTGTTTGTGGTGTGAGTGCACAAAGGGCTTCTTTCTCATCACCCTGCCATACAGATGTTCTTTGTGCAAATTGTGCCGAATTGTAGAACGATGTACAGATACACCATCTGCAGCGAGATGTTCTTGAAGGTCTCTGGAGGTGATCTGTGGGTTGTCTGTAACCATTCTCACAATCCTGCTCATATGCCGCTCCTGTATTTTTCTTGGCCTGCCAGACCTGCTGGGTTTAACAGCAACTGTGCCTGTGGCCTTCCATTTCCTGATTCCATTCCTTACAGTTGAAACTGACAGTTTAAACCTCTGAGATAGGTTTTTGTAGCCTTCCCCTAAACCAGGAGACTGAACAATCTTTGTTTTCAGATCTTTTGAGAGTTGCTTTGAGGATCCCATGCTGTCTGTCACTCTTCAGAGGAGAGTCAAAGGGAAGCACAACTTGCAATTGACCACCTTAAATACCTTTTACCACTCATGATTGGACACAACTGTCTATGAAGTTCAAGGCTTAACGAGCTCATCCAACCAATTTGGTGTTGCAGGTAATCAGTATTGAGCAGTGACAGGCATTCAAATCAGCAAAATGACAAGGGGACCCACATTTGTGCACAGCCAGTTTTTAACATTTGATTTAATTTCATGCAACTAAATACTGCTTCACTAGAAATCCTTGTTCGGAAAACACCCCAGTGCTCAGATGTTCCTAGGAAATGAAACATATACCACTGTTATCTTTTGTTGAAAGTCAATTATTATGCAGGCTGAGAGGGGTTTGGAAACTTTTTCATATGACTGTATGAGGGTGATGAATCTTGATGAGGAAGAATTCATCGAACAGTCCCATCTGAAATGTTTGAAATGATATCCACTGAGGGGTCTGCACTACACAGCCTGTCCCACCTTTTTGAGATTTTCCGGTGTTACAGATATTAGTTGTCCAGCAAACACATCCTTCATACTACGAGTTGACGGATGAAATTTAGCACGTTTAAATTAAGGCTGCTGTTTGATTAAAAAATGTACCAGAGATTAATTGCACAATTAAAATTTGTACCCAAAATGTATTATGTATTTCCTTCAAGCATATTGATGTTTTTCTTTAGAGTAGAAATAGTTCTGTGATTAGTCTCTAATACAAAACAGGCCATATTAGATTGTTTCAGTTTATCGAATAGTTTTGTTTGGTAGAAAGAACTGAGTGCTATTGGAGCGTAAAATGCACCGGAGATTCTCACCTTGAAAGAAGGCTCTAGGATTTGAAGGATAGGCAAACGGAGTAATTATTTTTATTGCAATAATCAATAACGCGGACTCAACCCACTTAAGCCAAGCTGAGTTGAGCTCTGAACAAACCAACAGTTGCAGTTTATATAATCATTTCTTATGATTTTGACCTCGCTTGAAACAGTTCATTTGCTGCTCATTCTGACTCCCCACCAATGTTCCCTGTAAGCTGAGCGCGTGAGCGATCGCTCACACGAATTCAGAGCGTCGCTCATACTTCCCGCACGATCGCTCATTCCGACGGTGTCACTCGTACTTATCGCGAAAATTGGTGCTGATAAATTTTTGGCTTAAACAAAATGTCGCTCATAAACAATGTTTTTTGCTCACTATATGCTACTCCTTAGAGAGAACATTGCTCCCCACTCCAGCTGGCCTCTTCCAGGCCCTGTCTTGTAGCCACCAGTATTTCTCGTAACTTATCACTCGTTATCAGTCCTCGCTTCCCTTATTTCCTAGCCGGCCCTCAACCGGCAGGTGCTCCCCCTCCATTCATCATTCTCTCCCTTTCTCTGTCCTTTTGGGTTATTAAATATTGGTGGTTTCTCTCTGAGCTCAATTAAAAGAGAAATATGGCATGTGCTTTTATTTAACTATTTACTTGGCATACCTGATTCGTGTAAACATTCACACAGTTTTAAGGCTTATAAAAGTTCATATTAAGTTTACATCTACTTGTGCTAATACATAACTTTTTATTTTCCATAGTACACAGTAAAATTTGAATCAGTCTGCAGCACAAAGGAAGTTTGTTGTTTTTTATTTTGATCCACATCACAATGCAAATTAGTCGAGCAATTCAATTAATTTATTCTTTACATTTATAAAGTGCTTCTTGACATATTGAGTGGGGAGCCACTTCACCCACTGCTAATATGCAGCATCTGCCTGGTTGAAGTGAAGGCGGCCATTTTAGCACCAGTACGCTGACCACACATTGGCTGTTAGGTCGTGAAGTGGTGAGATAGTTAGCCAATTAGAGACAGGGGATGATTGGGGGGCCAGATTGACCAGGCCTTGGAAGGCAGTTTATCCCGGGCATCAGGATACGCCCTACTGTTTATGAAGGGTGAGTCATAGAGAGTTAGGACTTCGATTTTTACATCTCATCTGAAGGACAGCGCTATTTTTTTTTTAGAGCACATTGGGATCCACATTCAGAGCACAAGGTAAGCGCCCCCTGTTGGCCTCACCAACACCTCATCCAGCAGGAACCCAAGCTTTTTATTATTATTATTATTACTATTTTATTATTAAGGATAAGATTGAGCAACACCTAGCAAGGACTGGAGTTTTATTGAACAGTCAGCATGGGTTCAGATGAGGGGGGTCGTGTTTTACTAACATGCTGGAATTCTATGAGGAGGCAACAAAAGGATACAATCACAGTTAAGCTGTTTATATTATTTATCTTGACTTTCAGAAAGCATTTGATAAGGTGCCACATGAGAGGTTGGGCATCAAACTAAAAGAAGTGGGAGATCAGGGTGATGTTTATAGATGGGTGCAGAATTGGCTGAGACACAGGAAGCAGAGGGTGATGGTGTGAGGAATCTCATGAGAACTGGCCGATGTCAAGAGTGGTGAGCAGCAGGGGTCAGTGCTAGGGCCGCTGCTATTGTTCATATTTATAAATGATTTAGATAGGAATATAAGTAACAAGCTTGTAAAGTCTAAAGATAATACCAAGATAGGTGGATTAGCAGATAATTTGGAATCCATTATATCGTCACAGAAGGACTTGGATAGCAGACAGGCTTGGGCAGACTTGTGGCTGATGAAATTTAATGTCAGTAAATGTAAAGAATTATGCATAGGAAGTAAAAATGTTAGGTCTGAATACACAATGGGCGGTCGGAAAATTGAGAGTCCACCTTATGAGAAGAATTTAGGAGTCATAGTGGGCTCTAAGCTATCAACTTCCCGACAGTGTTCAGAAGCCATTAAGAAGGCTCACAGAATGTCAGGTTATATAGCGCCCTGATGTGTGGGGTACAAGTCACGGGAGGTTCTGCTCAAACTTTATAACACACTGGTGAGGCCTCATCTGGAGTCCTGGGTGCAGTTTTGTTCTCCAGGCCAAAAAAAGGACATAACAGCACAAGAAAAGGTCCAGAGAAGAGCGATGAGGCTAATAAAGTGGCTACAGGGGATGAGTTATGATGGAAGATTAAAAGAGCTGAGCCTTTACAGTTTAAACAAAAGAAGATTAAGAGGTGACATGCTTGAATTGTTTAAAATTATGAATGGAATTAGTACCGTGGATCGAGACGGTGACTTTAAAATAAGTTTATCAAGAACACGGGGACACAGTTGGAAACTTGTTAAGGGTAAATTTCACACAAACATTAGGAAGTTTGTCTTTACACAAAGAACGATAGACACTTGGAATAAGTGACGTGTAGTGTAGTAGTAGTGTGGTAGACAGTAAGATGTTAGGGACTTTCAAAACTCGACTTGATGTTTTTTTTAGAAGAAATAAGTGGACAGGACTGGCAAGCTTTGTTGGCCTGAAAGTCCTGCTCTCGTCTAGAGTGTTCTAATGAAGATGTCCTCATCCACCTGATACCTGTCTTGGCTGCCACAAGAGGCATCGGCCAGCCCGTTCAGGGTCGTTTGTCCTCCCGTCTTCTTTCTATCTCCCCTTTCATACCTCAGATCTCTGGGGTAGGAATCCATCACGATCGCTCCAACTACAGAGCAACAATGTTGTAATATTTTCTGGTTGGTCTCCCATCCAAGTACTGGCCAGGCCTGAATATGCTTACCTTTAGACTAGTTCTGAAGTGCATGTGGTATGCCTGTCAATAATTCTGTCTTTAAAGTGGTACAAAGGTGAAAAACAAGACATCATTGAGTTTCAGACTATTTATTCAGCCAGCTGCTTAAGCAGACCAGTTTATTTGCACCCGTTGTTCAAGAGTTAATATTCCAGATCCAGAAAACAAATGTTCACAATAGACCAAGTTTGGGAAATGTTACTTTAAAAATGAACTTAATTACATTACTCACTACTTGCAAAAACTAAACTGGATATGTTGTGTAGTTATTATAAAATATAACGCGTTACAAACTGTGCTTTTCCTTTGCTTTGTTTTTTCTTCTAGTAGAGATATGAAACTCATACTTACAATCAAAACAAATCAATTTTCTTGGCCTACTCTTTTACTGATCAAGATGATAATATAAACAGTGCCCGGCCAGGACATCTCGTTACTGAGAGGACAGGGGGAACAAGCGTGGGCAGTACAGTACCTCCCCCGGGACTCTAGATGGCAGCTCCCATGGTTTGCAGTGGTGCCTTGGACTCCCGCAGGGCTTCATGGGAAATGGAGTTGTCCACAGCCTTGTTGGGATCCGGGGGTGCCACCAAGGGGCACTGCAGCTGCTCCAGAGCCCCTTTCACTACACCTGGATGTGCTGCCGGATGTAGGTCATCAAGCACCTGGAACACTTCTGGGTAACGTATAAAAGGAGCCAGCAGACAATACTCAGGGAGCCAGAGTTGGGTGGAGGGAGACAAAGCTTGACGAGGAGGAGTGAAGGAGAATAAGAAAGAGAAGCAGGAAAAAGTATTGTGTTTGTGCTTTGTGCTTGAGCCCGTGTTGTGCCTGTGGGAAACAAGGAAGGCGTTTCCCACGAGGTAAAGAAAATTTTTTAAAAAATTGTTTTTTTATAAGTGTCTTTGTCGGGTTGAGTGGCTGCTATGCCCTCTACACTTGTCATAACGGTATTCAACATTAATCATTTTTATTAGTCCTCCTTATTTTAAGCCTGAGGATACCTGAAGACCTACTGTCTACCACACTACATGGTGACTTATGGTTCTCTGTGTTGTCTGTGGTTCTCAAGAAGTACTGTTTCAACTTCTTGGCTCCAGTGGTTGTGCTCATGTGGTGAGTCGTTGTGATACAGTAGTCAAAATGAACAAGTCCATGTGCAATTTCAGTCTTGTGACTGCTTATGCTTTTAAAAAGTTGGTCACAATTTCAACCAGTATTTATTTAAAATGAGTTAATATGAATAAAAGGGCAGTGCATTGAAATTAAGCTTTTATTTTTCCTTTTTTTATACTTCATCCAGGAGACAAAATTCACTGCTGTCCTGAATGTGGCAAACACTTCTCTGTCCGGAAAACTCTCCTGGGACACCTCAGAATTCACACTGGAGAGAAGCCATTTTGCTGCAACGAATGTGGCAAGCAATTCTCTGACAGAGGTCATCTTCAGAAACACGTAAGGATTCACACTGGAGAGAAGCCCTACTGCTGTTCTGAATGTGGCAAAAGATTCTCTCAAACCACCAGTCTTCAGACCCACAAAAGAGTTCACACAGGAGAGAAGCCGTTTCGCTGTTTGGAATGTGGTAAACGCTTCAGCAACAGAGCTATTCTTCAGAGACATACTAGAGTTCACACTGGGGAGAAGCCGTATTGCTGTTTGGAATGTGGCAAATGCTTCAGTAACACTACTACTCTTCAGAGCCACGCCAGGATCCACACTGGAGAGAAGCCATATTGCTGTTTGGAATGTGGCAAACAATACTCTCGCAAGAGCCATCTTCAAATACACATTAGAACTCACACTAGAGAGAAACCGTTTTGTTGTTCTGAATGTGGCAAAGGATTCTGTCGCAGGAGTAACCTTCTGAGTCACTTTAGAATTCACACCGGAGAGAAGCCATATTGCTGTAGTGAATGTGGCAAACAGTTTGTAGGTATGAGTGGTCTTAAGAAACACTCTACAGTTCATACTGGAGAGAAGCCATTCTGCTGTTCTGAATGTGGTAAACGCTTTGTGTGTATGAGCAGTCTTAAGAAACACTTTCATGCTCACACAGGAGAGAAGCCATTTTGCTGTTCTGAATGTGGCAAAGAGTTTTCATTGTTGAGCAGTCTTAAGAAGCACTCTGTTATTCATACAGGAGAGAAGCCATATTGTTGTTCTGAATGTGGGAAACGATTTACACAACTGAGCAGTCTTAAGAGACACTCCTCAGTTCACACAGGAGAGAAGCCATTTTGCTGTTTGGAGTGTGGCAAACAATTTGTGCGCCTGGTCAGTCTTAAAAAACACTCTGCAGTGCACACGGGATAGAAGAAGGGAGCCCTGAAGGAGGACAGTGGTGGGTGAAGAAGGAAGGTGGAGGAAGAAGTAAAACGTAGCTCCTAACCGTTTGACGCTCGAACATTAAATTCACATGTGGGGCTTCATTGTATAAGATTGTCTAGGGAATTTTCTTTTAAATAATTGCTGAGATCTTCACTGCAATGGTTCTGATTGACATCTTTTATTACAACAGGCCTGAGGGAGCCCTGCCATGTGGCCAAAGAAAGATTAGGATAATTTTCATATCATAACTGTACAATACATCAACACAGTGGCAATAGTATGGTAAGGTAATAAAATATCTAGAAAGGTTGAAACATCTTATCATTTAATAGGAGTTTCTTATTCAAATCCCGTTACTGCCAGGTGCTTGGTGTAAATAAATACTTGTTTTTTTTATTCATATAATGTCTGGTGTTACACGGTGTCTTGGGTTTAGGGCTCTCTGGCTCCCTCTGGTGATCAGAACAGTCATGTGAAAACGTAAGCACACGCCATTAGATACTCTGTTCATTTTAACACATAAACAGTATCTTTAGATAAAGATGATATAACAAACACAGTGCCACAGTTAGTAGTAGTTTGTAGTCAACTGCATAATTTAAATCAAAATAAATGACCATTTTAAATATGGAAAAAGTAAGTTCACTTCTCCATTTATCACTGCATCAAATACTTAAAATTAAAGTCAACTGCAAATTGCTAGGACATCATTGGAGGGGACATTTTCTGAACACTCTGTTATGTAGACTTGTCCAGATACAGTATGTAGTTTGGTCTGCTCGTTGTTGTTTGAAGAGTTTGTATCTCCATCCTGAGATTGAGAAAGCTCTCCGAGTAGTTGACTTCCTCCTTTGGACCCGCTCCTGTGTCAGCTGTAGAACATTCAACAACCATATTACTAACTAGAGCTTAGCACAGGGTGTGCCATGAAAAATAATGGTTAGAAATAACAACACTAAATCAATTAACCAAATAGTCCTTGCCACCATTTAGGTACAGAATTCATCTACTTGCTTTAACAAGCAGTCATTATTTCCACCATTAAAGAAGATAGGTGTGTGCAGCTCATTTAAATAGTGTCTAATGTGAGCTCAGAACACTACTGAAACATTAGATAGATAGGTAGATAGATAGATGTGAATGGTACTATATAATAGATAGAGATAGATAATGTACTATATGAGAGGTAGATAAATGTGAAAGGCACTGTATGATAGATAGATAGATGTGAAAGGCACTATATAATAGATAGAGATAGATAATTCACTATATGAGAGGTAGATAAATGTGAAAGGCACTATATATTACATAGATATGAAAGGCACTGTATGATAGATAGATAGATGTGAAAGGCACTATATAATAGATAGATAGATAATGCACTATATGAGAGGTAGATAAATGTGAAAGACACTATATATTACATAGATATGAAAGGCACTATATAATAGATAGATAATGCACTATATGAGAGGTGGATAGATGTGAAAGGCTCTATATAATATATAGATACATAAATAGATGTCAAAAGCACTATATAATAGATAGATGTGAAAGGAAGTATATATTACATAGATATGAAAGGCACTGTATGATAGATAGATAGATAGATAGATAGATGTGAAAGGTACTATATAATAGACAGATGTGAAAGGCACTCTATATTACATAGATAAATATGAAAGGTACTAAATAATAGAAAGATGTGAAAGGCACTATTTAATAGATAAATGTGAAGGACACTATATAATGCATATGAAAGGCACTGTATATTACATAGATATGAAAGGCACTCTATAATAGATAGAAAGATATTAAAGACACTATTACATTGATTGATACGAAAGGCACTATATCATAGATACAACAGGCAATATATAATACATAGATATGAAAGGCATTATATAATATATAATAGATAGATTAAACCTCTTGTTATGTCACAAAGTGTCCAGTGCTAGATGTTTGCCCAGTTGCTTGTAGAATTGTGATTATTGTACCAACCAGCAGACTGAAGCACTTTTCAGTCCTGTGGAGCCAAATGCAGTGTTAATGAATGGGGAGCAATTTGATTGATGACAGAATCATCTTGTGTGTTCCACAGCTTTTGTGGTCTTGGTTATTTGAATGGGAGCAGTCCAAGGGGTCCAAGTGATGGTGAGGAGCCTTGATGACGTATATGCGGAATAAGGGATCATGAAGTGGTGACCAAAAGCCAGATGGAGTGCAATAAAGAATGGCTGGAGAGCATCCTGAGTGCACGTGCAGAGGGGATAACGCCATGGGACGATGGACACGTCTCAGCGTCTGGCAGCATATTTGTTATTTTGGTGGCATTCTCAATGGTGTCTAAATCAGTATGCTGGTCAGAAGTACAAGTTGCCTTGGCTTCTCTTTGGAGATGCGGTTCATCAATTTGAGTCGCCCCACATCCCACACAACTCATTTATTGAATATTCCATAGCAGCAGTGTAAGATTTCAGTTTTCGGATGACATGTGAGCACTAATGGGACCACTGGTTTCATCGGGGTATTTTCTACAATGTGGGGAGTCCTGTGATTTGACAAAACACAGACTGGCTTCATTATGAACTTTATAGATTGCTGTCACCCGGCCACATACTGAAGTGACTAGGAATTCCTCTTGATACTGCATACTGTACATTGTCACACCCGTGTGAATAAGAGGGAGCTGTATGTGCCAAGTGATGGTAATTCCACTCCAGGCCAGGGGGGTGCCGGGGAGCTGTAAACCTTCTTCTGTTGTAGGTTTGACTTCCGGTCTAATAAGGAGGTCACCATCCTGCCGACTACGCCACTGTGAAAGGATCAGACTCGAGGGACTTTAAAAGGTTTGGGGCAGCCACCTGTGTAATTTCCTTGGCTGCAATGGGTTTGAAAATAAAGACAGATATGTTCTTGATGGAGTCTGGAGATTGTCAGAAAAAATGGCGGCTCTAAATGTCAAAACCGGAAGGGATGTAGTGGACCCGGAAGTAACATGCTTCTGACGGCAGAACCAGAACTGACATTCATCCGGACGCCTGAACCGGAACTGACATCTTCAGGGTTGAATCAGACTAGTTTTCCCATTTTTTGTGTGCAGAGACAACAGAAGGTTTAGCGCACCCTGCCACCCCCTGGCCTGGCGTGGAATTACCTTCACTTGGTCCATGCAGCTCCCTTCTATTCGCAAGTGTGTGACAACATACAGTCCCCTCCAAAAGTATTGGAACTAAACGGCCAATGAATTTTTTATTTGTTGCTGTGCACTGAAGATATTTGTGTGTGAAATCAAAAGATGAAGATGAGAAGAGAGAACAGACTTTCAGCTTTTATTCTCCCTGGTATTTACATCTCCATATCTTAAATCATAAAGAACAGAGGACATTTCGTATCAAACCACCCAGTTGTTCAAGTGTGAAGAAGTACTTTCAGAGGGTACTGTATAATTAACAATGATAACATACAACTGGCTGTACAAAATAAATACCATACACAACATCATTACAACATTATTGTAATGGATGGCGCATGTGGACTGGCATCCTGACCGGGATTGAACAGGGACCCTTACCTGGCCAGGAGCCAATGCAACAGAAGAGTTGCGGGAGAGGAGTACGGCTGAACGATTTCTCCCACAATACACCAGATGGCAGTATCTCTGGTTTAGGATGCCCATAGAGATGCCAGCAGGACACATGGGGATCTGTAGGAGATGCCAGGGGAGATCTGATGGGATTCATAATCCCTACTTCTGGTCAACTTGGAAGTGTTTCCAATGGGCTATACCCTCGCACCAGAAGTACTCCTGGGTCTTACATAAAAGGAACTGCCAGATCTCAGGCAGGTGAGTCACAGTCAGGTGGAAGAGAACAAAGCTTGCCTGCAGGAATGGACGGTGAAGGAAAATGATTGGTGGGGAAATTGCTAAAACCTTTGTAAGAAACCCTTTTTAATAAATCTGGACTTGTGTCCGTGCAATTGTTTCTGAGGTTTGGGGTCTTACAACGACCACAATGTTCACATTACACACAACAAGACATGCAAAAAACACAATCATTACATTTAATAGTTGTGACCACTAGGGGGCATTGCAGCATCTCAGACCCAACCTGACAGACACCAGTCCCAGGTTGAAATACACGTTTTATTATACAAAACGCCTTACAAAAAGGTTTCTAAACAACTTTACAGTGCAACGCAATTCCTCTCCTTCTCTTTTTCACTCTCCTTCCACTCCTCCCGGCGAGCTTCTTCCACTCGACTCCAACTCACCTGGATGAGGTGAAGAGGCTTCTTTTATCTTGGACCTGGGAGTCCTTCTGGTGCTAGCACTTCAAGGCCAATCGGAAGTCCCATAAAACAGGGACGGTGAATCCCATGCAGCACACTCTGGTGGTGGTAACCCCCTCAGAACCCGAGAAGGCTGCCCTATGGAACTGCAGTTCCCAGCATGCCTTGCGAGTGTCCATACAAGTAGTGTTTCCTAGTGAGGCAGCCACCGAGCTTGTAATCCTGCCAGGTTGTCTCTCGCCTGGCCTCCCAGCTGGGTATTGTTCTTGGGTCCAACCCAATGATCTTTGCCCTGTTTCTAGTGCCATTGAAGGGCTGGCCATCTGTCCAGGAAAGGCACCCTGCCTCATCCCAGATGGTGTGCTGGCAAATTGCATTGGGAGCCGACTATAGCCGGTTGCGGCGGTTTAAGGGGTTAAAAGAAGAAAAATAAATTTAAAATCTACTTGGAGCTTTTACCCGGTGTCCTGAGTGTCTCTCTGTTGTGTTTAAGGGGTAACAGTGCCACACTGTATGAAAAAATATTCACATTAAATATAATGTAAGCAATTCAGTAATGAAATGATCAAAGTTTATTTGTCCACGGGGGAATTTGGCTTTTTTTGGCATAGTTGGCAGGACTAGATAGATAGAAAGATAGGATGCCGAAGGGGCATCTCTTATAGTAGCAGGCAGACCACTCTACAGTTTAGGGACCCTGTAACTAAAAGCTCGACCTCCCACTGTTATTTTATTAATCCTTGGAATCATAAGCAGACCGGCATCTTGAGATCTTAATGTGCGCTCAGGTTTGTAAGAAATGATAAGTTCAGACAAGTAAGCCAGACCTTGGCCATTTAATGCTTTATATGTTAAAAGGAGGATTTTGAAATCTGCCCTAAACTTAACCGGGAGCCAGTGTATGGATTCAAGAACTGGAGTTATGTGTTCGTATTTTTTTGTTCTTGTAATAATTCTTGCAGCAGCATTTTGGATTAACTGGAGGCTAAATAAAGAACAGTTTGAACATCCAGTGAACACCGCATTGCAGTAGTCAATCCTACTAGAGATAAATGCATGAATTGATTTCTCAGTGTCCTGTATATTTAGAAAACCTCTTAATTTTCTAACATTTTTAGAATAGTTTTGTAATGTGTGTTTTAAATGACATGCTAGAGTCAAAGATAACACTGAAATTGCAGGGTTTTTTTTTTTTAGTAAAACTAATGGGGATTTCAACTGAGAGATATTTGTTGCAATCAGGATCATCCTCTCCAATAATTAACATTTCTGTTTTGCCAGTGCTGTGAAAGAAAAATCAACTGCTGGCAAGCTACAAAGGGTTAAAAGCTGACAGTACAGTAATCCCTCCTCGATCGCGGGGGTTGAGTTCCAGATCCCCCCGCGATAGGTGAAAATCCGTGAAGTAGAAACCATATGTTTGTATGGTTATTTTTATATATTTTAAGCTCTTAGAAACTCTCCCACACTGTTTATAAATATTCTCCGCACAGTTATACAGTAAACCCTCGTTTATAGCGGCTGATCCGCTCCAGACAGATAAATGAATTTCCAAGAAGTAGGATTCTTTATTTATAAATCTAATATTTTCGCAGTTAGAGCATTGAAAACCTGTTTGCGACCTTCTAAATACATTTTTTTAACATTATTAGAGCCCTCTAGACATGAAATAACACCCTTTAGTCAAAAGTTTAAACTGTACTCCATGACAAGACAGAGATGACAGTTCTTTCTCACAATTAAAAGAATGCAAATATATCTTCCTCTTCAAAGGAGTGCCGTCAGGAGCAGAGAATGTCAGAGAGAGACAGAGAGAGAAAAGCAAACAATCAAAAATCAATGGGGCTGTTCAGGCTTTTAAGTATGCAATCACCGCGATAAAGCGGCGCAATGAAGGGATCAATGTGAAGGTAGCCTTTCAGCATTTTTTTACAGGCGCGTCCGTATCTTCTAAGCAAACAGCCACTGTGCAAACAGCCCCTCTGCTCACACCCCCTCCGTCAGGAGCAGATAATGGGGCCAATCATACGCCTCCCTGATGGTATTGCATGATGGATAAGTATCTGCCTGTATTTCTCAGAGAGAGTGAGAGAGACAGAGAAAAGCAAACAATGAAAAATCAATACGGGCTGTTAGAGCTTTTAAGTGTGCGAAGCAGCGCGCGGGAAGCATATCGCATATTATTGAGGAGTTTTATTTAATACGTAATACGTGCTCTGATTGGGTAGCTTCTCAGCCATCCGCCAATAGCGTCCCTTGTATGAAATCAACTGGGCAAACAAACTGAGGAAGCATGTACCATAAATTAAAAGACCCATTGTCCGCAGAAATCCGCGAACCAGCGAAAAATCTGTGATATATACTTAGATATGCTTACATTTAAAATCCACGATGGAGTGAAGCCGCGAAAGTCGAAGTGCGATATAGCGAGGGATCACTGTAATGAAAACAGTAATGGTCCCAGTACTGAGGCCTGCGGGACACCATATTCACCTTCAGAGTATAATGATGTAGTCCGGTCAAGCACATTTCTGAACATACTGCAGTTGATTTGACAAATAAGAACTAAACTAGGGAAGGACAGTGTCTGTAAGACCAACATCATTTCCCAGCCTGAGTAGTAAAATAAGAGTGGTCAATGGTGTCAAATGCTGCACATAAATCTAACAAAATAATTCCAATGGAATTTCCTTCATCAGAGGATATCAGAATGTCGTTTATAATATGTGTTAGTGCCGTTTCTCTACCATGACTGGTGCAGAAGCCAGACTGGAAGTTTTCAAATAAATTGTGATGTGTAAGGTGACACTGTAGCTGACGGTCAACTACTTTTCCAAGCATTTTACAGAGGAAGGTGTGGTAGAAATCAGACATGTTAATTAAAGAAACTTATCCTCTACTGATACAAGCTTGATAAAACCTTTTTGAATCAGTAATCAGGCAGGAGAAAACGTGTTTTTCGTGTCTTTAATTATTCTCTGGCAAATGCTGAAGAGGAGTCTGCTACAGAATGATCAGAATGGTCAAAATAAAAAGGGCAGAGGTCCATTTTTGTAAACAACTGAATTTACATAACACTGCTTATCAATGCATACACATCACCTGACTTTGACTCCGATTGGTTATTTATTGTCGGTAATTATTCCCTCAGAAAGGGTAAATTTGAAATGGGTCTATATTAAAGACCAGTAATGGCGCACTGCACGAATACACTTGACTTATAGTTTTCATCCTCTTTCTCTAGACATTTATCACTTGTTTGCTCAGAGGTTGATGCACTTGCTGCTTCCTGAGCAGCTCTTATTTTTGTCACCCTAGCAGCCCGCTTCTTCTCTTCTTTCGTCGGCATCTTTTCGTGTTAAAACTGATCAAGTCAGTGTTTGTGTTGTAATTACTTAGTACGTTTTTCTGTAATTTTTCACTTAAGCTGGCAGTTAAGTCTTCAATCTGCCTCAAGATATGAAGAGGTAGGGGAAGTGACGGCGAAGGAGGTAGGGAATGAGAATGGCGCCCGTATGCATGTGCCGCCCTGCTGCCGAGAGTTGATTCTACAATAAAATAAAAAGAGGAATAACCTTGGAGTTCAATCCATCACCCCAATAGCGGACAGTAGATGTCATGTAGTAAATATGTTCAGCTCAATAGTTCAAACGGTTTGCAAGTTACAGGTGATTTAAAATCCTGGACAGACAAACGGACAGCCATGGTAGCGTATTATAGAAGACGACCTGTGGGTCTAAAGTCTAAGACCTTAGCCAAAGGAAAGGCAACTGCCCACATTCCTGTTTTACCAGAGACAGTCATTCAGATGCGGATGTGTGCTGCCATTTCAGGCCTCTCACAGATATAATATATACACATATACATATTTTTTTTCCCCAAGAGGTTGATTCAGCATTAAATCTCAACCCAAGTACTATTTTTCTGTTAACGATTGTGCGTTTTGTATTTCTGTCACCAACCTTAGGCCGTGTTTCTGCTCTGTGGAAGGAAAAGGCCATTAGCAAAGACTCCCAACATAAAACATCCCACATTTCAGACTCACATTTTCCTGCTCTACCTTTCTCCGTAAGCAATGGTACCCAATGGACTGCCCACTCTGAGCTTGGCCAGTTACACACTGCAGGCATCTTTTTGCAGGTTTCCAGGTATATCACACTCCAGTATCTCTTCTGGCATCGGGTGAGGAGAATCCCATAATCTCTTTGACAATCTGCTGTTCCTTTCTGTAGGTTCATCTGGCACTGGGGACTGTTACTGCTGCCTTAGGTTGATTTGTCCATGCAGTTGGAGGTTCTTGAGATGTGTGATGATGCGGGTCCTGCTCCATGTTCCCTCTTCTAGATTTGGGAGCCCTTGAACCCCACACCGTCGATAATGTAACCGGATGAACTGGCAGATGGGGCCAAATCAAGCCGAGTAAGGGGATGGTGCAAAAAGTGAATAAGTGTTTTTATTTAAAAAAAAAAAACCAAAACAGTGTTTAAAGTGCAGTGCATCAAAGTTCCATAAATAAATAATCCATTAAAACCCCAAGTGGAGGTTAAAATCCCAAATAAATAAATCCATTAAAACGTTGCTAAAAACAACAGGCTGGAAGCAGTTCCCTTTTTAAAAACCCGGTGCCTTCTTCCTTCTACTTGGTGGCTCCCCTGCTTCTTCCATCTGGATTTGCAACAGGGGAGTCATCCTACCAGCAGCTAACCTTCACCTGGTCCGGTAGCCTTTCGTCCCCTGGCCACGTATCGCT
Organism: Polypterus bichir lapradei; assembly: GCA_026402145.1. Classification (NCBI taxonomy): domain Eukaryota; kingdom Metazoa; phylum Chordata; class Cladistia; order Polypteriformes; family Polypteridae; genus Polypterus; species Polypterus bichir. Next base: position 204,631,729 of record JANRMT010062791.1, read on the forward strand.
CCTGCTGGGTTCCCCAGTGACCTCCCCGACTCCCGCGGCGAGTCAACCACCTTCTGTGACACTCCAGGCTCCTGAGATCGCCCAGCTGAAGCAACCGCTTCCTGCTGACCCCACCGAGTGTCGGCCATACACTCCTGCCGAGGAACTGCCCTCCCCAGCGATTTTGCTTCTGCTCACTCACTCCCAAACTTTTTTTTTCCTTCCTACCTTCCTCTTCTTTCCACTAACCTCCATTCTTTTATTTTTCTCCCGTCCGCACTCACGCTCCTCCCATTTATAATGGGGACGTGGCAATCAGCAGCTCCCTGCATCAGTTATGGACACGGGCGACTCCTACACCTGTGCACTTCAGTGCCGAAACGGCCACACACACGGTCTGAGCTGCGGACCCGCTAAATCACAAGATACAGTATAGTCATCACTGTCCTCCTGGACAGTGATGAAAACTAATATAACCTATGCTGGTGGTGCCCTTCATTGTCTACGCTGCACATGAGTCAACTCACTGGCCTTTATCTACAGTTCCAACTTCAGGCTTACTCACAGTTGTCATTTGTACTCAGGCAAGGAATAATGTCCTCGCTCTCTCCCTCCCCGCCTAATCGATCTCTCTGCTACCACCAAATGCTATACACCACACGCAGGCTACCCTTTAGAAATCTTGTAGTTAATGGACCAAACCTGATCAAATTGATAGATAAGACACTGACAATACATGTTGGGCAAACCAATGGTGCAGTTTATTTACAGAGTATCTTTTTTTAAATAAACACAGTCTTTTACAACTGACACACACAATCAAAACTACAAAAGGACAAAGAAAAATAGTGAACATTTACATAATGAAGAAAAAAAAAATACACAAAACTAAAGCAGTCAGTCTTTCCCCTACACACACAGTTCAGGAAGATCCTTAAAGAATAAAGCAAAATAATGTGCGTATACGCAAATCTGCACCACCACCACCAAAAATATACACATACATCCACCTAAGGGACACACACAAAGAAAAAATAACTTACAATAAAAAATAAATTCACAAGCCAATTCCTTATGTTACCAAAAATAAGATATACTCTCCAAACCTCATTCCTGTGGTCAGCTGACAAACCTGGATGGCCAGAAACTGGTTTTATAAGGCCATCGAGACCTTCCAGCCAGTCACTGACCGCTGTTCACATATCACGACAGCTGCAGGCACATTCACGCCACACAGCAATGCAAGTCTAGGGGAACCAGATATTTAATTCAATATCCTGCTGAGGGTACATGGGTGAATTCTATGAGCAATGAGCAACCATGTCGAGCTCAAGCGTTCCGTCACCTTTCACAATGGTAAGCAACTTCCATACTTTTCATATGAGTAGGGGTTACCGTTTTACCGTTAGGCTACAGTTCTTAGAGGCTAAGTAATTAAGTAGATTTTTCTCTACTTAAACAAATCTGCACCTCTTTCCAACAGCGATGGTTGGCTGCAAGGCACCAGCGCGTGGATCCAAGCAAAGTGGGAATTTATGCAGGCCTTCATTTGTCCCACTAGTGGAATTCTATCAAAATGGTGGCATGCGTTGTGGCAGCACCTTCATGCATGATAAACAAGCTAAAAAGGCAAGTGTCTTGTTTTTATCTATATTTCCTTCTAATTAAACTTTAAAACATAAAGTTACCTTTCTTGGTAAATGACAATCCTTGTGGTGTGCATTACCACAGGGTCTTGAGTTTTTGCAACATTATTTAATCTTTTACCATTCTTTGAAGGGATTCTAATCACTGTTGGCTTATTGCTTTAATAATTCAAAAACACAGATCTTCAGTTTGCAGTGGTTCTCTTACTCAGTTTAGACGTATGGTGTACTTTTCTGGATTCCAACATTTTTGCAAGCATCCACCACATCCATTTTTTGAAAATTCTGAATTTTCTGCAAAAAGGTGGCAGTACATGATCTTGTCTTTATCTTCCACTGACCACTGGACCATGTTCAGATCTCTTCATTTCTTGCTTATCTTGCACGTTTGGGGCCTAATCGGTATCAATGTCTATCTGGACTGTCACAACATTTGAGATCTTCTTCTATTCACCTGCAGATGTTCTACTATCACTATTACTATCATTTACCCCCACACAAAGGCTAAACAACAGAATGGGCACCTTTTTATCTGAGAATATGAGTGCCCAGAATGAATGACGTTTTTGGATCCTCTTCCTACTTGATGAGATTGGGAATGGGGCCTTATACAATGAAGCCCACCACACGAAGGTACTTATCAAGATGTGGGTAGTTGAGAGGGCTCCATTTTATTTCTTCTTCGCCTGACAACTTACTCTTTTAAAGCTTCCTCCTTACCTCATGTGAATTGCAGAGTGTTTCTTAAAGCTGGTTATATGAGAAAATCGTTTGCCACATTCAGAGCAGCAATATGGCTTCTCTCCAGTGTGGATTCTTTTGTGGCTTCGAAGAGTACTTCTGTCCGAGAATTGTTTTCCACATTCAGGACAACAATAGGGCCTCTCTCCTGTGTGAGTTCTAAAGTGTATCTGAAGAAGACTCCTGCGACAGAATTGTTTGCCACATTCGTAACAGCAATACGGCTTTTCTCCAGTGTGAGTTCTAATGTGGGTCTGAAGGCTACTCCTTAGCGAAAACTGTTTGCCACATTCATTACAGCAAAATGGCTTCAGTCCCGTGTGAATTCTTTTGTGGGTCTGCAGATGGGCATTTTGTGAAAACTGTTTGCCACACTCGAAACAACAATGCGGCTTCTCTCCTGTGTGAATTCTCTTGTGAGTCTGAAGACTGCTCCTTAGAGAAAACCGTTTGCCACATTCCAAACAGCTGTATGGCTTCTCTCCGGTGTGAGTTCTGGTGTGTCTCTGAAGACTGCTCTTGTCAGAGAATTGTTTGCCACATTCACAAATGCAGAGATGTTTGCTTCCTGTGTAAAGTTTAAAAGAAAAAAAAGAAAAGCTTACTTTTTTTAATCCATTGTCCTAATATTTACATTGCATTATAACATTAAACAAATGCTGTCTGAAATTATGAACAAACTTTGATACGCATAAGCAAGCATTAAACTTAGATACACGTGGTGGAACACCCACCTTGTGAATTTTACCTTTCCGTGTTACTGTGACAGAGTAAAGTGGTAATAGATTTTTTGCACATAAAGTGTTTTGGTATGCAGTGTACATTAAAAAAAATACATAGCATGTGTCTGAGAAACAGCCTGAAGGGACTGCTGAAACGGTTAGTTACAGGGACAAGAAAGTTCTAGGGGGTGGTTTAAGAAAATGGTTGATGTCATGTACCCAAGGAAGACTTGACAGTTGTCATGTACACAGAAATTCCATAAAAGGGTAAGAGCTGAACTTAAGAGATATTGAGAAGGCCAGGTGTATTGTGACTTTACGCTGTACGAAGATATAAATCAAGGTAAATAGGCAAATAACATTTGATCTGGCTTTTATATACAAAGTACAGCGACGACAAAAGTGTGACATGCATTCTTTCTCTCCGATGTAGAACCCTCGTCATCATCTGAGTTCACCTCTGTTATAGTAAGTCTTTATGTGAAAACAGCAGTGTCAGATCGGGGGGGACTGAGGGAAGAAAACTGAATTACAAGTACCATACATTTACACTGCCTGTTACAGACTCAAATCAAATGTATGTTTTTATTCTATAATAGTAAGAATAACAGCAGCTCACTACTCAAAACAGAGGTGAATAAGATTGAACTGGCGACCTTTTGATTATCGTTCAGCAGTTCTTACTGCTGCACCACCAAATTGGTCGTATTAAGGGCGTGTCAATGTCGCACCCTAATGCTTGTTTCTTTTCATGCAGTTATATTCTTGAATAAAAGTACACTTGTTTTGTTATACTTGTTCCTTTTGTGAAAGTGTTTATTTGATATTTGGACTTCAGGCTTCACACATTATACACTTCATGTCTACATTTTGTCAATTACTATTAAAAAATGAAAAACATTTCTGTTTTGACAATGTGTTTACATAGATTGTTGTAGACACGGAACACACATAAAATGCATGTATTCCAAATAACGATCTATAATTTACACGGCAACTCACACGCAGGTAAACAGACTTGAGCTGTGAGAACTTTCTGCCCTTTCTGCGTTGGTGGGGAGGCTGCTTGCTGCTTGCGTCGATCGACACATTTACAACACGAAAGACGCTGATGGAGAGGCGTGAAGGAATTTAAGGTGGGCCGGGATTACAAGTTTTTTCATAGGCTTTGGTAATTCTAGTGTTAAATAATCAATTCATTGACATTTGAGGATGGCTTTGTTTCAATTCCAGCACTTCATTTTGAACCCTGAGCAGGCCAAAGGCTGCGGTGGAGTTTAGGGTCAGGATGTTTGGGGTGAGGCCTACTTTTAGGAAGGCTACTGAAGGCCGTGGCCTGGGTATCTGGGTCATTTAAGGCTTTTCAACTCTTTTTGCTATGTTTGTATTGCCAGTTCACAATACTCTGGAGGTAAAATAGCACTACACACCAATACCAATACCTCATGGTAGATGAAGCATCATGGGTTGGACCAGCTTTGCTTCTTCTCGGCCTGGACTGCTAACTATTATTAAAGGAACACTGAATACAAAAATACTATCAAGAAGTACAACAGGGAAGATAAACAGAAGTTGAGTGATTAAAAAGGACAACAATGCAAATGCTGTGGCCTGACCTGAAGACAGACGATCGGGAAAAAAATCCCAGAGATATCAAGGAATTGAAAAGTTTGGAGAGGAGGAATGGACTAAAATTCAAGGCTGATCAGAAACTGCAGGGAAGGTTTGGTGGAGGTCATTAGAGCTAAAGAAAGTTTAACATGGTACTAACAACAGAGGGTCACAGAGTGGACAATGAATGTGTAAACAAAGTATTCAGGACTGACAGAAGCCCAATGGTTTGTATGTTATTAGCTTAAGACAACTGTGTTTGTCCATTATTGGGGTTCAATTAATTGTTAGAAGGAATTAATGTGGAAATCCAAGAACCTCCAAAGTGTTTGCAAACATTATCTTGTAATAATACTTTTGTGTAACACTCTCCATCAATAAGAAACTTAGAGCATTTTTATAAAGATACAAATATAAGAACAGCAAATTCTAAGCCATCTTCATAGACTGTCGAGCTATATTAAACACAACATAAATCACAGCAGTTTCACTCCATTTCCAACTTTCTCATAAGAAACATGACCACCCTTTCAGGCCCATCACCTTGAATCTTACACAGACTTGCACTTACTTTTTGTAGATTTACTTTTAGATGGCGGCTGATCTTCCAGTGTTCTCACCATAAAATTCTCCTCTGTCCCGTTTGTGTCAGAATGTAAAGATTCAGACTTCAGGCTGATAGAAGGCCCAGGAGAGTGACAGTGTGTGCTCAGAGAAGAGACCATCCCAGTCAAGGCTCCATCTTGACACACATATTGATGGTCCTCTTCCTTGACACTCTCCAGACTTGTATGGATACTCGTCTCAATACTGACAAACTTCTCTTCAGCCTCTTCTTTAACACACACTAACCCCAGCTCACAGTCCTCCTCTTTAATGAAGAGATGCTCCTGGTCAGGGTGGACAGACTCCCACTCACAGTCCTCCTCCTTAATACTTACGGTCCTTATCTCGATGATATTAATGTCAGCCTCACACATCTCCTCTTTCACATCCATCTAGACGTTACAGTAAGCGTAAGCTTTTTCTCTCTGTTGGTGAAAAGAACAGGGTTTCGTTAAACAGCATTGTCTGATGCTCACAATCTAGCCTCTGACAGAATGCTTGAAATGAACTGCACTGATTAAGAACCTAAGACAGTTTTCCTAATTGTACTTGCTGATCATCTGAAAAGCACTCTCAATTTCAGAACACCCTTTGTTAGCCACATATCACATCCAAGACAAACCTCTTCTCAAGCAGTTGAATATAAGAAGAAATGAATGCAACATTAAGATAAACAAATTATAAATAAACTACTCAAGCTGTAGTTGCATCCCGTTGCATTCTAAAGCTTTCCCGACAGTAAAATTAAATGAGAGTTGCAATGTACAGACCAATGACAAAAATAATCATCTTTCTCAAAGAGCTATATTTGAAAAGAAATTGCTGGGACATACACTATATGAACAAAAGTATTAGAACCCACCTCGTAATTACTGAATTCTCTTATCTCAATTAGACCCATTGCCATTGGTATAAAAAAAATCACGCACCTGGTCATGCAGTCTCCATTTAAAAACATTTGTGAAACAAAATGGGTCGTTCTGAAGAGCTCAGTGACTTCAAGCGTGGTACTGTATTAGGAAGCCATCTTCGCAATAAGACGGTTTGTAAAATTTCAGTCCTGTTGGATACTTCGTGGTCAACTGTAAGTGGTATTATTGGAAAGTGGAAGCATTTAGGAACAACAGCAACTCAGCCATCAAGCGGAAGACCGCGTAAAGTCACAGTGTGGGGTCAACGACTGCTAAGGTGCATGGTGTTTAAAAGTTACCAACACTCTGCTGATTCCATAGCTGGAGAGTTCCAAACTTCCACTGGCATTCATGTAAGCACAAAAACCGAGTGGCGGGATCTTCATGGAATGGGTTTATAATGGTCGAGCAGCTGCATGCAAGCCTCACATCACCAAGTCCAATGCCAAGCCTCAGATTGAGCGGTGTGAAGCACACTGCCACTAGACTGTGGAGCAGTGGAAATGTGTTCTGTGGAGTGACAAAGCACACATCTCTGTTGGGCGAGTCTAGGTTTGGCCAATTGAGTTTGTGCCAACTGTGAAGTTTGGTGGAGAAGGAATAATGGTGTGTTCTGCAGGGTTTTGGCTTGGCCGTTTAATTCCAATGAAGGGCAATCTTAATGCTTCCGCATACCAAGATGTTTTGGACAATGCTATGCTTCCTACTTTGTGGAAACAGTTTGGGGAAGGCCCTCTTCTATTCCAGCATGACTGTGCCCCAGTGCACAAAGGAAGGTCCATAACGACATGGCTGGATGAGTTCAATGTGGAAGAACTTGACTGGCCCATAGAGTCGTGACCTCAACCCCACTGAACACCTTTGGGATGAACTGGAATGGAGACTGCGAGCTAGGCCTTCCTGTCCAACATCATAAATGCTCTACAGAATGAATGGGCACAAACTCCCACAGAAACAGTCCAACATCTTGTGGAAAGCCTTCCAAGGAGAACAGAAGCTGTTATAGCTGCAAAGGGGGGGACTAAATCCATTTTAAAGTCTATGTAATCAAAAGCAATGCCATTATAGTCCTCCTTGATGTAATGGTCAGGTGTCCCAATACTTTTATCTATATAGTGTATTTGTATATAACCTGCTTTCACTGGAATGATCTTGCTGTTTGCCAAACACCTTTTTTTCCTGTCCCCCATTTTGACTTTCTAATCTTGATTGTATTGCCTTTTCTAGCCTCATTCAGACCTAAACATACTGTATTTGACTTTCATTTTACAGCACCTACTAGTTAACACTAGAATCACCAAAGCCTACGAAAAACCTCGTAAATCTGTCCCACCTTAAATCTCTTCGCACCTCTCCGTCAGTGTCTTTTGTCTTGTAAATATGTCGATAAGCAGCAAACAGCTTACTATCACATCCCCCACCGACGCACAGTTTTCTCAGCTCAAGTCTGTTTACCTGCGTGTCAGTTGCTTAGAGTCGTATAGAGCAGGCATGTCAAACTCATTACCATTGGTGGGCCGCTTCGACTGCCATACGTGCGTCAGCGGGCCGCACTGTAACAAATACTATTTAACTATTATACAAAGTTACTGTAGCTTTCTTTCCAATACAGAAAACTTTAAAAAGTGTAACACTTAAAGTTTAAAGAAAAGGAATTTATTTTCATACACTCTCCGTACAACAGCGTACAATTAGAGTCTTGGCCTCTTAGCTAAGTCCTTATATTATTATATTATATTCATTGCTTATATAGGAGTCTTACAGTCTGAGATCTATTTATTTTGTCCCAACGCTTGGCATCTCTTGTTAGTAACCAGTTTGTCAATATCAGGCTTGAAATCTCATGCAGCTGCAACTTTTATGAGGGATGAAAGGTGCTCGGCAGTAAGTCTTGAGCGATGTGGGGTTTTGGTAGCTTTCATTAACGAGAACAATTTCTCACAAAGGTGCTTCCGAACATAGACAGAACTCTCGGAGCCAACTTATGGATCTGCACACATGGGGGTAGCAGGTAAGAATACAAGCCTGGCACACCAACTTCATTGTATTTTGCCTTCAGAATAGAATCTGACTGCAGTTCAATCAAATCCATTTTGATATTCTCAGGCGCCTTCTCAACGTTGTAAGAGAACAGTGCAAAGTCCTGTTCGTGTGAACTGAAATCGCGAAAACGCTCACTGAATTCATTGCTCAGTAGTTCATGTTGGAAAACAAATCCTCCAAAAATCAAATTTTACTTTACTAAGTTTACTTCAAAGTTTATATTGTAAAATAAGCCGATATGCAAAAAGCCCCCTTGACCTACACTAATTTTGCAAACTCAAAATCATAAAAATATGTTCATAAACAACTCACCAACTTCTCACGTCCACTTCAGATCTTCAGCTGTAGTCTGCACTAACTGTTCGTTACAATACTAGCACAAAATGACATAAAACTAGAGCAAAAAATGTGAAAATATGCGGGCAATGTCCAGTCTCAGCAGCCCTGCCAGTAGTGTAGGCTGCCAGGGGCGGCTCTAGGCTCGTGGTGGCCTTGGGCAGAGAACCAATTGGTGGCCCCTTTGCCTGCCAAAGTCAATATGGTATCTTATGCACGGCGTTTGGCCACGTCCGTTGCGGACATTGCATAGCTGCCTCATGCTCATGACACGCTTCTATATGCGTGTGTCCGTAACTTGAAAACCAAGTGGCGGCCCAGGATATTCTCATTATGGCAGAACATTATAATACTACATATAGCTTACTGCTCCGACTCTAGCGACATTAGTAAATACAGCGTACTAATTAACAAGAAACACAATGTTTTTCGGCCACATTACCGTCAGCTATGTCGTTATTTTCTCTTTATGTTTTATATTCAATATATATTGGCGTGGCGGCCCTGTGCAGGTGCACAGTTTGCACATGCCTAAGGCTGCCCCTGCTGCTGCCTATCACTTCAGTTGTGATGTTGCGGCTCATTAACTTTGGTTAAGGCTCGTGGCTATACTAGCAGATGACGTTTCCGGTACTGTAACACCATGGGAAAACGCGCTTTTGTCAGAAGGCAAAAGTAAGAAAAGTCAATAAGTAACGCCGAAGATGCAGAATGATTCAATCACAAACGACAAGTTCAGTGCTAACTAGGATCTGTCATGGGGGCCGCGCAGATTTCTGTTGTGGGCCGCGTGTTTGACATGCCTGGTATAGAGTAAGAAATCAAGCAAAATGACACCTTTTATAAATAATGTATCGTTATTTGGAACACATGCATTTCATGTGTGTTCCGTGTCTACAACAATCTATGTAAGCACATTGTTAAAACAGAAACGTTTGTCATGTTTTAGTAATAGTTGACAAAATGTAGACATGATGTTTTTAATGTGTGAAGCCTGAAGTCCAAATATTAAATAAACACTTTCACAATAGGTACAAGTATAACAAAACAAGTGAGCTTTTATTCAAGACTATAACTGCAGAAAAAGAACCCGCGTTAGGGTGCGACATTGACACGTCTTTAACATGACTGCTTTGGTGGCGTAACGGTTAAGAACTGCTGACTGGTAATTAAAAGGTCACGAGTTCAATCTCGCACGACTCCGTTTTGAGAAGTGAGCTGCTTTTATTCTTACTTTTTTAGAATAAAAACACACATTTGATTTGAGCCTGTAACAGCCGTTGTAAATGTACGGTATTTGTAAAAGTTAGCATTGTTTTTTTTTTTTTCTTATTCAGTTTTATTCACCCAGTTACATTCACACTCCACCCCAATCTGACACTGCTGTTTTCAGATAAAGACACGCTATAACACAGGTGAACTCAGATGATGACGAGGGTTCTACATCGGAGAAAGAATTCACATCACACTTTTGCCATCACTGTACTTTGCATATAAAAGCCAGATTGAATGTTATTTACCTTTATTTATTTACTTACTTCCTACAGCATAAAGTCACAAGTAAACTGCAGAGCTTCCTGTGTTTGATCGACAAGGACATGCACAAAAAATACATGTGTAATGCCATGAAAAGTGCATGCTGACACTTCAGTATGCGAGCAATGGTGCGAGAATGCAGTCAGACTCCTTTTTTGGGCACATACACCGTCCAGATCTAAACACTAGAGTGGACAGTCGCTCACGTACTGAAGAGTCTATAGCTGCAGGTGGAAGCTGCTGCCGCTGTACTTTGTATATAAAAGCCAGATCAAATGTTATTTACCTTGAAATATTTACTTATCTTCCTGCAGCGTAAAGTCACAAGTAGACTGAAGAGCTTCCTGTGTACATATATAAAGTACAGTGACGGCAAAAGTGCGACGTGCATTCTTTCTCTATGTAGAACCCTCATCATCATCTGAGTTCACCTCTGTTATAGCGTGTCTTTATGTGAAAACAGCAGTGTCAGATCGGGGGGGGAATGTGAACATAACTGGGAGAATACAACTGAATAAAAAAAATACAATGCTAACCTTTACAAGTACCATATATTTACACCAGCTGTTACAGACTCAAATCAAATGTATATTTCTACTCTAAAATAGTAAGAATAAGAGCAGCTCACTTCTCATAGCGGAATCGAACTCGTGACCTTTTGATTACCAGTCAGCAGCTCTTACCGTTACGCCACCAAAGCAGTCGTGTTAAAGACGTGTCAATGTCGCACCCTAAAGCGGGTTCTTTTTCTGCAGTTATATTCTTGAATAAAAGCGCACTTGTTTTGTTATACTTGTACCTTTTGTGAAAGTGTTTATTTGATATTTGGACTTCAGGCTTCACACATTATATGCTTCATGTCTACATTTTATCGATTATTACTAAAACATGAAAAACGTTTCTGTTTTAACGATGTGTTTACATAGATTGTTGTAGACACAAAACAAACATGAAATGCATGTGTTCCAAAAAACGAGTATTTAGAAAAGGTGTCATTTTGCTTGACTTCTCATTCTATACAACTCTAAGCAACTGACACGGAGGTAAACAGGCTTGAGCCGAGAAAACTTTGTGCGGCAGTGGGGGATGTGATAGCAGGCTGCTTATCGACATATTTAAAAGACAAAAGACGCTGACGGAGAGGTGCGAAGGGATTTAAGCTGGGACGAAGTTACGAGTTTTTTCGTAGGTTTTGGTAATTCTACTATTAAGATGTCAAATCAGACATCATCTTGCACTTTGTGGGTTAGCAGAATTCATTCCTGGGATGTAACATACAGTGTTGCTGGAGTCCCTGAATTGTATCAGTTATGTTTATACAAGTGGGGCCTCAGGGTTGTGTTAAGAAACAGACACCTGTCCGGATGGGGAAGATGAAAGAAGAACTTAAATTTGCTGGCTTTTGACATGAGAAAAATCAGCAGGTGAAATAATGGGCTTGTTACCATAGCCTGATGAGCAATCTGTGAAGCTTACCTTTGATTTTTGGCACAAAACCTTTGCCTGGAAACAAATTAAAACCGATCATAAAAATGCTGCCTAGTCACCCTGTAACCAGCCAGCCAAACAATGTTTGACTGTAGAAACAGATTCTATAAAAGCCCTCATTCACATTCAAAATGTTTTGTTTTGTAGAATTGTGAACGTTTGACCCGACATTGAGCTCCTGTGACATCCTCCATTAACCTTCCATTAGAGCAGGGGTCCTCAATCATGGTCCTGGAGGGCCGCAGTGGCTGCAGGTTTTTGCTCCAACCCAGTTGCTTAATTAGAAGCACTTATTGCTCAAGTAACACTTCTGCTTCACTTTAGTTGTCTCGCTCGTTAAGATTTGGAACCCTTATTCCTTATTTTAGTCAGCTGTAGTCTCGGTTTTTAATTGCTCCTAATTAGCAATAACATCCAAATGACAAAAGAGAGGAGCACTCCTCTATTTAGCTTGTTACCATTTACACTTCTGTGTATTAATCATGCACTACTGGGTTTAATTAAATACTTGGAAGCAAAGTGAAGGACTGAGAATTACTTCTCCATTGTAGCCTTCAAATCATTTGGATGAGATCCTTAGAAATATGAGAATGAGCTGACATAGTAGAGTTCAAGCACAAACAAGCCATGCAATTAAATTACTGGCAAGAATTGCTTTCTACTTGAGCAACTGGGTAAGAACAAAAACCTGCAGCCACTGTGGCCCCTCCAGGACTGTGATTGAGGACCCCTGCATTAGGGGGACAAAAACTTATAATGTTTAAAAGTAAAAAGTGTTCTAATGTAGGCTGTTGGGTTTTACTTTAAAATACTGTGCTTAATGTAGTAGCTTAAAATACTATACACTAATTGAATTTCTAGGACAACTTAGCATAAACAAAGTCCAGTCATCCTTTGTTGTCACCGCATAAGCTGCTCAAGAAAACACCTGAAAGCAAATTTTCAAATACAGGATGCCAACATTCCATTATTTTCAATAAGGAAAAATCATAATGCATCCTTAGCACATTATTAATTTCCTACAGAACAGACCACCAAGGTTTTTTCACATATAATTAAGCATTTCAAACTTTGACTGATGAGTTTGTATATGATGAGGAGTCTTTACCCCAAGAGGACATTTAGCTTTACAAAGCAGCTCAGGACAAACTGGCTAAGTAACCCTAATCTGAGATGCCTTAGACCAGCAGTACGTCAGATAATTTTTCATTTTAGAAGATTCACATATACCTAATAAGATATCCTGGGTACACCCTTGATGATGTAGTGAAATGCAGCCAAACAAGCTGAAGGACGACTCGTTCATATAATCATTCATATCACCGAGCCGTTATTAGAAATGTGTGTTGATGTGACAACCTCATATGGGTGCCATGTAGCATTCTAAAGTGCCACACAGTTATTGTTTTACTCTTTTGCCTCTGTAACAACTTATTGAAAACTGCCATGCTGCACCTATCCTGCACTCAGTGATGGTGGAAGCCAATATGAAGCCCTAGGCTTTGGGTCTCCCTTGATATCCAACATGCACACTCCTTAACATACCTAGAAGTTCAGAGTGCAAATTCACTCCTATGAAACACTGAGGAGCCACCCCCTTGGTGTCTGGAGCGCAGTCAGTACTATTAAACACTGCAGAGTTGGGTGGTGGGGGATCCCACACTTTATTTGCCTAGACAACACAGACACAAAAACAACAACATTTATTTATATAGCACGTTTTCATACAAAAAAATGTAGCTCAAAGTGCTTTACAAAATGAAGAATAGAAAAATAGAAGACACAATAAAAAATAAACATAAGTCAACATTAATTAACATAGAATAAGTAAGGTCCGATGGCCAGGGTGGACAGAAAAAACAAAAAAAAAAAAACTCCAGAGGCGGGAGAAAAAAAAATAAAATCTGTAGGGATTCCAGACCAAGAGACCGCCCAGTCCCCTCTGGCAGATCACCTAATGGCTTGACTGGCACTGTCCTTGTTGCGGCACTTCGCTGGTGAATGATAAAATCGATCAAATCATGGTGCTTTGTGGCACTCGCTGGTCATCAGTTGTCAGACGTAACTTTAAGGCACTTGAGGCTTAATGAAGGACCAGACACACCTCGCTGTCCTTCCATTTAAGACACCACTGTACCAATCTATTGGCCTGTGAAGCTTGTCTACGTCACTTGACCCCAATATGTTTAGATTTCAAATTAAATAAACTGCTCAAAAAAAATTAAAGGAACACTTTTTAACGAGAGTATAGCATCAAGTCAGTGAAACTGGTGGGCTATTGATCTGGTCAGCGAAGTAGCAGAGAGGCTTGTTCATCAGTTTCAGTTGCTTTGGTGCACTAGAGGGGCAGCAATGAGAGAGACGACCCCCAAAACAGGAATGAATGGTTTAACAGCTGGAGGGAGGCCACTGACATTTTTCCCTCCTCATCCGTTTTGCATTTGGCTACGGTCAGTGTCACTACTGGTAGCATGAGGCCATACTTGGACTCTACAGAGATCGGTAGCACAGGTAGTCCAACTTCTCCAGGATGGCAGGCACATCAATATGTGGCATTGCCAGGAGGTTTGTTGTGTCTCCCAGCACAGTCTCAAGGGTATGGAGGAGATTCCAGAAGAGCTGGACAGGGCCCCTCGTAGAAGGTCCTTAACCCATCAGCAGGACCCCCCCGGTATCTGCTCCTTTGGGTAAGGAGGAACAGGATGAGCACTGCCAGGCCAGAGCCTACAAAATGACCTCCAGCAGGCAGACTGGTGTGAATGTCTCTGACCAAACAATCAGAAACAGACTTCATAAGGGTGGCTTGAGGGCCCGGCGTCCTCTAGTGGGCACCATGGAGCTCGATTGGCATTTGCCATAGAATGCCAGAATTGGCAGGTGCACCGCTGGCGCCCTGTGCTTTTCACAGATGAGAGCAGGTTGACCCTGAGCACATGTGACAGACGTGAAAGGGTGTGGAGAAGCCATGTTATTCTGCCTGTAACATTGTTCAGCATGACTGCTTTGGTGGTGGGTCAGTGATGGTATATCTGGAGTGGCATATCCATGGAGGGACGCACAGACCTCTATAGGCTAGACAATGGAACCTTGATTGCCATTAGGTATTGGGATGAAATCCTTGGACGAATTGTCAGACCCTATGCCGGTGCAGTGGCTCCTGGGTTCCTCTTGGTGCACGACATTGCCCGGCCTCATTTGGCGAGAGGATGAAGGAATTGATACCATTGACTGCTCCCCCACCAACCCCGCTCAGTCGCCTGACCTCAATCCAATAGAACACCTCTGGGTGGGACATATGTTTCGATTCATCCGACACCTCAGCCTGTCTATGAGCTCAGTGATGCCCTGGTCCAGATCTGGGAGGGGATCCCCCAGGACAACATCCCTTGTCTGCTTAGGGCATTGTCAGGCATGCATACAAGCACAATGGACATACAAACTACCGAGTACGATTTGGAGTTGCTGCAATGAAATTTTGGCCAAGTGGACTAGCCTGCCTGCCTCTGCCTGATCATTTTTTCCCTTTGATTTTTGGGGTGTCTTTGAATTCAGCCCTCTCTCTGTAGGTTCATCATTTTCATTTCCATCCTGTCATTCCTAACACATCACCATATCAGTCCATAGCAGTAGAGCTAGCCAGCAGGATTTGTTTTCCCATTGAGATCTCATGTGTTTTCAAAGTGTTCCTTTAATTATTTTTGAGCAGTAAATTATTGAAATTCTACACTTCAATTTCCTGTTCTTCTCACTCAGCATTTCTTAGTGTTAACTCTTACAAGCTCATGTAGTTGATATAAAGTACAATTGGTTGTATTGTATTGTCAAATTAGGAATTCCTAATTTGGAATTAGGTGGAGTCAGAGTTGGTAAAAATATTCTGACTAAACGTGAATTATAATTTCCAAATTTCCAATTTCATATCTAATTATTTGATTAAACTATTTTTTCTTCTTGACTTTTAATAACAATATAGCTTCTTTTTTATTTTGCAAGTATAGTCTTATATGTTTAATGTTACTCTGTGTTTGTAAGACACTACATCTCTTATTCTTCTTTCAGCCGCTCCTGTTACGGGTTGCCACAGCAGATCATCTTTTTCCAAATCTTTCTGTCCTCTGCATCTTGTTCTGTTACACCCATCACCTGCATGTCCTCTCTCACCACATCCATAAATCTTCTCTTAGGCCTTCCTCTTCTCCTCTTCCCTGGCAGCTCTATCTTTCGCATCCTTCTCCCAATATACCCAGCATCTCTCCTGTGCACATGTCCAAACCAACGCAATCTCGCCTCTCTGACTTTGTCTCCCATCCGTCCCACTAGAGCTGACCATCTAATGTCCTCATTTCTAATCCCGTCCATCCTCGTCACACCCAATGTAAGTCTTAACATCTTTAACTCTGCCAACTCCAGCTCTGTCTCCTGCTTGATAGTCAGTGCCATCGTCTCAAACCCAGATGGCATAGCTGGTCTCACTACTGTTCTGTAGTCCTTACCTTTCACTACAGCAGTGTTTCGCAAACCTTTTACTATGGTGACACACTTGTTGTAACCCAAAACATCCAAGGAACAGCACCATGATATCTCTCTCATACATATGCTCAACTATCTGAAGGGGCAGCAGCTCGGAGATCAACATTCACAGACACAGCACGTAGTGAGCACTTTGCTGGCATCATCAAGCTGCCCAACCCACTCTGATTCAGAGGCAACTCGTATGCCCATTATCCACCAGCCCTATGTAGCTCGCTGGCAGCCACACACCCAAGGCAGATGGACTACAGCGGGAAGAAAATGTGTCTGAAGTGCCTCAAGTGCTGTGTCTATGATTTATTGGTGACAGAACTGCTTTTGTGCCAGCTTCTGATCTCCTCAGACAGGCCTCAACTACCCGTGGAGCCTGTCCCTCTCAAGTTCAGACCCAAATGCGCTACACTATTATTTCCATGACACACTGGCTGAAAACCACTGGGGTAGGAGGGCTAAAAGGTATCCTGATGATTCCTGCTGGCAGTGATAAAGCACCTTGTACCTTGTATGTTGTGTGCTTTTAATCAGCATATAAAAATACATGAGGCCAATAAAAAAATTGAGGCATTGGAAGTACCAGAAATTGAGGAGTCAGAGTTGAAAATTTTATATAACGACTTCACAGCCCTGATTACCACTAAAGGGATAACATGGAAGTACAAGATGGACCATTCTATTATGATTTGCAACTCACACCACAAAGAATTTTAAAGTGCTCTCTTGCAATGCCCCCCCCCCCCCCAGTTATGTTAATTATTTTCTACTTTGTTTGATGTATGTGAACAGATCTTTACCATGACAAGCGATAGCTCAGTATTTAGTGAGTGGTATGATCTATTCTTGCATTTTGCCTCGAGAGTTGCTGCTGCGCTCTGCGCCTGCACTCGGTGAGAAGTGCTGTGTGTTAAAGTCATTAGGAGGTGGCCATCGAGCTCTGTGGAGAGGACTACTTGTGTTCTGTTTTGTGTGTTGTATTAACCACATTTTACTGATGCCCACTGCATGCCCAACCTACCTGGATGGGGGTCTCTCTCTCTCTCTCTCTCTCTGAACTGCCTCTCAAACTATTTTTTCCCCCCCAATTCATTTTTTTTTTTTTTTTTTCTTGTCTTCTTGGGGAGTTACAGCTGTGGGGGGCTGTCAAAAAAAACGGGGCCTGTTAAAGCCCACTGAGCTTGTGATATATAAGAAATAAATTGTTATTGTGCATTTACTCTGAACTGTTTTTATTATGAGAATATAGCTTTTAAATTTATTTTATAGAACTTGTTGGAAATCTACCTATAGCATCTCCACTTTGAAGACTCAGGGAGGGTCCCGTATAACACAGTTACTGGGCATCATGTGAATAAAACTGTCTAGAAAACGGGGCTTACTAATGGAGGACAGCAGATATGAGCCTTAATGAATGTCCACGGACTTGCCTTTAAAGTATCTATAAGAGAACTTGGGCTCGGTTTTCAAGAACTTAAAACTAAGATTTGTGATTTCATCTTGTGGAAATTAACATTGCACAGAAAAGCATAACTAACGGGTTATGATTTGTGAATTTCCCCTTGGGGATTAATAAAGTATTCATCTAATGTCATTTTTTTTTTAACGCAGAACTAGAACCCTATTAAATCCCAGCTCCTTCCAAATATTGTGACCTTGGTGTGGCGTAGGCCCTGTGGGCCTCAGTCGTTTGCCTGGGGGTTTGCTCTCCTCTTCGGCCAGTCCGCCGGGTGTAACCGTAAGAGGAGAAGCGAAACTGGCAAAGAACAAGCCACGGGAGGAATACACAAAAAAGGAATATGACCCGGCGCAGTGTCTGGCTACTTTGAAGTACAAACTGGACTCGATAAGCAGCGGTGAACAAACTCAAAAATAGCAACGACGCGCCGTCCACAGGGGGACTCGCTCGAGCAAAGTCCGGTGGTGGGCTGACGGACACGAACGCGGCGCTCGCCTCTTATTTAAGTCGTGTGGAGCGAATGAAAACTCGGACATCCATAAAATGTCGTCTCTCAGACACCCCCGAGCACTTACCCAGTGATAAGATTTAATTTTTTCTATACTCGTTCGCATTCCTGCCAGTCTGGACAGCAGCCATTCCTACACAAGCTTGAAGCAAACACAGACGGGACTCGACAACGTAACGTGAAGCGCGTCACAGCCACAATTTAAGCCAAGCAGAGTCCTTAAGCGAATTAAAAAAAAAAATCGACATGAGCAAAGTGAAAACCTCAAACTCGGTCCACTTACCTTCTGCGTCTTTCTATGATGTGCTACTTCTTAAAGCCGACGTAGTCAGCATTCGGCTTCTGATTACTACACACCGACTTCACCAGGTGTCGCATTCGGTGACGTCACCGGTCACGAAGCCTAAAATACGTCATCAAAAGCGACGAAAAAACAAAGAATATCTAAACGTGCAGT
Organism: Polypterus bichir lapradei; assembly: GCA_026402145.1. Classification (NCBI taxonomy): domain Eukaryota; kingdom Metazoa; phylum Chordata; class Cladistia; order Polypteriformes; family Polypteridae; genus Polypterus; species Polypterus bichir. The sequence goes on from JANRMT010062791.1 coordinate 204,650,293, forward strand.
CAGCTGGAGTCACTAAAGAAGACAGCATGTTTGCGTAGTTGAGTAGTTCGGCTTTCTCATAACACCCGGAGGCAGACGTAAGTGATCCGAGAGCGAAAGGAGGGTTTGTTCTTTCGGATTCACTCGCTGTCACGTGATTTGAATCACACACAAGAGGAGTCCTAAAGGGGGATTTCTCTGTGTCGCTCGTGACTTGCCATTTGTTGTCTTCAGTTTGCAACTCACTGTACCTTATGTTTGCGACTCCCATTCTTATCTCAAAGCGCCCCGATTCGCATTCATATAATATCGGATATTCTCTGGGTATCGCTGAGTGCTTTCAGCTCGAGAAGGAGGCGACTTGACGTAAAAGTATTTTTTATTCAGGAGAGTAATAACTTCCGTAAAACACACTTCAGATGAAGCGCAATATTTGTATAAAAAAACTTAATTCTCTTATCTTTTCCCACTTCTATGTGGGGTCGACGTGCCTGATCAACCTTCTCCACGCAGCTCCGGTCCGGCAACAAATTGCCAGTCAAGCCCGTTCCATCAGATCTTCTTTTATTTATCAACCACCTTTTCTTTCGCCTCCCTTGCTTTCTCTTCCCCTGTACTTCCATTCCCATCACTCTTGTGATTTGTTGATATACTTTATTAATCCCTCAGAGGAAATTGTCTTTTTCACATGGCCTTTGGAGGTTTTGCCTACATCTTCATTGTCTCTCCTCAGCACAAGTCCATACCACTTCAACCTATTTTCCTGTACTTTCTTCGCTATCTCTCCCACTTTTGTTGTTCCCCCTGATTGTCTCATTTCTTATTCCGTCCTTTTTTGTAACTGCACACCTTCATCTCAACATTCTCATTTCTGCCACATCTAACTTCTCCTGCATTCACTTTACTGTTCATGTCTCAGCTCCATACATCATTGCTGGTCTTACCACTCACTGCCTTATTTCTTCCATCACACAGTACTCTTGGAAGCTTCTTCCAAATCTTTCATCCACATTGTACTCTGTGAGTTATCTCTGCATCTAATATTCCATCTTGGGCTACCAATTAACATAGATATTTAAATTTATTCACTCTGCAGGCTAACTTCTTAATCCTGATCATCATTACACCTCATATAATCTGCCTTCTTCCTATTTATCTTCAGCCCTCTATCTTCCAAAGCTCTTCTCTAATAATAATAATAATTCTTTGCATTTATATAGCGCTTTTCTCACTACTCAATGCGCTCAGCAATTGCAGGTTAAGGGCCTTGCTCAAGGGCCCAACAGAGCAGAGTCCCTTTTGGCATTTACGGGATTCGAACCAGTAACCTTCCGATTGCCAGTGAAGATCCCTAGCCTCAGAGCCACCACTCCACTCTAGTCTGCCATCTTCCTCTTTTCTGGTGTTACACAACACAATGTCATCAGCACAAAGCCTGCACCAGAAGGATTGATCTTTTATCACTCAGGTCAACACATCCATAAGCAGATTAAAGATGTGAGGACTTCAAGAAGATCCCCTGTGCAGACCTCTAACTGGGACCTTGTCTGTTGCTTTTAACCCAAGTCTTCACTCCCTCATACATATTTTGGACAATCCTCACATACTTCTCTGGGCCTCTTTTCTCTCTCATGTACCTCCAGACCTGTTAACGTGGCATTCTATCATAAGCCTTCTCCAAATCAGTTAACACCATATGCAGTCCTTTCCATTATTCTCGATGCTTCTCTATGAGCTGTCTCACTGCAAAGGCTGCAGCACTTCTTCCTCTCCCTGGCATAAAACCAATCTGCTTCTCCCCTATGGTAGTCTAATGGTGACGATGCCGGTCCCCTACAGACTCCCTCTTCCCATATGGGAGTCTGCTGAACCAACACCATCAATTGTTATGACCGAGATGAGCTGACAAATGAGGACAATTCTCTGATGATGCCAGAGGATGGTGGAAAAAGTGCCAAAGTGCTTTTATTAAACAAAAAGTCAAAACACAAGTAAAACCAACAAAAGTGTCAATTGTGCAGTGTTCTAAAAGAAATACATAAATAAATCCATAAAAATCATTGTGAAAAGTGGGGATAAAAATATCAATAAATAAATCTGTTAAAAATCTGAGATTAAAATGCAGCCTAACTCCTCCTGATCTCAGCCCACCTCCTTCTCATTCTCCCTGACTCACCCATTGCATGCGTAGCCGGTGGAGACTCAGCAGCCACAAGCTCCTTTCTTTCGACCCCCATCTTGGCTGCCTCCGGACACC
>JANRMT010062791.1:204667962-204691411 GCA_026402145.1 Polypterus bichir lapradei
CACAAGCTCCTTTCTTTCGACCCCCATCTTGGCTGCCTCCGGACACCGCAGCCAGACCATCCGAGATCAGCTCTCCTTCCTTCTTCCTTTCGCGCTCACTTGTTCGCACCTCGGAAGCCTAGGGAGGGCACCTGCCTTGCTCGCTGCACTCCACCCGAATATTCAGTGGGGTGAACCAGCCCCAAGAGCACCACAGGCATCTCTCCTTTGCGGGGCCACAGCTCGCACTGTCTCCTCCTTCTAGGTGACCAGATCATCCTTCCAAGACTGCCTTTCATGTCTTTTAACCTCTCTTTTCTTTCCATCTTTTTCATTTTCTTTGATTCCTCCCCTTTCCTTGTGCCATCCCGTATATATATTGCATGCCGCATGATCGCAGCCACATGTGCAGGTACGACTCGCCCCAACTACCTCATTAACTCCCCACAGTCGTGCAATTGCGCCTGCAGAGAGTGACACGGCTTTATGGATTTAAAACCTGGCCCTTTTCTTTGAAGCCGTGGACCTGCTATACCACACTCTTCCTTAAGCCTTCTCTCTAGAACCCTTTCCCAAATTCTCTTAGTGTGTGACATCAGCTTTTTTCCTCTATTGTTTCTGTAATGCTGAATATTGCCCTTCTCCTTATAAATGGTACAAACACACTGTTCCTCGACTTCTCTGGTATTCTCTCCTTTTCATAGATCCTCTGCATTAGATCCCACGCCACATCTACTTCCTCTTCTCCCTAACTCTTCCACATTTCCACTGGTATTTCATCTGGTCATGTTCCCTTTCATGTCTTCATTCTTTTCACTGCCTCCGTTACTTCCTCCCTCCTTATTCTTTGTACTTGTCCTTCATTTTGGACTCCATCTCCAAATACTACCCTTGAATTTTCTTCATTCACCAGCTTTTCAAAGTACCTCTTCCAGCTACTCTTAATCCTATCTTGCTCACTGAAGACCACACCTTGCTCATCTTACATCTGCATTATCTGAATAAAATCTTGCTCACAGTCTTTTCCCTAGCCTTTGCTACTCTAAAATCCTTCTCTGTCCCTCTTTTGTCTCCAATTTTTTATACACCTCCTCCAAAGCTTGTGTCTTGGCTCTTATTATTCTCCCCTTTGCCTCCTTGTTTGTCTGCCTATACATTTCTCCATCTTCCTCCCTCGTTGATCAGCACACTGTCTTCTATGCCTCCTTCCTAGCCTTTATCACATCCTGCGCCACTCTGTGCCATCACCTTGTCTCTTTGTCCTCAGGTGGGCGCCTTTCTGTTGTCCTACCCTACACCTCTTCACTTGCTCTTAATGCACCTTAGTAGTTATATGCATGGGGTTTATGTCAAAATGATTTATGACCCTTAAGCCCCGCCACATGACGTAATACCGGAAGTCCCGCCCTATGATTTATTACCATTAAGCCCCGCCCCTATGACGCAATACCGGAAGTCCCGCCCGTATGACGCAATACAGGAAGTCCCGCCCCTGCTGACGTCACGTCTCCCCCACGTGACCTAGCCCCCTGCCCTCTGGCACCTGATTGGTTCAGGAAACTGTCAAGGGGAATTTGATGGATGTCTGACCCCTGTTTGAACTCATCCCACAGCCACCTGCTTAATTAAACAAATTGTCAAGAGCAGCACCCCCTCCTTGAACGGGCATGCCCGGGGCATGTCCTGACAAATCCAGGCCAGTTACAGACCTGTTTCTATCCAGACTCTGCCGTCCACCCCTTCTGAAAGGGCTGTATAAAAAAGCGAAGCATTTTCTAAAGACTCTGTGAAGAAAAATGCAATCTATGCCCAATGCCCCGGTGAAGCGTCCGTTCCGCAGAATCTATTTGAAGGATCGTTTGAGAAGGGTTAAAAGATGTTTGGTTCCTGAGTTTCTCGAAGCTGAAGCTCGGTCTAAGTTGTGCGAAGCACAGTTGTTATCGGAGGACAACAAGGAAAACTGTCCGCCGGCTTTAGTATTGAAGGACTGAATTCCGCAAATTGAAACGGCGGTCGAGTAACGGACTATGAGGGCTGAAATGTAACTCGATTCGTGTGATGACGCCACTAAATAAAACGCCTTTATTTTAAGCCACGCCCTCCCCTTTTATCATAAATACACAGCCTGTTAATCAGAGGACCAAAAGAAGGACCATTTAAAGCTCCCCAGCATGTCGGCAGCTACTGACTTTGAAATGACGGGGATCGGCGTAACACCCTCCGGGATACCGCCTGAAGCTTCGTGGTCTGAGACTTCATGGCCTGAGGCTTCATGGTCTGAATCTTACCAGTTCCATAACTCGGTCCGGACTGGCGGCCTTCAAGATCCCCAAGAATCTGACCTCCGGTATTTTAGTATACGACCCGATTACAGTCTCTGGTCAAGAGACCTCGAGTCGGATTGTGGATTCCATTCTCCAGGTCCGGGATGGTCTTGCGCCGTCTCCGCTGATGATCAGACGGATAACCCCATCTCCGCCAATGGTGCTCAGACGGATAGCACCGTCTCCGATAAGGGTACTCAAACGGACATCTCTTACCTAGTTCCAGGACAACCATGGGTGATCAGACAAGGTCCGGAGGAACCGGAGGAACCGATGTCGATCGATCCGTCTGAGATGGCTATGGATTGCCCGGATGGTGTGCTGCCTGAAACCTGGAAAAAGGCTCAGCAAATTGTTAAAGGGCTGATGACGAGTCTGCTGGATATCATCGTCTACTACGATCAGAAAAAAGAATGTCAAGGCTGCGACATAGCCCATCCCAGCCAGAGAAGACATACCTGCCTCTATGAACCTGAAACCACCTACCGTCAAGGACGCTTTCAGAGGATTCTGAAGATTTTTCGCAAGTCTTGGCTGAAAGGACTGGCGGTGAAAATTCTAGGTTATTTTAATATTCTACTGCCGTTACACAAAATACACGCTGTGGTTGAAAAGACTGTGGGTGAGTTTGATAATACCAACTCTATTCATGATACAGTAATGCAGTCATTTTATGATATGGATGAATACTCTTACACTGTAGCCCGCCGTGTGGCAAATGAGTTATGTAAGCGGAATCTTAATCATGAGGGTCATATGAACCTGTGGACTAAATATGACCTGGAATTTGATGATATGATAGAACTGAGTTGTAATTTTGTACCTGAAACTGTGTGAACAATTCAGACTCCTAAATAAATGTTTTCTATAAGGTTAAGTGTTGTCAGTGTCTGTTTTATCACCGGCGATGGAGCAGGTCTTGGAAAAAACATATTATAACTCTAAAAACGCCGGGGGCTTGGGGGGTAAAGATTCCTTGAAAAGAGCTCTCCGGCATGCGGGGCACCGTATCGGGGACCAAGAGGTATCCGATTGGTTATCGGGGCAATACGCCTACACTATCCATAAACCGGCCAGAGTCCACTTTAAAAGGAATAAGGTGTACGTTTCCAGTATAGATGGGCAATGGCAGATCGATCTGGTGGATATGACAAACCTGGTCGACTATAACCAGGGTTACAAGTATCTACTGACTTGTATAGATATTCTTTCTAAATATGCCTGGGTCAGGGTACTGAAAAACAAAACGGGTAAAGAAATAACGAGGGCTTTTCAAGAAATTTTGGAGCAAGGTAGAGTTCCCGTCAAACTTCAGACTGATAGCGGTAAAGAGTTTCTCAATCAGGAATTTTAAAGCCTGCTCAAGAAACACGGAATTAAACATTTTACCACCGCTAGTGAATTAAAGGCTTCGGTGGTGGAGAGATTTAACCGAACTCTGAAGACCAAAATGTGGCATTATTTCAGCTCCCAGAATACCCGGTCCTATCTGCAAGGGTTACAGGACTTGGTGAAATCTTATAATCTGAGTAATCACCGAGGTATAAAAATGCCCCCCGCCGAGGTGAATAGTTCCAATTCTTGGAAAGTCTTTAAAACCTTATACGGCCTAACTAAGCCCCAAAGAAACCCAAAATATAAGTTCAAAGTCGGTGATACGGTGAGAGTGTCGAAATCCCAGAATCCTTTTACTAAAGGATACGAACAAACCTTTTCAGACGAGGTACGTATTTACCGTTTCTGAACTAGTCCCGAGGGAGCCGCCTGTCTACAGGCTCAAAGATTATGACGGCGAAGACATTATAGGCTCCTTTTACGACGCTGAGTTACAAAAGATTCGAGGGCCGGACGTCTTCAGGATTGAAGATTCTGGCGAAAAAAAATATCCGTAGAAAAAAGCATATTTTGGTGAAATGGCTCGGATGGCCCGAAAAGTTTAACAGTTGGATCCCTGAAAGCTACACGCAAGACGTTGAATACTGAGAATGAAAAATAGTATTTCATTCACAGGGTTTTCACGATGGAGAGAAAAAGCTTTTACGTCGTTCTCCCCAGCAATTCTTCCCGGGATGTTTTCCCTAATAACACCATCGCCGAATTTACCGTCAAATTAGCCGCTCCCATCGAACTACAGGGCCCCTGGGAAGTTGCATTGGCCCAAATTCAGTATCCGCACACCTGGAATACCCTAGATAAACCGGATAATAATTTTATTGTGGTTTCCCCGCGAATAGTTAAATATTATACTATTCCGTCGGGGTATTACGCTAGCCTCGAGAAAGTGACTTCCAAGATAAATGAAGCGTTGGTGAAAGAACCCCAGGCCGTCGAGGGCGGTTCAGCCAACACTCCAATACCTGAAAACACTATGAGATTCCGCTACAGCGCTATCAAGCGAAGATTCTATATCTTAAGCAGCGTGAAGGATAAATCTTTGCATGTCAAGGGACAGTTGGCGAGGCTTTTAGGAGCTCATGGGGACGTGAGCATAGGTCTGGTGAATGAAGCTCCATACCCCGCGGATATCAGAGCGGGGTTTTATACCTTGTACGTCTACAGCGACATTGTGTCTCACCAAAGAGTCGGAGACAGCTACGTCCCTCTCTTGATATGCGTACATATTGAGGATGAGATGAATAAGATTACCACAATCACCTATGACAGGCCGCACTACGCTCCGGTCAGCAAGAGTCAGTTTGATACTTTGACCGTTGAAATAAAGACGGATCAGAACAAACCGGTTCCATTTCAGTTTGGTAAAGTCATTGTCAAGTTACATTTCAGACCCTGTAAAAGTTGTATACACGACTAATACAGAGATGAGGTCTTACCTGGACCCTAGCCCCTACGTGCATTATTATGAAGCCCAAGCAGGCAACGGCCTCCCCGGGTTTTCTGGGGCCCCCGTGATGTACGGTTCTGGGATCGGCGGAATATTTCGCGGATTGTTTAGATGGGCTTTGCCTCTCTTAAAAAGAGGCTTCGAAATTGTCAAACCCCACATTAAATCAGCCGCTAACAATATTGTCAAAGACGTGGTGGCAGGGGCCATGTCGGGAGCGATGACTCGAGGAAGCGAAGAAAATCAATCGGGGTCGGGTCTGATGGTGATGAGGAAAACTAAGCGTAAGAGACCGCCCAGATCACGAGCCGGACCAGTCCTCAAAAAGACGCGCCGTTCGGCTTTTACATCATTTTCTTCTCTCCGCCACAAGGATAAGTCCCGCAGAAAAAAGAAATCGAAAAACATTTTTTAGTTCAAGATGTCTTTCGTTCATCGAATGTCTCAAGAGTGTGCGAAATCCGAACTGGACTTATTTACGGTACCCTATACTCAGACTAGCGTAGAAAAAAGCATCATCGTCGAGGTCCTCCCTCTCTCAGCTCTATCGGAAGTCGCCCCGTTGGAGTTTCTGATTTCCGGGAATGGGGAAGACTACTTGGACCTGAATAATACGCTTCTACACGTCCGATGCAAAATCGTCAATGCCGACAGAACTAATCCGGGCCAAGGGGCCCGGGTAGCCTTGGTTAATTATCCGATAGCCGCTTTATTTTCACAAGTGGATGTCACCTTGGGAGATCGCTTAATATCTCAGAGTTCCAGCCTTTACCCGTACAGGACCCTTTTTGAGGAACTGTTAAATTACAGCAATGAAACTCTCAAGTTCCAATTTGCTTCGGGTCTTTTTTACAAAGACACGGCCAACGAACATGAAAACACCGCCTTGGACGGACCGAATGAGGGTTTCAAAAAAGAAACGGATATACGGCCCAGGGTAAAACAGTAGAACTCCTCGGGCCTATTCATTCCGACCTATTTTTTCAAGAAAAATTAATTCTAAACGGGGTGGATGTCAAAATAAAAATGGTACGGAGCAAAAATGAATTCTGTCTGATGTCCGGAGATGCCGAGCGTTACAAAGTAAACATTTTATCCGCCGCTCTTTTTTTCAAGAAAGTTAAAGTTTCGTCAGCGGTGAAAATAGGGCACGCCCACGCTCTCACCACCGCCAATGCCCAGTACCGCGTGGAAAGAGTGAATATGAAAGTTCTCAGTATGCCAGCCGGGATTCGAGTGAGCAATCAGGAGAACCTGTTCTTGGGACAGATACCCAAGTACGTGGTCCTAGGCCTGGTGGATAATGATGCCTTTTCGGGAGATTACGCCAGAAACCCCTTCAATTTCAAGCATAACCAGGTGGAGTTCCTGGCCTTGTATTTGGACGGAGAGCAGATTCCAGCCAAACCAAAAAATCTCGTCGTACACCCTTTCTTCTGGGGTACTAGGAGCCTGTTTGAGAGCTCCCGACGGTTCCTCCTGGCTCTCGTCAGGCAGCAATAATGTAAGAGAACCGGATTGTTTATCCGCTTTTTTCACAAAGGTCAGGTATCTTTGCAAGACGGTCGTATAAAGTTTTACTTTTGCGTCGGCGCTCAAGTCACCGCGCTCAAGTATGAGTTTCATTTGTTTATCCAGTTCACTTTCCGTAGCGCTTAAAAGGCCGGTGGAATTTGGGGCTTTCTGATGCCATTGAGCCATTTGTTGTTGAGGGACCAGGTACATCTTGCGCGTGTATTCCATATTTATACTCTCGACCCTATTAAACTAGTAATGAAAGGAATGGCGGCGCTTAATAGGGCACCGAGAAACCCCCCTTTCTGATTTAAAAGGGCTTTTTTCTTTTTAACGGTGAGTTTTTTATCGCCAAGTTTTTTAACGGAGCAACGATGCTTCTTCAACAACTTGAACTGTCTGGACGTCAGGGGGACGTGGCCTTTTAAAGTATTGAGAGCTATTTCTGACATAGCGTAAATTAAATCGTCTGGAGCCTCGCTCAGCACCGCTTTTCTTTGACGACAGGAGCCCCTGTGTAGGGTCTTGAGCAGAGGGAGATTTCTTTTTATTCTGCACGACATGTCAGCTCTTTCTCAAATACTCGGAAAATTGCCCGTCTTTATCTTTTCACGACGTACACCGCGGACCAGTCGGGAGGAAACAATCTGGTACGTAAACGAAATTCGTCAGCCGTAGGGGCTTTCAGATCCACCAACAGATAACCGTAAGGTTGTCTTGTAGCGTCCTTAAAGGCGTCCAAGAAAAATTTAACCCTCCCAGGGTACATTTGACGCACTAAATTGGTAATTTGCAGTTTATCTCGAGGGTTTTTAAAGAGGGTAATGTAATTGGCATTCAGATTTATCGTTCTACTTTTCTTGCCTTGAAAAAATAAATTTTTGACCAAGTAAATGATGGACAGATTCCTGTGGTGAGTATATTTTGTGAAGGCCCTCTCTATCTCTTCGCTATGACTCGCCTGTTCCATCAAATCGTAGACAATCACCAGGTTAACGTGGTCAGGGGGCAGTAGTTCGTCGTTGTTTAAGGAGACGGGTAGCCCCTCCAAAAATTAGGATTTTGGAAATCGAGCTAGTAGCTCGTCGTACAGAGGCTGCCAGCAGCTGTAAAACCAGACTATATTGTTGGGGCGACGAGAAAGCACATGGTCCGCATGCTCCAAGAGCTTTTTCACATAATGCGATTTGCCCGAACAAGAGGGTCCCGAGACTATTTTCGAGAACGGATGCTGAAGTCTAACGTCAAAACCCTCTTTAGTATCCATAGGGGAGAGTGGTGAAATCTGGCAACAGAACCCTTTTGTTGTACACCACTCTGAATCTTTTTCTGAGTCGATGAGTTTGTAATGTCAGGTTCTTTTTGTTCCTATGAATCTGCGCGCCCTGAACCGTTATTTCTTTCGCGAGATCATGTTCCACAAAACTATGCACTAAATCCATTAGCGAGTATAGGTTTACCGCTTGAGCCGTTTCGTGATTGAGAGTAATGCCCTTTATCTTCATGCAGACCTTGCCTTTGAACGTTCTGTACGTGTACGTTTTCGGACCCCCAGAAACAAACTCTTCTATGAAATCGTCAGGATCTAGTTCGCTGGTGAGTTCCCCAAAATAGTCACCGAGCGGCGGGGTGTACTGCCCAGGCAAGGCTGTGAAAATAACGGAATCTGTATCATGATACAGAATCCTCGACCCTAAACTTTCCAGCAAACCGTACAATTCTAGGCGGCATAGGCCGTGGTAAAAGCGGCAGTCACCACATTGACGGTGCAGGGTACAACGTATCTGTCATCCGCATACCTCCACTGCACTTGAACGATTTCGTCGCTGACAAAACCAAAATAGGACACCCTGTACATGTCTGAGAACAGGTAATGGAAGAATTCTTGGCTGTGTTTAACAAATGTCGTGGTCGGTTGATTAGGCTTCTGACCGAATTTTCCCCAAAGAGAATTCAGAAATAATTTGGAAATTTGTCTCTTAGCGGGGTTGGAGGCGATGTTTTCACTCTCCAATAAGACGCCTTCTTTTATGAAATAGTCGTCAACATAGCGCCGGCGGGAGGCCTCGTCCTGGGCCCACGAGGGCCACCCAGAGGCTTCCTGTTTGCCTTTCAGATGAATTTTGATGTAATCGGCAAATAAATCGGATGTGCTCTGTTCATAGTGCCATATCTTGTGTATTTTTAAAACTCTATACCCTTTATCTAAGGCTTTTAGTATTTTGACGCTGCACCAGGTTCCTGTTAAAGACCTTTCCCGATCATTGTGACGGCAAAGGCCGGTAGTTGTTTGGGTTTCTGCACACGTACGACACAGAACGAACATCAATTTACTGCAAATTCTTAAAGGGAGGACCGGAAAATATAGATTATGAGGGGCTAGCACGGTGATTTTAACAAGCCCGAAGTAATCTTTAAGATCCCCAAAGATGGATGGGCGATCGGGTAGGTTTTTGTTTTGTAAGGGTATAGACTTGTAAAATCGTAATAATGCATTTGCTCGGCGCCTTGAACCTTATGATATAATTTGATAGCGTTGGTGCGCCCTCCATACACGGCATCACGGGGATTGATAGGTTCATACACTCAAAGCGTCTTAAGAAATCCTGAAGCTCCGAATCCTCTTTTTTCATGCTTTCCCATTGATGTTCCCAGAGCACTCTCACCGTCAGATTAAATTTTTCACGTAATTCCTTCAGGTTGTCGTCAAACGTCTTAAACAAATCGGCAAAAGGCACTCCCGTGAGAGGATTTTTAGCTCGCTCGTTGTAGCATTTGGGGCAGCCATGATAAAAGCATCCGGCAAACTCAAAGGCTGTCGGGACGCCCTTAACTTCGGCGTAACCGTCTAGATAAAAGGAACCCATCTTTACTTCACCGTGATTCAGGGCGTGTCGAATGTTTATATTTTCCTTCTCGGAAAGAAACATCAGCCATTGAATAGAAGCATTAGAATAAGCTTTGTGAGTGCTTTTGTAATGATCGCTCGAAATGATTCCAATCGTGTTATCAGGCATGCAATTTTGTCTGTACATGGACAGGCAGAGAGAAGCTAGGGTCATACACTGAAATGGATCGATATTACCGATCCTGAGCACTTCCTCTCTAAATTTCCTGCACGCCGTTCTCAAAATAACCACGTCATTTCTACAGTAGAAAGCCATTTCTCGTCTAAAGTTGAAGGTACCGCTTTTAATCGAATCGTACCAAGACAGAAATTCCTCTCTTTCCCGACTCATCATGTATTGAATGCCTTAATATTTAGGCTCGGGGTACGGTCCGATGTAATTTTGATTTTCAGCGGTGTTAAAGAAATGGGGAAAGTATCCTTTTTGAGCCTGGAATCCCAGGGCCTTGGGCATCCCGCTCAATTTCATTGGTAAGAAGCTCAACGAGTCGATAAATCTCAAATCATAATCTTCTTCTATAAAACAAATTAGTTTACAACCCTGAGCTGTAACCGTTGGAGTTTGCCTGCTCTCGACGAGATATTTCATTAGGAAATAGCCGTTATACCCCTTAGAATTGTGAGCTATGAACGTGTAATCTTGGTACTTTGGGCATCGATATCTGTGGAAGAACTTTGCGACGCAGTCCTCCCCGGACCAACTCCATGATTGACCGTTCCAATGCATGCAGTGGATATAATTGGGGACGTGAATACCGTCATCTTGACGGCACTCAAAATCATAGAACACGTACTTTTCCTGGAGTGGTCTTAGCGGTAAACTTTGAATAAAACACTGATGATTTTCATCTGATTTTTTCAGGACCGTTCTACAAACGCGACAGTGTTTGGTTCGACACTTGTGAGGTTTTGAATTGTCTTTCGAGGTGTATCTCAGTTTGCAGAGGGGGTAGACTTTATGGACGTCGCAGATACTTTCAGACCTGCGTGTCTTTTTATTCCATTTGTGCATTTTGTGGATTTCGAAGCAAAGCCTTGATCGGCAGAAACGATGGCAGTCGGAACATCAAAAAGCCTCTCCGTCAACCCAGCGACAGTCTGTAGATAAACAGACGTCACAGTGCTGCTCACAACGATGTCGTGAAGGGTTAGAATACCCCGTGTAGCAAAAATCACAGATGTAGTCAAATCCCAGAAAGCCTTTTAAATTCGAAATACCATAATAATGCTCGTGATGCAAAAACATGAAAGCCGTCTTTGTATTTCTGGCCCCTGACGCTTCAAATTTTAATAGTGTGCTAGTGCTCGGCTCCCGGTACCAGACGATAATTTTAATTCCCATTAAACTCTCAAACTTTTCAATATCTGAAAACGTTACTTTCTGATCCGTTGATAATCTGACCCTGACGTGCAATCGACGAGCCTCTTGTTCACACAATTTCTGATCGTTTCTGAATCTAGCGTTTAATACAGCCAGCAAACATCTGGCAAAACAACACTGATCATCTGGGTTGAAGGAGATCCATAGGTGTTTCCGTTTCTTTTGAACGATTATATCGTTGAAAAGGGTACAGGCTTTACGCCTAGGACCCCCACCACCAGATGGAACCCTCACTATCTGAACGATTAGCGTCAGACTGGAATCGGCTAAAATAGTAGCGTGACTCTGGAGAAGTAATTCAATTTGATTAAAAAAATCCTCCACAGAAAGCATACCCGCGGGGTTTAGGGAAAAAACACTGGGGTTGAGTGATTCAGCCTGTAATTCTAACTGCACTAGATCCCTAGGATCCAAAATGCTCGTAAAACTGTCTAATATTTGTTGAAGGGTCTCGTGTATATGATTAAAAACCTCGGCGAATGAATCGAGTGTGTAGGCCTCAGAAAAATTGAAACGGTGTCTAATCTCGATATTGTGAAATTTTGGACGCTACGTTATAGAAGTGGACGGATGCGGGTCTGGAGAGGAAGGATTGTCCGTATGCGAAGTAGAGGGCTGCGGGGAGTTTACTGACGGGTGTGGAAAGGAAGGATTGTCCATATGTGAGGTAGAGGGCTGTGGAGAGCCGAGACTCGAGATTACCCCGGACGGTTTAGTCACTACAGAGCCTGTCTGAGGATTTGAAGTATCTGACCCTGTTAAATCATCAGCAGGCGAGTGCTGATGCGAGGTAGATGGCTGTAGAGAGTCTGTTTCAGAAGTATCCAACCCTATTAAATCATCAGCAGGCGAATGTTGATGCGAGGTAGAGGGCTGTGGAGAGTCTGCTTTGGAAGCGTCCAACCCTATTAAATCATCAGCAGGCAAGTGCTGCTGCGAGGTAGAAGGTTGTATTAACACTTCGCTGACAGCGTGATGTCGAAGCAGGGAACTACTTGCCCCAGAGGTACCTGAAGTAGAAGATTGTGGGGTTTTTACATTCGGATCTAGGGTCTTAGGTTGTTGGTCTGGACCTGAAGACGTTCCGGCCTCAGAAGAGGTATTCTTCAAAAGCTCCAGCAGAGCGTTAACTACGGCTATTTCATCAGAATTTAGAACCTGAACCGCTTTATTAATGAGATCAAAATTGTCGATCGGATGCGTCACCGGATGTGGTGATTGAACAATTTGAGGAGATTGCAGAGGGGTGGGAATTTTAGGGGGCTTTATGGAATATTCCAAGTTATCAGACATCTCTTTTAATAGTCTCAGGTTTTCACTGGACGGTCTTTTCCTACCTATACGCCCTTCAGGATGTTCACACTCACTGCCACTACCGTCACTGCTTCCGCTAGAGCTGTTTTCAGGCATGACCTAAATTTAATCAAAGGCTACAATTATGAACACAGAATATAATATGCAATTTTGAACACAGAATATAATATTTTGCAAAAAATATTATTTTCATAAAAGATAATATAAAGCGGCTCCTTTATTTACGGGTCAGATGGATGTAAAAGGCATTCATATGCATCAAGTCTAAACACATTTCAGGTGTGGAGTTGTACACAGGAGCCTCCAATTCTACAAAGTCCACCAGTAATTGGCGAAATCATGCTGTCAGCTGCTCCAGTCTTTGTCGATGTCTCTGTTGGTGTTCAGGACGGAGGGAATAGCGGTTTATAGGCCGATATCTGTGTTCAGAGTGAAGCGGCGTCGACAAAGGCGACCACCTGTTAGAAAAAGAGTGCGCTGGAGAATACTGAACACAGTTCTCAGAGTGCGCCAGAGAATACTGAACACGGCTCCCAGGGGGCGCCGGAGAATACTGAACACAGTTCTCAGAGTGCGCCGGAGAATGCTGAACACTGATCTCAGAGAGAGGAGGGGTTTGTAGATTTTCCCAGTTACGATACAGGTTTAGATTTTCTGAACCATCCTTCAGTTGCGTTAAAATACCTGGGGGACTGGGGTCTGTAAATAAAACATATGAACTTTTTTTTTTAGTAAAAGGCCTCATTTCACATTGTATGCCTTCGATAAACTGAAATGACACTTACTGCGATTGGTCAACCCGGAGGAAGCCCTTTGAGAAACTTCTTCACTCTGTAAAGGACTACCTTCTAAAAACAAAAACAAAAAGTCCTAAGCTTCCAAGGTTTGCCTCGGTTCATTAAAAAATATTTGTGCTCTCTCTTTACATCAAGCCATCCACACATGCAACCACAGCTTAGGCGTTATCACCCTGCAGACTCTATTCCGCTAGATGCTTGTCCATATAAAAAATTCTATTTTACGGTAGCTAGACAGAATCTCGAACTAAATAGGTTATTCTGTAACTACCTGAAACCTCAATCCCTACACCAAGATAAAAACTTTATCAAAACAGACACCCTAGTTCTTAATCCTATTCATTTACACATGAACAATATACTGGAGACGTTTATAAGTTGCCCGGACTTTGGACACAAGCTTGTGCCCTAGCTCGCGTACGCACGCATAATGCGTGTGCCCAAACTTACTCTGAAGCTCCTAGACAAGCCCCTTGCAAGCCTAAAGCATTTTAAAAAAGGGTCTTACCTGAAACTGTATAATAAATCGGAGACTCTACGGGGTTATAACCCTCTAAAAATAAAAAAAAAGGATTCAAACCTCCATTTTTAAAAACATGCTCGTTTAATGCTTATAAGAATCATGAAAGGGACTTAACTTGATTCGGAGACAGACCGCTTTCTGCAGGGATTCCTGTATGAACGATAATTATTTTTCATTTAGTTCTAGTCGTTAAAAGTAGAAATCATTAAGAAGTTCGTCAAAACACACCGTCATGGCTGAAATTCATCTTGCCGTTCTCAGGGCGAGCAGAGATATGGGCTTGGTTATGGAATCCTCTCTTTTTATTGAGAAAAGAGCGGTATTTTGGAAGTGCTTTATGATAGCAGCTGTTTGCCTATCATTTGAACCGGAATATATTTAAAAGGGGATGAAAAAGGTTTTAGACCAATTTTGAAGCATCTCTCTTTATAGAGCGGTATTTTGGAAGTGCTTTATGATAGCAAATGTTTGCCAATCATTTTAACCGGACACAACCAATGCTCGTTGCACCGCGTCTTTGGAATGTCTCTGAAAAAACATCCTTTGTTTTACAAGCTGCATTTCGCAAGGTAAGGCAATTTTTCACATTGGACGCAACCTGTTGCCTAGTAGCTATGAATCGCTCCCCTCCTTTCCTCTCTACTCTGCCATCTCTGGGCTGTGAAGCGCACCCCCGACGCCTGGGGGTTGGAGGAGGTGGAGTTTACACTCAGCTGTTTACGCGCAGGGGCTGTCAGTTTCCTATGCCCAGCTGCTGATAAGGATGCTTGCGCAGAACGCAGCAAGAGGGGTTTTTTACAGCTATAGCCTGCTCGCCGGGGCTCAGAGATTGTCAGCTTTTTAGAGAGCCTGTCAGCTTTTTACAGACTCAGGTACTCGGCTGTGTAGACAGAGAGCCAGCAACTCATCTTTCGAACTATACGCACTTGCCTGCGTGTATGCTTAGAGCTTCAGCCTGAGAATCTCATGCCGAGGCTGTCTCAGCTCTCAGCTCTCAGATCTCACGCTTCAACTGTGTAGAGAGAGAGTGAAGGGACAGCTTGTCAGCGCAGAGAATATCTGGGGGCTTGACTTAGATAAAATAAAAAACGGTTTACAAGTGCTAAACTAAGGTTTAGATCTTTAAAGTCATAGATTATTTTAAATAATAGATAGATACAGGAGTTCTTACCCAAACCGTAGAGGCAGGCAGCTCTGTCCCTTGAAACACTTGTGCGTGTGTCTTCAAGAGAAGTGGGCCACCAACAGGTCTGTAACTGGCCTGGGCATGCCCGTTCAAGGAGGGGGGCTGCTCTTGACAGTTTGTTTAATTAAGCAGGTGGCTGTGGGATGAGTTCAAACAGGGTCAGACATCCATGAAAAGGCCCTTGACATTTTCCTGAACCAATCATGTGCCGGGGGGCAGGTTCAAGGAGGGGCAGACATCCATCAAAAGGCCCTTGACAGTTTCCTGAACCAATCAGGTGCCGGGGGCGGGTTCAAGGAGGGTCAGACATCCATCAAAAGGCCTTTGACAGTTTCCTGAACCAATCAGGTGCCAAATGGGCGGGGCTAAGTCACATGGAGGGGCCGGACTTTACGGTATTGCGTCACCAGGGGGAGGGACTTCCGGCATGACGTCATCGGGGAATGACGGGCGGGACTTCCGGTCCAAAGTCCAAAGGGGCGGGGCTTCGGGGTCATAAATCTTTTTGACATAAACCCCATGCATATAACTACTCAGGGCTACAGGGGATGAATTATGAAGAAAGATGACAAGAGCTGAGCCTTTACTGTTTATGAAAATGGAGATTAAGAGGTGACACGATTGAAGTGTTCACTGATGCCTTTTGTAATTTGAAATAGAGAACAACTGACTCCATTGTTAGAAACTGGCCTGTTAATTAAAGTCAAAGAATGCAACAGTCATGTGATTTGTAAATGTATAATTAACAGAGAAACACAACTGAAGATGTAAAATTAAAATATCTAAAGGGAAAGTCAGGAATGGACATCAGCAGTGTGGATATCTGAAGTGTGACGAGCAAAGCCAGAGTTTAAATATTTTACAGCTGAGACACAGAGGGGGAGAGCTTATCTAGAGGAGACTTTGGTAATCATTTTAGGCTTGGTATGATCTTTAATTGTGCTAATCACAGACTTATTTTTTAATGTTAACAAATCTGCCATTTCTTGATCAGCCAATTGCTGTTAACATGCTGTCTTCTTTCTTTACACACTGAATTTTCACCCCACAAGTAACAACATTAAATGCTATGCTTTAAAAATGAAACATCAGGCTCTTTTCACATGAACTGCATGCTGAGGTTTGGCCTCTCATTAATCATAGTGTTGGAAAACCCGAGGTGCTGATTTTTGAACACAGATATAATAAAAGCAAAGAATATTTAAAGGATCAGTAAGGAAAAAAAAAAAAAACTGGGCTCTGTTTATCAGTACGTGAATTCATTTAGACAGTCGGGGTTCACAAACCAAAGAAGTGAATTCCACCACACATGAAAAGAGAACCTGACTGTCTGATCAAAGAGAAGTTATACTTTTAAATGGTAAACTCTCTTGTTAAAGTGTCACCAAATAGAGTAACAAACGAAAAACAACAGGTAAGCGTTTCTTACAGCTTTTTCAAAAGAGCCCACTTGGTTCACTACTATTGACAGTGTGATGAATGACTCCATGTAAAGACCTCTGCGTGGAGATGTGCTCACCAGTACAGAAGGAAGGGGGCTCAGCTGTGGAAAGGCAGAAATGAAGCGGGTGGGTCACCCAGAATGGAGTGAGAGAAGGAAACTCAGGGAGGAAAGAGGCAAACCAGCATTTGAGTAATGGGAGGTCAGGGAAATGAGTTCTTTAGGGCACTTTAAAATAAGCAAGTGGGCGAAACACCCGACTGGAAGATTAAGACTGAGTCCTGCTGAGGTGAGTTGGAGAAGCATCAGGTGTGTTGATCTCTTTTCTGTTTATTTCTTACTTTTGTGTTCTTCCCTTGTCATTAATTACATGCAGTTAAAAAACTAGCTTTGCTTTCTTTTGGCCTCCTTGGCTTCATTCTGTGTAGGAGGGTCGCTGTGTGAGTCCCCATCCTCTTATATCAGTGAACATTAAGTGCAGTGAAATGGACATTTGTCATAAACTTGTGCTATTTTGATGGCAATTTTAAAATTGTTTTCAACTTGCATGAATGAAGGAATCTTTTTATTTAATGCTTCTTTTATGTTGTTTCAGTTTGCTACATCCTTAGTTACTCTCCACCAGTAAGAGGTTTTTACAAACGCGTCGATCTCTGGTGAATGAGAAGAAGTCATCAACACTGAGGTGATGTCCACGTCACCTCCATGAAGGTCTTTTCAGCATAACAAAAGTGTGACAATCGTATTCGGTGATGTTATCGTTTTGGACATCAGAGTACATTTAGCACACAATATTTTGTAATTTATTTTTAATGTTTTGGAAATTATTTTTTATTTTGGTAATTACTTTTATTACAATAACATTTTGATTTCCATTTTAAGTTGCTGGAATTTTGTGTGGTTTTCTAGTAGTCACAACTCCTTATCAGAGCATTAGCACATTAGAACACTCTAGATGAGAACAGTCCATTCAGCCCAACAAAGCTCGCCAGTCCTGTCCACTTATTTCTTCTAAAGTAACATCAAGTTGTGCTTTGAAAGTCCCTAAAGTCCTACTGTCTACCACCCTACTTGGTAGCCAATTCCAAGTGTCTATCATTCTTTGTGTGAAGAAAAATTCCCTAACGCTGTTGTGAAATTTCCCCTTAACAAGTTTCCATCTGTGTCCCCGTGTTCTTGATGAACTCATTTTAAAGTCACCGTCTCGATCCACTGGACTAATTCCCTTCATAATTTGAAACACTTCACTCAGGTCTCCTCTTAGTCTTCTTCTCCTTAAACTGTAAAGGCGCAGCTCTTGTCATCATTCCTCCTAACTCATCCCCTGTAGTCCTGTAATCAGCCTTGTTGCTCTTCTCTTTCCCAAACTGCACCCAGCACTGAGATGAGATGTCAATGGAGATTGGGGTGTGTGTGTGCTCTATTAGCAGAGGGCTTCATTTGAAGAATGAGTTCTTTTCTTCTAGAATATGTAGGTTCATGCTCTCTGGTATAGAAATAAAAGTCCTGAGTCAGGGGTCTGCAGTGCCCTCCGGTAGTCGTAGCTGTTCAGATGTGTTTATTTGAACCACTGTGTGCTGAAAGTAGGTGTAGAAATAAATGGGGTCTCCACGCCCATTACCATCTCCACAGTTATTATTTAAAAGATGAGCTTTTATGGAGCTGAACTGAGCAATGCTGGGACTTTCAGACTTTTCATTCAAGCCTAACACACAATGCTGATTATTTTTTCTGTGTATTTCCTCCTAGCAGTTCCCCAAATCTCTTCTTTCCAAGTGCAGAAGAACATCACCACTCTGACCATGAACAGCATAACTCTACACAAAGGCGAACTCTTCACTGGGGAGAGTCATAAATTCCTCCATGACGTTTCTGACCTTTCCACAGTGGGCTTTAACAAGAAAATGGTCTCCTTGAAAGTGATAGGGCAGCCCTGGGTGGTTTATAAAAATCCTAAATTTGAAGGAGATGAGTATCTCTTCGCACATGGAAATCATCGCTCAATCTCAGATAAAGAGAAATTTTCATCGATGAAGCTCGTCAATGACACCAGCAACCCACATATCACTTTGTTTGAAGAAACCTCCTTTAAGGGTCACCCTACCGAAGTGGAGAAGGGCACCGTATTGCCCTCAGGGTACAAAATCTGCTCTTATCGAGTGCACAGTGGAGCCTGGTGTATTTTTGAGCTACCAAACCTGGCTGGAAAGATGCATGTGGCCTTCAAAGATGAAGAAGTGGCTGACTGTCACACCATTGGCTTCATAAACGACCCTGAGTCTCTGGAGCCAGTGGCACCATAGTGTGAGAGAGGGAACACATGAGACGGGGTCTCACCAGCATGGACCCCCTGAAGTAACTGCAAATGGTCACCTCCAGGCTGACGTGCAGCATGGAAGATACAAGAGCTTTCCACATTTTTTTCTGTCTTTAAATGGACATATTATGTCTCTTTTTACATTTTACTTTTATAAATCTTGTACACTCGCTTTCTTTAACTGAATGATAATCAAACAAATTTCAACTGTAATGCTAAACTAACAATGATAAAGTTTACTTGATGAAACTTTCATGCTTCATTTATTTCTCTTTATTTCAAATACTAAATAAACAATCGAGCACAGAGAAAATTCTGGGATGTTTTTTAAACAAAGTCATCTGAAAAGTGCAGTTGGTCCACGGGGGCCGTAGTGGAGCTGAGATGAGTCACACGATGACACCGAAGAGCTTAGCGAGGGGACAACTGAAGAAAAATAAAAATGGAGGAACAATAAAGAAGTAACTGCATGAGACCAGAGGGAGTGACGGGCACAGAGCTTTAGGTGGGGTCACACAGGGGACAAGGGGGCTAGGGACGTGACAGAGTGTGTCACATTGTAATGCTGGGCACAAACCAGTGCCCACTTTCATTACTGCCTTTTTCATTTCACAGGAGATTTGGATATAATGTTTATGGCTTTATAACATTCACCACCTTCACAATATGTCTGCAACTTTGTCCGAGCCCAGCCTTGAGTGTGACTGTCGTTATTGGAAAGAAAATCCATAAGAAGTGGCTGCACAGCTCACCTCCCTCAATGCAGCACTCTTTAATATGAACAAGGACCTTTAAAATATGGTCAGCTCAGCGACTTTTACATCTCACCCTCCTGACACATCAAAGAAACCCTCAAAATGACGCCAGTGTGGCCGAGCAAAATGGCCAAAGTAGCAGAGTGCTGTGTGAATTTGAGATGATAAGATGAGCGATTACTCAATGAATCTTCTCAGAGGTCAGATCTTTACAAGACAAACAAAAGATCAACTGAACTAAGAACTCAAACTGGGCTTTAGAACAAAATGCTCAACAGTCCATTAAAAACATTCTTCCATATTGTGTCATATCTTGAACTTGTTTGTTCTTTTCATTTACTTGATCTAAACGGAACAAATATCTGTTTCTACACTGCTTTTCAAACGGCTCCTAGGCGTGCCACTGTGATTTTAATGTCATGCTAACTCACTTTCGGGTCTTAGGAGAACACGTTTCTCAGTGGCCTTTCCCAAATCACACAAACCGAGACAACATCAGATAACAGATGACGTAACTAAAGACAATGGCTTTGCAGAGCCCAATCTTTTTTAAGCTCCTTTTCCTTCTTCTTTTCTCAGCTTTTACAATCCTGAGAGCCGAGTCTCACTTTAAACACGCATTTTGTTTGTAAATGTTTCACTTTTTTAACAACATCTTTTATAAACCAAAGACTGTAGCTTTTCTTCTGTCCAACAGTCATGTTGCCACCATCCCTCACTCACTGCCTGGCAGGACACACCCCGGCTTTCCACTCTCATCTCCTCTACCACCCCACGCTTTCTCCATTAAAGCAGACAACATGAGGAGGACAGGACAGCGCCCCCAGTGGGCTCCTCTGAGCTATGCAATTGGACGCTCACTCCCACCTCTCCTCTTGAGGAGCAAAGGACACAAAACCCCTTCACACCGTCTCCTGAGCACCGCTGTAAGGACACTAGGACATCCCCGCATCCCTACATTACTGTCTTCTGTTCGGTAATCCAAATTCATCTTCTTCAGGATTCTTGGGACAACACATCATCACCATCACACCAGCAATATCCACATATCTCATTATAAAGGACCGCCACTCATTTTCTTGTCTACATATTATGCAAAAAGATGTTCTCATCTCATCCTTGATCTCCTACAGGACTTCAGCAGCAGCAGCAACAATCAAATCATTTGGATTGGACCGTGATGTGGCAGACCTCCAGAAAGCACACTCAGTATAAAAAACATTGACAGTGGATCTCCTGCAGTAAATGACTGCTTCTTTAGACATGGCACAAGTGTAAACTGTGCTCATAGCAATCACATCTGAGGTCTTTTTCATTCATCTGACCTCTGTGAACACCAGGGGTCGCTGTTGCCCCAGTAGACCCAACAGACAGACGCCAACACAGGGTAAAAGCACCAAGAAGTATTTATTTTTATTCTTTCTTCACTCTGAAGTGCCTCCAAAGCACCCCAGTCACAGCAAACAGGCAATACAATAATACATAAACTCAATACTTTTCTCCACTACACCTCCCAGGAAGCTCCGTTACACTCCTCCCAACTCCGGCTCACTTGCTGGGTTCCCATCAGTCCATTATATAGTCCTTGACCCAGAAGTGTTTCTGTTCTTCCTCCCACGTGACCTGCCAGCACTTCCGGGTCATCTAGAGAATTCAGGTTTTCAATCAGCCCGGAAGACTTCGGGGCTTCCGTTGTCATAGCCCATTAATACTTCAGGGCAAGGCAAGAATGTGTTTTCCCACCAACTACCCACAGCATCCCTAGGTGGCACCCATGGTGGCAGGATTGTGCTGTCGAACTCCAAGTCCCATAGTGCCCTGCGGGCACTGCTGCATTCCTGGATGGAATAAACTGCCGGCCATCCCTTACACCGCTTTTTCATTCACCTGTCTTTTTTTACTGGCAGTCGTCCCACTGTGTCCTTCACGTCACCTCCACTCTCCCACCCATATCTTTTCCCAAGTACCCTGTACTCTCTCTCTTCCTGACCAGTTCTCCTCTCTTTACACCAATGCTCAGCTCTGTCCTCTTGCCTTGATTCTGTCTGTCCTCCTTCAGATAGGTCTGCATGTGAAAGACCCTCCTGCCGGAGCTTTCTGATGCCCTCACAGTCTATGGACAGAGATTAGGACAGCTGACAGGAAATGGAGGACGGTTTACCATAATGAGTTTCAGTCTCTTCTATCGCCCTTCTCTTCTGCTACTACCAATACTAAGGTGAGTTGGTCTCACAGTAGGACACGTGTGCCATTAAAGAATTTAGGGGTAACTGTTGACTGTGACCTGAATTTTAAATCACATATTAATCAGATCACCAGGACAGCATTTTTTCACTTAAGAAATACAGCAAAGGTTAGACCTCTTATATCATTGAAACATGCTGAGAAATTAGTTCACCCTTTTGTTTTCAGTCGACTAGATTACTGTAACGCACTCCTCTCAGGACTACCCAAGAAAGACATCAATCGTTTGCAATGAGTGCAGAATGCAGCTGCTAGAATCCTAACTAGAAAAAGAAAATCCGAGCACATTTCTCCAGTTTTGATGTCACTACACTGGTTACCTGTGTCATTCAGAATTGACTTTAAAATACTGCTTATGGTTTATAAAGCCTTAATTAGTCTCACTCCATCTTATATATCGGAATGTCTGACACCTAATATTCCAAAATGTAACCTTAAATCTTCAAATGAGTGTCTCCTTAGAATTCAAAAAAAAGAACTTAAAAGAAGTGGTGAGGCGGCCTTCTGCTGCTATGCACCTAAAATCTGGAATAGCCTGCCAATAGGAATTCACCAGGCAAATACAGTGGAGCACTTTAAAACACTGCTGAAAACACATTACTTTAACATGGCTTTCTTCTAACTTCATTTTAGTTTAATCCTGATGCTCTGTATTTTCAATTAATTATCATTACTATTCATGGTGGCTCCAAAATCCGTACTAACCCCTACTCTCTCTTCTGTTTCTTTTCCTGGTTTTCTGTCACCACCACCACCTAACCAAAGCAACGTGATGTTCCTACACTGATGGATTAAAGGCCAGAAGTCCACATGACCATCATCATCAAGTCCTTCAGTGAGAACCCTAAATACAAAGAGGACTGTTTCATTTATGTGAGGTAGAATGCCCAGAGGGTGGTCTCATGGTCTGGAACCCCTGCAGATTTTATTTTTTCTTCAGCCATCTGGAGTTTTTTTTTGTTTTTTCTGTCCTCCCTGGCCATCGGACCTTACTTTTAATGTATGTTAATGAGTTTTGTCTTATTTTTCTTATTTATTTTGTCTTTTTTCCTCTTTCTTCATCATGTAAAGCACTTTTCTTTTTTTTTTCTTTATTTCGCCTTATACAATTTCTCATATTAGGAATGTGTTAGTTTTCATATACCCCTTGGGGTCAGAGCGCAGGGTCAGCCATTGCACAGTGCCCCTTGAGCAATTGAAGGTTAAGGGCCTTGCTCAAGGGCCCAGCAGAGTAGGATCTCTTTTGGCAGTGACGGGGATTCGAACTGGCAACCTTCGGGATGCCAGCACAGATCCTTAGCGGGTAAAGGATGTTTATCCTTAGCCTCAGAGCCACCACTCCGCCCCATTTTGAGCTACATTATTTGTATGAAAATGTACTATATAAATAAATGTTATTGTTGTTGTTTTCTGTTGTCATCTCTCTCCACTTCACCCTCCACTTCCTTGACTGTTGAGGACTTTGTAACCTTTTCTCGCAACAATGTGGCTGTCATCAATGTTCCATCTGAGCTGAGCATGTGAGTGTTGGTCGTACATTTTAGGAGCATTGCTGTCAAAAAGAGTTGACTTTCAAACAAAATAAAGCTTTAAAAAAATAACCAAAAATTGATTAAACCTAATTAATCACTGACCTAATTAAAACAAGTTAAAAGCAAATTTGCGGTTTATGAAACCCTCAACCTACTTGAATGTTGATGACTTTGCAACATTTTTGTCAGTAAAAGGTGGCCGTCATCAGCAGTCACTTCCAATCTCCCCTTCTGGCCAGTCTGCTCCCTCCTGAACACACCATGACCTTCTCCTCATTCTCTGCTCTCTCCACCACTGATGTTTCCAACCTCCTCTCTTATTACTCCACTGTCGCTCCACTTGACTCCATCCCCTCATGCCCTCACTCCTCACGCATTTCATAGTGGTCTC
>JANRMT010062791.1:204736403-204748953 GCA_026402145.1 Polypterus bichir lapradei
TATATATATATATATATATATAAGCACAAATCATCAGCCCTCCACCTGTGTGCTTGACAGTTGGCATGAGGCATTTGTGCTGATATGCTGCGTTTGGTTTTCACCAGACGTGGTGCTGTGCATTACGGCCAAACATCTCCACTTTGGTCTTGTCTGTCCAAAGGACATTGTTCCAGAACTCTTGTGGTTTGTTCAGATGCAACTTTGCAAACCTAAGCTGTGCTCCCGTGTTCTTTTTAGAGAGGTGAGGCTTTCTCCTGGCAACCCTTCCAAACAAGCCATTCTTGTTCCATCTTTTTCTAATTCATCTGTCATGAACTTTAACATTGAACATGCTAACTGAGGCCTGTAGAGTCGGAGATGGAGCTCTCTTGGATTTTTTTGCAGTTTCTCTGAGCATTGCACAGTATGACCTTGGGGTGAATTTGCTGGGACGTACACTCCTGAGAAGACTGGCAACTGTCTTGAATGTTTGCCATTTGTGAATAATCTTTCTCACTGTAGAATGATGGACTTCACATGGTTTGGAAATGGCCTTGTAACCCTTTTAAAGATTGATGGGCAGCAACAATTGCTTCTCTGAGGTCATTGTTGATGTCTTTCCTCCTTGACATGGTGTTAACACACATCTGAATACTCCAGACCAGCAAACTGCCAGACCTGTTTTTATCGAGGTGGTCCCACTTGCTGATGATCAGTTAATCGAGTGCATTTGATGAGCAGCATGTGACTGAATTCCTATGGAAGCAGTAAGGGTGGACTTCATTTTACACACACTGCTTCTGCCTTTTGGCTTTGTTTTATATTAGATAAATAATGACAGAGTCTGTTACGGCGTGTGCTGTTGTTCATCTGAGATTGTTTTTGCCTAATTTTAAGACCTGCTATGGACCAGATGATTTTTCTTTTATTATGTCCTGATACGTAACACCTTAAAATTGAATGAGGGGGGTACTTTCTTTTTCACATGACTGCAAAAGCATGGTGACTTTAATATGAGTGCATTTTTTTATTTTCTTATAATAGCAAAATGAAAGCATAGGGCTGATAAAGTGAGCCCGTTTTCAGTGAACGAACTGGAGTGTTGTCAATTGGCAAATGCTTTTGTATTGTCCACTCTCTTTGTAAACTTACCATCCTTATGTAAAGCTGTTCATTTGTTTTCCTGCAGATTTACAAGAGGATTGCAGCTTGCCCCCATCTTTACTTACTCTTCAGTGCAAACCACAACAGACAGTACATCATGAAAATTTGAAGAATTCAACATCAGGATCGGAGAACTGGACACCACAGTGCGGTCCTCTGCCTGTTCCAATCCTAAGCGGGATAGATGCCATCAGCATCCAGCAGCAGGTGCACAATACAAGCTTAGTGGCTCTGTCTCTGTGCAAAGAGGTGAGGAAAATGTTTAACCGCGAATCTGAATGTAGCAATACGAGACAGAAGTCGTACTGCTGCTCTGAATGTGGCAAGCAGTTTTCACAGAAGAGATATTTTCAGAGACACACAAAAATCCACAGTCGAGAGAAGCCGTATTGTTGTGCCGAATGTGGCGAACAGTTTTCACGGGTGAACCACCTTCAGAGCCACTCAAAAATTCACACTGGAGAGAAACCATACACCTGTCCTGAATGCGGCAAACAATTTTCGTACCGGAGCCATCTCCGGACCCACTCCAGAATTCACACGGGAGAGAAGCCGTACTGTTGTTCTGAATGTGGGAAACGATTCTCCCGAATGAGCCACCTTCGGAGCCACACACGAACTCACACTGGAGAGAAGCCGTTTGGATGTTCCGAATGCGGCCAGCGATTTTCACAGATGAGCTCCCTTCAGAGCCACAAAAGGATTCACACTGGAGAGAAACCATACGGCTGTACGGAGTGCGGCAGGCGATTCTCTGACAGGAAATGTTTCCTGAGTCACACGAGACTTCACACTGGGGAGAAGCCATATCATTGCCCTGAATGTGGCAAACAATTTGCTGATGGTAAAGGCCTGCGGAGGCACCGGAGAATTCACACGGGAGTGAAGCCCTATTGCTGTACAGAGTGTGAGAAAAGATTCTTTGACAGCAAAAGTCTTCGGAGTCACGTGAGGATTCACACCGGAGAGAAGCCTTACTGCTGTACTGAGTGTGGAAAAGGATTCAACCGAAGGCACCATCTTAAGAAGCACAAACGAGTTCACATGAGACAGGAAGAAGGCAGGAGGAGTGAAACAGTAAGTGAGGTTTGCGTGTAATGCTAATTCTCCAGAGCTGTTGGGTCCTAATGAGCATTGGGCTTCATCGCCTAAGTCTCTTCGATGAGGAAGGTGGGTTTTATAGTGTTAAAAAGAATCTAAGAAACAAACTCATTCGGTTTGAGCAGAATGGTGCCCACCAGCCATCTTGGCACTAGAGTACATGATGGTGGTACCATTAGTGTGAATCTCCAAAGAATAAGAAAGCCTATAGTGTGGTGTCAAGTCAGATTTCCAGGGCTGCTGGTCCATTAAAATAGAAAAGGTATGGCAACTGGGGAAAACTGAAGAAATAATCAGTTATATTGCTGCCATAACTGATGATGAGCTTCCAACTGAAGAATATCCCAGGAAGGCTGATACTAAACTGAAATCCAGGAAGAAATTCCAGTGTCCAAACTGAATGGGATGATTGACGCTAAGCTCCATAATTGGAGCAATAACAATAAATAAGGATGTCAGTAGAGCTTTGAACAACAAGAAATAGAAAATAGAAGTGGAGACAAGGAAAAGAGGAGGGTCCTGCTGTAATGCATTTTGGCCAACATCAAGTCATTCATTACCTTCCAGCTTAAGTTTAAAAAAAAAAAAATAAATCTTGTGTGTCCTGCAAATTGCCTTTCCTAAATAAATCTGTAATTGTTGTCCTCAATATATTGCATGCCTGTGTTTTATCTGGAAAGAAATGGAAGTGATAAATGCTATTCACAAAATGTCAACCCTCTTTCCTCAGTTGTGCAGTATGAGGGTTACAAAATCATTCCCTCTGCAGATCAAAATCTACCGCAGCAATTGTCATTCTCTGTGGGGACATTTTACAATTTGAACGGCTCTGGTATACAATATGTCATTCTGACTAAGAAGATAAAAGATGCAACGTTTTATGTAGCCTTCATCCAGTGTGCAACTGACAAGAAACAGACAGGGAACAAATATGGGAAGGGAAGAAAAGGTAAGGGTAGGTGAGACGAAAGCTGTTGTTGGAGAAGATAAAGGAAGAAACTAAACAGTTGGTCATTAAGACCTGGAGAAATCTGTGATCCCAGGTTGAGAATGAGCTGAACTGCTACAGATTTTCTTTTTTTAAAAGTGTCTTTGAAGCCCTGTGAAAGAACTCAGACATCAGTATGGCTATGATCGAGGGATATGAAGTGTTCCGCAGTCTTTGTCTTGGTAAGGTCTTTGGTCTTAATGGCTTAAACGTGCTTCCTGTAATGTTCTGCTAGCTGTCTGCCTGTTTCATTGGTGTAGAAGAGTAAGCACTTTGTACCAGAAATGTAATAAATAAGATTTTTAGACTAGCAAGAGACCCATTGTTTAATATTGAAATGACCAGATAGTGTGCCTCATGAAGAATTTTGTTCTTTGAGCTGCTAATGAGAAGTTTGCGTAGGCTAGTTGGTTGGTGGAAGGAGATCAAAGGAGGGGTCGGAAATGAGGCTCCTGAGGAAGGATCTGCCTGCTAAACAGACATTTTGGGAGAGAGAGTGTTCCAGTGGAATTGATGCAGGTCTCGTTATCCGGGTTTCCTGTAAAGCTGGACGTGATGAGGTCTGCTTCTGCTTTGATTGAAGATCCTGTCTGCGGTATCCTCTAATTGATTTAGAGAAGTTCCTCATTCTGCCTGCTTCATTACAAAAGTCAATCTCAGCAGAGTCTAAAGAATGGTGAAAGTGGCTGAGAGTTTTTAGTATGCCAGAGATGGAAGGAGCTGCTGAGAAGGTAACTGAGTCAAAAGGTGGAAGGAAAGCGGATAGAAAGACTAATATTAGACTTATGATGGACACCAACTGTAACCTTGAGATATGGATGGAAACTAATGGAATCCTTAATGAATTCCTGTAATTTGCTTCTGCAGCAAGAGGCAACACCAACACAATATTCAGATCTTCTCTATAGGTCCAATATAAAGCCAAAGGAGGAGGAGGAGGGAGGGGGGGATGCTTTTCTACCCAGCTGATAAAGATGTTGGCATAGCTAGGTCCCATTGTTGTGACTGTTCTCAAAAGAGAAGGCTTTGAGAGTAAGAATCAGTTCTGCCAGTCCGATGAAGGTGTTCATGGCAAGATCCTGAACTGGACATCTGTCTGATTACCCAATATGAGGATTGACTGTGTACAGAGAGGTGGAGTGCATGGTAAAGATAAAGCAGTTGGGACTGTGAAACTTGTGCTTTCAGACAACTGGAGAGCATTGTTTTGTGTCTAATATGATGGGAGAGCTTCTAACTGTTGAAGAAAGCACAACTATCAGTAGTGAGACAGTTAGATGCAGAAACAATTGGGTGTCCAGGATGGTCTGGTTTGTGCATTTGTGGAGAGGGTAATCCTGGGACATTTGGGGGTTTTCAGCAATAAGAAAACTTTGAAAGGCAATTCCATACTGCTGATGAGAAGAGAAATGGTAGAACTAATGACCTGCTGCTCATCTTCTGTTGGAAACCTCGTGAGGTAACTGGACTGACCCCATTCCTGTTTACCTTGTAGACTTCAGACTTTAGACACCATCCTGAATTGTGTCAACTGCAGACTAGTATGTATGGGGGTTTGGAACTGGAGGATGAATACAGGACTTTGTTGAATGGTGCAAACCTAAACCACCTGCACCTCAACCTCAATCAACCTGCCTTTGAGAGGGTCCGTGAAGGCAACTGTTCCCCCGGTTCTCATTGATAGTGAAGATGTGGTGGTGGTGAGGAAATATAAGATCCTTGGGGTTCATTTGACCAGATTGAGTGGGGTAACCAACACAGAGTCCCTCTGTATACAAGAAGGGTCAGAGATGTGTTGATTTCCTGGAGAATTTGAGGAGGTTTGATGGGCCACCCTATACAAGAAGGGCAAGCATCACCTCGATTTCATGAGTAGTTTGAGGATGTTTGGTAACCTTCCATATACAAGGAGAGTCAGAGGTGCCTCAATTTCCTAAGGAGTCTCCGGTCATTTGGTGTATTCATGTTGCTCCTTTGCATTTTCTAACCATCTGCAGTGGATTGGATTCCCAACTATACACACATTCCTCCGGTAAGTACTATTATTGACGTCCCAAATGTTCACTTTATTTTTAAAGCCGAAATAAGTATAAAGTGCGTTTTTAGAAAAAAAGGCTGATTACATAAGTATGGGCCCTCACCTCTTCATTAGGTTCTGTCATCAAGGCCCATGGTGTCTTTAATCAGCGTTATATTGATAATACGCAGCTGTACTTGTCCTTCCCTTCAGAAGACCACACTGCATCAGTTAAAATCTCGGCATGTCTCACTGATATTCCAACTTGGATGATGGAGCATCATCTCCAGTGAAACCTGGCAAAGAGGGACATGCTTGTTACCCCAGGCCATCTGCCCGTTCAGGACCTTCTCTCTGTTCAGCTTGGTTCATTATTGCTAAAACCCATCAAGTTGGGTCACAATCTTAGGTTGTTAATTGATGTCCAGTTGTCCATCAAAGACCATTTTACTACACTCTCTTAGTTTTACAGATTTACTCCGTAATAATATCCTTAAGATCAGGTCATATCTGACAGAGAATGCAGCACAGCTTTGGTCTTGTCACATCTGGACAAAACTCTGCTGGCAGGAGCACAGGCATGTGTCACCAAGTAGATGTTTGAAAATGCAGTGGCACATTTGGTGTCAACCAGCCAAGCCGGGCACACGTCCCTCCTTTCTTTAGATCACCACGTATTAAGTTCAAATCCTTGTTGCTTGCCTATGAAGAAGTCAGTCAGCAGGTCTGCACCTACAGTATGTATATACAGGGACACTTCTGAGGTCCGATGCTCCTTCTGGACCACTCAGGTCTGCTATTGAAAGGCACCTAGTGATGCCACCTCTGTGTGGTA
Organism: Polypterus bichir lapradei; assembly: GCA_026402145.1. NCBI lineage: Eukaryota > Metazoa > Chordata > Cladistia > Polypteriformes > Polypteridae > Polypterus > Polypterus bichir. The sequence continues at coordinate 204,742,491 of JANRMT010062791.1, forward strand.
TCAAAACTCAGTCCAGGCCCTTTTCATGTGTAGCTCCCTGCTAGTGGAACAAGCTGCCCACCCCCAGCGGACTCCCTCAATGTGTTTGAGAAGCATTTGAAGACTCTCCTGTGTGGTGACTTTCCGTCTAAACTGCTGATGGCTTTGACAGGTGCTTATAACTGAGAAGTGTAACCACCTGGAATTTTGTCCTGAGCTCTTTATTTGCGATCATCAATTTTGTACCCTTGTCTTGTCACACTCATTCTAAAACACTACTCCAGACCAATATTTACTTGATTATGTGGACCTCCTTTGTAAGTCAGTTTGGATAAACGTGTCTGCTAAGCAAATGAATATAAATATTTGATGGTGTAAATGACTGCTCATCCTGCCGGTTTACATCTATAGTTCCAATCAAAAGTTTGGGCCTACCTAGAATAATGAAGAAACTGCCGACACACACCTGGCCATTGGACAAGTGAGCCTGTCAGTCACTTGTCCAATTACCTTTGGTCACCAAGGGGACAACCTATAAAGAGGGCTGGAATTACTAAACCAAACACCCAGTTTGGAAGATAAAGCTGGCAGTCTGTATGCTATGCCCACCTTAATTAGTAACCACCAATAAAAATCAGAAACAATTACTTTACCAACGTACAAACAGAAAATGATGGTCAAGCAGTCTTAGCATTGAGAAAAACAGAAAGGCAATTATTGGTTTGGAGAAGGATTATAATAGAGTGCCGCATCAAGGGCTCTGGAGGTGCATGAGAGAGCAAGGAGGACCAAATCGATAAACATCATGTGTAAACCTTTGTTTTTCTAGATGCTTCTCTATGAGCTCTCTCTCAGTGGAAAAGCTGCATCAGTCATTCCTGTCCCTGACATAAAACCAAACTGCCCATCCCTTATGGTGGTCTGCTCCCTAAGCCTTCACTGTGTATCTCTTTCCTAAACTTTCATTGTATAGCACGTGAACTCAACTCCGGTCCTGTAGGTTCACAGTGGCTGTGGGTTTTTGCTTCAGCCAAATTTTTAATTGGAACCCGTTTATATATTACTAAAGAAACGTGTTTTTTTGGGCTTAGCATTAGATAACTCGTTTGTTACAATTCCAAACTGTAAATTGTCTAATTTGATTAAAAAAAAGCTGTTTTCAAGTTATAATTTTTTTAACCAGTCATCAGCTAATAATGAGATGCAAATAACAAGAAGCTTTCCAGCGCACCTGCTTCCACTGAAACCAGAGTTCATGCAATATAATGAAGTACCGTATATACTCGCGTTTAAGTTCCCCCACGTATAAGTCAGTTGCTTGATTTTACTGTATCATTTCTGGTATTTTATAATGTTGGTCGTATAAGTCAAATGTGTAAAACTCACGCTATTGGTCCAAGAGATCATGATATGCTAATGCCCACCTGAGAGAGTAACCACGGAGCACACTGCCTTTTTTTCCTATGTATTGTGTCTACATGACCACATGGAAAATACCTGAACTATTCCGTTCACTGTTTAGTGTTTTTCACACCCTCATACACCTTTATCTTAAGAGCATCCCTTATCTATGACAGAAGAAAATATGAAGCTGGTTTTAAACTAAATGTCGTTGGAGTGGCAAAAGAAATAGGTAACAGCGCAGCTCCAACAAAATTTGATGTGTCTGAGAAACTGATGCGAGATCGGAGGAGGCAAGAAGATGTTAAAAATTAAGTGTCGCATTTTTGAACGGGTGTATAAGTCGGGGTCTGATTTTATGATGGATTTTTAGAGTTTCAAGACCTGACTCATACGCAAGTATATACAGTATCTGTGTTAATACAATGTTTTAAAGTAAAACATATGGATAATGTTCTCAGAAAACAAAAGATCAACAGTGTGATAAAGATTTGTCACAGAATAATGAAACGCCAAGTTTCATTATCGGCTAGGCCTGGCTTCTAATTTCAAAACTGGTTGAAATGAAAACCTGAATCCACCACAAACCCCTAAAACAAGAGTGGAGTAGCCCTGCTGTATATTTTTCCACTTCCACAATCCTGAATATCCCCCTTCTCCTTTTAAATGAGTACAACCATACTATTCCTCTGGTATCCCCCAATGCATCTAATCCATCTTCCCCTAATCTCTTCCTCTCTTCTGCTGTCATTTCATCCAGTCCCGTTGCTTTTCCAGTTTTTACTCTTTCCACTGCCACCTTTACTTCCTCCCTCCTTACTCTTGATAGTGGCCCTTCATTTGGGACTACTTCCCCCAAAAAACTATCCTTGGGACTTTCTGTGTTCAACAGCTTTTCAAAATGCCACTTCCATCGACAGTATTTTTGATTCTATCATGCTCACTGATGACTACACCTTGCTCATCTTTCATCTGCCTTATCGGACAAAAAGCCTTTCCACCTTGTTTCTATCCTTTGCTGTTTTAAACATTAGTCTCTCTCCATCCTTGGTCTCCAGTTTTTCATTCATGTCCTCCGTGTGCCTTTTCTTGCCACTGCCTTATTTGTCTGCCAATACTTTTTTCTATCTTCCTCCCTCCCTCCTTGGTGCCATTTCTTTTTTGCCTCCTTCTTAACCTTTATCACACCCTGCACTTTTCTGTCTTGCCACCAATGTCTCTGTTTCCAGGTGGACTCTTTCAAGTCATCCTACCCAACACCTCTTCACCTACTCTTGGATTCAAATCCCTCTATTCCTCACCACTGTCAAATGACGACACTTCATTTCAAACTTTCTCCCTAAACCTGTTCTTACGCTCTTCTTCTTTTAACCTCTGCCACTTTACCCTTGGTGCTGCTTACCTGGGTTTTATTCTCTTGCAGATTCTAATCTCCCAGTCCATCAATACCACTTTATGCTACACGGTCACACTTTTCAGATTTACTATCTTAACAATTTCTTTTCCTCTCTTTCAAATGAGATCCTGCACACAACAGAAAACTGTATTAGCCCTTCTCTTCCTCCTGTACTGTAAGTCACAAGCTGGTTTACATTCTTCTTAAATAATTGTTAACCATCGCCAAATCCAACGCCATGGCAAATCTGCTATCCTCTCCCATAATCCTCATCCTCCATTTACCCTCTCATTTCTCAACTCTTTCCCACACGCTCATTTACTTCAACATCAACAATCACCTTTTCTCCCTCTTGTACCGCCCTAAGCTCTTCATCAATTTGAGCCCAGAGAACATCTTTCTCTTCCTCACAGCCCACTTGAGAAGCAAATGCACGAATGACTAATTGCAGTCTCACCAAGGAACACCTTCTCATTCATCACCATATCACATATTCATACACCACCATTATACAAAAGGGATTGGGCCATTGTGTTGTGTAATTCATCTTGAGCTGCTGTTTATGTACAACACACATACTGCACATATTATTGTGATGAGTATGTAAACGTTCTGGGAAGTGGAAAGGAAAAGTAATTAGTTAGGAGGAGCTGTGGGAAAACTAGTTGTAATTTTTACAGATTTTTATTTATTATGGTCATATGATTGCAAAAGTTATTTACTCTTTTCCTGTTCCACTTTACGTTCAATACATGTCAGAAACACCTTTAAGTCCTTCTGTTGTATTATTTGTAAAGCTTGGTAGTTAGGTAGTGTTAAAGAGGAGCTTTGAACAAACACACAGGGTGATGAGGGTTACCTTCAATATTTATATCTGTTACCTAGTAGGTGATTTGGCTGGAATCTCACTCTCACATCAGGGTAAGTGTTGCAGGATAGATAGAAAGAAAAGGCACTATAAGATAGATAGAGACAGACAGATAGATATGAAAGGCACTATATAATGGATAGATGTGAAAGACACTATGTAATAGATAAATAGATGGATAGATATGAAAGGCACTATATAATAGATAAATAGATGGATAGATAAGAAAGGCACTATACAATAGATAGACAAATAAATGGACAGATATGAAAGGCACTATATAATAGATGGATGGATAGATATAGTGATTTCACATCTAATTTATAAATAGGAAAGGAACTATATAATAGATAAATAGATGGATAAATATGAAAGGTACTATATAATAGATAGAGATGTGAAAGGCACTATATAATAGATAGATGTGAAAGGCACTATGTAATAGACAAGAGATAGATGTATAGATATGAAAGGCACTAAATAATAGAAAGATAGATGTGAAAGGAACTATATGATAGTACCTCTATCTCTATCATATAGTGCCTTTCACATCTATCTTTCTATTATTTAGTGCCTTTCATATCTACCTATTATGTAATGCCTTTCCTTTCTATTATATAGTGCCTTTCATAGCTATACATCTATCTCTGTCTATTACATAGTACCTTTTACATCTATCTCTATGTAATAGATAGATGTGAAAGGCACTACATAATAGACAGATAATGTGAAAGGCACTATGTAATAGAGATAGATGTGAAAGGCACTATACAATAGATAGATGGATATATATGAAAGGCACTATATAATAGATGATAGATACAGTCACATGAAGTAGTTTGGGAGCCCCTCTTAATTCTTTGGATTTTTGTTTCTCATTGGCTGAGCTTTCAAAGTAGCAACTTCCTTTTAATATCTGACATGCCTTATGGAAACAGTAGGATTTCAGCAGTGACATTAAGTTTATTGGATTAACAGAAAATATGCAATATGCATCATAACAAAATTAGACAGGTGCATACATTTGGGCACCTAAACAGAGATATGACATCAATACTTAGTTGAGCCTCCTTTTCCAAATATAACAGCCTCTAGACGATGTCCTCCTATAGCCTGTGATGAGTGTCTGGATTCTGGATGGAGGTATTTTTGACCCCACTCTTCCATACAAAATCTCTCCAGTTCAGTTAAATTTGATGGCTGTCGAGCATGGACAGCCTGCTTCAAATCATCCCATAGATTTTCGACGATATTCAAGTCAGGGGACTGTGATGGCCATTCCAGAACATTGCATTTCTCCCTCTGCATGAATGCCTTTGTAGATTTCGAACTGTGTTTTGGGTCATTGTCTTGTTGGAATATCCAACCCCTGCGTAAGTTCAATTTTGTGACTGATGCTTGAACATTATCCTGAAGAATTTGTTGATATTGGGTTGAATTCATCCGACCCTCGACGTTAACAATGGCCCCAGTCCCTGAACTAGCCCCTCAGCATGATGGAACCTCCACCAAATTTGACAGTAGGTAGCAGGTATTCCTCTTCCGCCATGCAAAGCGCTTTTTGTATGACCAAATTACTCAATTTTTGTCTCATCAGTCCAAAGCACTTTGTTCCAAAATGAATCTGGCTTGTCTAAATGAGCATTTGCATACAACAAGCGACTCTGTTTGTGGTGTGAGTGCAGAAAGGGCTTCTCTCTCATCTCTCTGCCATACAGATGTTCTTTGTGCAAATTGTGCTGAATTGTAGAACGATGTACAGATACACCATCTGCAGCGAGATGTTCTTGCAGGTCTTTGGAGGTGATCTGTGGGTTGTCTGTAACCATTCTCACAATCCTGCTCATATGCCGCCCCTGTATTTTTCTTGGCCTGCCAGACCTGCTGTGTTGGTTTAACAGCAACTGTGCCTGTGGCCTTCCATTTCCTGATTCCATTCCTTACAGTTGAAACTGACAGTTTAAACCTATGAGATCGCTTTTTGTTGCCTTCCCCTAAACCATAAGACTGAACATGAAGTTCAAGGCTTAATGAGCTAATCCAACCAATTTGGTGTGGCAGGTACAGTAATCCTTCGCTATATCGCACTTCGACTTTTGTGGCTTCACTATCGCGTATTTTATATGTAAGCATATCTAAATATATAACGTGGATTTTTCACTGCGTCTCGGGTTTCTGCTGACAATGGGTCAGTTTACTTCTGGTACATGCTTCTTCAGTTGGTTTGCCCAGTTGATTTCATACAAGGGACGCTATTGGCAGATGGCTGAGAAGCTACCCAATCAGAGCACACAGTTAAGCTCCTGTGTGCAGCTTGGCTCAGTGACGGAGTGCCGAATTCGATTCTGCTGCGTTAACCAGGAAGTCTCGTCTCGCTCATTCAGCATCAACGTGTTTCGCTGTGTAAAGAGTTAACTTTTGTGCTCTTTTGTGTTTATCTTTGTGCATAGTCAAGCCCTTCATTATGGCTCCAAAATGATCTGCTCCTGCTACTGCTTCAGGGCCCGTGCCCAAGCGCCAGCGGAAGATGCTAACGATTGCCAAAAAGGTAAAAGTTTTGGATATGTTGAAGGAAGGGAACAGCTACACCGCTGCAGGATACCATTACGGCATCAGTGAATCCACGGTTCTTTATATTTAAAAAAGAGGAAAAGAATATAAGATCTACGGCTGCAGTGTCCTTTAACCAGGGCACAAAACGAGTTGTAAGTGGATGTAATAAGGCAGTAGTCTGGATGGAATCTGCTTTAGGGATTTGGATTGAAGACTGCCAGAAGAACAACGGCAGTGCTACACAATCGCCTGAAGTGGCTCCTTTA
>JANRMT010062791.1:204763888-204774023 GCA_026402145.1 Polypterus bichir lapradei
TATATATATATGTGTGTGTGTGTGTGTGTATGTATATATGTAGATATGTATGTATATGTATATATATGTTTATATATGTGTGTGTGTATGTATATATATATGTATTTGTGTGTATATATGTGTGTGTATGTATGTATGTGTGTATGTATATGTGTGTGTGTTGTGACGGACAGCCGGGTAGCCTCTGCTGCATACGTCCCGGGGAAGCCATCATGGACATTGCAGTACCTTCCCCGGGGCGCTTGGGGGCAGCCTCCCTGGCCGTGGATCCCTCCTCAATCTCCCCCATGGCTCCATGGGACATGGAGTCCACCACAGCAGCCCGGTTGGGAGATGGGGTGGCCGCTAGGGGGTGCTGCGGACGACCAGCAACCACGCTGGATGGTTTATCAGCCCCACCCGGAGGTGCAATTAAGACCAGCTGGTCAGGCACCTGGAACACCTCCGGGTGGGGTATAAAAGGGCGTGCCTCCCAGCAATCAGGGCCAGAATCGGGAGGAAGAGGACAAGGTTGCCTGGGAGGAGTGGTGGTGCCAGGAAGCGTTTGGTTTGTGTATTTTGTGCTTTGGACTGTGTTGGTCTTGTGGGACACGGGGAAGGCGTGTGCCCACGGCTGAAGAAAAAAATAAAAGCCTGTGAGTGTGAACACGTGCCTCTGCGTAGTCTGTGCCGGGTCGGGCGCTATATAGCACCTTTATCACAGTGTATATGTAGATATGTATATATATGTATGTATATATGTGTGTGTGTGTGTATATATATATATATATATATATATATATATATATATATATATATATGACAGCAACACTCATCACTCACAACAGTGACAAAACAATTACATTGGCAATCATGTTATGTTATTTTCAAAATGTTTCCTTTTCTTTTTCATTACTTCTTTAACACACTACTTCTCCGCTGCGAAGCACGGGTATTTTGCTAGTAATGGATATAAGGCTTAGAAGATAGTTGAACAGTTTGGATTTAGGCCAGTGAAACAGTTGTGATTTTCACCTTGGGATAGATTATGGAAAAATACATGGTATTTATAGATTTAGGGAAGGTATATGATAGAAATGTGGAGATGTATGAGAGAGAATGGAGTATTGGAAGTATGTTAGGAAATTAAGAATATGTATGGGGTGTCTACACACAAGAGAGATGTAGTGTTGGAATAACATATGGTTCTGAAGATAAGGTTGGGTTATATCAAGGATAATCATTGAGCTCACATTTTTTACTCTAGCTATGGATGTTGTTGCTTGGTGCAAAGTAGATCAGGCCCCATTGTGTAAGCTAGTAGCATTGTTCAATGTGGCACTACTAAGAGTATTGTGGAAAAGAAACTGGAGCATTGACTAAGAGCAATGGAGGATAGAGGTTTGAAGATTAGTAAGGAAAAGACAGAATACCTAAGATTTAAGGGACAAGAACAAGATGAAAAAGTAAATGTCTTGGGAGAAAGCCTTTAAAGTTTGGGAAAGTTCAGATGTCTTAGAGCAACAAGGACATGGGATGGAGAGCTAGCTCTAGAAATAAGCCATAGAAAGTAATCAGGTTGAAAAAAAAATTGGAAAAAGGTGTCCGGAGTGTTATGTGACTGAAGAATTGGTGCAAGAGTGAAGAGTACAAAACAGTGGTCAGACCAGCTTTGCTGTATGGATCACAAACCTGGGCAGTTAACAAGGGGCATGAAAGGAAACAGGATACTACAGAAATGAGGATGTTGGTATGAATGAGTGGAATAATAAAACTTGATACAGGAGTAAATGAATCAGAGGAACAGTTAAACTTGGAGAATCAACAAAATGAAATCTTCTTCTTCTTTCGGCTGCTCCTGTTAGGGATTGCCACAGCAGATCATCTTCTTCCATATCTTTCTGTCCTGTGCATCTTGTTCTGTTACACCCATCACCTGCACGTCCTCTCTCACCACATCACATCCATAAACCTTCTCTCAGGCCTTCCTCTTCTCCTCATGCCTGGCAGCTCTATCCTTAACATCGTTCTCCCAATATACTCAGCATCTCTCCTCTGCACATGTCCAAACCAACACAATCTCGCCTTTCTGACTTTGTCTCCCAACCGTCCAACTTGAGCTGACCCTCTAATGTCCTCATTTCTAATCATATCCATCCTCGTCACACCCAATGCAAATCTTAGTATCTTTAACTCTGCCATCTCCAGCTCTGTCTCCTGCTTTCTGGTCAGTGCCACCGTCTCCAACCCATATAACGTAGCTGGTCTCACTACTGTCCTGTAGACCTTCCCTTTGATTCTTGCTGATATCTGTCTGTCACAAATCACTCCTGACACTCTTCTCCACCCATTCCACCCTGCCTGCACTCTCTTTTTCACCTCTCTTCCACAATCCCCATTACTCAGTACTGTTGATCCCAAGTATTTAAACTCATCCACCTTCGCCAACTCTACTCCCTGCATCCTCACCATTCCACTGACCTCCCTCTCATTTACACACATGTATTCTGTCTTGGTGGTCCTACTGACCTTCATTCCTCTCCTCTCTAGAGCAGATCTCCACCTCTCCAGGGTCTCCTCAACCTGCTCCCTGCTCTCACTACAGATCACAATGTCATCAGTAAACATCATAGTCCAGGGGGACTCCTGTCTAATCTCGTCAGTCAACCTGATCATAATTTAAAGTGGTGGTATGGGCATTTCATAAAAAGAGAGGTGACCAATGAGGGGAGAACAATTATGGATATGTAGGTGTTGGGAAGAGGATGGCCAAAGAGAAAATGGGTGAACTTTTTGAAGGGACAAAGAGGTATCAGGCAAGGATGTGTAAAACAGGTGAGGATGAGATACAGTGACACAAAATAAACGTGGGAAAAGCATTAGGAAAAGAAGAAGAAGTTTTCCTTGTTAACTCCATGCACTCCATTAGACAAGGCTTAAATAATTGCTTTCATTGCTGTCACTTTTCAGGTCCTCAGTTCCTGTACTTTATTTTTACCTGAATGTTTAGACTTACCTGAGGTTCAAGGCACCATGTGCCATGTGGACGGCTGGTACCACTCTCATATTTGTAGGCAGAATAAATTGGAATGCGATTGTCCCTGTCATACATTGTGGCAAAATGATCTTTGTTCTTGTAGGTCTGGCAAATCCGAGCAGCATTACCAGGAACAAGGCCCATAGGTTCTGTTTTGTTGTGGAAAAATTCTCTGCATGTAAATTCTTCACTGCTCATGACCTCAAAGTTTCCCTGAGTGGTTAAGCACCCAAGGATCACTAGGACAAGCAACAGCATTGTCTCTCTTCTATCAGGAAGCTGGAATAAAACAAGAAGATCACCGGGCATCAGAATTACATTTTTTATATCTCTGTGGCCCAACAGATTTGCTTTTTGGCACTATTTCTTTTAAAAAGTGTGGTCTGAGTTCTAAATACAGCATACCTTATAATGAATAAAACAGTTAACAATTTTGCCTATCAGAACACCATCTCAATTTGCTGGCCTTCAAAAAGTTCCAAAGAAAACTAAAACTACTGTAGGAGTTTGAACCTATAGCTTTGGGGCCCTTCGGGGCCCTCTGCATGATGATGTGAGGGATTAATGGGATATCCCATTGGTCTCAGCCTGAACCTCATTATTATTTACACTTTCTCTCCTCCTTTCTTTCATTATTGCAGGTTAATAACTAGCTCAGCTGCCATGCAATAAAGAGATGCAAAGTGAGCCAGCAGATGACCAACAAACTCAGTACTGGCAGAGCTGCCATTTTATCTCCACCAATTTTAATTCTAGTTGTTTATTAAAACCCATTATTTAATGTTATAACTTGTTATCGCTCTCATTCTGCCACACCGGCCTTTTGAAAAACTCTTGATTATTGTTTTTCTGTGAACACCATCCAAAAGCTTTCTGAATGGGAATAGAATAATATTTCTAAGACCTTCATTTTTCTTTTAACATATTTTATTGAAACAGATTTCATATGATGGACACTAAGCTGAAACTGCGATCAAGTCAGCTGGCTTATCATAAAAACATAAATGTTATTTATTGGAGGGAATGATGAGACCGCAGCAACAGTTTCTCACTCTTTAACTCAGTTGGTATCCCCTAGTAGTTTTATTGAATCAGCCCATAATCAAGGCGCTATCTTTGACACTAGCATGTCATTTACATCACACATTACAAAACTATCCAAGAATGTTTTTCCCCATCTAAAAATGTTGAAAAATTAAGGCGTTCTCTAGATATACAGGATACTGAAAAATTAATTCATGCATTTATTTCTAGTAGGATTGACTGCTGAAATAAGGTGTTCACTGGATGTTCACATTTTTCTTAATGTAATTTTCAGTGAATTCAGTTAAATCAGTGCTTCTGCAAGAATTATTACAGGAACAAGAAAATACAAACACATAACTCCAGTTCTCAAGCCCTTACACTGGCTCAAGGATTGAGTTTAGGGCTTTTTAACATATAAAGCCTTAAATGGCTGAGGCCCTGCTGAATTATTTGAATTTATTATGACTTTCAAACCAGAGTGCACATTAAGATCTCAAGATACTGGCCTGCTTATAATTCCAAGGATTAATAAAATAACAGTGGGAGGTCGAGATTTTAGTTACCGGACTGCTACTATAAGTGCTAAGTGGTCTGCCTGCTACTATAAAAGATGCCCCTTCGGTTTCAGCTTTCAAATCCCGGCTGAAGACTCACTACTTAAGTTTAGCATATCCTGACTAGAGCCGCTGATTAATTAGGTGTACCACATCTCTGTTTTTAATATAAGTAATATAATATTTATAAACCATTACATTACCGTAAACACACAATAAATCAAAAATGAAAATAAGGATTTTATCTGCATTCGTATAAGGCTCATAGCAAAGGCTGAGGTTTTATGCCAGTTGTTGATGGAGTCAAGGTCACGACCCCGGATGTGGGATGTGACCCTGACAGCAGTACACAAAATGGCTTCTCTTAAAGGTAAAGGCTACAAATTATCAATTTTCAGCCTAAATTACGACAATAAGTTGTATTGTATTATGTGGGAAAAATAAATAAAGGCAAAATAAGTCTAAGCCTTTAGCCACAGTAATGGGTTACTAATGAAGAAACTGGCTAAACTAACTTTCAGCCACTGTGTTACTCCTGGATCTGATTGTCACACCCCTGGTCTACATTTGTCAGCTCCACCATGTGAAAGTGTTCGGAAAGTATTTGATAAAGCACCACATTAGAGGTTGGGCATTAAACTAAAAGAAGTGGGAGATCAGGGTGATGTTTGTAGATGGGTGCAGAATTGGCTCAGACACAGGAAGCAGAGGGTGTTGGTGTGAGGAACCTCATCAGAACTGGCCGATGTGAAGACTGGTGACCAGCAGGGGTCAGTGCTGGGGCCGCTGCTATTTTTAATATATTTATATAAATGATTTAGATAGGAATATAAGTAACAAACAGAAGTGTGATATCTCTTTCTTTGATTGGAGTAAATTAATTAAAATAAAGAATGCTACAACTCTCAAAGCAAACAAAGCCCCTGAACATAACTTGATGTTTAGCCATTGTCACACACGTGTGCTTAGGAGGAAGCTGAATGGACCTAATGAAATTAATTCCACACCAGGCCAGGGGGTGGCGGGGTGCACTAAACCTTCCTCTGTTATTTCCTTAGACCAAATATATGAAATTCTACCTGATTCAGCCTTGACGACATCACTTCCAGTTCCAGGCCCAAGAAAGACGTCACTTCTGGCCTAAATGACATCACTTCCTGCAAAGCACTTTAAAGTCGCAATCTTTGGCTTAACTTATCTGTTCAGTTTTGGACTCCAACCCATGCACATCAGTGCTATTCATCAAACCCTTTTGCAGCCAGGGAAATTATACGAATGGCTGCCCCAACCCTTTTTGAGTGTGTCAAGTTTGGTTTTATTCACGCCATGCTGACATTTTCTTACTTGTTACACTTTGCAATCTTCCTTTCTTTTACATTTCTAATTTATCTTTAAATTCTAATTTTTACTTACATTTCTATCCAAATAATTTACATATGTTAAAGCTATCCATCCATCCATTTTCCAACCTGCTGAATCCAAACACAGGGTCATGGTGGTCTGCTGGAGCCAATCCCAGCCAACACAGGGCGCAAAGCAGGAACCAATCCTGGGCAGGGCGCCAACCCACCGCAGGACACACACACACACAGACCAAGCACACACTAGGGACAATTTAGAATCGCCAGTCCACCTAACCTGCATGTCTTTGGACTGTGGGAGGAAACCAAAGAACCCAGAGGAAACCCACGCAGACACAGGGAGAACATGCAAACTCCACGCAGGGAGGACCCAGGAAGCGAACCCGAGTCTCCTTACTGCAAGGCAGCAGTGCTACCCACTGTGCCACCGTGCCGCCCATGTTAAAACTAGCCTATACATATTAAAAATATATAAAAAATGTTCCAATGTTCTAATCATGGAGCTGATAAATGTAGACATGAAACTCACACCCCAGAGTACTGCAGTGGATAAAAGTTTTAGTTTATCCAGTTTCTTAATTAGTAACCCATTACTGTGGCTACTCTGCTTTATATTTATATGACATTCTCCAATGCAGGAGTCTCCCCCAAACATTAGGAGCATCAAATAGCAACATGTGATGATGTGTCTGGGAAGAAAATCTTATTTTTTGACATTTGTACAAATTTTTTACCAGAATAAAACATACCCCCAACCAAAAAAAAACCCAGAATGTTCGGTCATTTTACTTGACACATGCCTTTATATAACTTAATCAACAGAGCATCGATTGTGACATTCATGGATATTTGCCATTTTTTCATAAAGTTAAACAATAACATTAAATTCAGTGAACACACGCATTCACATCTGAACACACAAGAGCCCAGAGAAGACCCCTTACCTGGAGAGAAGACCACCGGTACTGTTTACAAGTTGAGGAATGGAGGCACAGATGAATGACTTGCTGTCTCAGTCCTCCTGCTTTTATTGGCCAGCTGCTCATTTGTTTTCTTTACTGCTGTGCTCTCATTGGTTATTTCAGAGGGAGGGTTTTTCTGTGGAAACACAAACAAGCCAGGTATCTTCCTTGGAAAATGTGACATCATCATCATCATCATCCTCCTGCATATTAATAAGTAATTTTAAGTTAGGTTGGGGGTGGTTCTGTGGCGCAGTGGTAACGCTGCTTATTCACAGTAAAGAGACCCGGGTTCACCTTTTGGTTCCTCCCTTCATGGAGTTTTCATGTTCTCCCCGTGTCTGCGTGGGTTTCCTCCAACAGTCCAAAGACATGCAGGTTAGGTGCATTGGCGATCCTAAATTGTCCCTAGTGTGTGCTTGATGTGTGTGGGTGTTTGTGTGTGCCCTGTGGTGGGCTGGCACCCTGCTCGGGGTTTGTTTTGAGAAAGAGAAAAAACATTATTAACTGAAATGATTATAAGTGTTTAACTCTCAATACCAATAACTGTAATTTGCATTAAGTGTGATGCAGAGAGCTATATGATTTATTATTTCTATATGATTTGTTTATCATATATATAGAGAAAGAATTAAGCTTGTGTACAGTTTAAGGAGGTAATAAGCTAACTGAACAAATGTAATCTAATACAGACACCAAGCTGTAAGAGTGTATTCCTGTATGACAAATTAACTAAACTAACTTTTAAGGTAGCTTTTGATATTGTATAACCAATTATTATGTGTGATGATCATTATGTGCGAAATGTAAGCTATAATAAGATTCTTAAATTGTAACTGCCACGTAGCCATTGAACTGTTGTAACCCTGATGGTGCAGAAGAATAGGGAAGTACATGTTTTGCAAAGTGCTTTCTCTGTAACTGTCTTGCAAAACTAGCCATAGCTGAATTGCATAGCCTAAGCTGGGTGGGGAGCCTGGGACTGTGGGTATGTCGACAGTACCTCTTATCTAAAGACTACCGTGTACTTCTGCAGGTGATTTGATGTGTGATGTGAAGCTACTTGCAGACTCTGCTTGACCTCAAATTGAACTGCCATACTTCCTCTTTTTGTTTATTAGTCAAACTACTATAGAACTGAGCTAACTCCCATCTTTGGACGGGCTATCTGATCTAACTGTCAGTGGAACTGGCTGACCGGGGCTGCATAGTATCTCTGCCACCAAGAATAAAGAAATAGCTTTTTTACTTTTTATTGGTGTCTGCCTGCTGTTGTCTCGACTTTCATCCACAGTTTCCTGTCTTGTGCCTTGTGTTGGCTGGGATTGATCCAGCAGATCCCCGTGACCTTGTAGTTAGAATATAGTGAGTTGGATAATGGATTGAAGGATGGAAGTTAGTTTGGGTTAGGTGAGGTGGACTTTATTAATTCAGAAGGAAATTTGTGTGCCGCAAAACAAAAAAAGTACAAAATCATTGAAACTACAAAATAATTAGAGATACAACTTATGACAATATCTTATAATCAATGCACACTCACAAGATTTATACACATTAGAATAATTACTTTTAACAGTAACCAGTATTATTTCAGAAGTCAGTAGGAATCCTGCAGCTACTAAAAGTCTAAATGTGTACTGCTCTGAGAATAAAGGAGTTAAACCTGCAGTCTGATAGCACCAAATTAATTTTTTAGAAATAAAGGACAACTACTGTGTGAGAAAAATGGAGTCAGTCGTCGGTGTCAGGTGAGAGGGGGCACCGCTGTTGACAGGCTTGTCTCTTTGTTCTTCCTCAGCCCAGAGAAGATGTTCCCTGACGATAACTGACTATGCCCCCTTCTGCTGGGACTGCTATAAAAAAGGGAGACATCCCCCCAAATGTCGACGTTTCATTTAGACCTGAATCTTCAAAGATAATGGAGATTCCCCTATTTGCAATACAGAAAGAGATTTCCTTTAATGCGGCCCTAGTGGTGATTTGTGTGTATTTCAGTGCCATCGAGCTTCTGTTTACTTTGTTCACCCACAAACTAAAAGGGGGCAACCCTGGCTGGTACCCTGAACACTTCTTATGAGCACTGAGTGCTCCTTCTATCCATCCACTTAAAAAGAAAAGTGTTGTATTTCAGTTAGCAGCTGCTCTTCAGTGTATTGCATTTTGATTTATGTCCAACTGTTACTCCTACCAAAGCTGAACGCACCAATCAGAGCAAAAAGATGGGGCAATTAACGTCAACAGTTGGGAAAAGGTGACGGTCAACTTATAGGCTTTCAATTTTTCTTTAACATTTTTTTAAGCATTTGAGCGACATGTCAACAGAAACAAATGTTGTTTTTGTTGTTATATAACATGAGCATGACCTTCCTTGACTTGAAATTGTCACATCAGGGCACTATTAACACCTTACAGCTGGTAAGTTTTCTTACTCACTTATACACAGATGAAGACCCTCGTTTCTTTTAAAATCTGTGTCCCATCCCAGTTTTGCCATATTGTATTCTTAAAGTTCCTAATCTCATGTTTTTTTCAGACACATAATAATCTCATGGCTTTGGTGGATCAAGAGGACTTTAGAAGAGCCTTGGGATTGTGGGTTAGTCCTTTCATAGGGCAGTGCAGCGTTCATGTGGTACTTGTGCCTCTTAAACTTGCAAGGACGTCTCTGATTCTGATTAAATTTAAAACTGTAATAAGCTTTACTAAGGACTCCTGACTCTTTTACATTATAGTTTTAGTGATGCAGCATCGAATTCAGCCTTGCCGATGGACTTCATTCAGTTCATGGCTCAGTACTGTCAGATAACACAGAGTGAGAGGATGACCAGTGCAGCTTGTGAGCCCACCAGAGGTTCATTGTTTTAAGGGTCACTACTACCAGGGGTTTTTGATTTCTCTCCTTCATTGTCATTCTTTTTATAGGCTGAAACATCCATTGGTGTGACTTTGATTGTTTCTTTAGCTAATGTTAAAGAGTTTTTGTATTACTGATTATTTAGCCTGACACATGTGCACATGAATGTCACTGCTGAATGTTTTTCTGAATGTTTTGGACTTTGCTATCTCCATACGATATTTGTGAATCGATATAAATGCTATCGGCCTGCTCTTGGTGACATATAAAAATAAACTGTTTAAAACAGGGGTGCTCACACTTTTTCAGCTTGCAAGCTACTTTTAAAATGACCAGGTCGAAATGATCTATTTACAGTAAAA
>JANRMT010062791.1:204780441-204803374 GCA_026402145.1 Polypterus bichir lapradei
CAAGCCCTCAGTCCAGCCTCTCTCAGCCTATTGCGGACAGTCTGAGCACTGATGGAGGGATTGTGTGTTCCTGGTGTGACTCGGGCAGTTGTTGTGGCCATCCTGTACCTGTCACGCAGGTGTGATATTCGGATGTACCGATCCTGTGCAGGTGTTGTTACACGTGGTCTTCCACTGCGAGGATGATCAGCTGTCCTTCCTGTCTCCCTGTCTTAGGCGTCTCACAGTGTGGACATGGCAATTTATTGCCCTAGCCACATCAGCAGTCCTCATGCCTCCCTGCAGCATGCCTAATGCACGTTCACGCAGATGAGCAGGGACCCTGGGCATCTTTCTTTGGGTGTTTTTCACAGTCGGTAGACAAGTCTCTTTAGTGTCCTGCGTTTTTAGAACTGTGACCTTAAATGCCTACTTTCTGTAAGCTGTTAAGGTCTTAACGACCATTCCACAGGTGCATGTTAATTAATTGATTATGGTTAATTGAACATGCATGGAAAACATTGTTTAAACAATTTACAATGAAGATCTGTAAAGTTATTTGGATTTTTAAAACATTATTGTTGAAATACACAGTCCTGAAAAAGGGACCTTTCTTTTTTTGCTGAGTATATATATATAGATATATATATATATAGATATATATATATATAGATATAGATATGGGAACAACACTCATATCAATGACAAAATAATTACATTAACAATCATGTTACGTTATTTTTTAAATTTTTCCTTTTCTTTTTCATACCTTCTTTAACACACTACTTCTCCGCTGCGAAGCGCGGGTATTCTGCTAGTATACTAATAAAAGGCAAAGCCCTCACTGACTGACTCACTGACTCACTCACTCACTCACTCACTCACTCACTCACTCACTCACTCACTGACTCATCACTAATTCTCCAAGTTCCCGTGTAGGTAGAAGGCTGAAATTTGGCAGGCTCATTCCTTACAGCTTCCTTACAAAAGTTGGGCAGGTTTCATTTCGAAATTCTACACGTAATGGTTATAACTGGAAGCTATTTTTCTCCATTTACTGTAATGGAGTTGAGCTCGAAAGCCGTGGGGGGCGGAGTTTCATGTGACATCATCAAGCCTCCCACGTAATCACGTGAACTGACTGTCAACACAGTGCGTAGAAAACCAGGAAGAGCTCCATAAAGCGCTGAAGAAAACATGCATTATACAATTGAGAAGGCAGCGAAACAATAAGAAGCGAGTGAGTGACATATACAACCATATTCATGAGTGCTGCTACTTCGGAAACAAAGCATGGTGTAAACCTAAAGTTTAAGTTAAGTTCATAGATAGGCTGCCGCTGGTGTTTGTCATGCCCACGGGTAATGCGGGATACAAGTTTAATGAGAGGACGCAGGATATAAACGAGAGTTTTGATCACTTTATAACTAAGTTAAAATTGCAGGTGAAGGGCTGTGCTTATGCAAATTCCAAGAGACTGTGTTTGTGGGAGATTGACAGTTAAGGCGGGTGGGGGAGTCACGTCATCATCTCCCCTCCCATTCACCTCATTTCGCTCTGAGCTGAGCTCCGCAGCTACCGCAGTAGTGATGGGAAGTTCGGATCATTTTCCCGACTCGGACCTTTGAGTCTCCTTCAGCAAAATGAACGAATCTTTTTTCGAGTCAATTTGTTCAATTCTCTTTCCGGCTCAGACTGCATATATTAAGCTTATAGGGCTGTCACGTCATGATCGAACGACTTAAACCCGAAGACTCGAGTGATGAACTAATCAATTCTGTTTCCGGCTCAGACTGACTTGGTTAAGCTTATGGGGCTGTCACGTGATGAACGAACAACTCGAGAAACCCGAAGACTCGAGACAGGTGAATAAATTTCAATACAGAAACTCTAGGAAGTTGTGCAAATGCGCATGCGCGACTGAACGAATAACTCCCACGAGACGACTTGTTCTTCCCGAGTCACATTAAAGATTCGTTCAAAATGAACGAATCGTTCAAGAACGACCCATCACTATAACGCAGTGTTACGGAAGCGACTTTGTGACGCTGCCACCAAATACTCACAGAAAAATCCACAAGTTAATACACACGCTGTCCCTAGAGTTTCTCCACACTGAATCCTCCAGGCACTACTTACAAAAGGTTACATTGACAATCGTGTTACGTTATTTTTAAAATGTTTCCTTTTCTTAGCACAAGCACAGCTGAGAAACTTCGATGCATGTGCTTCATAACGCGTTAAAAAAATCACGCATTTAATCACACTGTGCATTACAAACAAAGGGGAACTTCTGTCAATGCATGATTTCCTGGTACACCGATTACATTGATCAGCGCGTCCCAATTCATTTTACCCTCGCACCCCCTTGGTTTGAGAAGAAGTATGAAAAAATATGAGGTTAACACAGAAAAATAGATCACCAATTGAAGCTTTATGAATAATCGATTCGCCATCAATAATTGTTTTGGTAAAGCCTCCTTCCATTTTATAATTTTTTCGCCACTAGCCATGATTAAATGAACGGTAAAAAAGTAAGAGCGAAGCGAGGGTGACTTATTCAGGCAGGCAGGCGACAGCTCAATAGCTCGAATTTGGATATAAGTAGGTTCTATTTAGTCGCCAGAAATATCTTTGTTAAGAATGGAAGTTGAATTTAGTCTTTAAATTTCTATGGTGTCACGCATGCATGAGTAGGAGGCCGCGGACGGACCTGAAACCGCTTCGAAAGACGTTCGCTGGCAGGGAATGGCGGGATACTACCCTTTCTGCTTTTTCTTTCAGGAAAAAAGACGCTCCGCCATCATAACCTGCCCGCAGTACGTCCACTTCCGCCCTTCCTCCGCCATCTTTCCTGACGTCAGCAATCCCGTCATCCCTCGCACTTCCTTCCCAGCATTCCTCCACTTCCGGCTCCTACTCTATAAAATGGCCGCCGACGCCTCTGAAGGGCGTCGCGCATATGAACGTTTATGTTTATATTTTTGAACTGTTTTGTCTGAAGAATTGTTTTACAGTATACGGGGCCGGAAACCCCAACCCTTTATGCTGTGTCTTCTCATTTTTTACAGTGGCGTAGTCGGCAGGATACTGCTCCGAAGAAAAGATAATGACTGAAAGACAGGACCTCAACACCGTGCTGCAGGGGATGAATGCGCAGCTCCAGTCCCTGCAGCAAGCGCAAGCCGCTACCAACCGGGAACTGGAGGCCACGAAGGCGAAGCTAGCGGAAGCCCAGAGTGTAAGGGCCGACCCACCTTGTCCAAAGCCTCCGCCCCTTGTGCCGATGACGGAGGCGGACGATGTGGAGTCTTATCTAAGGATCTTTGAAAGGACGGCCACCCGGAACGAGTGGCAGCGGTCCGAGTGGGCATCCATTCTGGCGCCCTACCTGAAGGGGCCCGCGCAGCGAGCCTACTATGACCTCCCCGAGGAGGAGGCCGTGGACTACAAGCTCCTAAAACAGGAGATCCTGGCACGCTACGGCATTACGCCGAGCCAGCAGGCGAGCGAGTGGCGGAGCTGGCATTTTGACCCTGAGAGGCCGGCCCGAGCACAGGCCTTTGACTTCTGGGGAAAGATGGGGCGGTGGCTACGGCCCAAGGGTCCCCCAGCCCGGAAGGTCGTGGAGCAAGTGGCCTGTGAGGGCCTGGTTAATGCACTGCCAAGCTCCCTCGCCCAGCAGGTCCGGCGCCACCCATATACGGACATGCCAGGACTCCTGGAAGTCCTGGAGCGTCAGCTCGCGGTTTTCCGAGCCGGGGGGACAGAAAGGCAAGCTCGTGGGAACCGACAGGGACGGGCGGCCACCCCCGAGCCCTCTCGACGCGCTGTGGAAGCGCCTCCCAAACCCAGAGAGAAGCCGGCCTTCCCGCACTGTTACAAGTGCGGAGAGACCGGCCACCTACTACCGACCTGCCCTTTGAACACCCCCATGGAGCCGATGGACTGCACCTGGGCATCTGCGGAAAGGTACTGTACTCCACCGCATCCTTTGGCGAGTCCAAACACGGGAGTGGTGTTGGTAAATGGGCACTCAGTGGTGGCTCTCTTTGACTCCGGCAGCAACATAACTATTGTCGCTCGCCGTTATGTGTTACCACGACAGTGGATAAAAAAACAATTGCAAGTCACTTGTGTGCATGGAGAGACCAGGTCTTACCGTTCCGCAGAGTGCTACCTTTCCTGGAAGGGGGAATTGTCCAAGCTGTTGGTCGCGGTGTTGCCGGAACCCCCCTATCCAGTAATTTTGGGACAAGATTGATCACACAGAAAACGCGGTAAGACACACACCGCTCCCGGGGCCTCACTGGGTCTGGTTATGGAGGGGCAAGGCACCCTTCCCGCAGTCTCCACGCCATGCTCTGAAGCAGGCCATAATGGCGCAGGCACAATGGGGGAAGTTTCTCAGGCGACGGACTCTGACCCGGAAGCTCCCACCGATGAAGGGACGAGCCAGGGAACACTGCCCCCTACTCGCTCACAAGACCCCCTGAGCAATTTGGACCACCAATTTCGCTCCACGCCTGCCTCGTTTAAAAGAGAGCAGTGGAATGACGATTCCCTGCGGTTTGCCCGGAATGTGATTGTTTTTCCAGGCAGCTCACAAGCTGACGGTTCCATGCCACGCAAGCCCTTCTTTGTACTGGAAAATAATCTGTTGTATCGGGTGGCAACCCACGAGGGCGAGGTGCGGAAGTTGTTGCTAGTGCCGCGTACCTTCCACCGGGAGGTATGTGAACTAGCTCACACTCACCTCCTAGGCGCCCACCTCAGGACCGAGAAAACATTGGAGAGAATCAAGCTCCGCTTTTACTGGCCCGGGATCAATGAGGAGGTCTGGCGCTTCTGTCAATCCTGTCCGGAATGTCAGATTCGCCAGATTCCTAGGAGGGACCGCGCTCCTCTCGTCCCAATACCCCTGACAGACATCCCCTTTGACCGAATAGGGGTCGACTTAATAGGGCCCCTGGAACCCTCGAACCGTGGCCACAAGTATATATTGGTCATGGTTGACTATGCAACCCAGTACCCAGAGGCGGTTCCCCTGCGCTCCGCTAACACCAAAAATGTGCACGGGAATTAGTCAACCTCTTTTCGAGAGTGGGTATCCCTAAAGAAGTCCTCATGGACCAGGGTACTCCCTTCACTTCAGATACGTTCAGGGAGGTTGCCAAATTACTGAGAATAAAGCACCTGAAGACGTCTGTCTACCACCCCCAAACGGACGGTCTGGTAGAACGTTTTAACCAGACGCTTAAACAGATGCTCCGCAAGGTAGTCAGCGCTGATGGCAGGAATTGGGACCAGCTCCTGCCGGTTGTGCTTTTTGCCTACTGGGAGGTGCCCCAGGCCTCTACGGGCTTCTCCCCTTTTGAATTGTTATACGGGCGACAACCCCGGGGACTTTTAGACATACTAAAAGAGGGCTGGGAGGCTGAGGCCCTTCCCTCCTCTAATATATTGGAATATGTGGCGCAACTGCGCGACAGGCTCGCTAAAATCAGGCCGCTCCTAAAAGACCACGTGACTCGTGCGCAGGCAGCGCAGACCCGGTGTTACAACCGCAACTCTGTGCTCCGGGAGTTCCGCCCGGGGGATCGAGTGATGGTGCTCGTTCCCACCTCCCACTCCAAGTTGCTAGCTCACTGGCAGGGGCCATACGAGGTTAAGGAAAGAAAGGGGCTCGTCGACTATTTAGTTAAGCAACCTAATCATCGACCGAGCGAGAGGATCTACCATATCAATTTATTGAAACCTTGGAAGGACAAGGAGGAGTCTCCCGACACTCACAGATCCCTCTCCCTATTCGCTAGCACATCTGCCCTTAACCTCGGTGACGAGCTGACGCCCGTACAGCGGCGAGAGATAACCCAAGCTATCCACGCCATCCCCGAAGTGGTGAGCGACCTCGCCGGACCTCGCTGATTGCGCACGATATAGTCACGGACCTCGGAGTAGTCGTCCGGGAGAGGCCCTATAGACTCCCGGAGGCAAAACGTGCCGAAGTGGAACTGGAGGTACAGCGAATGTTGGACTTGGACATTATCGAGGAAAGCCATAGCCCTTGGTCCAGCCCAATTGTCCTCGTTCCCAAGCTGGATGGCTCCTGGAGGTTCTGCAATGACTTTAGACGTCTAAACCAGGTCTCCAAATTCGATGCCTACCTGATGCCCCGCATTGACGACCTGCTCGAGCGGCTGGGTGCGGCTCGATACTTGACTACTCTTGATATGACGAAAGGGTATTGGCAAATTCCCTTAACAGCATCTGCAAAAGAAAAAACCGCCTTTAGCACCCCTAGTGGACATTGGCAATACAAGGTCCTCCCATTTGGGCTGCACGGGGCCGCTGCGACCTTTCAACGTCTGGTGGATAGAGTGCTGAAGCCCCACCAGTCCTATAGTGCCGCCTACCTGGATGACGTCGTCATCTATTCCGGCACCTGGGAGGAGCATCTATTGCAGCTCTCTGCTGTCCTCGCGACACTAGCTAAGGCCGGCCTCCGCATTAACCCCCGTAAGTGTTTTTTTGGCCTAAAGGAGGCCAAGTATTTAGGTTACCTGGTGGGACGAGGACAGGTGAGACCCCAATGTTCCAAAGTCAAAAACATCCTGGAATGGCCCCGTCCGAATACCAAGAGACAGGTGCAGGCTTTCTTGGGGCTGGCGGGGTACTACCGCCGGTTCGTACCCCGCTTCTCCGAAAGGGCAGCACCCTTGACTAGCTTAACAAAGAAGGGGGCTCCCCTGCATGTGGTATGGAACGACAAGGCGGAACACGCATTCAGTGACCTGAAAAAGGCCCTAACGTCGGCACCTGTATTATGGACCCCTGATTTTGGGTTACCTTTTATCCTCCAGACCGACGCTTCGGACACAGGCCTGGGCGCCGTGCTGAGCCAAAGCGTCGATGGTGTCGAACACCCCGTGATGTACCTAAGCCGGAAACTGCTGGACCGGGAGGCCAGGTACGCGGCGGTGGAGAGGGAAGCCCTGGCCATTAAGTGGGCCGTGACTTATCTCCGGTACTACCTGTTGGGTCGCGAATTCACTCTGGTGACTGATCACGCTGCGCTTCAGTGGATGTCCCTCCACAAAGAGTCGAATCCGCGGGTCACCAGGTGGTTCCTGGACTTACAGCCCTATAAGTTCACGGTCACTTACCGCCGCGGCGGCCTTCAGGCCAACGCCGATGCCCTCTCTCGTGTCCACGACCTCTCGGTTAGGTCCGCCCGACCTGAAGGTCTTGGGCTGAGGGGGGGGTCGTGTCACGCATGCGCGAGTAGGAGGCCGCGGACAGACCTGAAACTGCTTCGAAAGACGTTCGCCGGCAGGGAATGGCGGGGTACTAACCTTTCTGCTTTCTCTTTCAGGAAAAAAGACGCTCCGCCATCATAACCTGCCCGCAGTACGTCCACTTCCGCCCTTCCTCCGCCATCTTTCCTGACGTCAGCAATCCCGTCATCCCTCGCGCTTCCTTCCCAGCATTCCTCCACTTCCGGCTCCTCCTCTATAAAATGGCCGCTGACGCCTCTGAAGGGCGTCGCGCATATGAACGTTTATGTTTATATTTTTGACCTGTTTTGTCTGAAGAATTGTTTTACAGTATACGGGGCCGGAAACCCCAACCCTTTATGCTGTGTCTTCTCATTTTTTACAATGGTAAAGAAAAAGTTATGCAATGATGACTAAATTTAACTATATAAAGTCAAAACGTTTATATATAAAGTCATTCCCGAATATATAAAGTCAAACCTTGATTATATAAAGTCACTGTCGGAATAAATAAAGTCAAAACTTGAATATATAAAGTCAGCGTCGGTAGATATAAAGTCAAAACTTGTTTCTGAATATATAAAGTCAAAACTTGAATATATAAAGTAAGCGCTGGAATATATAAAGTCAAAACTTAAATATATAAAGTCAGCGTCGGAATATATAAAGTCAGCGCTGGAATATATAAAATAAGCGCTGCAATATATAAAGTCAAAACTTCAAGTCCTCTTCAGTTGGATGATGAGCCCCATCTTAGTGAGGACATCTGGCTTTGCCTAGAATGCATTAGGGAGGGAGACCTTATTTTACGAGTGTGTTAAAAACCACCCAATACAGACAATAATTTCAACACACATCTTTTTACTAATATTAAAAAGGCAAGTTTACAGGGAGATATTATAGTCTTGGGGGACATTAACTACCTGAATATTAACTGGGATAACCTTACAAATAGTGGAGCACAAGAGTTTTTAGAAGTAATCAGTGACTGTTTTTGTAACACAGCCTGTTAAAGCACCAGCGTGAGGTGAAGCCTGTCTGGATTTAATATTTTGTAATGATCAGGATAGAATTGAGGGCAATTGGACCACTAAGGTCAACTGACCATAATATAATGCAATTCTCAGTGTTTTGTAAGAGTGTGGATGAAAAGATGAAAGCTATTAAGTTTAACTTTGGTAGGGTAAATTTAGTGCAGATACAGCAAAGTCTAAGGAGGACAGACTGGGATAAGTGTTTAAGTGTGGAGAGAGTCGAGGAGCAGCAGAACAGGTTTAAAAACATTTTATGTGTATTGCAGGGCAGGTACATACATAAATTTGGAATTAATAGGAAACTTAAAAAAATAATAAAGAGTTAAAAAAGAAGCTGCAAAGGGAAAAATTGCTTTATAAGGCATAAAAGACTAATGCCTGCAAAGTGAATCGTACAACGTATGAGAACATGAGGGCAACCATTAAGAAGGATATCAGGGAGGCTAAAAGACAGTTGGAGAGGAATATAGCAGATAAAGCAAAAGAAGACCCTAGGAGATTCTTTCAGTATTTTAGTAGTAAAAGAACAGTCAAGGAGGAGAAATGGCCTGTACTTCTAGATTGTTCTAATGTTCTAATACGCTGTTCAAAAATAAAGGGAACACTTATTCATCCCAGTCTAACTCCAAGTCAATGAACCTTCAGGAATATCATTCTGTCCATTTAGGAAGCACAAGAGATTGTGAATCAACTTCACCTTCTTTGGTGCAAATGAAGGTGACAACAGGTGACCTGGGGCCTCATGTATAAATGGTGCGTACACACAAAAAAGTTGCGTACTAACGTTTCCATGTTCAAATTGAGATGTACAAAACCTAAACTTGGCGTAAAGCCACACACATTTCCACGGTAGTTCATACCTTGGCGTACGCAATTTCTGTGCTCGGTTTTGCAGACAGGCGGCACCCAGCGTCAATGCAGTGCTACTGTTCCAGTGTGGTTTCCCTTTCTTTTTTAGATCCACATTACTGATGCGGCTTTATAAATGCACTGAAATTAACCACATATTGTTTATTAGGTAATGCATCTGATTGTAATTAACCTGTAACAATATAATGGTCCACAGAATGGTCAAACTATTCTAAATACCATAACTGCTTTAGCGTTGTTATGATCACTGCACCTTCTTCTTTCAGCTGCTCCCATTAGGGGTTTCCACAGCGGATCATCTTTCCCCATATTACTCTCACTGCACCACTCGGAGTATTTATATCACTGTATCTTAATGGGGAATCACAGCTGTACAGCAGCTGATCGGAAAGAGAATTATCGGTATACAGCATCAAGGACATACTGCCTCAGTCATGCACACAATCTATTTGAACTGTTCTCTCACGGCAAACGCTTCAGAGCCTTTCCTGTACAGACCTCGTGGTTCAGAAACAGTTTCATTCCAAGAACTATAAACGCACTCAATCAGTCCATCAAGTGCTCCTTGTAAGCTTATAAGTACAATCACCTCACTGTAAACTTGCGATACAGTTATAATATTGCACAACCTCAGCCACTTTATGAAGCGCCGAATTCGATTCCGCTGCGTTAACCAGGAAGTCTCATCTCGCTCATTCAGCATCAACATGTTTTGCTGGGTAAAGAGTTAACTTTTGTGCTCTTTTGTGTTTATCTTTGTGCATAGTCAAGTCCTTCGTTATGGCTCCAAAACAATCTGCTCCTGCTACTGCTTCAGGGGCTGTGCCCAAGCGCCAACGGAAGATGCTAACGATTGCCGAAAAGGTAAAAGTTTTGGATATGTTAAAGGAAGGGAACAGCTACACCGCTGTAGGATGCCATTACGGCATCAATGAGTCCACGATTCTTTTTATTTAAAAAGGAGGAAAAGAATATAAGATCTACGGCTGCAGTGTTGTTTAACCAGGGCACAAATTGAGTTTTAAGTGGACGTAATAAGGCGGTAGTCCAGATGGAATCTGCTTTAGGGATTTGGATTGAAGACTGTCGGAAGAAGAACAACTGCGGTGTTACACAGTCGCCTGAAGTGGCTTCTTTAGAAGAGCTGTAATGCTCTCCTTTGTTGTGGAGTAAAATTAAACTCATTATCGGACAAGTCGTTGTGTCATTGTTGGTGAGTAACCATAATTAATTTTCTACGCACAGTACTTAGTACATGTATGTACGTTTAGTGTCACTGTACACACATTTTACTGTATACAGTTTTTCTTGCATTGTATGTATTTATTGCTGGGTACCTGTCTATCGTAAAGGCTGTAACATATGTGATATCGGAGACACTCAATATCTTTAAAATAATATTTAGTTTTTACTGTATATAAACAGTGTGTTTACATACATAATTTCAATGAATCTTACCTAATATCTAAGAGAATACAAAGGGTTTATGCTGTATAACTGTGCGGGAAATGTTTATAAGAGTGTGGGAGAGTTTATAAGGGGTTAAAATATATAAAAATAACCATATGAACATATGGTTTTTACTTTGCGGATTTTCACCTTCTGGAACGCAACCCCCGCGATCGAGGAGGGATTACTGTAATCTATACTGTTAATAAATAAACATGTGAGGACATGGTGTCGCACCACTAGCAAGGAGCTGGCGCTACGTTCACAGATTGTTCCTGCCTCGCGCTGTATGCTTGCTGGGACTGGCACGACACTGGATGGATAGAATAATTTAACATGTACTACAAAGATATTTCAATGTTCCTTAAAAGTTTTGAAGAATTGGAGTTCTAAGCTTACAGATGGCTTAATGTCTATTACAGAGCTGATTGTGTGGGGATCGGTTACTTAGAGAAAGAAAAGTAAGGACAGGAATTGGGGGTTAGTACATTTGAAAGAGACAGTACTGCTGCAATAAATTATTTCATTGAAGGTTGTGCACGGCACAACAAGCATCTTGCGTGAGGCATGAACAATCACTGTGCCACCGTGTTCCCATGTTTAATAACATGCTTTAACTACTATCATCATAAAAATGATATCAAGTATACATCGCAATATTTTAATACTGTAATATCACGAATGTAATGGAATCTGTGTCCTGTCAGAGGAAGAGAAAGCCCGCTTAAGAAGCATGTAGTGATTCACACACATAGAGCACATAGAAGATCAAATACAAAACAAAGCATTTAACGTGCTACTTTAGTTACGGAGGGATTTGAGAAACTAGTAAATTAAATGATTTTAAGATGAAGTTTATGATGTTCTACTTTAACGACAAAATAAACTACGTGATTAAAGTGGAAATTTTGAGATTAAAGTTGACATTTTGTGCTTTTTCCCACTGTGTGCCTATTTTTTTTCTCTGTACCCTAATAAGCTTTTATATGACACTCAGACGGTAGGCTACGACTCGCCTTTTCAGTGCGACATTGATATCTGACAACTTCTTTTTTATTTTGGGCACTGTGTGACTTTGAGAACGTGAGCTTTCGAGTTTCTCCGACACTCTATGTCACTCAATCAACTTCCTTTTGTTGTTTATGTCACTGTTTAGACCAACAGATAGTATGGTTTTCCTTGCCTCCACTTGGTATTCGCTGAAATTCTTCTATTTACCCCCATGCTTTTGCCATTGCCTTTTTTAAAGAATGCTGAGCTTAAGGGCGATTTATATTGATTTGCATATTCAAAGAGGCGCAAATCTGGGAGGAATTTGGGAGTGGCATCAAGCGCGTGCACGTGCGTTACTTTTCACGCTGACTGGGATTTATGTAGTGGAAGAACGTATAAGTTGGCGAATGCACAGATTTATGCATCTAGATTTTTTTGTGCGTACACACATTTCCACTTTTGTCCGTATGGCATGTTATAGTGTGAATTTTACGCACAGCGTTATGCATGAGGCCCCTGGAGAGGCAACAGCAAGACACCCCCAAAAAGGCAATGGTGGTCACAGACAATTGCTCTCTCCTTATCATCCCTGACTAATTTTTCTCTAGTTTTGCCATTTGCTAGTGTCCTTGTCAGCAATGGCTAGATGGTACTGAAGGCTCTGAAGAAATCAAAACACATAAGCGCCACAGCTTTGTGCAGGTAAGAAAAAGCCTTGTGGAGCAAACAGATGATTGCATCCTCCATTTCTGTCTTTCTCTGATATTCATACTACTGAGGGTCCTGGTGGTCTACCACAAGAGGACTCCTATAGTCAATAAATTGAGATTCATTTCAGTCATGTCTGTGCCCCGATTGATATAAACCAAAACACATCTCTTTGCTGCTGTCCTGCTGAGATTCACTGCAATCTGTGAGATCCCATCAAGTGAAGTCCTTGTTGTGCTATTATATCTAAACTGGAGGTCTTTAGACGCTCAAGTGTGAAAAGATGGACCCTGAGATGGAATCACTGAATCCATCACAGGCAGGACAGCCACACTCTAATGACCCAAGCCCACGGCTCTAAACAGTTTCTTCTTATACAGTCATCTGTAGCGAGAGCAGGCCGATAAAATTTATATCGACTCCTAGATATCATACGGCGATACATTCAGCAGTGACATATATGTGCACATGTGTCAGGGTACATACACAGCAATACAGACACACTTCAGATTTGGCTGACAGTGGAGGAGAGGAAACAAAAACCCCTGGCAGTAGTGACCCTCAAAACACTGAACCTCTGGTGGGCTCATGAGCCCCTTGGAGTGATCCTCAGGGTCAGAGGTCATCTTACTTGGCCATCTCCTCACTCTATGATATCTGATACTACTGAACCACAAATTGAATGAAGTCCAACAGCAAAGTCAAATTTGCTGTTCTGGTGCTGAGTCACTAAAACTAGAATGTAAAATAATCAGCGGCAGTTGGTAAAGATTATTACAGTTTCAAATATAATCAGAATCAGAGACGACCTTGCAATATGAAAAGTCATAAAGGACACTGTGACAGACGGCTGAGGTGTCTGCACCGCCAGGATGCCTGAAAGGTGGAAGGACCGGGAGAGAACCAATACCTCCCTGGGACACGAGAGGGCAGCCACCCTGGTTCACATGTGGGCCACACATTCGGAGCTGGGAAGCTCCACCCAACTGGGGCATGTGGCCACCACCAGGGTCTGCCCAGACATTCCCGGAGACGTGGACTGCAGCACTTCTGCCACAACAGGGAGTACTGCTAGGCCAGGAGGTAAATACACCTGGTGTGCTTCCGGTTGCTGCAGGAAGATCATCAAGAAGCTCCTGGAGCACATCCAGGTACTGTATAAAAGGGGCTGCCTCACTCCAGTCAAGGAGCTGGAGTTGGGAGGAAGCATGACAGAGTTTACAAGAGAGGAGTGGGGGTGGCCAGAAAAGACTAAGAGAAGGAAGGACTGTGAGTTTAGTGCACTGTATTTGATAAAACAGAAATAAACATGTGTATTTTGGACATAAGTTGTCTTGGTGTCTGTCCAGGTCATGGCTGGTTCTCAGAACACGTAAATGCTACACTACCCAGTGAAACAACTGACATAAAATTCCAAGGCTCTTCTAACGTTCATTTGAACCACTGTTATAATACATTTTTCTTTAATATTTTATGTCACTGTCCTGAACAACACTGTTAAAGTCTCCACTCACATGTGTATGCTAAGTTTGGCACACAAGGGCTCAGCATTTAGAATTGCCAACCAAGCATAGACTAGATAGCCAAAGACAAGTGGAGGATTGTATAGTCAGCTTAAACACAGAACAGTATTTCTGTCCTCTGTCAGTGCAAAATCTTCTTTCCTTGTTGGGAGAATGAGAACTGGCATGTAAGCATTATGATATTTCTATATTTTGTGGAGGAGGAGTTCAGTCCCTACCTGCCCTTGTTTGGACACAGAGAAGACCAGCAAGTGAAGCAGACAGTATTAAAAGGCTTGGACAACAGCCAAACCCTTTGATGCAAGTGTCAGCAAAGTCCGAAAACCCTCTCAGCGTGGGGACGAAAAATGGCAGACTGCGTCTTTGTCATATGCTTCCCATCTGTAACAGCGTCAACCGTCAGTAACTGTAAGCTAAAGTATATGTTTCTTATGTGATTCTTGTACCACCGTAATCACGATGGGAGGGATATCGCCTTTTCTGTCATATTACTATATTGTTTAGTTACTTAATATGCCGCAATTTCAAAAGAACACATTTCTGGAGAGCGAATGCCTCTTAAGGAAACAACCACCAAAGCAGAGGGATTGTTGTGTGACAATTAAGTCAGATCATCTTGGGGCATAACGTGAGCTACCACAGCTACGCTGATGACACACAACCGTATTTATCAATAGCGCCTGACGACCCCGACTCTCTTGATTCACTGACCTCAATGTCTTACTTGTGTTTCTGAATGGATGAGTAGTACTTTTCTCATACTGAATAAAGAGAAAACAGAAATTTTAGTGATTGTCAAAAATGGATATAACGAGGGTATTAGAAATAAACTTGATGCATTAGGATTAAAAGTCAAGACAGAGGTAAAGAATTTAGGGGTAACTATTGACTCTGACCTAAATTTTAAATCACATATTAATCAGATTACTAGGACAGCATTTTTTTAACTTAAGAAATAGAGCAAAAGTTAGACCTCTTATAACACTGCAAGATGCTGAGAAATTAGTTCACGCTTTTGTTTTCAGTCGACTAGATTACTGCAATGTGTTCCTCTCAGGTCCACCCAAAAAAGATATTAATTGATTACAATGAGTGCAGAATGCAGCTTCCAGAATTTTAACTAGGAAAAGGAAATCCGAGCACATTTCTCCAGTTTTGATGTCACTACACTGGTTACCTGTGTCATTTAGAATTGACTTTAAAATACTGCTTATGGTTTACAAAGCCTTCAATAATCTGCTCCATCTTATATTTTCTGTCACCTTACACTCCAAATTGTAACTTTGATCTTCAAATGGGTGTCTCCTTAGAATTCCAAGAGCTAAACTTAAAAGAAGTGGTGAGGCGGCCTTCTGCTGTTATGCACCTAAAATCTGGTATAGCCTGCTAATAGGAATTGGCCATATTTGCTAATACGGTGGAACACTTTAAGAAACTTCTAAAAACACATCACTTTAACATGGCCTTCTCATAACTTCATTTTAGTGTAACCCTGATATTCGGTATATGCATTGAATTATCATTATCATTCATGGTGGCTCCGAAATCCATACTGCACCCCCCACCACCCAATCATAGCAGCATGAAGTCCCTACATTGATTGATTAAAGGACAGAGGTACACATGACCATCACCATCGTCTAATTCTTTCACATGAAGCCTGAAAACCATGAAGGTTGATTGAGATCATTTATGTTAGGTAGAATGCCTGTGGCTGGGGGTTGGGTGTGGCTGGCCTGGTGGTTTTGTGGCCTCAGAAGCCCTGCAAATTTTTGTTTTTCTCCATCCCTCTTTTTTTCCTCCCAACCATTGGACCTTACTTTATTCTTTTTTATTTAGTATTACCTAATCTTGTTTTTTATATTTTGTTTTACTTTCCTTTCTTCGCACTTCGAGCTACATAATCTGTATAAAAATGTGCTATAGAAATAAATGTTGTTGTTGTTGTTGATGTGTCTGAAGAAAGCATGAGATTAGCAGCTTTAACAATGTGATTTGGCAAAACTAGTATGGGGTGAAGATTTTATAAGAAATTAAGGTTCTTCAGCAGTGTACAGAAGCAATCAAAGAAAACTAATTGTTCTAAGAGGCACATGAGCCCACCAGAGGGTCATTGTTTTGGGGGTCACTACTGGCTGGAGTTTTTTGTTTCCTCTCCTCCACTGTCATTTGTTTTGTTAACTGGAGCTCCTATTGTCATGACATTGATTATTTTTAAGCCAAAGTTAAAGTGTTCAGTTTTGCTGTGTATTAGCCCTGACACGTGTGTACAAATGGTATATGTCAGGGCTATTCAATGACAAGTTTAGTTGGGCCAGATTCTCAAACTAAGAAATTTGGCTGTGCCAGGTATTTTCAGCAGCAGGTGATAACACATTTTAAACCAACACAAATGAATGTTTTGGAAAACAAGTCATGTTTATTCATTGTTTCCCTTTTAAATTTGGTAACATCTGACACCGGCACATCAAAAAGTGCATAAAAAACAATGAAAAAAGCTATAACTGCACAGAATCTAAGGTAGTAGCAATACTTTTTTTTCCAGTTTTGAAATAAAATAAACATTTTGGTCACATATGATGTATAGGAACATCTCAAAGTGCATAAAATAAAAAAAATAAAAAAAGTTAGCAACAACATTTGTTTACGTTTTGAAATAAAATACATATTCTGGTCATGTATAACAAAGGCACATCTCAAAGTGCATTTAAACAGAATAAAAAAGTACTATCAATGCTATCAAAGCTGTCAGTGCACAAACCCATAACCAGTGATAACAGTAATTAACACACATGAATACAACACCTGCTGCGCACGAAGGGCACACAGATTTGTTTGATATCACCACATTATTAGTGATTAGCAGTGTAAACAAAAAAGGTGGCATGACATTGTGTTTGGATCAGGTCTGAGGTATTGTGAAGGAATATTGAGGCCGAGAGTCCTAGCGCTACATTTTGTTTATTTGAATTAAATTAAATTGACAAATCGTCAAATATATAATAATAATAATAATAATGCAGAAGAGCATATTAGTCATATTGTTGCTGGCTGTATAACACTTGCACCTACTGAATATACACAGAGACATACTAAAGTAGACAGTTATGTACACTGGACTATGTGCAAGAATCTAGGGTTACAGGTGCCAGACAAGTATTACGAACACCAGCCAGAAATGGTCGTGAACATCAACGATATTACCATCATGTAAGATGTTCCAATAACAACAGAAACAACAATTCTAGCGAATCGTCCTGATATTGTAGAAAAGAGAGAGATATAATAGAAAGAGATAACCTGCCTGTTGATCGATATAGCCGTCCCAGACAACTTGAATGTCATGTTAAAAGAAACTGAGAAGATCAGCAAATACAAGGAGTTGGAAATTGAGATTAGCAGGATGTGGAACTGTCAAACTAGAACTGTACCAGTTATAGTTGGAGCATTAGGTACATTAAAGAAAGGTCATTATGAAAACTTCCAAAACACAGCAAAATGTCCATCAGCTAGTGAAGTGCAAAAGAACGCACTTATGGTCACTGCACCCATCCTTAGAGGTGTTAGGGGTAAATCACTTTGACTTTTTATTGTAGCTTGGATTTACCAGCTAAAACCGCAAAGACATGTGAGAGGAAACAAACACTGAATAATAATAATAATCCATCCATCCAGTATCCAACCCGCTATATCCTAACTACAGGGTCACGGGGGTCTGCTAGAGCCAATCGCAGCCAACACAGTGTGCAAGGCAGGAAACAAACCCCAAGCAGGGCACCAGCCCACCGCAGATAATAATAATAATAATAATAATTCTTTACGTATAGCACTTTACTCATTACTCAAAGTGCTTTGTAAACTCCACGCAGGGAGGAACTGGAATACAAACCTAAAACCCCCTTACTGTGAAACAGCAGCACTATCATTACACCACCTGCATAATTGTAATATCCCTCCATAATAATGTGCTTGATAGTTTAAAATTACAAACCCAGAATTTGTGAAATCAAAGAATATTAACCGCAGGTTAAGAACAAGCTCTACATTGTTCCAAAAAAAAAAAAAAGGTTGGTATGTAGTCCTGGGAAGCAATCAGTACTTAATTTGATTGAGTTTTAAAGAAAATTCCAAACTTTTTGCATGTTTTCATCAAATACGGTCTTTCTAATTTGTCCTTTGCTTTGAGTGTCCATGGATGATCGTCACCCTCTTAACAGCCATGTACCCCAGGATTGAAATGCGTCAGAGAAGGGTAAATCAGTTTTCAGTATCTAGTTTATAACTAGCATAGTAATTTAATTCAATTAGTTTCTGATAAAAATGAAGATTTAAAACGTGGAAACACCTTCATAAATGCTGACCATGTTAGAAAGCACTCCAACGCAATAAAGCAGTAGGTCTGATTTGTGAGTTTGGACGCTCACTCTGTTGGGTTTAAGTGACATCACCTCAGGTCTCTGTCTTCATTTTCAGGATTTCAAAGTTTTCATTTCATCTAAGTTTAGAGCAATACAAGAACTTTACTTGAAAGGGTCTCACTGATTGCAAAGCTTCTTAGCGGCAGTTGAAGAGGGGTAGGTGTCAAAATGACCCACATAGCCTGTGTAAGAAAAGACATAAGAGAATTAAAGATGTTTGGGGCACCTTGAAGGCCAACCTTGTATATTCTAATGCTCGTTACTTGAAACTAAAACATGTGGAAAATGTTAAACGAGCCGTTCTGGCTTCTTCATTTAGATGGACTGCCCAGAATGGAGCCTCTTCCGTTTAAGATGGATTCTGGGAGGAAGAGGCTGGTGGAGAGGCAACAAAACCTGGGATGAGCCAATTTGGAGGTCACGTTGGAGAGTGACATGAGTTTGTCCACGTACCTCCACCTTGGCGAGCTGGGTGCATTTTTCGTACACCTGCACTTTTAGTCTCTGGATTTCCTCAGCCATAGCTTGAAAGATTTGTCCAACATCTAGGGGTTCTGTCATTCTTCCATGATATAATCCTGCCAACTATGCCACAGTAAGAAAAGACACAAGGGAAATGAGGTATGTTTGGGGCACCTTGATTACACCCGTATATTCTAATGCTCATTATTTGGAAATAAAATGCATAGAAAATGTAAAACAAGTCATTCTGACTTTTTCAATCAGATGGACTGCCCAAAATGGAACCTCTTTCATTTAAGATGGATTCTGGGAGGATGAGGACGGTTCAGGTGGTCCGACCCCGGAAGTGATCTCGTTAAAGTAGCAGTGTCAATTTTCCTTTCTACAGCAGGAGAAAAGAGATCGTTATTAGACAGTGACTCCTTGTGTCTTGGTGGAATACTACAACTACTTAAGCCCTTAAGCTGTTCCCCAAGCGCACATGTGTGACACCTGGATGAGCGTTTTTATTGGAATGGTTAATATTTATTTCATTGCATAAGGCCTCAGAAAAGCAAACAATCTATTTGGTTGTGAAATGTACATTTTAGGAAAAGCACTAAAGCCCAAGTGAAAGGTTGAGAAATACTGGCTACATGTCACTGGACTCACTTGTGCAGATCAACATGTCGTGTTGTCTCTTTACTTACCTTTCAGCCTCATATTAGCTCAGTTACTAAAGTGCATTTTCAATCTCCACATCATTGCTCACCTCTCTCCCTTTACTTAAAAATAAAGCTCCTGTAACTCATTTCATGACGTCTCGAACCTGATTTTTAGAATTCCTTATTCACTAGTCACCCAGCTAAAGCACTCAATAGACTCAAGTCTGCAAAATACTCAGCTGTTGAAGTAATAACTCACTGTAATAATTATGAGAGACTTGAAGAGGTAAAGGTGATTGAACCATTAGGATCTCGTGATGTCACTGTCATACATTTCATGTGTGTTTTGGCAGAGTGCATATTCAAAAACACACAGGTACAGGGCAAACTTTGAACAGATGTGGCTAAGCCCAAGTAAGATAAATTGGTTTAAATTTTAGGTGTTGAGACAGTTGAAAAGACATGAGGAAGGTTTAGAATCGTTTTACAGATAAGGCAGGTCAAGATGATCACAAAATTGAGGTGTAAGAAATTAAAGAGAACTGCATAGTGGAGAAATAAGGAAGTAAAAGGAAGTTACAAAGTAAAGAATAGCTGTAGAAGGTGTGTGAGACAAGTAACTTCAGAGGAAACCCTAGGATATACGAGAGCAAAGAAAAAAATATCATATTTGGAAGGTTAAAAAACAGTTGGAGGAGAATACTACAGAAAAGGTGAAAGACAACCCAAAGAGATTCTTTCGATATTTTAGTAGTAAATGTGCTATCAGGAGGAGCTGAGGAGTATTCGGAAGGGTAAAAGTGAGCCAGACTATAAAAAAAAGTGAAATAGCAATTATCACTTTATTGAATTTGATTCTGTGTGATGTTGATAACTTCACCCAAGTAACTGGGCTTACTAAGAAGGTTATTAGTGATTTAAATATCATTTAAGTGATCCTTAAATACAGTAACACATGCCATCTGAGATGTGCCAGATAGGGGGCAAAACTGCTCAAATTGTTCCATTCGTTTTAAGATTCACATGTGTTTATCAAAAGGAACTTTCTGGTCCATTTCATTGTCCTTATAAACCCATCACCAGCTACAAGAAGAGGCATTGATAGGAGCAACACTGGTATTAGGCCAAGTCCTTGTATCAAATTTGGAACAATAAAAATGCTCAATTAAGCACCGTTATTAATTAATTAATACGATTAATAACTTATACTCACTCAAGAAAAGGAAAAATGAAAATGAACAAGTTTTCAAAATTGCCACTAGTAGTAATATGCATGCAGCATCTGTCAAAATGTCAATCAAATTTGATGGATGACCGGAAGCCCCGCCCCTTTGGATGACGTCATTAATCTGACCCTTCCTTGAACTCGCCCCCCACCCCTTCCTGTTTTCCCCAGGAAACGTCACTACCACCCCTTCCTGTTTTCCACAGGAAACGGTCAAGATCCGTTTGAAGGATGTCTGTCCCTTCCTTGAACCCACACCAACCCATCCTTTTTGCCTCAGGAAACTGTCAAGAGCAGACTTGACGGATGGGGGCCTTCTCCTTGACCTGGCCCCCCTTCCGAAGACGAGTTCAGGCATGACCATGCAAGTTTCTATCCAGACCCTGCCAGACCAAGCTACATGTCCCCGGCATGAAGGCCCTGTCACGGCCCCCGGTCAGTCAGCACCTGATGGCTGGGCAGCACATGTTGGTTGGCCCCTCCACTTCCAGGCACACTTCTTCCGAGGACATACACACACACACACATTCTCCTGCCTATATTGCTTTGGGTAAGTCCATATGTATCTATGTAACTATTATTTAAAATATCTATCTAACCTTTGCTTTATCTAAGTCAAAACATCCTTTTTTTTCCATCTCCCTGAAAATCCTTTCACAGAAACGTCCAGACGTTGAATTTTCCATCTCACAGAAAGAAGGGTTTCCAGCAGAATTCAATATGCTGGCTCTCTCTACACAGCAGAGTGCATGGGCTCTAAAAAGCTGATCTGCTGTTAGCAACCCCTGCACTTACTCTCTACACAGTTGACGCATGAGAGCTGAGCAGACAGCCTCTGAGCTGAAAAAAGCTGGCAGGCACGTGGCTGCGAGATGCTCACGCTGAAGCTCTAAGCGTACACGCAGGCTATGGAAGGAGTTCGAAATACAAGCTGACCGGATCTTTCTGTCTACACAGAGGATCTCGGAGCAGACAACCCCCCTTCCCTACCTCCCTCCCTTGCCCGCACGTCCGCCCGCCCTGCACGGGTCTATAGTTGGAAGTTGCAAACTGTATGAGCCCCGGAGCTCCGCAGACAGAATCAGACCCAACCCCCCATGCTACGTTCTGCGTGCACATGCTTGTCAAACCCCCAATCACCCCCCCCCAGAATGGGATCGCACATCAAGCTTGCACGGTCGCGCACAGCTCCTCAGTTAAGGAAACACATGGCGAATAGTTTTCTAAAAATTAGAATTGTACTCAGATAATCCCAGAGTGAATGGAGCACAAATATTTACCAGAAGCGGGATTCGAACACACGCTGGCATTTGTCCCTTGGATCTTAAATTCAAAGCCTTAAACAGATTGGACCTCTGGGGATACATAAATGTGCTATAAAACACTCTTTGACAAAACCTTTGGGAACGATTCACAGCTCATTCCTTTTGCTGACCTTTAATCTCATGTCGGATCATCCGGTGGACAGTGTGAAAGCGCCCTTACGGAGAGGCATGCAGCTATTTAAAGAAATCAACGACATGCAAAGATGACTTTTAAAAAAATACTGGACTTTTCGGCATCTGGCCAAAGGCACGGACAACGAACATTATAGGAATGTCCAGTAAAAATGATTGTCAAACATCTGCTACAATCTCGTCGGGAAGATCCAGAATCACGGTAAATCCTATTCATTATTATATATGCCAAACGAGTATGTTTTTAAAAAACGGATGGCTGAATCCTTATATTTTATCCTTAATATGACTATTTCCCAGCTGATTCTCAAGTGCGTGCATGAGCGCGATTGTGTGTGCGTATAAAATAAGATGCAGCACTTATTTCTATCTGCGTGTACGACGATTAATGTACAAATTCATAGGACTGAAGCAAACAATATTAGTTTTTCATACCGAAACGGGCTTTACAATCAAGAAGTTTTTGTCTCGGCATCTGCAAATTCAAACAGATCCTCTTCTCTGAGAATATTCAGGCATGGTTTAAAAGTGCAGGCCAGTTGTGTATCAGCTCTGGCGTAATAAGAAGTCAGTATTCTGAACAACGTACAGAAGGGTCCGTTTGTGAAATGCGTACTCTTTCGAATCGGGCTTACTGTAGCAGGGAAATCTCTGCACGGGTCTGCCTGTTTTTAAAAGACTGAGATAACAAAACATTTTTACTTTATAAACTCTCATTTGTTACAACCGGTTGGAGACAGCCTCCAGGAGCTTACTGTAACGGTGTTTTCATTCATTTCGCTAAATGTGATTATTTTAATACAGAATAGTAATAGTGTGAGTAATATAATTAAGTTATTTTTAAAAATAACACCACACTGTTCAAGAGAGACAGATTCCATGTGTGTTTTAGGA
>JANRMT010062791.1:204806523-204817995 GCA_026402145.1 Polypterus bichir lapradei
TAACACCACACTGTTCAAGAGAGACAGATTCCATGTGTGTTTTAGGATTTGCTGTGGCCAGTGATGATTTTTAATTTTTTGCTTAGCTCATTTCTATAACATAGGAGTCTTTTGACAAAGGAAAACTCTATAAGTACACTTGTGCATTTAAGCGGAGATTTATAAAAAAGCATGTTTCTACCTTATCCCAGTTTTGTACATGCATGTAAAAGCACTCACTGTTACACTAACAGAAAATTCTGATATTTTCTGTCTACTCAAAAAACTAAATTATTTCTATTAACACAAGTGATAATTAGAAAACATTTTACTATTTTTAATTAAAAAGTTAAAAACAGAAAAGCCCAACTATGATTTTTGTTTTGTCATTGGGTTCCTAGGGTGACACTTTTCCCCTTTATACTCTCTTATGTAGACCTTAACACATATTCTTACCAAAATAGTTCATCACTTCCCAATTCCTGTAACTTCAGGTAATTAGACAGAGATCCATAACAGGCAAGAGAAAAGTATTATAGGTCAAATACACAGTGCCATAAAACAAAAGCACTGAACGCCACACAACCTGGCATTGCTAGATGTTGCGTTTTTTCCAGGTATCAGCCATAAGTCAAGATCTTTCTTTTATCTTTTTTTGATCAGCTTTTGTACTGATTTTATAAAGGTAATCTAGGTATGATGTGGTCATCCTGTCTCCAAGACAACTTTTCCTTTATTACATTTAAATTTCTTGTCTCTGAAAATTCATTCATAGCTCTTGGAGCCAGGAGGTTATAGC
The DNA here is from genome assembly GCA_026402145.1 of Polypterus bichir lapradei. Lineage (NCBI taxonomy): Eukaryota > Metazoa > Chordata > Cladistia > Polypteriformes > Polypteridae > Polypterus > Polypterus bichir. The sequence continues at coordinate 204,807,302 of JANRMT010062791.1, forward strand.
GAGGTGTGCTTGTTTAACCAGAGGCAAGGGATGTAAGAAGCGCTCTTCTGCACATCCGAAGTTCATTGAACTAAAATCATGTGTTTAAAATCAGCAGCTTTAGCTCATGCTAGTGACCTCATAAATGGGAGCCAACAGCTCAGCACGCTTGTATAGCTCACAAAATAGCAGAGCTAATTACTCTTTCTGCTTAAACTAATTATCAAATATTCAGGTAATTCTTAATTAAACACTAAAGCGTTAGTGAACAAAATACATTTTCAGTAGCCAAGTAAAATGACCAGTTGCTTTAACCTGAAAATAAAGCATCTTTAGAAAATAAAGCATCTAAAAGCATCTTTGTAAAGATCAAATTTTAAAACATAAGAAAAATCCTTGTTTCCAAAAGAGTTCTGCCCATTTTTCTTGACTGATCTTTGAAATCATCAGTGCCTTTCTGATCACATCCACCCCAAACATAGCATAGAACTTAATTTCTGTACTCATTTTAAATGATAATAGCCAGTATAAAGTCCCTAAAGGAACTGGAGACATCTGATATCTCCTATCATATATCTTTTCTTGCCAGCCCAAGTAATTCAGATTCTGCTTACAACACAAATGTACGATTATTTTTTCTCAAATGGCCAAATCTTTGGCCTGCTAATCATGAAAAAATCAGATTTTATTCTCATGACACTTTATTTGCATATTTTATTATAACTACTTAATTTTTATCGACATTTATCTAACTCTATATTTATTTTTCTAGTATCAGAATGTAGTTTAAGTTAATTTGTTTTGGGTTCAATAGATGTATTTTTCATATTTTCGATTCTTGTTTTCTTTTTTTCACATCTTCATGTCCCCTTTTTGTTACTTCGCTCCCCTAGGGGGGCCAGCCCCACAGTTTGAGAACCACTGTTGTAGGGGGTTATTTGTAAAACACTCTGTGGCACTTCATGCTAAATTAGATTTCCTCGGTTATTCAGCCGTCTATCGGTGCTCCATTTTTGTTATAAATTGCATTTAGTCTCTCTTTATTTACTAAACATTTTATATGTTGAATAGAAAACAGATATCTTGTTCAGGCTTTAATTTAAAACAGCATTTTCATCAATAGGCTACAACCACTTTGGTACTCAGGGTGCTTTGTATAATACAAAGTTTTAGAAATTCTGTTAACGCTTGGTAATAGCCTTCTATTTTACATCAGTTATGAGACCCTGAAAAATAAGAAGGGTTATAGTATGTTATAGGAGCCTATACACTACAGGGCTGATGATGAGGCTTATTTTAGACACGTTAGGCAAATCAGGATGGAAAATGTTTTAGTGAATAGTTACATAATATCTATTATATACGTTAGCACAAGGATTAAAATTTTACTAAAACTGTGAGGTTTTATTCTTTCTTTTAGGTAGTCCAGGTTACATAGGACAGATATTATTGAAAACTGCTTTTCCCCTCTGTTTGTGAAAAAGCACCTTTTGTTTTAGTAGCATTCAGGGTGAAGGGGATGTAAGTTTAAACTGTGATTCCAAGAGTCAACAAGTGTCTGCAATCTTCTTGAATACGAGTCCAAGGACCAGGGTTTGTGCAGGGATCATAGTCAGGGGCAGAGTTAAGCTAGACATTATTATTCCAAAATGAAACATTGACTCGCCCATATCTCAAATATAAGATAGTAAAAACTAAAGTTTACAAATACTAAGTCACAGAAGAGATTAAAATAACATATTAAGACCGGATCAACAAGGGATCACCCCAAGCTCACCGCACACTACAACAGAACCTACGTGTTCTGCGGTATATTATCAGCTAAACTGTTATCTATGTAGGCAGTTCCACGGGGTTGCAAAGAGTTGGGGAAAAACATTATTTAACATCTGCTAGTATGAGGTTACTTAACATTAGCCGGTTATTGTTAGAATCTTATCTGGAACTAAAAGTGAGGCTTGTGTTCCTCCTGATTCAGGAAGAACATTAAATATTGGAGTTTAGAATATGAACTAGACTGGTAGTCTTGATGGTATGGACATTTGTGCCAAAATAAATAAATAAAGTTAATTATGAAGTAAATAATTACATGAAAAAGTAGAGTTATAAAGGAATTATTATAATTTGAAAAACTGCTGTGATGTATAAAAAACAATGATAGGTGACAAAACCAGCATGAAAAGAAACCCTTTGAAATAAATAATAAGCTTTTTTGACATGCACAGTCTGGAATAGTCTGAATATATCTTAAAGAGTTCATTTTTAAATTAAACTTAAAAAGGCATATTAAAAATATTAAATATTAAAACTGAATGAAACACAGAAGTACTATTTAATGATATCAATTAGTGTTAAGTTTTTTATAGCCTGACAAATCCTGGCTGCTTGGGGGGCAAAGACCTCTTTGAAAAGAGACTCCCACTCCACCCTCACTAATTGGGCCTCCTTTGTGTCAAGAGCATTTTGATGGATGTCTCTTATTTGGGTCTATGAAATGTACTTCGGCATAAAAAACCTAAGGTCTCGGGAGTGTGGTCACTGTGAATAGTTAATACAGAAAAGAGAATACAGAACACATGCCGCACTCGTGCTATCTCTTCTGAAAAACCCTAGGTGAATTTTGAATATCATGTCCTTTGACTTGTTAACACTGCAGACACTGGAGCTAGATCTCCGTCATATGGACCATTACAGAGTAAAGATTATATAATCTTTGGCAGTCTCCATTACAAGATCCATAGCACCCGCAGGAAGTTTGACAATTAAGTGAAGACCCTTTAGTTTGTCAGAATCATGGGGTTAGTGCACAGGTCCATATTCTAAAATATCTTAGATTATATCTATTTAGTTAGGATATCGGCGCTGTTCATTTCCAATATATGTGGTAAATGTGTAGTTTTGTCATGTTTTTTTTTTTTTTGGGGGGGCGCCGGGAGGGAGTCTCGCCCGGGGAGCAATTTAATGTAGAACCGCCACTGCCTCCAGACACCGCAGCCAGACCATTGGAGGTCGGCAATCCTCCTTTCTTCCTTCGCGCTCACTTGATCGCACCTTGAAAGCCTACAGAGGGCACCTCTGCCTTGCTCGCCACACTCCACCCGAATATTCAGTGGGGCGAACTAGACCCTAGAGCGCCACAGCCAATGCTCCTTCGAGGGGCCACAACTTGCATACTGTCTCCTCTTTCCAGGTGACCAGATCGTCCATCCCATGCCTGCCTTTAACCTTTTTCTTTACATTTTTTTTGATTCCTCCCCTTTCCTTGTGCCGATCCGTAAATATACACCCACGTCTCTGTGGGCGCAGCGCCTTAATCACACGCCTCAGAAAGCCAATGAAGCAACTGAGAATGATGGCACCCAAACGTGCAGGTACAACTCACTCCAACTACCTCATTAACTGGCTTTATGGATTTAAAACCTGGCCCTTTTTTTTTTGAAGCCTCAGACCTGCTATACCACATTAACTCTTTACAATCAGAAAATCAAAAAAATCAGCGAATTGTTAGCAGGCTCATTTTAGCCATTGCTTTTGCTACTGTTTGGTTTCCTACATATGTGTTAAGAATTTGGCAGCTTCTCTTCTGATGTGAAGACTTTGAGGTCTTTATTAAAGTCTTTATTACAACTTACTAAGTTCTTATTAAGCATTTTTCATCTTTTAATTCCCCCTGTTTTGAAGCAGCTTTAGGAAATAACTTTGAATGCAGTTTGAAAAGTACACCACTGGCTTCTGTCCAGGGGCCTCATTTATAAAGCTTGTGTACGCATTAAAAAGAGGCTCGAAATGCACGCACGCAACTTTCACGCATATGTCAGGATTGATAATAGAAAACTCGATGGGGGAACATGCGTTTATTTATGGCAACTCTAACCCAGGAATACACAGCATTTCCTAGAAATTAGGAAATGACAACAGCCTCGATCGAGTAGAGGAATGCAGCCAAACCATAAATGACGACTCGTGTATACATAATTTGTATCACCGAGCCATTCTTATAATGTGTGTTGACATGACAAACGTATTAAATCTCAGATAACAACAACAACAACATTTATTTATATAGCACATATTCATACAAACAGTAGCTCAAAGTGCTTTACATAATAAAGAATAGAAAAATAAAAAACACAATATGAAAACAAAATAAATCAGCATTAATTAACATCGAATAAGAGTAAGGTCCAATGGCCAGGGGGGACAGAAAAAACAAAATAAAAACTCCAGACGGCTGGAGAAAAAAAAAAAAAATCTGTAGGGATTCCAGACCATGAGACCGGCCAGTCCCCTCTGGGCATTCTACCTAACATAAATGAAACAGTCCTCTTTGGATTTAGGGTTCTCACGGAAAGGCTTGATGATGATGGTCACGTAGAATTCTGCCTTTTAGTCCATCCATCATTGTTGGAGCATCATGAAGCTTTGAGTAGGTGGAGGTGGCGCAGGCCGCCACCACAAAGAAACCGGAAAAAGAAACAGAAAAGAGAGTAGGGGTCAGTACGGATTTTAGAGCTACCCTGAATAGTTATTATGAGGAAATTGAACATACAGAGTATCAGGATTAAGTTAAATGAAGTTAAATTGAAGTTATAGAAAGGCCATGTTAAAGTAATATGGATGGATGAATAAGATGCACAAACTGTGTTTTAGTTCCCTTTTACTTGCAACTATTTGCAAGGAACAACTTCTCAGTTCTCAGAGAATTGGCCAACAGGTCAAAAATATCACAGCCAAACTTCACTCCATCAAGGTCTGCTTTGCTAGAGGCTTTTAACTGAACAACAAAGAGCTACATCCAGTTTGTGTGTGTGCACATATTGTGAGGTTTCTGAACTCTTTTAGATCCCCCCACCCCCACCCCCCCCCCCAACGGGGCGACACACCGAAGCACGTCTGGGGAGAACTAATTATCCGTCACCGAGGCAACCTCAGGTTCGCAGCACAGCAGCATAGCGCCGCGGAAACAACTACAAGCTGATTGAGATCGCACTATATGCACCTGCCGCCTATGGGTAATGCAAGGAACATTAGAAATTCAGGGAACAGTATAACTTGGCCACTGACCTGGCCCCGACCTGTGTCTGTGTATAGGAGAGTGGTACATCCCGCTGCAATAAATAAGCCTGCTGTTCCTGTTTCAAGTTGAATAAAGCTGGTGTTGCTAAAGTACTGAGACTCAGCCTCTTGTTTTGGGGTACAATACAATGACTCATGCATCACAATACATTTAACATAACACATTTCCAACATAAAAAAGCAATTTGCACCAGTGTCTGGGTCTCTCAACGTAATCAAAACACTTTAATGCACTCATATCACAATAAGGGCCTTTATCGAGAATGAAGCTGCTTCTGTTAACCATAAGCCCTTACATTCCATTGACATGCAAGTCATCTCTGATGCCAAGATAAGACTGACAATCGTCAGGACGCTACTAGCAGAATGCTACAGCAAAAGACATCTCCAATTACAGTTGCCATTCACAGACTGAAATCACAGAGCACCAGTGTTGTGCAAGTTCACACCTCAAAGTTCAGTTCACACAGATTAAAATGAATCAATTCACGTTCATAGTTCAACATTTCAATTTTGTAATTTTTAAGGAGTGAGAATACATAACCCATGAGTTTACAATTTTACATGCCTTATACTATTACAGTGTCCTTGAATAAAATACAATAATTATGAAGACTTTTTATTTAAATACACTTTATTGAGTTATACCCAGCAACAAACACGTATAACCATATATGCTAATATGATCCTGGTCAAAAAAGAAATTAAATAGATGCAAGTATAAATTACTGCTCTATATTTCCTACCGTGTGACACAAATGGTGTGTCACACTGCCGGTCAAAATTTGCGTCACATATTGGATGTCAAACAAGGAAAAATATAAAGTGGCCTCGCGAAGTCCAACGTTTTCCTAAAAGTGAAAGTGGAGCTTCACCGCGTGCTTGTGTCAGTGGGGATGCAGCTTAAGCACAAGCAAGCAGAAGACACATACTGCGGCGATTTGACTTGACGTTATTTGTTTTGAATAGAAATAAATGGCAAATTACTCATACGAAATAAATATTTGCAAAAATCCATGATTTGTGCTTATCCAAATACCGTATTCAGATTCGGCTCCACCCAGACATTATTGGGTAAGACACAACTTCAATGTGGACCTAAACCAGATCCAGAATGTCACCTAAACTGACCAAGCTCACGTTCAACTTCTTCACTTGCAAATATGTTACGTGAAGTTCATCATTCTTAGAAAAACGAGCTTGGTCAATGAAGGCACTTTTTTGAACAAGTTCATACACAACACTGCAGAACATAGATGTGTTTGTATTCCTCCTCCCATTACACGCACACTCTGCCGGTGATTTGCAATCCGCTTCGTCACCAAAGATGGGACTTTTTTTTTCAGACATGGTGTGGCTGGAGCTCATGGCATGTACAACAGCAATAACTTGTTGCCATTCCACATATTTGAGCTTGTTGCTGATACCCACGCTTAGGACACCAAATAAAGGTTCTTTGCATGCTTCTGATTTAGAGATGAGAACTTCTATCTCGTACTACTGGATGCGTCATGTGGGAAGCTACTCTACCAGCCAGTGAAGGTCTGCAGCATCCTGATATATGCATGAGGTGGATTAGCATGCTCCATATAGGGCTTATTCGGGGTGGCAACACGATGAGGTTTGGGATGTGTTCAAGAAACGCACATTTACGCATGTAGGTGTGTTCCTGTTTTTGTCCCACTGGATAGGCTGGGGACCCCCTGGAGGCTGTAGTGAAGAAGAGAGTAAAAAACAAAACTGAGTGCCTTTTCAGAACAATGTAGCACATCCTCTCTGTTGCACACTTTCAGCCAACAAATTATTCAGCAGAAGTAGGTCAAGAAACGTGACTGGGGGTCCTTTATACCAACAGCAATACATCTGTAGAGCCCCACAGTGGGGCTTTAGCCAATAAGCAGTTTTAGTTCTTTTTAGTTTTCTGTCTTTATTAGTAAATCTTGTGTATATTTTTGTTAAGACATTAATGTATTTATTGATTTATTTACTTATGTATTGAGCTTCCCCCTGAGGATAAATAAAGTTCTGTCTACTTATTTATCTACTGTATCTATCCATCTGTTTTTGTTCTCTTTTTGTGGAAGAATTGGAGCAGTCTGAAGACTTTGTGGTGCCTTTCTGTGTATAAACACTTACCCATCTTGTATCCACATGCAACGAGAGTTCCTGCTTCTGTCCTGTAGATTCAGCATTTAACTATTTCATTATTTGTGTGCAGGCCACTGTCTTATGCAGCAGCAGAATTACCAACAGAGCTAAAGTCCTTATTCAGAGCCTTGTTTCTGCTAAGAATTTGTCAAGGCCTTAAGATGGAGGTGTACCTGGGCACTTTCTTCACACTGGAGCATTCATCTTGTCACCTTGAGAATTCAGACGTCTGCAGTTCCCTGTGTTTCTATCAAACTCACACCACCTCCTGACCCTGAGATGTCCATTCTAAGAAATATCAGCTTCATATACTTGTTCATGCATATGTGACCATTTAATTGTACTGCGTCCTGAATATGCAAATCATTCAGGGCCTATTTGATTATTCTAAAGTTTTTAGGACTGATGACAATTTCCAGTTGCTTTAATGCATAGCATTTTAAAGTATGGGCTGCAACCCAAAATGGGTATTGTTTTGTCACCATTTGAGTCACTCAGGGTTGTGACTCGTAGCCAATAGGGTCGCACAGGGGTGGGGCTCGCCGTTGTATTTAATAGGATAGGGTCATGTACGGTTTGTGAGCTGTCTTGCGATGTGTTGTCGTGGGTTGTTTAAGCAGTCGACATTGCTCCTCATTGACTATTAGCAGTGATTCTCCAAGTGGACCCCAATCTGACGGTCATTATTGACTGGGTATCGGAGACAATAAAAAGGGCAGATTGGGTCGCAACAAACTACATAAGGTTTTAAGAAACACTACTTTACGGTATGGATCTGGTGTTTGATGTTCAAGGGCTGTTAATGACCATCTTCATTGTGTTGATGTATTTCTGCCTTAATGCCAAGTGATGCTTTCTTTTTAATTTTTGTTTTCTAAATATGTATTTTTGCATATGTAGTTATATGTTCAATCTTTGTGTACAAGTTTGATGGAACATCTGTCATCAAACCTGTTATTTATTTATTTGATTGTTTGCTTGTTTAGTGTATGCATGTATCAAACCCAAATCTGACAGCATGGGATGTTTGTTTAGAGTACTCATGTGTGGAAGACATCCGCACATACACAGACAAACAGACACCAAATGTCCAAAACACACACTATTTATTGCCTTCTCTTATTCACAACACCATACAATGCTCTAATCAGCCCAAACTCAGTCCCTTCTTTCTTCAGTCTTCTTCTCTTTCTGCTGCCTTTACTCCTCCACACACAAGCTCCATCTCTTTCCTCCCAACACTGGCTCGTCTAATGGAGTGAAATGACCCCTTATATAATGCTCCGGATGTGCTCCAGGTGCTTCCTGATAGTCTTCTGACGGCACTCCAGCTGTTCCTGCAATTACTTCCAGCAGCACTTCCGGTTGTGGCAGAAGTGCTGTATTCCAGGGCTCCTTAATCCTCCGGGCGCCCCCTGGCAGTGGCCACAGGCTTAAACAGGGATGAACTTCCCTGCTCTGTTCCCGTGGCCCCCATGCAGATCAGGAGGGCTGCCCTCTTGTGGCCCAGGGGAGGTATTGTCCCTCTCATGGACCTTCCAGGTGTCCCGTCTGCCATATCATGTTAAATCAAAGTCTTTCCAGGAATAGCGGCAGTAGTAATATGCATGCGTCATCTGTCAAAATGTCAATCAAATTTGATGGATGACCGGAAGTCCCGCCCTTTTTGGATGACGTCATTAATCTGATCCTTCATTGAACTCGCCCCCACCCCTTCCTGTTTTCCCCAGGAAACGTCACTCCCACCCGTCCTGTTTGCCCCAGGAAACTGTCAAGAGCAGACTTGATGGATGGATGCCTCCTCTTTGACTCGGCCCCCCTCTTCCGAAGACAAGTTCAGGTATTCTATCCAGACCCTGCCGAACCAAACTACATGTCCCCGGCATGAAGGCCCTGTCACGGCCCCCGGTCAGGCAGCAGCTGATGGCTGGGCAGCACATGTTGGTTGGCCCATCCACTTCCAGGCACACTTCTTCCGAGGACATACACACACACACACACACACATTCTCCTGCCTATATTGCTTTGGGTAAGTCCATATGTATATATGTAACTATTATTTAAAATATCTATCTAATCTTTGCTTTATCTAAGTCAAAACATCCTTTTTTTTTCCATCTCCCTGAAAATCCTTTCACAGAAACGTCCAGATGCTGAATTTCTATCTCACAGAAAGAAGGGTTTCCAGCAGAATTCAATATGCTGGCTCTCTCTACACAGCAGAGTGCATGGGCTCTAAAAAGCTGATCTGCTGTTAGCAACCCCTGCACTTACTCTCTACACAGTTGACGCATGAGAGCTAAGCAGACAGCCTCTGAGCTGAAAAAAGCTGCCAGGCACGTGGCTGCGAGATGCTCACGCTGAAGCTCTAAGCGTACACGCAGGCAATGGAAGGAGTTCGAAATACAAGCTGACCGGATCTCTCTGTCTACACAGAGGATCTCGGAGCAGACAACCCCCCTTCCCTCCCTCACTCACTCACTCACTCGCTCGCTCGCTCATGCACGGGTCTATAGCTGGAAGTTGCAAACTGTATGAGCCCCGGAGCTCCACTGAAAGAACCAGACCTAACCCCCCATGCTACGTTCTTCATGCGCATGCTTATCAATCCCCCAACCCAACCCAACCCAACCACCCCCCCCCGGAACGGGAGCGCACATCAAACTCGCATGGTTGCGCGCAGCACCTCAGTTAAGGAAACACATGGCGAATAGTTTTCTAAAAGTTAGAATTGTACTCAGATAATCCCAGAGTGAACGGAGCACAAATATTTACCAGAAGCGGGATTCGAACACACGCTGGCATTTGTCTCTTGGATCTTAAATCCAAAGCCTTAAACAGATTGGACCTCTGGGGATACAGAAATGTGCTATAAAACACTCTTTGACAAAACCTTTGGGAGCGATTCACAGCTCATTCCTTTTGCTGACCTTTAACCTCATGTCGGATCATCCGGTGGACAGTGTGAAAGCGACCTTATGGAGAGGCATGCAGCTATTTAAAGAAATCAACGACATGCAAAGGTGACTTTTAAAAAAATACTGGACTTTTCGGCGTCTGGCCGAAGGCACGGACAACGGACATTACAGGAATGTCTAGTAAAAATGATTGTCAAACATCTGCTATCACAAATCACCGTAAAACCTTCTAAAATACATCTCTTTTCGGAATATAAATAAGTGTTCAGACCGGTCCATTACTCAGAAGGCCGTTAATACTGAAAGAGGACAATCTTGTCGGGAAGATCCAGGATCACAGTAAATTTTATTCATGATTATTATATACGTCAAACGAGAATGTTTTTAAAAAACAGATGGCTGAATCCTTATATTTTATCCTTAATATGACTATTTCCAAGTTGATTCTCAAGTGCGTGCATGAGCACGATTATTTTAATACAGAATAGTAATAGTGTGAGTAATATAATTAAGTTATTTTTAAAAGTAACACCACACTGTTCAAGAGAGACAGATTCCATGTGTGTTTTAGGA
>JANRMT010062791.1:204831637-204845292 GCA_026402145.1 Polypterus bichir lapradei
CCGCTCGGTGTACATGCATCGAAGTTTCCCAGCTGTGCTGGTGCCATGTCGTGCTCTGTGCACGGCTGTACTTAATGTTACCGAAGTCCCGGGACTTAAAACTTTCTCTCGCAGTTTCGCTGAGTTTGTGCCAAACACCACCCTGACCATCTCATCTTCCTCTGCATAAGCACAGTCCTTCACCCGTGAATATTTACCCGTGGCAGTGTTCCTATTGGATTGCCGCTGACGGACGGCCTTAAATGGGCAGGCACTAAATTACAAACGCCAGCAGCAGCCTGTCTATGAACTTAATTTAAAGTTTAGGTTTACATCGTGCTTTGTTTCCGTAGTAGCAGCACTCATGAATATGGTTGTATATGTCACTCGCTCGCTTCTTATTGTTTCGCTGCCTTCTCAATTATATAATGCATGTTTTCTTCAGCGCTTTTTGGAGCTCTTCCTGGTTTTCTACGTACCGCGTGATTACGTGGGAGGCGTGATGATGTCACACGAAACTCCGCCCCCACGGCTTTCGCGCTCATCTCCATTACAGTAAATGGAGAAAAACATCTTCCAGTTATGACCATTACACGTAGAATTTCGAAATGAAATCTGCCCAACTTTTGTAAGGAAGCTGTAAGGAATAAGCCTGCCAAATTTCAGCCTTCCACCTACACGGGAAGTTGGAGAATTAGTGATGAGTGAGTGAGTGAGTGAGTCAGTGAGTGAGTGAGTGAGTGAGTGAGTCAGTGAGTGAGTGAGTGAGGGCTTTGCCTTTTATTAGTATAGATTAACTTCTTCAAAAAATATTGATATAACACACTATAATAAGTTGGTCAAGGGTGTTGGATGTACTTATTCAATGCTGTTCACCAAACATTTTTTTTTTCATTTTAAGAAAGAAATCTTTGAGTAGCTTCCAGAAACTTGTTTTACGTCATCACTCCAATTTTTTCACGTAGTTTTGCTCAATCAACTTGCCAAATACAGTCATCTACACTATTGTTAAGTTAGATTTTAATTTACATTGTACTATTGAATTACTGTTATTAGTAGTAGTTTTAGTGTTATTACAGGGCTTTGTGGAACATTCTATTCTGACTAGTAAATCGAGGCACTCAGCGGTTTTGCTCCAAATAACTCTTTTACACAGTTGGCCGTTGTTAAGTATAACCGACCACGGCTAAGTGTGACAGACTGTAATCAAGTATCAATGATGAGTGACATTGTGACATATGTCCTTTATATCACATACCCCTTATTAGTTCAAAAGAAATAAAAGCAATTGGTTTAATACGATACTTTAATTATCAAAATATACTCCAGCAAGATAACAAGCAGAGACTGTGCCAATAGGTGGTGATTCTTGCAGAAAAAATTAAAAATCTTGTTTTCCAATATTTGGAAGAGTAAGACAACTAATTGAGGTCATACATTTTTTATAAGTGCAGTAAAGTGACCTGTCAAAAGTCTAAATAGCACACATTCTCTAGATATTTTTTTTTGTTAATTGTATTTATGTACAGTACAAAATTCAAAATTAAAACAATTACAATACAATATAATTTATTTTATATAGCCCAAAATCACACAAGAAGTGCCGCAATGCACTTTAACAGGCCCTGCCTCTTGACAGGAGAAAATGGAAAAAAACCTTGGAAAAGTCAGTTGAAAGAGAGAGACCCCTTTTCGGGTAGGTTGGGCATGCAGTGGGTGTCAAAAAAAAGGGGGTAAACACAATTCAATACACAGAACACAAGTAATCCCCAATACAATATAACAGTACAGTAAAATAAAAATATTACAAGAACAGAGCAGAAATCAACAGTAGATGATATCACGTAATATGATTTGGATATGTTCAGAGTCTTGAAAACCTCGGCCGTCAAGCTGTCTCACCCTATTGGCCATTCCACAGCTGAGTCAGCACTGGGCCAGTCAATCTGATAAAAGGACCCCTACACCCGACATTTCCTGTGATTCTCCATCAGGGATGACTTTAACTTTAGCAGGCAAAACAACTTGGCACGTGGGCCGTGGCACCAAGTGCTGTATTTGAGTATTGAGAAGAGAAACGGAAAAGGTGAGGAGGGTTAGTAACAAATTATAAGTATCATGTTACTTATGTTTTAGTGCTAATGACTAACAACAGAGATGCAGTCTGTACAGTTAATCAGCAGCTCTAGTCAGGGTGTGCTAAACTGAAGTAATGAGTCTTCAGACGGGATTTGAAAGATGAGAGCGAAGGGGCACCTCTTATAGTGGCAGGCAGACCAGTCCACATTTTAGGGGCCCTGTAACTAAAAGCTCAACCTTCCACTATTATTTATTAATCCTTGGAATCCTAAGCAGACCGGCATCTTGAGATCTTAATGTATGTTCTGGTTTGTATCAAGTGACTACAAACAATGCCACAGCATTTTTGTTTTTGTTTTTTTTCTTTTCAATGTTTGTACAGTAGACATCTTAAAACAATACTCATCACTTCATGCTCAGCTCCCCTGCATTCTTCAAAAGTACTGCACATTTCACAGGTTTAATAATTGTTTATATGTATTTTAAATTTAAAATAAAGAGAGATTACTATATTGAAGTTAACAGAGGAACTAACAGTTTTGCTTAATGCTCCACTTGCTGATTGTGTCTGTGGTCACTGGAAGTTGGGAACGACAAAGAAACGGACCCCAATATATAAAATAAAAAGCAATTTCTTAATTCTTGGTGAGATAGAGAGAAACTGCTAGACTGCACCCCCCCACCCCATGCCTCCAAAGAGACTGGAGCCCCCACCAAGCTCAGTGCCACTGGCTGGTCAGAGCAGACAGTCTTATATAAATTCCTCTTTATATTACCTAGCTTATTCATTGGCCAAAGAGAGAACAGAAAAAAACATAACAGTTCAATTTGAGGTCCTACATAGATTACGGGCTGCATCTTTAATTTATGACATACAGGAGTAGAGCAAAAACAAGTACTGCCAGGCACTCGCATTTCTAAGGAATGTGCCTCTCACACAAACCCAATTTAAGCAGTTTCTTATTCCCCATTTCATTAGTTATAAAGAGATTACATTTTTATAGCTTTAATATCTTCATTAGATTATATTTGTTTGATTAGATTAATAATTCTTATTTATTAATTAATAAATGACATTTCTGTCTTATATTTATAAGCAAGAGTGAAGAGAACGATCACATTGATTTATAATATCAATATATATCAGGTCAGCATTTTCACATAAAAGAATGTAAGCCAGTCTCATATTCTGTGCATAAACTTTATTCCTTTCCTACCTAAATGAAGATCAAATCATATAGAAATAAAAATCATATAGCTCTATGCAGCATGATTAATACGAAATACAGTCATTGGTATTTTGTGAGTTAAATACTTATAATCATCTGCGGTGGGCTGGCGCCCTGCCTGGGGTCTGCTTCCTGCCTTGCGCCCTGTGTTGGCTGGGATTGGCTCCAGCAGACCGTGCAGTAAGGATATAGCAGGTTGGATAACCGATGGATAGATGGATACTTATAATCATTACAGTTAATAATGTTTTTTTCTGCTTTCTCATGTCACAAAGTCACAGAGTATGCCAATATCATCAGCTGTTTACACAGCCACACAAGGACAGGGCTGACACAGGAGGTGTGTGAAGGTCTCAGGAATACAAGTTAATGTACACTTTTACCATGTGACACTTAAAAGCAGAGAAAGAATGAATAGCACCTGAACATCAAGAGAAAAACAGGACAAAATAATTCACTGTGCACCTTTTGCTCTGATTACTTTGCATGGTTCTGCATTCAAACATGTTTTGTTTTTAATTTAATCCTTTATTTGCCATATACAATTTTGGGGATTAGGAATTTGTTATTTTTCACATACTACAGCCAACTTACTCACCAGAGAGTTATTTTAGGGTCAGCTATTTGTACAGCATGCAGCTATTTTAGGTTAAGGGCATTGCTCAAGGGCCCAATGGAGTAGATTTCCTTCTAGTGCTGCTGAGATTCGAACCAGCAACCTTCAAATTACCAGCCCACACTGATAAAAATGATTTTTTGGTGTGGTAAATATAATATATATGAAATGAGTACAATTTACTTTGAATAATTTACTTTTAATGTGAAATATGCAATTCTGGGTAAAATTAGTTATCCATTTTTTTAACAAAACAGAATGCAGTTCATCGGATCTTATTAAATTTTATTTAAAACTGTTCATACAATGTACTGTAGTAGAATAATTTAAGTAAAAACTTAAAAAATCTAGTTACATGCAGTTACTCAAATGCGTAGCGCTCGCTTGCTCATGCGCCTTAGTTGCAGTAGAACTTGGAGGATGCAGGAGGACATATTAATGAAACTTCTAGAATACAGTGGATTTTTCTACACGAAATGGCATTCAGCAATTCGAATTACAGTAAAGGTAAGATGTATTTGCTTACATAAAAGAATATAGGTTTCAGTTCATTCACAATTGCCAAATTATAACCGAGTAATTGTTGACTGTATTCGTCGGAAGCCAGTTTCTCCCGCTGTTATGAGTTCATTTTGGTTAAAGTTAACAACATGGAGTGTATCAGTTGATTTAAGTGTGGAATCGAAGCTTTGGCTTTATTGTAAATAAACTTTGAGTCCTCCAATCAAAGTATTTTGAAGCACAGCATTATTAATGCTTGACGGGGGCTGTTGTAGCGTTAGATATTTATTGTCAAATATTTGTGAAAATGGAAATGTCGCCGGATTTTCTTTAAGCATTTATGGCATTTAAACAGATACTTATCCTGACTGGTACGCTAGTCATGCGTTGTGTAAAATGGTGATGTGTGTGGTATAAAATACCGCTGTATCACAAAATGTACAAAGTTACGTAACATTGTTTTGCAAAATTCAGTACATTGCTTGCATAGAAAAACAAACGCTGTGTTTTTATATAAACGCATCGATGATTTGGATTTGTGTGTTAATGTGTACCGTGGCAGGGTTCGTAGCTAAGCATACTCATGGAATCATGGTAGATGATATTGATCTTACTCAGATTATTGACAAGTAGGGCAATCGATTTGGAACATGTCAATACTGTAAGGCAAAATGGAAAAAGGTGAATCACGTAATATTAAAGCGACTGTCTGCAAACTGTGTTAGTTGACAAAAAAAGTGACTTTTTTTAGAGCAGTATGTTGCTCACATAGCACAGTCGTGGCCAGAAATTTTGAGAAATACACAAATATTGGTTTTCACAGAGTTTGCTGCTTCAGTGTTTTTAAATCTTTCTATCAGATGTTTCTGTGGTATACTGAAGTAGAAATACAAGCATTTCATAAGTTTGAAAGACTTTTATTGACAATTACATTAAGTTTATGCAAAGAGTTAATAGTTGCAGTGTTGGCCCTTCTTTCTTTTTCAAGACCTCTGCAATTCAACCTGGCATGCTGTCAATCAACTTCTGGGCCAAATCCTGACTGATGGCAGCCCATTGTTGCATAATTATATATTATAATATATAATATAATTACATTATATAATCAATGCTTGGAGTTTGTCAGAATTTGTGGGTTTTTGTTTGTCCGCCCACCTCTTGAGGATTGACCACAAGTTCTCAAAGGGATTAAGATCTGGGGAGTTTCCTGGCCATGGACCCAAAATTTAGATGTTTTGTTCCCCGATCCATTTAGTTATCACTTTTGCCTTGTGCTACATGGTCCTCCATCATGCTGGAAAAGGAATTGTTTGTCACCAAACTGTTCTTAGATGGTTGGGAGAAGTTGCTCTCGAAGGATGTTTTGTTACCATTCTTTATTTATGGCAGTGTTCTTGGGCAGAATTGTGAGTGGCCTCAATCCCTTGGATGAGAAGCTACCCCACACATGGATGGTCTCAGGATGCTTCACTGATGGCACGACACAGGACTCATGGTAATGTTCACCTTCTCCTTCTCCAGGCGATCGATATTCCAGATGTCCCAAACATTCAGAAGGAGGAGTCATCCAAGAAAATAACTTTGCACCAGTCTTCTGTTGTCCAATCCTTGTACTTCCTGTAGAATTTCATTCTGTCTTTGACATTTTCTTGGTTTCTTTGCTGCCCTTCTTGACACAAGACTCTTGGCCAAAGCTCTTATCAACAAATTCCCATGTTTGAGGGAGCCTGGGTCCATTTCAGGACTGTATGACTGGCAGCAAAGCCTGAAATATAAGATGCACAATTACCATGCAAAAATGAAAAATCGAAAAGTATCCTGCCCTGAGATTGAAGTTATTCCTGTCACACACGTGTGCATGGGAGGCAGCTAAAGGGCTTGAGTAAGGGCAGTTCCGAATCATACCGGGATGTGGCAGAGTGCGCCGACTCTTTTTCTCCCTTTCCTGCAGACCATTCACGGGAGATCCCATCTGGCCCTCTTGACGTCACTTCTGGGACCGAGCCTATGGAAGAAGACCTTGCCGGCTCCAGCCCCTGTGATGTCACATCCGAGCTCGAACCTATGGCTGAAGACCTTCTTGAGCCCGACCCCTTTGATCTCACTTCCTGTCTTCCCCTTTAAAAGCCTCCACCTTTTCCCTATTCCCTCAGTTCTGTTTTGGACTCGGTTTTGTGCACAGCAGTGCAATCATTAAACCGTCAATTTGCAGCCAGGAAACCAATTATACGGGTGGCTGCCCCAAACCTTGCTATGGCTCTTTGTGGAATTTGTGACACTCCTTAAAAAGGAAGCATCCAAGTGAACAGAACCCTGAAAAGAATACCAAAAAAGGCAGAGTTAAACTACAGTATCTCCCTCCACATCCTGTAGAGGAAAATCAAGAAAGTCTAGAAAAGGAAAGACTTGACTTGCTTTGTGAAGCCAAGAAGAAAAACAATGAAAAGGTAATTGCAGAAAAAATGGCCAAGATCGTCTCAAGTCGCAGACTTGAAGTGGTTGGTTCCAGCCCTGCTGTCCATGATTTTAAGGAGAGATGGCCTGCTTTATTCAAAGAGGCTCAGGTAAAAAATGTTCCATCCAGTCATTTTCATTGCTTTTAAATGAATGAATGAATCAATTAATTAATTAATTTGTGTGACTTTGCACAGGTTACATATAAAATAAAAAGTCCTGCACTGATTTTTATGAAATTTTGAAGGAGATGTACAGCAAGGGCTAGGGTCACATTTGTCAAATGCATATTAGGGTCCAGGTATGAGTATGGATTGATCTAGTATTGAACAACATATTGTACCTGCATAAAAGCACTCATCCTAACCACAGAGATGGACTAGATAGCATCTGATCTAACTTTTATCCAAATCTGTCCTGGATATGATGGCACATACTTGCAGACCTATATTCTTTGTAATACAAATACTGAGATAAAATATGCATCTGAATCCCCATACACATATTCACATCTGAATTCTCAGCACTTTATCTCAAAGCGAAGAATGGATAGTATATTCAGGGCTCTTGGTGAATATCTGGTTTCTTCTTAGTGCTCTCTAGTTCTTTATGACTAGGGGCCACGATTTACCGCAGCAAGAAATGGTAAATTCCGCAGCATGTTTTTTTAAATTCCACTGTGCGGCAAATGCAGTACCAGAACTCCATAAGACTAATTCGTAACCCAAGCAAAATAAATGCAATTTTTCTTTGGTGTTATTTTTTTGTTTTTCTTATCATCCTAAGTATCCTGTATTTACTCAATCTGAGGAGGTTCAGTTACAGTGAATGTAAGCATATATAAACATGACTGGTAGAATATGGGCTCTGAAAGAAACAGAAAACACAGCTAAATCTTCATCCAAGCCTAGACAGGCTTTAAGTCCAAGCTTAAGGTATGGCCTTGACTCAAGACCTCAAACTATCTGGGAGGAGCAAGTCCCAGTGTTGCCAGTGGCAAGAAGGATGGCGTGGTTGACAATGTCAAAGGGAAAGGAGAGATCTAGTAGGATCAGAACCGATGAGATGTTGCTGGCTCTAGCATGTCAAACCAGGTCGACCACAGTCAGTAGAGCCTTCTCAGTCAAGTGGTTCCTCTTAAATCCAGACTTGTTGTTATCCACTCTAAACAAGGAAGGAAGAGACCTGGTTAGAAATGACATATTCAAGTGTTTTGGAAAGGAGAGAGACAGGCCTGTAATTGTTTACTTGGGATGGATTGAGTGGTGGTTTTTTGAAAAGTGGGGTTATCGCAGCATATTTGAAGATGGTAGAAAGTGTGCCTGAGCTGAATGAGGTGCTAATGATGTGTGTAATTACAGGAATGAGTGAGGGGGAGGTTGCCTGAAGGAGATGTAAGGGGATCGGGCAAGTGAACATGTACTGGGGTGATTGGAGAGGAAGTTGGAAACATCAGTGGCAAACTATGGAGAGAATGTGGAGAATGTTGAATGTTATATGGATGGAGGCATAAAGGGTGGCAGCAAGGGTGAGAACTGACTGCTGGTCGTGGCCACCATATCCTGGAAAAAGGTGGCAGAGTCATCAGCAGACAATGAGGCTGGGGGACCAGGTAGAGGGGGGTTAAGAAGGGAAGTGAAAGTGGAGAACAAAGAGCGTGAATCAGTGGTGTTGTTAATTCAAGTCTGATAGAACCTTCCCATAGCATTGATGTTGGCAGAGGAAAAGGATGCAAGAACTGACTGGTTTGTCTAAGCTTTGGACTTCTTCCATTTCCTTTCAATTGTCCTGAGTTTGGTCAACTCATCACATCAAACCACATTATGTCACCTAAAGGCAGAATGTAAGTGGTCCGTGTTCAGGGTCATCACTTTGTGGGTGTGGGATTCTACTTTGGCTTCTGGCCAAAACGATGGGTCAGTCTTTACTAAGGACTCTCCTCGACTGCATCTTCTCCTTCCTCACTTGTTTTATTTCATGTTCTCCAGTTCCATTTATATTCAAAACCCTCTTAATCTTCATTCCTTATCAACTATTCCTTCAGTTGGTGTCCTGGAAAAGCTGTCAAATTCTTTGATTGTGAGGAGCTTGCGATTTCATACAGAAAAAGCGTTGGCATCTCAAGATATCTTTTTTAATTTACGAGTTTAAACTCCCTGCAGTAACACGCAGTCTGGTCAATCATATGCTCGCAAAAGCAAAATGGCGACAGAGGCTTTGTGTTCCAAATGTCAGTCAAATAAAAAACAGAAAGCACACAACCTCCTCTTTCTACAAAGATCAGAGAGTAAAATGGAAAAAGAGATCGGCATATTTACTTTAATCTGTTAAAACAGCAGTGCAAGTCCAGCAAGCTGTTTTATGATGACATCAATTCATTTTTGACGAATTCTTGAAGAGCTTCTCTAAGAGATTATTTCTAAATGAGTTATGAGAGGTGTATTTGGATTATTCCAATTGAATAGGAGGGGTATTTGTGTGATCATGTAGTGTAGAATATGAAGCTGAATGAATTATCATGCTCCTTCCTAGAATGTATAACATAAGCATTGAGATAACCAATACCAGGTCTAAAACAACATGAATTATTTATTTGTTTATTTATTTAGTACACAGAAGTCACCAGAGACATGAATGTTGCTGCCATTTAAGACGGATTAGGAGAGCATAGGGGGTCATGAGGGCACTGCAAAGGGGTCTGTGGTGCTCCCAATATCTTTGCAAAAGGACGAAGGTCCAAATCTTGAGTCCTGGTGTTTCCTGTCTTGGTATATGATTGTGAGACATGGACACTCTCCAGTGACCTATGACCAAGACTGGACTCCTTTATTACCGTGTCTCTTCAGAGAATTCTTGGGTACCGCTGGTTTAACTTTGTGTTGCTCAACGAGTCCCAAATGAGGCACATTACTGGCATTGTGTGGGAGTGTCCGTTACAGCACTACAGCCATGTGGAGCGATTCACCGAGAGCGTGATCCACCTTGAAGGATCCTCATTGTTGAGTGGCTGGACCAGGACAAGGGGAAACCCACGTAACACTGGCTGCGGTAGATTAATGGTCATTTCCAGAGTGTGGGACTGGTCAGGGTGTCTGCCTGGGGGGTTACCAACCAGGATCCCGAGGTGTCTCACCATGTGGTGGTTGCTGCAACCCGCTGTACCAGTGCCTGCTCCCCAACCTGACCTGACTTGATAGTAGAAGAAGAAGGAAAACCTAATAAGGTAGGATATTGCACTAAGATCTGCTGAGCTGTTGCCATTTAACAACATAAATAATGATAGTTCAATGGAAGGACTACAACACACAAAAACATCAAATGAGACTAAATCTCAATAATGGACAAAATTATTTAACATTGAATGATCCACAGTCGTACTTAATGAAGAATCACCTTTCCACTGTTATGGTCACAGGATATGCCTCATAAAATAACAGTCATACTGAAACAAGCCACAGCTATTCTTGCGCTGTTCCAGAAGTCCCATTCACTCTTCCAGTGCTCCCAATTGTATCCCACTGGTGTGCCCTGCCTCTCCATGTTATCTTCTCTGAAGCTCCATTTTTACACTTCCGTGGGTATCTCTGCCTTCTTGAACCTTCCCTGACTTGTGTAGTGTAATATGAATGTATCAGAAGTTGGTGAAATGCAGAGCTCAGTGTACCTGTTGGACATTTTGCTGTGAATCACCCATCCGGCCACGACTTATCTTCAGGTTAGTATGCCAACTACGACCGTTCCACCTGTGTGCTGATTATCGCTTGTGATTCTCAAATGTGTCCTCATCCACACTCGGGGCAGTGATCTTCAACTGTGTGCCAATCAGCGTGAAAGCAGCTTGCTTTAACATTACCTCACTTGCAGTGGTAGGAAAAGTCTAATCAGCTCTCTGTTAAGGGACGCGTGTGCGTGTTTGTGTGGTGTTGGGGGGTCGGCACTTGGTCACCTCACTGGGGGATACCAGCCATAATGACGCAACTGGTTGTTGAATTGAATTGAGACACGCCTTCCTAAGGGGAGGGGCGTTAGAGTTATACGTGATCTGAATGGGCGGGGCTATCCTGAGATGCAGAGCAGAAGGCGTGTCACTCAGAGATCGTGAATGACTCGGAGAGCTGCACTCATTCGAGCTGCTCCGCTGTTTACATCCATTAGATAGATAGATACTATGGAGCGAGCACCAAAGTGTTCGGGTGTTCGGTCCGAACACATCGTGATGTTCGTGTGCTCTACCGAGCACCCGAGTATAATGTAAGTCAATGGGAGACAACCAGCTCTGAAGAGGGAGGGTGCCTGGTCCATTGGAAAAGGTCAGAAAGTGACAGAAACACCACCCAAATGGACCGGGAACAGCATGGGGACGATGGCTGGATGCATCTTGAACTCCCAAGTCGCTGCTGTGAACCAGTTTGTCCGAGTTGTACGCCACTTTTACAGACTGACAAAAACACGCCCAAAACCTCCCCAAAAAATCAATTTTACAGGAAAAATGACGCCCTAAAACATTATATGCCAGTGCCTGCAGGTGAGCTGACGCTCTAAAACATTGTCGGGCAACCGGTGCGCCGCCGTGGAATTTTCTAGAGGTTCCGCGAAAACTTGCCAGTGTTTTTGAACTTTTGGTTGATTAAAAAGATAATGTTTAAAAAAAAATATGTTGGAAAAACAGATAACGGAACACTTATGGAAATGAAGTCTAAGAAACGCGAGAGACTTCAAATGATCGACAAGGAAATGCGCGTCTGTCTTTCGAAAATTGATCCTTGCATCAATCTCATATGTGCTGAAAAACAATCTCAACGTTCACATTAACTGAATAAATGAAGATTTATCCTTTGATTCCTTTATTAATAAAATGTCTTTCAAACTTGTAAAATTAACTGTTTTTATTGGCGATTGTCCATAGATTGTGTCGTCACGACTTTATTTATGGGCAGTCCCTCAGGTGCGCCGCGAAAGAAAATTTTTGGACTTAGTGCGCCGCAACTCGAAAAAGGTTGCCTTTCACTGCTCTAAAACATGATACGGGAGTGCCTGCTTGTGAGCTGACGCTCTAAAACATTATATGCGAGTGCATGCTGTTTAGCGCCCGATGACGTGTTCCGGCCAGCCAATCACTGTAATGCCAGCACCTGACATGGCTACTGGCTTTACAGTGAGGGCAGTACTTACCTGCCCCTTGATTGGCTGTCTCCAACCCGCGAAACGTGCGGGGCGGAGACTCGAGCATGGCGCACGAGCTCATGTGGTGCTCGTTCGAGTAGCGCCATGCTCCAAGAATAGCGATGCTCGCTCATCACTAATAGATACTTTATTAATCCCAAGGGGAAATTCACAAATTAGTTTTGATATATGAGCATCTGGCTATCGGAGGAAAAGAAGACTTCTTCGGGACCATGTGGAAATGTTGATGTAGTGCCGGTCTCTCGAGTGGAAGACAAGAATTAAAACAGAGGACAGGTATGTACTTGTAGGTTTGGTTTCAGAGTCTCTGGGAGACTCTTTGTTTCCAGTCTGACTGATGGTCCGTGAACGCAGGCGCGTAACAAGTGACTGTTTCCTATCTCATTTCTTACCTGTGGTTGGGGTTTCGCGTTTTGATTTTGCCTAAAGTCGCCGTGCCCGTCGGTAGTGTACATGCGCAGACGCTTACTCTTCCACACCTGCCCTCATCGGTGTGTTCATTTCGTTGTTAAGTTTGCTGTGTATCTGTAAGCTTGTAATAGTTTTAAAGGCTATAGAACACACTCACACACACACACACTAAGTCTTTATTTTGTCTCATCGTCCATGTTGTAGCGACTTTGCTACTCCTGTAGTCCAGAAGACAAAGCCATGTCCATCCTCGTCGTTTTCTTTAAGACTTTCCAGATTGGGGTCACGCTGATCATGTATTTTAAATGAGATGTCTGGCAAGAGTGGGGCTGACCTCGGAGTGTTAAACCTCGTCTGAGGGGAATGGACAGGCGCTATCGGTTTTGGGGTCACCACAATGGGTCTGGTCGTCCTGGGTGGGCTTTTTCTGAGTGTGTTAGCCCGAATTTGTGATCATGTGGCGATTGGAGGAAGAGAAAACGTCATAGGGACCACATGGAAATATTGATATAGTGCTGGTCTTTTGTGGTAATTTTAAGATTTGAAACAGAAGACAGGTGCGTACTTGTAGCTTTGGTTTCAGCAGAAAATGCCTGCCGCTGTAAAGGTCATTGACAGGAAGATTCGGAATGGGAGCCTCTTTGTTTCCTGTCTGTCTGATGGCCCGTCAAGGCGGACGCATTAACGAGTGACTGTTTTCTATCTCATCTCTTCCCTGTGCCCGCTGTTTGGCGTTTTGGTTTTGCATGATTTCATATAACCTTTAGAAAGTTTTTCTTTTAAAGTGGTGCTCCCAGAGACATTGAACAAGTAGTGTGGTGGGAGTAAAGGGATGGCTGGTAATAAAACACCACGTGATAACCAAGGAATGTACGAAGACATTTAGTAGGCAAACTGACAAAGCAATAAAACGAGTCGACTCCTGCAGTGTCTCTAGACGCGGTCCTTTTGTTCTTCAACAATTGCAGAGGAAGTTATGTTGTTTTGCTATAAACCTCATACAATAGTTTGATTGAACCCTTATTGTTATGTGCGCAATTAAATTCGTATGCTAATCGACAAGGAATTCGTCAGCACTCTCCACTGCCATAAGTACTGATAGACAGTAAAGACGCTAGATAACCGGTTTATAGGATCAACGCGAAAGACAATTTTAGAGTGCCTTTCACGAAACGTCTACCAGAAACCAGAGTTTGTGCTCT
>JANRMT010062791.1:204845392-204860864 GCA_026402145.1 Polypterus bichir lapradei
AGCCGATTCAATTATACGGGTGGCTGCCCCAAATCTTTATGATGTCTCCGACTCATTCTTATCACAGTGGCGTAGCCGGCAGGATTCTCTGGCCATCTGTTGGCAGGGGACCTGCATTTAAAATAAATATTGTGTAGGCAGACAACCCTAAGTGGATCACGCTTCATTGCACGGAGGTACAAAACCACCCACTACGGAGAGCGCTGCTGCTGAGCCTAATTCTACTCGGAGAACGATGGGGAAGAAGTCCGGGAAACAAAAGGTCAGTCCCAGCTGGGTACAGCATCTGACGGACACGAGATGACCTGGACATACCTGAATGGGAGCGAGGAAGACCGGGCGCTAATTCGGGCCGAGCGAGCCCGAGTGGTGCAACAGTCGGGACGCAGACAGCTGCCGAGCGTGTCGGACTCCCTAGATGGATCGGGGACTACGCCGCCTAGTCCGTAGGTAGGTGCAGGGTAAGCGCCCGATGTCTTATGTGTACATTGTCCCAGTTAAACGTATGTCCTATTGATTTTGTATGCATGTAGATCTGTGATTGTGAGTCCTTCCTTCTAATGGTGTTGCGATGTTCCTGTATGTGAGTTGCAATTCTTTTTGATGTTTGTCCTATGTATACCACTGGGCAAGAACTGCATGGAATGCTATAAACTGCGTTTCGTGTTTCTGCTGTCAATTTCTTATTTTTTGCGTTGAAAAGGACAGTGCGCAGATTGTTTGCGGGTTTGTGTGTTATTCTGATGCCTGATTTGGCCAGGATATATATAAAAGATGATCCTCTGTGGCATCCCCTGACGGGAGCAGCCGAATGAAGAAGAAGAAGATATATGTAATTAACTAAATGGTGTGTGTGCTGTTTACTATAAATATATAAACATTTCCCTCCCCAATATTTCCAAATATTTATTTTTACCTACTTCAAAATAATTAAATGTCAGCATCAACTAGAATATATTACTTCCCAAATTTTATAAATACATACAAACACAAGGCTGTGCACTATTATTTATTCATTCTTATTGTGCTTTCATTTTTATTGTACCCCTCTTGATTATCTGTGCGGCCATCTGATACCATGGTAAAGGTGCTATATAAGTAAGTGAAATGCGTTATTATTTGTTATAATTATGATTCAATAGAATTTGCAGGCAGTTTGTTTAATTGTCCATGTGTTCCTTAACAAATCAATCATTCATTAAACCGTTTTTGTTTAATCAAAAAATAAAAATAAACAACTAAATCTGCAAAGTAGAATTCAAAGCACTGTTCGTCGAAGAGAAAGTTTAAAAAAATATATATTTTAGAGATATATTCTTTCATTCAGCAATGTGCCATGAGCAGGATTCGAACCTGGATCCCTGCAATAATTTCTGGTAGATTGTCTCTCAAGAATCACAGTTATACCTCGACTAATACGTGATAGCCTTAGGGCAGAGTGGTGGCTCTGAGGCTAAGGATCTATGCTGGCATCCCAAAGATTGCTGGTTCAAATCCCCGTCACTGCCAAAAGAGATGCTACTCTGCTGGGCCCTTGAGCAAGGCCCTTAACCTTCAATTGCTCCAGGGGTGCTGTACAATGGCTCACCCTGCACTTTGACCCCAAGGGGTATGTGAAAAGATGCATTTCACTGTGTGTTTTCCTGTATATGTATGTGGCAAATAAATAATTATATATATATAGATTACTACATAAGACTAAATAAGGGAATTACTCCCTTAATATAACTAAGCCAGCTATGCAAGTGAGCATAGAGCATGTGAGCATGTGGGCGCATATACATATCACTGAGAGAACACTGTGACCGCACTTCTCTGCTATTGAGTCCTATCAGCTTGTACTTTTGGCTGCCATCGACCTGTCGATGTGAAACTGTGGGTCAGCTCACAAACTGGGGTTTAGTTTGGCAGTTGGGTTGCCTCTGTTCCCAGGTGAGTGTGTGCATGCAGGCTGTGGTCGATGAAGTCGGGAACAACAGAAGGCGGACACCAATAAAAAGTAAAATGCAATTTCTTTTATTCTTGGTGAGAAGAGACTGCAGCGGCTGTCATTTCATATTTTCTACAGACCGTGAGCCTGCTAGCAGGAATAACAACAACAACAACATTTATTTCTATAGCACATTTTCATACAAATAATGTAGCTCAACATGGTTTACATGATGAAGGAAAGAGAAATAAAAGGCAAAGTAAGAATTAGAATAAGACAACACTAATTAACATAGAATAAGAGTAAGGTCCGATGACCAGGCAGGACAGAAAAAACAAAAAAAAAAAAAAAAAACTCCAGACGGCTGGAGAAAAAAAATAAAATCTGTAGGGATTCCAGACCATGAGACCGCCCAGTCCCCTCTGGGCATTCTACCTAACATAAATGAAACAGTCCTCTTTGGATTTAGGGTTCTCACGGAAGGACTTGATGATGATGGTCATGTAGACTTCTGGATTTTAATCCATCAATGTAGGAACATCGTGATGCTTTGATTAGGTGGTGATGGCGCAGATTGCCACCAAGAAAACCGGGAAAAGAAACAGAAGACACAGAGTAGGGGTCAGTACGGATTTTAGAGCCACCATGAACAGTTATTATAATGAATTGAACATACAGAGCATCAGGATTAGATGAAGGTGAAGTTATGAGAAGGCCATGTTAAAGTAATGTGTTTTCAGCAGTTTTTTTTTTTAAACTGCTCTACTGTATCAGCCTGGCGAATTCCTATTGGCAGGCTATTCCAGATTTTAGGTGCATAACAGCAGAAGGCCGCCTCACCACTTCTTTTACAATGGCTTTAATTTTCCTAATGATTTGGGGAGTGTACTGTTTTGGGGGATGCAATTTAAATATATTATAAATGGCAATATTTTCAGAAAATCATCTAAGTTTACTGAACACATCAGTGAGAGGCTGACAGTCTACTGGTCTAATGCTGCAGACGTGTGATTTGTAATTCTGTGATTTACTGTGAGACACAACTGAAAATGTAAACCAAAACCATCTAAAGTGAATGTGAGGAATGGACATCAGCTGTGTGGACACGTGAAGTTGTGAAGAGGAAGGCGAGAGTTGAATTATTTTACAGTTAAGACACAGACGGGACGAGCTTATTAAAAGAAGACAGTTTTAATCATTTTAGGCTTAGGATGAGCTTAGATTATGTGAATCACAGACTTATTTTTAATATTTATAAACTGACCATTTTTTGATTAGACACTTGCCATTAGCCTGCTGTGTTTTCACCCCAGAAGTAAAGACATTAAACATTGTCTTTTAAAACTGACACATCTACTAGTTTATTAAGCTCTTTTCTACATGCGTATGCTTGGCCTCTTTCATTAATCAGTGTTGGAAAACCCGAGGTGTTGATTTGTGAGCATAAAAAAATAAAAGCAAACAAGAAATAAAGAATCAGTAACAAAACTGGACTCTGTTTATCAGTACATGAATCCATTTGGAGAGTCAGAGTTCACACACTGCTACGATTAAATGATGATGAATGTTTCATTTTGATTTGTAAATAAGCTGTGATTATTGTGGATCAAAGTACACTCGTAGCTTTTGCTCATTTACTTAAATTCCACCGCACGTGAAAAGAAAACCTGGCTGATCACACAGAAGTTACACTTTTAGATAGTAAACTCTTGTCTTGAAATTTCACCAAGTAAATTAAAAGAAGCGTTTATCACAGCATTTTCCAAACAGCCCACTGGGTTGACCACTTCTGACAGTGTGATGGTTTACACCATGTCGGAGGTGACTGGGGACCCTACCCAGCCGGGACGTCTGGACGGTCCCAGAGATGGATGATACCTCCCCTGGGCCACAAGAGGGCAGCCGCCCGGGTCTTCTTGGGGGCCACGCGAACAGAGCTGGGACGCTCACCCCTATGGAAGGACGTGGTCACCGCCAGGGGGCGCCTGGACGGTTATGAAATCCTCGGTTTCAGCACTTCTGCCACACCAGGAAGTGCTGCCGGAAGAAATCCCAGGGGCACCCGGAGTACTTCCAGATGCTCTACTAACACTTCTGCCACACCAGGAAGTGTCGTGGAGGAATGTCGGGAAGCACCTGGAGCCCGTCCGAGCTTGCATAAAAGTGGACGCCTCCCTCCATTCGATGGCTGGAGTCGGGAGGAGAAAGACAGAGCTTGGTAGAGGAGGCAAAGAGGCGGCCTGAAGAGAGTGAGGCATTGCTGTGGCCAGGACTTTTGGGATTGTAGTATGCACTTTTGTAAATATGGACTTTGTAAATAAATGTGTTTGGGGTGATTCATACGTGTCTGTCTGTCTGTGTCCGGGACATGTTCCACAATAAGGAATGTCCTCTTGTGGCCCAGGGGAGGTATCGTCCATCTCGGGGACCGTCCAGATGTCCCGGCTGGGTAGGGTCCCCAGTCACCTTTGACAACCATGAAGAGAGATGTTCAGTAAGACCCTTGGCTGGAGATGTGCAGGAAGGGGGCTCAGCTGTGGAAATACAATTGATGTCCATAAATGAAGTGGACTGGTTAACCTGAATGGAGTGAGAGAGAACGGAATTTTGGGAGGAACAACCCAGCAGCAGAGAGTGGAGGTCAGGGAGATGAGTTCTTTAGGGCACTTTGATATAACCGAGTGGGTGAAACATCCGACTGGAGGATTAAGGCAGCGTCCGGCTGAGGGGCCTCATGGAAACATCAGGTGTCGTTCTTTTTCTGTTCATTTCTTGCTTTTGTTTTCTTCCACTGACATTAATTACATGCAGTAAGAAACCAAGTTTTGCTTGTTTTAGTCTCCCTAGTGTCATTCTGTGTAAGAGGATCACTATGTGAGCTCCCCACCTCTTACCCCAATAGAAGTTAAGTGCAGTGAAATGGACATTTGTGTTAAATTCGTATCATTTGGATAACAATTTTAAAACCATTTCCAACTTCCATGAATCAAGGACTGTGGTGGGCTGGTGCCCTGCCCAGAGTTTATTTCCTGCCTTGTGCCCTGAGTTGGCTGGGATTGGCTCCAGCAGACCCCGTGACCCTGTAGTTAGGATATAGCAGGTTGGATAATGGATGGATGGATGGATGAATCAAGGAATCTTCTTTTCTATTGTAAGAGTTTGCCACATCCTTAGTTAAGTTCACCAGTAAGAGGTTGCACAAATGCAGATGATCTCTGGAGAAGGACCAGTGTAAGAGCCATTTTCCTAGTTCTATAAAATATATGAATATTTATTAGATGATAATGCATAAAATATGGGAGGTTCCTATAACCCCCGTGAATTGAATTGAGTTGGTATTTTCCTGTCATCTCTTAACAGTTTTTGAGTAAACAATGTTCTTTAGTTAGTGTCTAGCCTTGTCTTGTGTAAGGTACAGAGGCATACGGTTTTTTAACCGTGTCCTTGTTTGTGCTCACGTTCGTGCTTGCGCACGTGAACGTGCCTCGGTGCATGTCAATGTGCCAACGGTCTACGGGCCTTTTGAGTGTGAAGTAACTCTTAAAATAAAAGATTTAAGTATTGAACCGTATGTTTAAGACATACAGAAGAAGAAATTAAGAACTTTTAAGTAAAGAAATAACCAAAGCTTCTAAAGAAAAATTAAGTCTATAGAAGATACATTTTTTTCCTTTTTTTGCCTTTTTTCTATGTGTGTAACTATTTTTCTTTTTATTCTTGTGTGGATTATTTGCTTTTAACTTTCACTAAATATTTTAAAATGAACTTTTGGACTTTGAGATTTCTTTGACACGCGTCTTACCCGTGCCTGACTTCACCTTATGCAACGGCGGCTACAACCAGCTTTCATCAAAACCGAGGTGATGCCCATGTCACTTTCATGAAGGTCTTTTTAATAAAACAAATGTGTGAAAATCATACTCTGTGTCACAAGAGTCAGCAATGACACCAGTAAAGTCTGACGTGATTTGATCATTTTGGACATCAGAGAATATTTGGCGCACATTATTCTGTGATAAGAATGTACTTTTAATGTTTTGAAAATTATTTTCAATTTAGTTCATTATTTCTATAATACTAACATTTTGATTTCCATTTTCAGTCGCCAACATTATGGGTTGTTATTGACCAGCAACAACTCCTTATGTGTCAGCCACAGTGCACCATCCTTGTCACGTGTTTACCATACGTGACAAGGTGTGACGTCATCTACTGGCGACTATAAACGGATAGTGGGGACAATCGTTTTTGTCCAATTTACAGATTTTATTGGCTACAATTACAAACAGACATTTAAAATAAGAAAGGACACAGATTTTAGGCAGCTCTGTCTTTGCTTTGTTTAACGGATTTTCGGTTTTCTTTTAAGTGTTGGGCTTTGTCATGGTGCCATCGCCTTCTCAGTTCTGACTTCAGTCTTTGTTATTTCATTTTTTGCTCCTTTCATTTGCATTTTACCAGAGAGATTCAGTTAACAAGAAATTTTCTGTTTGTTATGTGACAGTACGACAAATTGCACACGTTATTTTCACACTAAAAAAATAAAAAGCTTAGAGACGCATCATCTTGACTGCTGAGCCTTCATCCAGTGTGTCTGAGCCGCTTCAACAGCCACAAGTTGCCATCTTTACATTTTCTTTAAATTATTTTTAGCAAGAGAATAATGTTTAGCTACATGGCCTTGTTTTTGCTCTTCCTTTTTAATCGTTTGAAATAAAAGTTCTGTTTTGGCTGCTTGCCAGCCTGAGATGCTCTTTCTCCATTGTGCATTGAAGTTGAGTTGCAGCTTCAAAAGTCCAACAGTTGTGAGTCATAAAAATAATTTTGAAAACTCACAAATTCATCAATAATTAATGAGCATGCTGACATTCATCAGGACACACATTTATGTTTAATTTCACCTTTATAATACTCTTTATCTGAACAGTATAATTCATGTCCATCCAGTAAATGGCAGACCAAGGCTGAGCTTGTAGATTTAAATGTCCTCATTGTCATGAGGACTGAGGCAGGTGAAAGTCTTACCTGAGAGCTCACCTGTGTGTGCAAATGAAAGTCAGTGCTGCATCAGCTCGACTACGAGGGAGTGAATCTAAATATGATGATGTGTTGAAATTCTAATATATTGTGCATGATGACAATGTCAATAGAAATAAAATACAAGCAGCAGATACGTCAGCCAAACACATGAAAAACAGCGATGTCTGACATTTAGGTTTCCCCTACAATAAAAGTTCATTGTGTTTTCTCAATGTGTGGCTAAGGCTGGACATGGGGTCAGTTCTGACTTTCTTTACCCAGTACTGTTTAAACTGTAAAACTGCACACTCTGGTCATTTCCTAGAATTAATAATGAAATAAAGTTACAGAAACACCTTAAATCAATTCAGAAAAGGGTTAACGCTCAACAGATGAGTAAACACCTCAGACTCCATATTCATTAATGCGCTTCATATTTATTGTGTAGCTCCTGCTGTCAGATTATCATGAAGGTGTCACTCACTTGATATTCCTGGTGGCACAATGCCTGGTACTGCCACCTGGTACCATCATTGTCTGTTTGCTCTTTTCATCGTCTTATTTATTTATTTATTTATTTATTTTAATTGGCCTCCTTGTAAGTGGAAGGGCAGCCCTGGGTGGCTTATAAAGAGGCAAAATTGAAACAGAATCAGTTTCTCTACAAAAATGGAAGTTATCGCACAATCTCAAGTAAAGAGAGATTTTCATCGATGAAGCTCATCAAAGACATCAGTGCCCAGCGTATCACTTTTTATGAGGAAACCTAATATAAGGGTCACCCCACCGAAATCAATGAGCACACTGTATTGCATTTGGGGTACAAAATTGCCTCTTATTGAGTGCGCAGTGGAGCCTGGTGTATCTATGAGCTCCCAAACATGGCTGGAATAATGCATGTGGCCTTCAAAGATGAAGAAGGGGCCAACTGTCACAGTATTTGCTTCAAAAACTACCCTGTGTCTCTGGAACCAGTGAAGCCATAATGTGAGAAAGGCAGCACATGAGAGGGGGTCTCACCAGCATTGACCCCCTGAAGTAACTGCAAGTGATCACCTCCAGGCTGATGGGCACCATGGAAGATACAAGAGCTTTCCATGTTTTTTTCTGTCTTTAAATGGCCATATCGTGTCTCTTTATTAATTTTACTTTTATAAATCTTCTAGACTCGCTTTCTTTAACTGAATGATAATCGGACAAAATTAAACTGTGATGGCTAAACTAACAATGATAAAGTTTACTTGATGAAACTTTCATGCTTCATTTATTTTTCTTTATTTCAAACACTAAATAAACAGTCAAGCACAGAGAGAATTCTGGGATGTGTTTTAAACAAAGTCATTGGAAAAGTGCAGTTGGTCTACGGGGGCCGTAGTGGAGCTGAGATGAGTCACACGATGACACCGAAGAGCTTAGCGAGGGGACATCTGAAGAAAAAGAAAAATGGGGGAAAAATAAAGAAGTAACTGCATGAGACCAGAGGGAGTGATGGACACAGAGCTTTAGGTGGGGTCACACAGGGGACATGGGGGACAGGGACATGATAGAGTGCGTCACATCGTAATGTTGGGCAAAAATCAATGCCCAGTTTTATTGCTGCCTTTTTAAATTCACAGTACATTTGGATAAAATGTTTGTGGCTTTATAACATTCACCACCTTCACAATATGTCTGCTACTTTGTGCGAGCTCAAGCCTTGAGTGTGACTGTCACTAATGAAAAGAAAATACATAAGAAGTGCCAGCACAGCTCACTTCCCTCTATGCTGCACTCTTTAATATGAACAAGGATCTTTAAAATACAGTCAGCTCAGCTGCTTTTATGTCTCCCCCACCAAACACAGCTGTTAATGGGTTAGAAGGGATTGTGACACCAAGGCTGTCTGAAAGGCATTTAGAGATTTTGGTCCAGAATTATGTTAATTTGGCTCAAGTCCAAAACACGTGACCAAGTGAGGCTGGAGCTCGATTGCAATGTTCGCAGGTTGGATCATTAAGTTGAATAATTCCCTGCTTTGCACATATAGAGTTCGAGTGAATTCTGTGCATTGCTATCTTCCACTCCTATTATGAGATATTGAGTGAGAGATCCTTTTCCCACTGTTCTCTGGGATCTTTGAAATGAATGGATGGTACAAAGGTTTTATGGAGATGCTGTCTGAGAACTTGAGACTGATCAATATTTTTTCTGGAGTAGATGTAGGTGAGAGGTGAGGAAAATTGGGCAGGTTTTGTTTAAAAAAGTTTCTAATTTGAAGGTAGTAAAAGAAATATATTGCTGGAAAGTTAAATTTAGAATGTAATGTTCATAAGATGCAAAGACATTCTCTATGTACAGATCTCTAAGTGATTTAATCCTGAATGTTTTCCAGACATTAAAATCTGTGTACGTTTGCGAGGGTGGGAAAAGGTGGTTATCGTGCAGAGGTGCCACAGATAAAAGCTTCTTTATCTTAAAATATTTCCTACAATTGGTTCCATATTCTGAGTGAGTGAAGCACAATTGTGTTGTTAGTATATTGGCGCTGACTTGCATTTATTGGGGTACAAAGCAAAGAAAATAAAGAAGTACTGCAGGATTTTATTTCTATTGCAGACCAAGTCTGTATTTATGTCCAGGTTTTTATAGCTTGTATATTTGCCACCCAGTAATAAAACTGAAAGTTGGATAGAGCCATGCCACCTTCCACCTTAGGTCTTTATTGGGTCGCTCTTTGGATACGTGAAAATTTTGAATTCCAAATAAATGAGGTTATGGTTGAATCTCATTTCCTAAAAAATGATTTATTGATGTATATTGGAATGTTTTGAAATAAAAAGAGAAGCTTAGGAAGAATATTCATCTTGACAATGTTAATTCTTCCAGCTAAAGTGACATGAAGGGTTGACCATCTATACAAGTCTTGTTTAATTTTTTCCATACAGACGTCAAAATTTTGTTGATAAAGAGCTTTATGTTTACTTATGATGTTTACCCCAAGGTATTTAAACTGATCTGCAATGATAAAAGGGAAGGTGTCCAATCTACCTAAAGACCAGAAATCTTTTGAAATTCTGTTAGTGCTGTTAGGACTGCAGGCACAGCATTTTGTGGGTCTGATATATACAGTACCATATCATCTGCATAGAGAGACATTTTCTGTTCAAGTCCTCCTCTGATAATCCCCTTTATTTCCTAAGCCTTCCTTTTGACAGTGAACTGCCAGAGGCTCAGTGGCAATTGCAAAATAGCAGTGGTGACAAGGGGCATCCTTGTCTGGTACCTCGTTTTAGTCTAAAGTAGTCTGAATAAATGTTGTTAATACAAACTGAAACTGAAGCTTCTGGACTGGCATACAGTAACTTGATCCATGGACAAATGTCCGGGGCAAACCTAAATTTCTCAAATGTAGTAAAAAGATAGTTTTATTCAATCATATCAAATGCTTTTTCTGCATCCAACGATGATAATATCTCTGGGGTGTTTGACTTTGTGGATGAATATATTACATTAAACAGTAGTCAAAGATTGGAAGCTAAGTGTCTGCCTTTAATGAATCCAGTTTGGACTTGTGATATTACCCAAGGCAGCACCTTCTCCATCCTTCTAGGTAGGACTTTGGAGAGTATCTTAATATCATTATTCAGAAGTGAAACTCGTCTGTATGATCCACATTGTAATAAGTCCTTATTTTGCTTAGGCACATGATTGTCTTCTTTTCAGCAGTCCAAACTCATCTTCCTCAGGATTCCCTCTGACTCATGGGACAAAACATCCCTGCCATTATACCAGCAATGTCCACATAGCTCATTTTAAAGGACCGCCATTCATTTTATTGTCTACATATAATGTGAAAAGATGGTCTCATCTCATCCTAAATCTCGTACAGGACTTCAGCTGCAGCAGCAACAATCAAATCATTTTGCTTGGACTGTAACAGGGCAGAACTCCAGAATGCACACTCAGTGTAAATAACTTGACAGCGTATCTCCTCCGGTAAATTACTTCTTCCCTGAACGTGGCACAAAGTGTACACTGCGCTCGTAGCAATTACATCTGACCGCTTTTTAATTCACCCGTCTTTTTTTACTTCCAGTCATCCCACTGTGTCCTTTGCCATCACCTGCGCTCGCTCTATATCTCCCATTTCTCGTCCCCAGTACCCAGTGCTCTCCCTCCTCCTGACCACTTCTCGTTTCTTGACACCAATGCTGTCACTGATGCCCGATGCTCAGCTCTGTCTTCTTACTTTGATTCTGTTTGTAATCCATCAGATAGGTCTGCATGTGAAAGACCCTCCTACCCAGATCTTTTTGAAGCCCCTCACAGTCTGTGGACAGAGCTTAGGACAGCTGACAGGAAGAACCAGGCTGGCCATGATAAGTATCAATCTGCTCTATCGCTCTTCTCTTCTGCTACTACCAATGCTTAGGTGAGACTCTCTCACACTGGGATTAGCAACATTTCTGACACGTGTGCCTTGTTCTCTGCTGTCACCTCTCACCACTTCACCCTCAATGTCCTTCACTGTCCCTCTAAACTGAGCATTTGAGTGTTGGTCGTACATTTTAGGAGCATCACTATCAAAAAGAGATGACTTTCAAACAAAATAAA
The DNA here is from genome assembly GCA_026402145.1 of Polypterus bichir lapradei. NCBI lineage: Eukaryota > Metazoa > Chordata > Cladistia > Polypteriformes > Polypteridae > Polypterus > Polypterus bichir. Next base: position 204,856,935 of record JANRMT010062791.1, read on the forward strand.
GCTATCAAAACTTAACCAAAAAATGATGAAACCAAATTAATCACTGATCAAAACATGTTTAAAGGAAAATTGTGCTTCATGAAACCCTCGACCTGCTTGACTGTTAATGACCTATTTTTGTCAGTGAAAGCTGGCCATCATCAGCAGTCAATTCCACTCCCCCCTTCTGGTCAGTCTGCTCCCTCCTGAACACACCATGACCTTCTACTCATTCTCTCCTCTCTCCACGACTGAAGTTTCCAATCTCCTCTTTTATTATCTCACTTTCTGTCCACTGTCCACTCCATCCCCTCATGTCTTCTCCAAGCACTCACTCCCTCAGTCATTTTGCCAATTACACCTGACATGAACGCCTCACTCAGCACAGGCTCTGTTCATACATTTTTCATTCAAGCCGTAATGACTCCTCCTCTCAAGAAGCCCATGCTTGAACCATCTCAAGTAGGGAATTACAGACCAGTTTCTCTCTCCTTTCTTTCCAAAACATTGGAACATGCAGCGTCTAACCAAATCTCTTCCTTAATTCTATAGAACAGGCTGCTTGATTGTAATCAGTCAGGACGCAAGAAGACCCATTCCACCAACACAGCTCTACTATACACATTACATTAGGCCAGATATTGCTAGATCTCTCCTTTACCTTTGGCACAGTTAACCACCACATCCTCCTTGTCTCCCTCTCCATCACTAGGACTGTCCTCAAGTGGTTTGAGTCCCACATTTTGGGTAGGTCCTGGCATGTATAGATGTCAAGGGAGCAGCAGGCGAACACTGAGGTGCCCAAAAGTCAAACTCTTCTCTACTTATTTGATGTACAGTGATCCCTCGCTATATCACGCTTCGACTTTCGCGGCTTCGCTCTATCGCGATTTTTTCTCATACACGCTTACGTCACTACGCATGCGCTTTCTGAGAACTTTTATCTAAGCCCTACGATGGCTCCTAAACGTGCTGCTTTTTCTAAGCCTTCTGACAATAAAACTAAGCGCCGGAGGAAGATGCTTACTATCTAGGAGAAGGTGAAACTCTTGGATATGATCAAAGATGGCAATACCCTACAAAAGCCTCCTCACGCATATGAAAAGACAGCGCCAGCAACTGCCTATCAAGATGTTCTTCAGCCGCGCACCCAGACACCCACTGTCTACTCCTAGTACTCCTTCAGCGGAAGAAGTTAACGACGCACCTGCTGAAGATACTGCACCACCTGAATACTTTCCTACTGAGGTCGTGCCTTCATAGGTTAGTGGTTGTGTGTAAGAACTGTGTGTGTGTGTAAATAAATGTACAGTACAATAATCTACTATATAAAAGCGGTTGGGATTATCCTTCCGTCCTGTGAGTGCAAAGCGTAGCGGTATTCTGCTTATCACAGACTTACTACTTGCGGCTTGCAGTATGAAGCAATGCGATGTGAGCAGAGTTCTTGTGCTCCCATCATTCCCTTGCTTCTGTGCGCGATGCGCTGGAAAAATAGACAAAATGATGTCTCTGGAAATAATTAATGTTGATGGAGTACAAATGCCTCACCGCGTAGTAAATATCAGGGGAGATGGTGATTGCTTATTCTCATCTATAGCTTATTTAATGCATGAAACTCCATCTTTAGCGGTACAGATTCGGGCTGACATTGTATGACTTTGGACAGGCACTCGAGGGAATAAAAAAACGTACGTTTTCGGGAGATGTTATGAATGGGCACTTTGATGTTCTCATTCCCTACACTTACATGCCTGATGTACACATGGAGCGCACACAAATTAAGGATAAAAGTAGGTCGCCTTAAAAGGCGGGTGAGCCTAGTAATAATATGATATTTGTAACGTCTAATATGTCTTATTTTCTCTTATTTTGTCTAATATATTGGGTAATACGAGTGTAATGGTGACTAAAGGGTATTATTTCATGTCTATAGGGCTCTAATAATGTTAAAAAATGTATTTAGAAGGTCGTAAACAGGTTTTCTATACTCTAACTGCGAAAATATTCGATTTATAAATGAAGAATCCTACTTTGCGAAAATTCATTTATCAATGTAGAGTCTGGAACGCATTAACCGTGATAAACGAGGGTTCACTGTATATTATTAACTCTCTTTTACTAATGTCTTTTACATGACCTTTGGGGATCAGAGCTCATTGTCAACCACTGGAGCCTGGAGGAATTTTTAGGTTTAGGGCCTTGCTCAAGGGTCCAGCAGAGCTGGATCCTTTCTAGCAGTTATCAGAATTTGAACTGGCAACCTTTCAGACACCAGTGCTGATCCTTAGCCACAGAGCCAGCACTGCGCCCACTCTACACTCTACACCAGGGGTCTCCAGCTCTGCTTCTGCAGTACTGCTGTGGCTGGAGGTTTTCATTCTAACCCTTTTATTAATTAGTGACCAGTTTTTGCTATTAATTGACTTTTATTTTAATTGACTTTTTTTCTTTTTTTAAGAGTCAGTCCATCTGAGTTGTTCCATTTTTTCTTTAAATGGTACCCAAAGAGACGTGAAATGTGAAATGAGCCAACAGATGACCAGCTACGTTGGTGCCTGAAACAAGAATTCTTGTTGTTCATTAAACCTGTTATTTAAATTTATTCCATTTTAAACAAATTAAATTCTTTCACCAGGATAGATTTACCTGATTTATATAAAATCATTTCTCAACTGAGACCCTCCACCTGCATCCTTGACCCAATATCAACAAGTTTTTTCAAAGAAGTATTGGGCGTGCTTATTGATAGTATTCTTGACACAGTAAACTCATCATTAGATACGGGGGTCTTCCCAGACTGTCTTAAGACTGCTGTAGTTAAACCCCTGCTCAAGAAAAATAATCTTGACTCCTCTGCTTTTGAAAATTTTAGACCTATTTCTAGCCTGCCTTTCATAAATAAAATTCTAGAGAAGGCAGTCATTATGCAGCTAAATGAGCACCTCAATAAACATGCTACTCTTGAAAAGTTTCAGTTGGGTTTCAGAGCAAATCACAGTACAGAAAATGCACTAGTTAAAGTAGTAAATGACTTGCAGGTTAATATAGACAGACGCCGTTTATCTGTTTTCATCCTCTTAGATCTGAGTGCCGCATTCGATACCATTGATCACAATATTCTTAGAAATCGCCTTAGTCAGTGGGTGGGCCTCTCTAGCAGTGTCTTAAATTGGTTTGAATCCTACCTGGCAGGTAGAAAATTCTTTGTTAATTGTGGTAATTATACTTCAAAGACACATTATATTCTATATGGTGTCTGACAAGGCTCTATCATGGGTGTGCTGCTCTTTTCGATTTACATGCTTTCATGAGGTCAGATTATCTCGGGGCATAACATGAGCTACCACAGCTAAGCTGATGACACACAACTGTATTTATCAATAGCACCTAACGACCCCGACTCTCTTGATTCACTGACACAGTGTCTTACTTGTGTTTCTGAATGGATGACTAGTAATTTTCTCAAAAATAAAGAGAAACCAGAAATTGTAGTGATTGTCAATAATGGATATAATGAGGCTATTAGAAACAAACTTGATGCATTTGGATTAAAAGTTAAGACGGAGGTAAAGAATTTAGGGGTAACTATTGACTCTGACCTGAATTTTAAATCACATATTAATCAGATTACAAGGACAGCATTTTTCCACTTAAGAAATAGACCCCTTATAACATTGCAAGATGCTGAGAAATTAATCCATGCTTTTTTTTCAGTCAGCTAGATTACTGTAACACTCTCCTCTCAGGACCACCCAAAAAAGACATAAATCAATTGTAACAAGTGCAGAATGCAGCTGCTAGAATCTTAACTAGGAAAAGAAAATCTGAGCACATCTCTCCAGTTCTTATGTCACTACACTGGTTACCTGAGTCATTCAGAATTGACTTTAAAATCCTGCTTATAGTTTAAAGCCTTAAATAATCTCGCTCCATCTTATATTTCGGAAT
>JANRMT010062791.1:204885179-204896554 GCA_026402145.1 Polypterus bichir lapradei
AGCTCTAATTGTGATTTTGACACATGCCGCATGCCTATAACTACTGACTTCTTTATATGATTAGCTTTCTATAGGTCAAATTCATTGACCATGGAACCCTCATGAAAAGTGACTCAGACATCCCAGAGTGGGCTTTGTCCATTCCCTGTAACTGACTCTTTGATGTCTGATTTCCACAGAATGATTCCCATTTGACTTTAAGAGCCGCAAGCAGGCTGAGGACTTTGATGTTTCCTTATCACAGTAATTGTAAGCCATGACCTGCTAACCTGTTGCACATGTCGCCTTTCCTGAGAAGAACAATGAGTATATGACTTCTTTAGAAATTCTTCTGATATCTGATTTCTTTTAAACGTTTTGGAAAAGTTCCAAAGGCACACACACTCAACTCTTCAAATGTGATGTAAATACTTCCAGGGATTTTCCAATTTTATCACAGGAGCATTCATTTTGTAAAATGAGAGCTGAAGGCACACAAATGTTACTTCCCATCAAAGTTTGCTCTCTCACTCAGTTCATTTCTGCAAAAACAATCATCTCTCTAGTTGTCATCAAGATTCTTCTTTTCACCGTAATTTTATCATTATATTTTTTAAAGATATATATAATACACACTTAGTTAACCAATGAACTTAGGAAAAAAAGAAAGGTCTGTGTGAACAGAAGTATCTGTGATTGCTTCAGATGGTCAGCGTGGCTCTAAATAATTTATTCATATACAGTAATTGTCACCAAGAGCAGGATGATGACATTTAGATCGATTCACGAATATCATACGTGATGACAAAGTCTGAAGCATAGAGCAGTGATGTATATGTGCACACATGTCAGGGTACATATGCAGACATACAGAAACAATTCAATTTTGGCTAAAACACAATCAACGTCACACTAACAGAATTTCAAGCTGACAGTGGAAGAGAGAAAACAAAACCTCCTGGTAATAATGACCACCAAAACAATGAGTGTCAGTAATGTTGATCTGGTCAGGTCATTTTGACGATGTTCTTAGGAAAAAGAAAATCAACAGTTTTGGAAACGTCTGCTGTGGCAAAAGGAGAGCATCAACAACTCATGGAATTAACAACAACATTTATTTCTAGAGCACATTTTCATACAAATAATGGAGCTCAAAGTGCTTTACACGATGAAGAAAGAGAAAAAAGACAAAATAAATAAGAATTAAAATTAGGGAACACTAATTAACATTAATAAAAGTAAGGTCTGATGGCCTGGAAGGACAGAAAAAACAAAACAAAAAAAAAAAAAACTCCAGATGGCTGGAGAAAATAAATAAATAAAATCTGCAGGGGTTCCAGGCCACGAGACTGCCCAGCCCCCTCTAGGCATTCTACCTAAAATAATTGGCCTCAATTGGTCCTCATGGAATTCAGGGTTCACATGGAAGAACTTGATGATGACAGTCATGTAGATTTCTGGCCTTTAATCCATCAATATAGAAACATCACGGTGCTTTGATTAGGTGGTAATGGCGCAGGTCGCCACCCCAGAAAACCAGAAGAAGAACAGAAGAGAAAGTAAGGGCTAGTACAGATTTTGAATATGAATACCATGAATAATAATGGTAATTAATAGAATGTACAGAGCATCAGGATTAAACTAAGATGAAGTTATGAGAAAGTCATGTTAAAATAATGTGTTTTAGCAGTGTTTTAAAGTGCACCACTGTATTAGCCTGGCGAATTCCTATTGGCAAGCTATTCCAGATTTTAGGTGCATAACAGCAGAAGGCCACCTGACCACTTCTTTTAAGTTTAGCTCTTGGAATTCTAAGCAGACACTCATTTGAAGATTTAATGTTGCGATTTGGAGTGTAAGGCGAAAGACATTCTGAAAAATAAAATGGAGCAGATTATTTAAGGGTTTGTAAATTATAAGCAGGATTTTAAAGTCAATTCTGAATGACACAGGTAACCAGTGTAGTGACATAAGAACTGGAGAAATGTGCTCGGATTTTCTTTTCCTAGTTAAGATTCTAGCAGCTGCATTCTGCACTCGTTGCAATTGATTTATGTCTTTTTTGGGTGGTCCTGAGAGGAGAGTGTTACAGTAATCTAGCCGACTGAAAAAAAAAGCATAATTTCTCAGCATCTTGCAATGTTATAAGGGGTCTAACTTTCACTATATTTCTTAAGTGGAAAAATGCTGTTCTGGTAATCTGATTAATATGTGATTTAAAATTCAGGTCAGAGTCAATAGTTACCCCTAAATTATTTACCTCCGTCTTAACTTTTAATCCAAATGCATCAAGTTTGTTTCTAATAGCCTCATTATATCCATTATTGCCAATCACTACAATTTCTGTTTTCTCTTTATTTTTGAGAATATTACTAGTCATCCATTCAGAAACACAAGTAAGACATTGTGTCAGTGAATCAAGAGAGTCGGGGTCGTCAGGTGCTATTGATAAATACAGCTGTGTGTCATCAGCTTAGCTGTGGTAGCTCACGTTGTGCCCCGAGATAATCTGACCTCATGGAAGCATGTAAATCGAAAAGAGCAGCACACCCATGATAGAGCCTTTTCAGACACCATATAGAATATAATGTGTCTTTGAAGTATAATTACTACAACTTACAAAGAATTTTCTACCTGCCAGGTAGGATTCAAACGAATTTAAGACCCTGCTAGAGAGGCCCACCCATTGACTAAGTCGATTTCTAAGAATATTGTGATCAATGGTATCTAATGCGGCACTCAGATCTAAAAGGATGAAAACAGATAAACGGCGTCTATCTATATTAACCTGCAAGTCATTTACTACTTTAACGAGTGCATTTTCTGTACTGTGATTTGCTCTGAAACCTGACTGAAACTTATCAAGAATAGCATGTTTATTGAGGTGCTCATTTAGCTGCATAATGACTGCCTTCTCTAGAATTTTACTTAAGAAAGGCAGGCTAGAAATATGTCTAAAATTTTCAAAAGTAGAGGAGTCAAGATTATTTTTCTTGAGCAGGGGTTTAACTACAGCAGTCTTAAGACTGTCTGGGAAGACCCCATCTATATATATATAATTCACTAAGGCAAGACACCCATGGAAAGGCAAGACAACCATGAAAAGCACACCGGAAGGGGCGTGGATTCACTAAGCCGCCAACAAGTGAGACACCTATGGCGCACGCAGGAAGGAGCCACGCCCACCAACTCCAAGACCATTGGATACGACGACAACTCGCAGGGCCACGCCCACCAACTCGGACGCGAGGACACAGAAAAAATGGCGTCATTTATATTCGTCTGTCGTAAAGGCCACATGCAGTACAGGTCAGGTTAATGTCATGTGCATGTCATGCACCTCCGAGCCACGTTGACTGTTCATAGAGGCATGTTTCTCGCAGAGGTGAATCGCCATATGCAGCGTGTGAAACGGTTTGTGAGGGGTATCCCATGGGATCCTTAAAACAATCCTTTACAACTGAGGTTAAAGCACAATGAATTAAGCAGTCTTTAAAAATGGAGTTTTCGGTTACGACGCACGACCGCGTGCACCATAGCAAACTGTTTTACACGCTACATACAGCAATTCGCATCCGCGACAAACATGCGTCTTCTTAGATGCTCCTGCAGGAACACGGAAGACATTTCCCTGCCCACCAACACTCCTTTTTCACCGGCCGGCGTCTACCCTCACTCTCTAGGCATTCACACTGCCTGCCCATGTGCCCGGACGCAAAAACTAGCCGACCACCCAATTATTCACTTTCGTCTGTGGTAAGAGTCCACATGCACGTCTGAGTTACGCGCCGTTTGTTATGCCGCGGGTTCACTATTGTGTTGTATTTTGCTCTCTCCAGAGTTCCATCTTTTCATTCACTTACTGTTGTATTCTCACACCAACCCGTTTTAGACATCCGTGTCTTTCCAGAAGTGTTTAGCATTCAATAAATAATTATGCATGAGATTGACCGTGTGTCTACCCAGCGCAGAGAGGCGTGGGTAAACCATTGAACCCCATTCGGGCTGCAAACCGTGGAATTCCCACTAAGTGTGACTCATACGCTCCCACTCATTACGTCCCTACCCTTTATACACACCTCCCTCCCACCTCGCTACTACCGTGGTCGGGTGTCTTGGTGGATTATATATAGAAAGGCAGCCAAAACCGAGAGGTATCCCATGGGATCCTTAAAAAATCCTTTACAACTGAGGTTAAAACACAATGAAGTAAGCAGTCTTTAAAAACCGAGTTTTCGGTTACGACGCACGACCGCGTGCACCATAGCAAACTGTTTTACACGCTACATACAGCAATTTGCATCCACGACAAACATGCGTCTTCTTAGATGCTCCTGCACTTTGTACACATCCCCCTCCCACCTTGCTACTACCGTGGTCGGGTGTCTTGGTGGATTACATATAGAAAGGCAGCCAAAACCGCACAGAGCAATGAAAAGTTTAGAGTTCCATCTTTTCATTCACTTTCTGTTGTATCCTCAAACCCTCCCTTTTTAGACAACTGTGTCTTTCCAGAAGTATTCAACCATCAATAAATAATTATGCGGCGTTTGTTATGCCGCGGGTTCACTATTGTGTTGTATTTTGCTCTTTCCAGAGTTCCATCTTTTCATTCGCTTACTGTTGTATTCTCACACCAACCTGTTTTAGACAACCGTGTCTTTCCAGAAGTGTTTAGCATTCAATAAATAATTATGCATGACATTGAGCGTGTGTCTACCCGGCGCAGAGAGGCGTAGGTAAGCCGTTGAACCCCATTCGGGCTGCAAACCGTGGAATTCCCACTAAGTGCGACTCATACGCTCCCACTGCTTGCGTCCCTAACCTTTGTGCACACCCCCTCCCACCTAGCTACTACCGTAGTCGGGTGTCTTGGTGGATTATATTTAGAAAAGCAGCCAACGACTCAAGTGACGAGTTGGAGGTGGGCACATGAGGGGGCAGTACATACTGAACGAGAATTCAGCAGACTAGCATGACGGAGGGAGCTGAATGGACGTCCTTCTCCTCTCCTCCCGTTTCACACTCCGTGCCGTGCACCCCCATCCCTCCATCTGGCAAGAGAAGGCGTGATTGCGGTCCGCCAGTTTTCAGTCACGGACGATTGTGTGTTGGTTCGTTCCGTGCATTGTTACAATGTTGCTTTTCTTGCTGATTTATTACATTACCGATTTTTCAAATGTTAATTTTCTCCCAGTGCTTAAAAATTATTAAAAACCGGCCTGATTATGCGGCGTATGGTACGCCGCGGGTTGGTTAGTATCTAATGATGAGTTTACTATGTCAAGAATACTATCAATAAGCACGCCCAATACTTCTTTGAAAAAACTTGTTGATATTGGGTCAAGGATGCAGGTGGAGGGTCTCAGTTGAGAAATTAAAATTTAAGTCAATTAATAGCAAAAACTGGTCACTAATTAATAAAAGGGTTAGAATGAAAACCTCCAGCCACAGCAGTACTGCAGAAGCAGAGCTGAAGACCCCTGGTGTAGAGTGTAGAGTGGGCACAGTGCTGGCTCTGTGGCTAAGGATCAGCACTGGTGTCTGAAAGGTTGCCGGTTCAAATTTTGATAACTTCTAGAATGGATCCAACTCCGCTGGACCCTTGAGCAAGGCCCTTAACCTAAAAATTGTTCCAGGCTCCAGTGGTTGACCATGAGCTCTGATCCCCAAAGGTCATGTAAAAGACATTAGTAAAAAAAAAGAGTTAATAATATACATCAAATAAGTAGAGAAGAGTTTGACTTTTGGGCACCTCAGTGTTCGCCTGCTGCTCCCTTGACATCTATACATGCCAGGACCTACCCAAAATGTGGGACTCAAACCACTTGAGGACAGTCCTAGTAATGGAGAGGGAGACAAGGAGGATGTGGTGGTTAACTGTGCCAAAGGTAAAGGAGAGATCTAGTAATATCTGGCCTACTGTAATGTGTATAATAGAGCTGTCTTGGTGGAATGGGTCTTCTTGCGTCCTAACTGATTACAATCAAGAAGCCTGTTCTATAGAATTAAGGAAGAGATTTGGTTAGACGTTGCATGTTCCAATTTTTTGGAAAGAAAGGAAAGGAGAGAGAAACTGGTCTGCAATTCCCTACTTGAGATGATTCAAGCATGGGCTTCTTGAGAGGAGGAGTCATTACGGTCTGAATGAAAAATGTATGAACAGAGCCTGTGCTGAGTGAGGCATTCATGTCAGGTGTAATTGGCGAAATGACTGAGGGAGTGAGTGCTTGGAGAAGACATGAGGGGATGGAGACAAGAGGACAGAAAGTGAGATAATAAAAGAGGAGATTGGAAACTTCAGTCGTGGAGAGAGGAGAGAATGAGTACAAGGTCATGGTGTGTTCAGGAGGGAGCAGACTGACCAGAAGGGGGGAGTGGAATTGACTGCTGATGACGGCCAGCTTTCACTGACAAAAATAGGTCATCAACAGTCAAGCAGGTCGAGGGTTTCATGAAGCACAATTTTCCTTTAAACGTGTTTTGATCAGGTCAGTGATTAATTGGGTTTCATCATTTTTTGGTTAAGTTTTGATAGCTTTATTTTGTTTGAAAGTCGTCTCTTTTTGATAGTGATGCTCCTACAATGTACGACCAACACTCAAATGCTCAGTTTAGAGAGACAGTGAAGGACATTGTGGGTGAAGTGGTGAGAGGTGACGGCAGAGAACAAGGCACATGTGTCAGAAATGTTGCTAATCCCAGTGTGTGAGAGTCTCACCTAAGCATTGGTAGTAGCAGAAGAGAAGAGCGATAGAGCAGATTGATACTTATCATGGCCAGCCTGGTTCTTCGATTTCATTCATTTCCTGTCAGCTGTCCTAAGCTCTGTCCACAGACTGTGAGGGGCTTCAAAAAGATCTGGGTAGGAAGGTCTTTCACATGCAGACCTATCTGATGGATTACAAACAGAATCAAAGTAAGAAGACAGAGATGAGCATCGGGCATCAGTGACAGCATTGGTGTCAAGAAACGAGAAGTGGTCAGGAGGAGGGAGAGCACAGGGTACTAGGGATGAGAAATGGGAGATATAGAGGGAGCGCAGGTGATGGCAAAGGACACAGTGGGATGACTGGAAGTAAAAAAAGACGGGTGAATGAAAAAGCGGTCAGATGAAAGCGGTCAGATGTAATTGCTATGAGTGCAGTGTACACTTTGTGCCATGTTCAGGGAAGAAGTAATTTACCGGAGGAGATACGCTGTCAAGTTATTTACACTGAGTGTGCATTCTGGAGTTCTGCCCTGTTACAGTCCAAGCAAAATGATTTGATTGTTGCTGCTGCAGCTGAAGTCCTGTACGAGATCTAGGATGAGATGAGACCATCTTTTCATATAATATGTAGACAAGAAAATGAATGGCAGTCCTTTAAAATGAGCTATGTGGACATTGCTGGTATAATGGCAGGGATGTTTTGTCCCATGAGTCAGAGTGAATCCTGAGGAAAATGAGTTTGGACTGTTGAAAAGAAGACAATCATGTGTGTCTTCTTTTCAACAGTCCAGTGTGATCCTGGGCTGTTTTGTCATGTGGTAGGTGCGGTAATGCTCTGTGCCAGTGAATGCTCCCCAACCTGACCTGCCTTTCCCTTTGGCCTCATAACGGCGTGCGTAGAATTCACACTATAACATCTAAGGATCCTATCTAAGGAACAAAAACGGAAATGTGCGTGCGAACAAAACATCCAGATGCATAACTCTGTGCGTTCGCCAACTTCCACGTTCTTCCACTCCATAAATCCCCGTCAGCGTGAAAAGTAACGCACATGCACGCGCTTGTTGCCACTCCTAGACTCCTCCCAGAATTACGCCTCTTTGCATATGCAAATCAATATAAATAGCCCTTAAGCTGAGTGTTCTGTGAAAAGGCAATGGCAAAAGCATGGGGGAAAATAGAAGAATTTCAGTGAATACCAAGAGGCAAGGAAAAACTTACTATTTGTTGGTTTAAACTTTAAACAGTGGTATAAACAACCAAAGGAAGTTGATCAAGTGACATAGAGTGTTGGAGAAACTCAAAAGTTCAAGTTCACAAAGTCGCACAGTGTCCGAAATAAAAAAGAAGTTGTCATATGTCAAAGTCGCTGTGAAAAGGCGAGTCGTAGCCCACCGTTTGAGTGTCATATGAAAGCTAATTAGGGACACAGTGGGAAAAAAGCACGAAATGTCAACTTTAATCTTGAAATTTCCACTTTATCATGTAGTTTATTTTGTCATTAAAGCAGAACATCATAAACTTCATCTTTAAATCATTTAATTTACTACTTTCTCAAATCCCATCGTAACTAAAGTAGCACGTTAAATGTTTTGTATTGTATTTGTTTTTCTATGTGCTCTATGTGTGTGAACCACTATGTGCTTCTTAAACGGGCTTTCTCTTCCTCTGACAGGACACAGAATCCATTACATTCATGATATTACTGCTCTCTGAATAATTAAAATACTGAGATGTATACTTGATATCATTTTCATGATGACAGGAGATAAAACATGTTATTAAACATAGGTACACGGTGCCACAGTGATAATGTTGAACTGGCGATTGTTCCTGTCCAGAGATTGTTCCTGTCTCATGCAAGATGCTTGCTGCGCCGTGCGTGACCTTTCGATGTCTCTTTCAAACGTACTAATCCCCAATTCCTGGGGGTGGATCCAGTTGTCATTGTCAATGTTGGAACAAATGACATACATAAGGGTAGTCTGTCAGTGCTATGATCCAAATTCAAGGAGATAGGTGCCAAGCTGAGGAGCAGAACTGATAAGGTAGTCTTCTCCGAAGTTCTGCCTGTGCCACGTGCCAGTCCAGGTAAGATTGAGGAGATTAGAAGGCTTAACGTGTGGCTCAAATCTTGGTGCAGGGTGGAAGGTTATAGGTTTATGGGGCATTGGGACTCCTTTTGGAACAGATGAGACCTGTTCCGCCCTGACAGGTTACATCTGAACTGGAGGGGCACCAATGTATTGGGGAGGCGTATGTGTAGGCTAGTCGAGGATTGTTTAAACTAGGGAATGGGGGGGGCAGGGAGTTTAGGACAGGCCAGGTTTAGATCTACACATAGAAGAACAAACAATGGTGTAGAAATAAAAATGCATAGTAATGTAAATTCTTAGCAAACATTTAAACGTAGAAGGAATAACACATTAAAAATAGCTTGACTTAATGCTAGAAGTATCAAAAATAAGGTAATTGAGTTGGAGTTGTATATAGCAGAGCATAATTATGATATTATAGCAATAACGGAAACCTGGCTAAATAACAAAGATGGGGATGAGTGTAACATAGAGGGATACACATTCTTTAGGAAGAATAGACAGAACAGAAAAGGAGGTGGGGGAGCTGTTTATGCCAAACAGGATTTAAATGTAAGTCCTCTTCAGTTGGATGATGAGCCCCATCTTAGTAAGGACATCTGGCTTGGCCTGAAAATATTAGGGAAAGAGGTCTTATTTTAGGAGTGTGTTATAGACCAACCAATTCAAACAGTAACTTCAACACACATCTTTTTAGTAATATCAAAAAGGCAAGTTTACAGGGAGATATTATAGTCATGGGGGACTTTAATTATCCAAATATTAACTGGGATAACCTTGAAGATGGGGGAGCACAGAAGTATAGAAGTAAGCACAGAAGTAATCAGTGACTGTTTTTTAACACAGCATGTTAAAGCACCAACACGGAGTGAAGCCTGTCTAGATTTAGTATTTTGTAATAATCAGGATAGAATTGAGAGTGGGCACAGTGGTAGCGCTGCTGCCTTGCAGTTAGGAGACCCAGGTTCGCTTCCTGGGTCCTCCCTGCGTGGAGATTGCACGTTCTCCCCATGTCTGCGTGGGTTTCCTCCCACAGTCCAAAGACATGCAGGTTAGGTGCATTGGTGATTCTAAATTCTCCCTAGTGGGTGTGTGTGTGTGTGTGTCCTGAGGTGGGTTGGTGCCCTGCCGGGATTGGTTCCTGCCTTGTGCCCTGTGTTGGCTGGGATTGGCTCCAGCAGACCCCCATGAGCCTGTGTTCAGATTCAGCGGGTTGGAAAATGGATGGATGGATGGAATTGAGAGTGCAGAGGTGATTGAACCACTAGGGTCAAGTGACCATAATATCATACAATTCTCAGTATTTTGTAAGAGTGAAGATGCAAAGACTAAAATTGTTAAGTTGAACTTTGGTAGGGCTAATTTTGAGCAGATGAGACAAAGTCTAAGTAGGATAGACTGGGATAAGCTTTTAAGTGTGGAGACAGTCAAGGAGCAGTGGAACAGGTTTAAAAATGTTTTACATGAAATGAAGGACAGATACAGACCTAAATTTGGAATTAATAGGAAACTAAAAAAAACTCCACGGTGGATTAATAAAGATTTAAAAAAAGAAGTTGCAAAGGAAAAAACTGTTGTATAAATCATATAAGACTAATGACTGCAAAGTGAATCGTAGATCGTATGAGAACATGAGAGTAGCCATTAAGAAGGATATCAGGGAGGCTAAAAGACAGTTGGAGAGGAATATAGCAGATAAGGCAAAAGAAGACCCTAAGAAATCTTTCAGCATTTTACTAGTAAAAGAACAGACAAGGAGGAGGTCAAGTGCATCAGAAATAGTAAAATGGAATTAAAAGATACAGACAGTGAAATAGCGGATGCCCTAAACTTACATTATTCTGAGGTGTTCACAAGTGAGCAAGTGGATAACCTCCCAAAGGTAAACGCGACTACTAAGAAGGTACTGAGGGATTTGGATATTGTAGAGAGAGAAGTGCTGTTCAGATTAAATAAGCTGAAATCAAACAAATCACCAGGACCAGATAATATTTACCCTCGAGTTCTTAAGGAGGCTATTAAGTACAGATATAAACCCTTGACACATATTTTTAGGAAGTCACTGCACACTGGAGAGATTCCGAAGGACTGGAAAATGGCAAATATCATCCCATTATATAAAAAGGGTGACAGGGCAGATCCAAGCAACTATAGGCCAGTAAGTTTAATTTGCATCACAGGACAATTAATGGAAGGAATTATTAAGGATAACATTAAGCAACACCTGGCAAGAACAGGAGTTATTCTGACCAGTCAGCATGGGTTCAGAAGAGGGAGGTCATGTTTTACTAACATGATGGAATTCTATGAGAAGGCAACAAAAGGATACGATCAAAGTGGAGCTTATGATATTATTTATCTTGACTTTCAGAAAGCATTTGATAAGGTGCCACATGAGAGGTTGGGCGTCAAACTAAAAGAAGTGGGAGTTCAGGGTGATGTTTTTAGATGGGTGCAGAATTGGCTCAGACACAGGAAGCGGAGGGTGGTGGTGTGAGAAACCTCATCAGAACTGGCCGATGTGAAGAGTGGTGTCCAGCTGGGGTCAGTGTTAGGGCCGCTGCTATTTTTAATAAATATAAATGATT
>JANRMT010062791.1:204902115-204912548 GCA_026402145.1 Polypterus bichir lapradei
GGGGCAATTACTTTTTCACACAGGGCCATGTAGGTTTGGATTTTTTTTCTCCCTAAATAATAAAAACCATCATTTAAAAACTGCATTTTGTGTTTACTTGTGTTATATTTGACTAATGGTTAAATGTGTTTGATGATCAGAAACATTTTGTGTGACAAACATGCAAAAGAATAAGAAATCAGGAAGGGGCAAATAGTTTTTCACACCACTGTATAATTTTCGTGATCAGCCTGGTTCAATTGTCAGAGCACTATTTCTGGATTTTTCTTCAGCCTTCAACACCATACAGCCTCATATACTGAATGGAAAACTGAAAAGTATAAATGTTAACCCATTTATCACATTAGAAATTCAGGACTTTCTTTAAAATCATTCACAAGCAGTTAAGTTGCAGGACTCTGTTTCATTCCAACACAGGAAGTCCACAGGGCTGTGTCTTATCACAATTACTATTTACTTGGTACACAAGTGATCTGAGACAGAACAATGAGCACTGCTCCATTATAAAATATACTCATAGGATGCATATTTGGGGAGGATGAAAACCACAATCTAAATCAAGTGGACTGGATGGTAAACTGGTGTAATAAAAACTTTCTCACTGTGAATGTAGAAAAGACCAAATAAATATTTGATTTCTTCAATTGTTGTTTTGGGAGCGGAGGTAGAAAAAATAAATGAATATAAATACTTAGGAACTAACTTAGATAACAATCTTAACTGGAAATGCATATATAAAAAAGTATTCTCTAAATGCAATCAGTGTTTATTTCTCCTCCGTAAACTCAAACTATTTAAAATAGAGCAGGACCTCATGTTGTCCTTTTATTGCAGTGTGATTTAGTTTGTTATCACTTTTAGTTTCATTACCTGGTTTAGTGGTCTAGTTCTTCTTCTTCTTTCGGCTTCTCCTGTTAGTTGTTGCCACAGCGGATCATCTTCTTACATACCTTTCTGTCTTCTACATCTTGCTCACCACATCCATAAACCTTCTCTTAGGCCATCCTCTTCTCCTCTTCCCTGGCAGCTCTATCCTTAGCATCCTTCTCCCAATATACTCAGCATCTCTCCTCTGCACATGTTCAAACCAACACAATCTCACATCTCTGACTTTGTCTCCCAACCATCCAACTTGAGCTGACACCCTAATTTCCTCATTTCTAATCCTATCCATCCTTGTCACACCCAATGCAAATCTTAACATCTCTAACTCTGCCATCTCCAGCTCTGTCTCCTGCTTTCTGGTCAGTACCACCGTCTCCAGCCCATATAACATTGCTGGTCTCACTACCGCCCTGTAGACCTTCCGTTTCAATCTTGCTGATATCCGTTTGTCACAAATCACTCCTGACACTCTTCTCCACCCATTCCACCCTGCCTGCAATCTCTTTTTCATTTTTTTTCCACATTCCCCATTACTCTGTACTGTTTATTCCAAGTATTTAAACTCGCCCACCTTCGCCAACTCTACTCCCTGCATCCTCACCATTTCACTGACCTCCCTCTCATTCACACACATGTATTTTGTCTTGTTCCTACTGACCTTCATTCCTCTCATCTCTAGAGCAGATCTCCACCTCTCCAGGGTCTCCTCAACCTGCTCCCTACTATCACTACAGATCAACAACAACAACATTTATTTATATAGCACATTTTCATACAAATAATGTAGCTCAAAGTGCTTTGACAATGTCATCAGCAAACATCAAAGTCCATAGGGACTCCTGTCTAATCTCATCTATGAACCTGTCCATCACCATTGCAAATAAGAAAGGGCTCAGAGCCGATCCCTGATGTAATTGCACCTCCACCTTGAATGCATCCATCACTCCTACCGCAGACCTCACCACGGTCACACTTCCCTCGTACATATCCTGTACAACTCTTATGTACTTCTCTGCCACTCCCGACTTCCTCATACAATACCACTGCTCCTCTTAGTCACCCTGTCATATACTTTCTCCAGGTCCACAAAGACGCAATGCAACTCCTTCTGGCCTTCTCTAAACTTCTCCATCAACATCCCCAGAGCAAACATTACATCTGTGGTGCTCTTTCTTGGCATGAAACCACACTTCTGCTCACTAATCATCACCTCACTTCTTCACTGAGCTTCCACTACTCTTTCCCATAACTTCATGCTGTGGCTCATCAATTTTATCCCCCTATAGTTAATGCAGTCCTGAACATCCCACTTATTCTTAAATATCGGCACCAGTACACTTCTTCTCCACTCCTCAGGCATCCTCTTACTTTCCAAGATTACATTCAACAATCTGGTTAAAAACTCCACTGCCATCTCAAAGTACTCTTTCCATCTGCTCAACACACTCTCCTTGCTTGTGAGTATGTTCCTATCTTTATCCTTTATCACCCTAACCTGCTACACATCTTTCCCAGCTCAGTCCCTCTGTCTAGCCCACCGGTCCATTTCTCCCTCCTTAGTGTCCAACCTCTCATACAACTCATCATACACCTTTTCTTTAGCCTTCACCACCTCTCTCTTCACCTTGCGCCTTATCTCCTTGTACTCTTGTCTACTTTCTGCATCTCTCTGACTATCCCACTTCTTCTTTGCCGTCCTCTTCCTCTGTATACTCTCCTGTATTTCCTCATTCCACCACCAGGTTTCCTTTTCCTCCTTCCTCTTTCCAGATGTCACGCCATGCACCCTTCTTGCTGTCACCCTTACTACATCTGCTGTTATTTTCCCAGCTGTCTGGTAACTCTTCACTGCCACCCAGTGCCTGCCTCACCTCCTCCCTAAACTCAACCTTGCACTCTTCCTTTTTCAACTTCCACTATTTGATGCTTGGATCTGCCCTCACTCTCTTCCTCTTCTTGATCTCCAATGTCATCCTACAGACCACCATCCTCTGCTGCTTATCTACACTTTCCCCTGCCACTGCTGCTCTCTTCAATCTCCTTCAGATTGACTCTTCTGCATAGGATACAATCTACCTTTGTGCATCTTCCTCCACTCTTGTACATCACCCTGTGTTCCTCCCTCTTCTTAAAATACGTATTCACCACAGCCATGTCCATCCTTTTGGCAAAATCCACTATCCTCTGACCTTCTTCATTCCTCTCCTTGACATCATACCTACTCATCACCTCCTCATCTGCTCTGTTCCCTTCACCAACATGCCCATTGAAATCCGCTCCAATCACCACTTTCTGTCCCTTGGGTACACTGTCCATCACTTCATCCAACTCACTCCAGAAATCTTCTTTCTCCTCCATCGCACACCCAACTTGCGGTGCATATGCACTAACAACATTCATCATCACACCTCCAATTTCCAGCTTCATAATCATTACTCTGCAAGACACTCTCTTCACGTCCAAAACACTCTTGACATACCGTTCATTCAGAATAACTCCTACTCTATTTTTCCTCCCATCCACACCATGATAGAACAATTTGAACCCACCTCTGATCCACCTGGTCTAACTCCCCTTCCATTTAGTCTCTTGCACTAGCAATATATCAACCTTCCTTTT
Source organism: Polypterus bichir lapradei (assembly GCA_026402145.1). Classification (NCBI taxonomy): domain Eukaryota; kingdom Metazoa; phylum Chordata; class Cladistia; order Polypteriformes; family Polypteridae; genus Polypterus; species Polypterus bichir. The sequence goes on from JANRMT010062791.1 coordinate 204,905,620, forward strand.
CTCCATCGTATTTGCTAACTCTCTCCCCTCACCAGTCATACTGCCAACATTCAAAGTTCCTACCCTCAGTTCCACTCTCTTTACTTTCCTCCTCTCCTCCTGCCTCCTATTCTTATCCTTCTTCTTCGGCCAACAGTAGCCCAATTTCCACCAGCACCGTGTTGGCTAACAGTACTGGTGGCAGTCGTTGTTAACCCAGGGCTCGACCGATCCAGTATGGAAATTTGTATCGTTGTCCGCATATTGATTTGGCAAAATTTTACACCGGATGCCCTTACTGATGTAACCCTCCCCATTTATCCGGGAACTGGACTGGCACAAAGAAACACACTGGTCTGTGAATCCCCAGTGGCTGGGTTCCTGAATACTTCTGTCATTGTGATGTTTAATTGTTTTTTATTGGATTATCAAAAGTTTGCTGTCATTCTGTACTTTTGAGTGTTGCTTGATGAGGTAAAAAATAAATAAGTTTTGAAACTGTGACAGAAGTGAATGCATCCACATTACAGACTACGGTTGAGGTGATGTGGCCCTCTAGTGGTGAAGAAGTTGAACTGTAGGCCACCAGGCTGATGTCTGTGACCACCAATGACTGCTAAACAAACTCTTCAGAAAGCCGCTTAGGGTGATGACTACTCTGAACATGAATGTTCCCTTATTAACTGTGTCTGGTTGAATTTTCTCTTCTAAATTGTGTTCACTTACCACACTCTGAGGCCATCCTTTTTATATAAAGTGTTAACATTTTAGTGTTCAGACTGCAGATTTTGGTTTCTAATGCCATAAACAACACATTTCTGAACTCTTTGATTCTCTGAGCTTTATGCACAATTTCAGTAGCTGTCAATTTCCAGCTGTCTTCGGTATTAATATTGTTTACTGTTAAACATAAATATTCTTATTTGTGTAAATCTTTCTAGTGTGAGTCCTGATTATAAGAATGACTGCCATATGTTGTTTCTCTGCTGACTTTCCTGTCTTAAGTTTTGTTCCTGTCTGCTGCACTTGAGTTTCTCTTTGCCATAATAAAGTCCACCTCACCCTACCCAAATTAAATTAAACTTACTAATAAATATGACTGTGGTGGGTTGGCATCCTGCCTGGGGTTTGTTTCCTGCCTTGCACCCTGTGTTGGCTGGGATTAGCTCCAGCAGACCCCCGTGACCCTGTAGATAGGATATAGTGGGTTGGATTTTGGATGGGATAAATATGAAGGAGGATAACAATGATGATGATGTCACATTTTCCAAGGTAGTCACCTGACTTAAGTTCCCACAGAATAACCCTCCCTTTGAAATAACCAATGAGCACACAGCATTTAAAACAAACAGAGGAGCAGCTGGCCAATAAAAGCAGGAGGACTGAGAGAGCAAGTCATTCATCTGTGCCTCCTTCTTTCAGTGTGTGAGCAGCACCAGTGGTCTTCTCTCTAGGTAAGGGTCTTCTTTTGGCTCTCGTGTGTTCAGATGTGAATGTGTGTGTTTAGTGTTTCTGCTCAGGTTTGAATTTAATGTTAGTGTTTTACTTTATCATTAATTGTCAAATACCCATGAATGGCATAATCCAAGTTATATAAAGAAATGTGTGAGGCCTTATTTTAGTAGTGTGTTATAGACCACCCAAAGTACACAGTAATTTCAACACACATCTATTTAGTAATATTAAACAGGCAACTTTATATGGGGATATTATAGTCATGGGGGCTTCAATTATCTGAAGGAGTTTTTAGAAGTAATCAGTGACTGTTTTCTACCACAGTATGTTAAAGCACTAATACAGGGTGAGGCCTGTATGGATTTAGGATTTTGTAATAATCAGGATAGATTTGAGGGTGTAGAGGTGATTGGACCACTAGGGTTCTCCATGTTTTAGAAGAGTGCACATGCAAAGACTAAAATTGTTAAGTTTAACTTTGGTAGGGCACATTTTGAGCAGATGCGGCAAAGTCTAAAGAAGATAGACTGGGATAAGTTTTTAAGTGAGGAGACAGTCGAGGAACAGTGGAACAGGTTTACAAATGTTCTACATGTAAAGCAGGACAGGTACATACCTAAAACTCTGCAGTGGGTTAATAGAGAGTTAAAAAAAGAGCTACAAAGAAAAAAAAAAAAAAAGAAACAAGATTAATAAGTCTGTAGTGAATCATAGGGCGTATGAGAACATGAGGGCAACCATTAAGAAGGATATCAGGGAGGCTAAGAGACAGTTGGAGAGGAACATCACAGAAAAGGCGAAAGAAGACCCTAAGAGATTTTTTCAGTATTTTAGTACTAAAAGAACAATCAAGGAGGAGGTCAAGTTCATCAGAAATAGTGAAGGGGAATTAAAAGATTCAGACAATGAACACAAAAACACATCTGAAGATTGAAGTACGGACGGAATGTCTGTGGTATTTTTGATCGTGATATGATCCTGTTTAAAAAATGTAAAATAACATTACAGCGTTTTAATAGAACATCTTACAAATGTAAATATGCACAGAGTTAATAGGGAACCAAACTACTGGCGGTGATCTACTAGCATTCCACTGAGCACCGGAGAGGGGGTGGCTATGTGTGGATGTTCCCCGTGAAACTTGCTTTGCGGTGTTTGAAGATTTGCCGGCACCGCTGAGTGGCGGACCACTTTAAGCACTGAATATGCATCAATTACTACAGCGAAAATGATTATTAATACAAACGTGAATACAATACATATTAATATTTATACAAACGTACAATCACAACAAAGAAACAAAAGTTATTTGAAATACACGAAGAAAACTTAGAAATTGCAAATTTCATACGTTTTAATTTAGAAGCAAACTTACTTCCATTATCAGAAATAACAAACAATTCGTTTCGTCGCTTCTTCTTTGGTCTAATAGAGTTTCTTCGCTGCTGCTTCGTCTTTGTCTTCTTTTCTTTAACAGAGTTTCGTTGCTTAGTACAGCGCAAGGCTATTTCAAAACAAACTCTATGAGGCGGAACCTCAAAGCGGTAGGGATCACTAACTGTGAAAAGATTGGTGCAAGTTACACTTGATAGACAATGTCAAACGTTGAGTGAGTTTTTGATTGTCATACTTTAACAACAATCTCATTCGTTGAAATTCTGAATTAGCCAATACTATCCACTTCCATTTACAGTTATCCCACCTTCAGATCCGCCCATAATGTCTCCGGTCTGCAGCAATACCCTTCTCACGAAGCCTCAGACATGCGTAGTACTGAGATTGCGTCATGACGTGCTTTGAACGGGACGCCGAAGCCTCAGACATGCGTACTACTGAGATCATGACGGGGCTACTGAAGCCTCAGACATGCGTAGTACTGAGATTGCGTCATGACGGGCTTTGAACGGGGCTCCGAAGCCTCAGACATGCGTAGTACCGAGATTGGATCATGACAGGGCTTCGAGCAGACACGGTCACTGTTTACTGAATCTTTGTGAAGCCTCAGCACACTGAAAGGCATTGACCTCTATATTTTGAGAGTCTATCTGACACTTAACTCTCTAGTTATATTTTGTAATTCGTGTTGACATTACACATTTCAGTTGATATGGTTAAGCTACAATTCAGGTAGTTGCTGAGAATTAATTATTGTTCTTGTGGATTGCTGTGATTTCCTTTGTCTGATACATAGTGTCAAAGATATATTGTCATATATTAACTTTATATATATATATGAAAAGATTAGGTAAATCATTCAACCTTTTTATGGAATACTTAATTTTGTTCAAAACCGTATGACATATAGTATACATCTATAAATATAATTTTTTCGTCTTCATTAGGAGAATACAACAATGATACTCTCGTATCAATTAAACCATTTTAACGTGCATGTGTCAAACAACATATTTCATCCGCCGCAGTAAGAACAGTAGTAGTAGTTCAGTTGTGCAGAGCTCATTAATTATCCCGATTAAGTGGCTCAGTGGTGTTGTCGCTCAGGTTCGCGTCGCTGATCCTCCTCTTGTGAAAGTTTTTTTTTTTCTATTCCTCCATTTAACAAGCTTGGACGGATAGCGAGCGAATCGACCTATCGAGGGAAGGTTGGGCCACCGTAGTCGGGCAGGGGGCACACGCCCCTAATTATATTGTGTATGTAAAGAGTTTCACTGTAAAACGTGATAAGCTTCATATTTGTGTGTATGGAGACCCTGGTGTCGTACTGAATTTGTACTGTAGAAAAACAAACTACTGTCCAGTATGCCTAAATGTGTCTTTTCGTGTCTGATCGCTATACGGCACTTCCAACTTGGGACAATTCGCTATAAACAGTTTCAGCCAACCAGCGCCTTCTAAACATGCAGAACGACAGTGTGAACCTTTATTGTAGCGGCGCAGCATCTTCGTTTCAGTCAGTCATTGTCCTGTTAGACTATTTACTGTTAAGTGCTGCTTGAGCTACTGTTTATAGTACAACAGGTGGCCTATGTAGTTCTTAAATCGATATTGAAATGCACACACAAGTCTCCTAAATTATTTATTGAAATACCTACATTTACAGTGTCTGTTTTAGGAAGTCGTAGTTTTTATTTGTTCCCGTTATTAGGAATTATAATTTCTCAGTGTCACATATTATTCGTTACTACTCGCGAGTCCCGTATCATTGAGATTCTGTTTTATATTCTGTATAAGGAAACTTTTTAAAAGGAGCGTTGATTAAACTGACTATAGCAGACTTGTCATCTTCTTAAAATGACTTTATTGATTTGATATTGACAATTAATCATAAGGTCAAACATCAAGGAGGATTTGAGTTTGCATGGACTGCGCTGTTCCTTTTTTTCGTGACATCGTGTCAGTAGAGAGTGCGTCACGTTAACAATGCATTCTGTCCTAAATGACAGCGCACACGCTTTTTTATATTTCCTAAAGGCCAATCTGTCTCAATTTCCTCATTAATATATTTTGACAGTGCATTTTAGTGAGAATGGTTATAAACATATTACCCATGTTCATTTCGTAGATATGTATCTTTATGTTCACCTCTCGATGAATTCGCAAAGTTTCTTTACAACTTTTTTGTCTCATTAACGCAGAAATCCCGAGGCTTTCCTAAAATTGCAGAAGACACTGTTGATGGCGCTGATTCTGTTTTAAAGACAGTTGTGATTAGTTATGCAGAACACGCTTTTATTCACATTGCTTTTTGGAAATCAATAATACAAATCAGCAACAGATCTGGAATCACTGAATAGTAAAAACGTTTAATGAGGAATGTCTTGCGCATATACTGGTGTAATGACCACGTCGGCTTTAGTGAAGCATTTCTTAGTCTCTCTGATATGATCGACATGGGGTAGAATAGATTCTGGATTGTTATAATACGTGCTACCTTACGCAAAATATACTCATCAATTTGTTACAAATTCTTGGTGGACACGATTCCACACCAAGGAAAAAGGTGCCCCATGTAAATCGTTCATAATGTCTCCAAAATATATTTGTTAACTTTCAGACAAGTACTACTTAACTGATTTATACAAAATCCTTATTTCAACATATGCGAGCCCCAACTAGAATTTGAACTGGAGTTAGCGTATTTTATCAATATAGCACAGACAACCGCGTTTACGCTTTGAGCCAAAGCACTTCAGCAGACTAGTTACTGACCAAATCGACTGCTGACTGCGCAGATATCAATGACGTCATTACGCTAGTGCGCTCAAAATCACGTGACGGGCGCGTTTGAAGCAAGCCTCAAAGCGGTGCTTCAATCTCCAGTGCTTCGATAGCTCGACACATTGTCGAAACCTGAGTATCGAGCGGCCCATCACTAGAAATCTACGTGTTACAATGGATTCTATTAAACAAATTCTGGACTTTTCTTCGTCCATCCAAAGGCATGGATTTAAATCCCGGACAACGGACATTACACAGGTGTCCAGTTAAAATGATGGGCAAGCATCTGTTATTACAGATCACCGTGCACATTTCATAAAATACCGCATTTTTGGGTATATAAATAAGTGTTCAGACCGGTCCATTACTCAGCAGGCCGTTAATACTGAAATAGGACCCCGAATCTCGTCGGAAACATCAAGGATCACGGTATGGCATATTTGTGATTATTATATGCGCCAAACGAGTATGTTTTTAGAAAACGGATGGATGAACCCTTATATTTTATCCTTAATATGAATAATTTCCAAGTTTATTCTCAAGTGCGTGCGTGCGCGCGCTCGTGTGTGCGTATAATATAAGATGCAGCATTTATATCCTTGTATCTGCGTGTACGACGATTAATGTACAAATTCATAGGACTGAAGCAAACAATATTATTTTTTTTCATACCGAAACGGGCTTTACAATCAAGTAGTTTTCGTCTCGGCGTCTGAAAATTCAATCAGAGCCTCTTCTCTGAGAATATTCAGACATGGTTTAAAAGCGCAGGTCGGTTGTGTATTAGCTCTGGCGTAATAAGCGGTCGGTATTCTGAACTACGTACAGAAGGGCCCTGTTTGTGAAATGCGTACTCTTTCGAATCGGGCTTACTGCAGCAGGGGAATCTTTGCACGGGGGTCCTCATGTTTTTAAAAGTCTGGGATATCGAAACATTTTTACTTTATAAACTCTCATTTGTTACAACCAGTTGGAGACAGACTCCAACGATGAACGGGATCCAGGAGCATATATCAAAGCGAATGCTTAATAGACATAAGGCAACTGTGTTTTCATTCATTTCGCTAAATGAAAAGCAATTATTTTAATACAGAATAGTAGCCCCCCCAAAGGCCGGGTGATTTTAGACGTGTGAGTAATATAATTAAGTTATTTTTAAAAGTAATCCCACACTGCACAAGACAGACAGATTCCACGGGTGTTTTAGGATTTGCTGTGGTCAGTGACGATTTTTTTTTTTTTTTTTTGGCTCATTTCTATAACATAGGATCCTTTTGACAAAGGAAAACTCTGTAAATGCACTTGTGCATTTAAAC
>JANRMT010062791.1:204914251-204946416 GCA_026402145.1 Polypterus bichir lapradei
TCTACAACATGAACTTTCCATTAAATATTGTTCAATAACATTTACACAATGAACATGGGATAAAACATTTTACCACCTTATGCACCTGTCTACAAATTCAAAGATTCTGACGGCGAAGACATTATAGGATCTTTTTATGACGTGGAGTTACAAAAGATTCAAGGAACAGACGTCTTCAGGATTGAAAAAAATTTGCCGAATTAAAATATCAATAGAAAAAACATATTTTGGTGAAATGGCTCAGATGGCACGAAAAGTTTAACAGTTGGATCCCTGAAAGCTACGCGCAAGACGTTAAATACTGAGAATCAAAAATAGTATTTCATTAACTGTGTGTTTACAATGGACAGAAAAAGCTTTTACGTTGTTTTTCCCAGCAATTCTTCCAGGGATGTTTTCCCTAATAATACCATCGCTGATTTTACCATCAAATTAGCTGCCCCAATTGAACTACAGGGCAACTGGGAAGTTGGATTGGCTGAAATTCAGTATCCGCACACCTGGAACACCCTAGACAAACTGGATAATGATTTTATCGTGGTTTCCCCGCGAATAACCAGATTTTATACTATTCCTGCAGGCTATTACTCTAGCCTCGAGAAAGTTACATCCAAGATGAATGAAGCAGTGATGAAAGAACCAAAAGCCATTGAGGCTGGTACAGAAGTCACTACTATACGGGAAAACACCATGAGATTCCGCAACAGCGCTCTGGAGCGAAGATTCTACGTTGTAAACACTGTGAAGGATGAAACTCTTCATGTCAGGGGGCAGTTGGGGAGGATTCTAGGAGCTCATTCTGACATGACTCTAGGCCTGGTGAATGAAGCTCCTTACCCCGCGGATATCAGAATGGGGTTTTATACCTTGTACGTCTACAGCAACATTGTATCTCACCAAAGAGTTGGAGACATGTACGTCCCTCTCTTGAGATGCGTACATATTGAGCATGAGATGAATAAGATTACCACAATCACCTATGACAAGCTGCACTATGCTCCGGTCAGCAAGACTTAGTTTGATACTTTGACCATTGAAATAAAGACTGATCAGAACAAAGCAGTTCCATTTCAGTTTGGCAAGGTCATAGTCAAGTTACATTTCAGACCCTCTAAGTGGTGTACACATGACTAATACAGAGGTGAGATTTTTCCAGGACCCTAGCCCTTACATGCATTATTATGAATCCCAAGTGGGCAACGGACTCCCTGGGTTCTCTGGGGCTCCTGTGATGTACAATTCTGGAATCGGAGGGATATTTCACGGGCTGTTTAGAAGAGAGTTGCCTCTCTTGAAAAGAGGATTCGAAATTGTCAAACCACACATTAAATCAGCCGCTAAGAATATTGTCAAAGACGTGGTGGCTGAGGCCATGTCCGGAGCTATGACTCGAGGAAACGAAGAAAATCAAGGGGGATTGGGGTTGATGGTGAAGAGGAAAACTAAACGTAAGAGACCTCCCGGGTCACGCGCAAGCCTGATCATCAAAAAGACGCGCCACTCAGTGTTTACATCATTTTCTTCTCTCTGCCACAAGGATAAGTCCGACGCCCGCAGAAAAAAGAATTCAAAAAACATTTTTTAACTCAAGATGTATTTCGTTCATCGAATGTCTCAAGAGTGTATGAAATCCGAACTGGACTTGTTTATGGTGCCCTATAATCAGACTAGCATAGAAAAAAGCATCTATGTCGAGGTACCCCCTCTCTCAGCTCTATCTGAAGTTGCCCTGCTAGAGGTTCTGATTACTGGGAATGGTGAAGACTTACTTGGACCTGAATAACATGCTTCTACATGTCAGATGCAAAATCGTCAAGGCCGATGGAACTAATCCAGCCCCCGTGGCCAAGGTAGCCTTTGTTAATTATCCGATATCCACTTTATTTTCACAACTGGATGTAACCCCGGGAAATTCCTTAATATGACAGAGTTCCAGCCTTTACCCGTACAGGGCCATTTTTGAGGGACTGCTAAATTACAGCAACGAAACTCTCAATTCTCAATTTGCGGCAGGTCTTTTTTTACAAAGACATGGCTAACGAATGAGGGATTCAAAAAAAGAAACGGTTATACAGCCCAGGGTAAAACAGTAGAACTTCTCAGACATATTCATTCCAACCTATTTTTTCAAGAAAAATTAATTCTAAACAGGGTGGATGTCAGAATTAAAATGGTGTGGAGCAAAAATGAATTCTGTCTGATGTCCTGAGATGCAGAGCGTTATAAAGTAAACATTTTATCTGCAGATCTTTTTGTCAAGAAAGTTAAAGTTTCAGCAGTGGTGAAATTGGGGCACACCCACGCTCTCACATCCACCATTGCCAGGTACCCCGTGGAGTGGATATGAAAGTTCTCAGTATGCCAGCCGGGATACAAGTGAGCAATCAGGAGAACCTGTTCTTGAGACAGCTACCCAAGTACGTGGTCATAGGCATGATGGATAATGATGACTTTTCAGGGGATTATGCCAAAAACCCCTTCAATTTCAAGCATAACAATGTGGAGTTCCTGACCTTGTATTTGGACGGAGAGCAGATTCCTGCCAAGCCATTTCACCCCAATTTTGCTAATGACATCACAGTTCGAAAATATTACAACCTCGTATTGTCCTCCAGAAAGCATTTGAAAGACCTGCCTCTAGCCATCAGCCATCCTGACTTCTCCCAGGGATACACCATGCTTGCCTTTGATTTGACGCCAGATCAAGAATGCAGAGACCATTTCTCATTGATGAAAACCGGGAACATGAGATTTGAAATCTGCTTTCGGCAGCCCCTACCCCATGTGAATCTAATAGTGTATGCCGTCTTTGACAACATTGTTGAAATAAACGAGAGAAGAAACATACTTTATGATTACTAAAAAGCATGAACACCCTGCAGATCAACGAACTCTTGTCCAGTAATCCGTACACAGAAAATCTGTTTCACGGAGTGTTGGCGTGCGACAAACTGCCAGAAAAGATACTTACGGATCTCCCGACCATGATCATCGTCAATACTCACCGTTAAAATCAACCCGGAGAACACTGGCTGGCGATACATCTCAGAGAAGATGGAATTGGAGAATTTTTTGATTCCTACAGCGCCCCACTTTATCTATTTTCCTGAGGATATATACAGCTTTTTAAACAAAAACTGTAAAGAAATTATTCACCATACCCGACAGCTGGTTTTCCACCATCTGCGGCCAACACTGTATTGTTTTCCTGCATCACAGAGGGAAAGGACGTTCTTATAAAGATGTCATGAACCTGTATTTTAATGAAGTCACCAAGAACGATTATACGGTTCAAAAATTTGTCAGCACCTTGTCTAAGAACACTTCTAGAGGTTTTCAGGATCACCCCTGTATGCAAAGTTCTATTACCTGTAATTATCTTAATAAAGAATATACAGGCTGTGTAATCAAATGTAATATTTTATTAAACAAAAATATAATTACATTTCAATAAGTAATCCATTCATTCTTTTTGAGAGATCTGGTTTTCTTGCCAACAGGTGTATTGGAAGCAGAGGCAGCAGCAGCAATACAGGTAGCGGACCCATCTGGGGTAGAAGGTTTGAAGTTCTCTAGAAGTTCTCTTGTGTCAGCAATTGGCACGGCAGAGGCCGGAATGTTTAAACCGGCCTGGGCCTTAACAAATTCTTTCCACCACCTAGGTCTCCTATAGGACGGTATGTTGTGACGGGCGGTCAAGTTCCGCTTTAGATCGACCATATTCGTACTGGGTAACGGTTCTCCACGAAACACAAACTCTCCCAAGCCATTCAAGTAGGTAGTATTAGGGTTATGCAACATTTTCTGTAAAATAATTTCGGTATATTTCTTTGATTCATCCGGCGCACTTTTCAAAATCTCATTGTAAACCCATTCTTCTTGGGTACTAGGAGAATCTTTGAGCACCCCGGTGGCTCCTCCTTGCTCTCAGCAGGCAGAAACAACATCAGAGACCCGGATTCTTTATCCACTTTTTTCACAAAGGTAAGGTATCTTTGCAAGACGGTCGTATAAAGTTTTACTTTTGCCTACTATGTTCGAGTTAACTCGGTCAGGAGGCAGTAGTTCATCATCGCTTAAGGATGAAGGTAACCCCTCCAAAAATTTGGTTTTGGAAATTGGGCTAACAGTTCGTCGTACAGAGGCTGCCAACAGCTAAAAAACCAGACTATATTGTCAGGGCGGCGAGAAAGCATGTGGTCCGCGTGCTCCAAAAGCTTTTTCACATAATGCGATTTGCCTGAACAGAAGGGTCCTGAGACTGTTTTTGAGAATGGATACTGAAGTCTAACATCAAAACCCTCTTTAGTATCCATAGTGGAGAGTTGTGAAATCGGGCAATGGAACCCTTTTGTTGTACACCACTCTGAATCTTTTTCTTTTTTTTGTTTTAATTTTATTAATTTTATTGTAATCATTCCATAGAAACAGATCAATTTTTACATAAAAATAGGATTGAAAACAAGTTGACCCCCACCCCTGAGAGCGAGAGCATGGCTAATGGGGTAAAACTTAAGGCTTGTAAACATACCTAAATTGAGTTTAATAGGGCAATAGAGATGGATGGAGAAGAAAAAGAAATGCAGAGATAATTGCTTTCTCGGTGCCTTAAGCGCTTATTCTAAAATATTATTGATTAGATCCTGCCACCTACAACCTTAGGTCTTTGTAAGGTCGCTCTTTGGATATGTGGATGTTTTGAGTTCCAAATAAATGAGGTTATTGTTGAATCTAATTAGTTAAAAAAAGATTTATTGATGCATATTGGAATGTTTTGAAATAAAAAAGAAGCTTAGGAAGAATATTCATCTTAACAACGTTAATTCTTCCAGCTAGAGTGAGATGAAGGGTTAGAACATTAGAACAGGCCATTCAGCCCAACAAAGCTCGCCAGTCCTATCCACTTATTTCTTCCAAGAAAACATCAAGTCGAGTTTTGAAAGTCCCTAACGTCTTACTGTCTACCACACTACTTGGTAGCTTATTCCAAGTTCCTAATTTTTGTACGAAATTTACCCTTAACAAGTTTCCAACTGTGTCCCCATGTTCTTGATGAACTCATTTTAAAATACAAGTCACGATCCACTGTACTAATTCCCTCATAATTTTAAACACTTCAATCATGTCACCTCTTAATCTTCATTTTCTTAAACTGTAAAGGCTCAGCTCTTTTATTCTTTTCTCATAATTCAACCCCTGTAGCCCTGAATCAGCCTAGTCGCTATTCTCTGGACCTTTTCTAGTGCTGTTATGTCCTTTTTGTAGCCTGGAGACCAAAACTGCACACAGTACTCAAGATAAGGCCTCACCAGTGCATTATAAAGGTTGAGCATAACCTCCTTGGACTTGTACTCCACACATCGTGCTATATATCCTAACATTCTGTTAGCCTTCTTAATGGCTTCTGAACACTGTCTGGAAGTTGATAGCTTAGAGAACACTATGACTCCTAAATCCTTCTCATAAGGTGTACTCTCGATTTTCCGACTGCCAATTGTGTATTCAAACCTAATATTTTTACTTCGTATGTGTAATACTTTACATTTACTGATATTAAATTTCATCTGCCACAAATCTGCCCAAGCCTGTTTGCTATCCAAATCCTTCTGTAATGATATAATGGATTCCAAATTATCTGCTAATCCACCTATCTTGGTATCATCTGTAAACTTAACCAGCTTGTTACTTAAATTCCTATCTAAATCATTTATATATATTAAAAATAGCAGCGGCCCTAGCACTGACCCCTGTGGAACACCACTCTTAACATCGGCCAGTTCTGATGAGGTTCCTCGCACCATCACCCTCTGCTTCCTGTGTCTGAGGCAATTCTGCACCCATCTAAAAACATCACCCTGAACTCCCACTTCTTTTAATTTGATGCCCAACCTCTCATGTGGCACCTTATCAAATGCTTTCTGAAAGTCCAGATAAATAATATCATAAGTTCCACTTTGATCGTATCCTTTAGTTGCCTCCTCATAGAATTCCAGCATGTTAGTAAAACACGACCTCCCTCTTCTGAACCCATGCTGACTGTTCAGAATAACTCCTGTCCTTGCCATGTGTTGCTCAATCTTATCCTTAATAATCCTTAACTATTCTTGGATGGGTTGACCATCTAAGTCTTGCTTAATTTTTTTCATACAGACGGCGAAATTTTGTTGATAAAGAGCTTTGTGTTTACTTGTGATATTTACCCCTAGGTGTTTAAACAGATATGCAATGATAAAAGGTAGGGTGTCTAATCTAATATTATATGCTTGAGAATTCAATGGAAAGAGTACACTTTTATTCAAATTAATTCTGAGACCAGAGATCTTTTGAAGTTCTGTAAGTGCTATTAAGACTGCAGGCACAGCATTTTGTGGGTCTGATATATACAGTATCATATCATCTGCATATAGAGATTTTCTGTTCCAGTCCTTCTCTGATAATCCCCTTTATCTGATCAGCATTTCGACAGTGAGCCGCCAGTGGTTCAATGGTGATTGCAAATAGCAGTGGTGACAAGGGACATCCCTGACTGATACCATGTTCTAGTTTAAAGTAGTCTGAACAAACATTGTTAATACAAACTGAAGCTTCCGGATTGGTATACAGTAGTTTGATCCATGCACAAATGTTCGGGTTAAACCCAAATTTCTCTAATGTAGTGAAAAGGTATTTTCATTCAATTATGTCAAATGCTTTTTCTGCATGCAATCATAATAATATTTCTGGGGTGTTGGACTTTGTTGGTGAGTATTGTCACAGATGTCTGGGGTTCTTACCTGGCTGGGATGCCTGGAGGGACCGGATAGAGACATTAAAAGCTTCTGGGTCAGGAGGACACAATCGTCCTGGAGCAGGAGAGGACCACGGGAGAGAAGGAGAGACATTCCAACTCGTTGGGACCCGTGGCCACCGCCAGGTGGGGTATTAAGCCTCCTAGAATACAGGAGAACTTTACTTCCGCCACACTTGGCAAGATGGCGGAGGAACCTGCCAGGGACGCCCGGAGTGCTTCCGGGGCAAAGGGCAGCACTTCCGCCACACCAGGAAGTCCTGCCAGAAGATCATCACCACCCACCTGGAGCACATCCGGGCGGGAATAAAAGGCGCCGCCTCCTTATACTCGAGCAGCTAGAGTCGGGAGTGGGAGCAGGACAAAGCTCCCAGGAGGAGATTGGCGGCTAAGGACTGAATTATAGAAGAGTTCATTGTGGGAGATTATTGCTGTGTGCTTTGCGTCGTGTTGGGGACTGAAACCTGTGTTTATTTGTGGATGAATAAACGTGTGACTTTTATAAAGATGTGGTTTCCGACTGGTGGTGTCCGGGCAAGTCTCACAGTACATTACATTAAACAGGCGTCGAATATTGGAAGATAAGTGTCAGCCCTTGATAAATCCAGTTTGATCTTGTGATATTACCAAAGTGAGCACTTTCTCCATTCTTCTAGCTATGATTTTTTGAGAGTATCTTAACATCATTATTCAGAAGTGAAATTGGTCTGTATGATGCACATTGTAATAAGTCCTTATTTTGTTTAGGAAAGACGGTGATTAATGCTTGGCGAAAAGTTTAAGGTAGAATTTGATTGTCTCTAGCTTCTGTAAATGTTGCTAATAGGAGGGGAGCTAAATGAGCAGATAATTTCTTATAAAATTCTTCAGGGTAGCCATCAGGGCCTGCCGCTTTCCCACCTTGAAGTGACTTTATAGCATCTAGTAATTCTGATAGTGCCAGAGGTTTATCCTGTTCCTCCACAGTATCTATTTGTGGTATCTGTAATGTATCCAGAAATGCATTAGATTGTGTGTTGTCTTCTTTAAACTCAGTAAAATATAAGGTGATTTATGGTCAATGATTTCATCTCTGTTTGTGTTGGCGATTACTGGGATTGCATTGCGAACTTCTTGCTTGTGGATTTGTTGAGCTAAAAGCTTATTAGCTTTCTCTGTTCATAGTAATGATGTCTGAATTTATAAATTAGTTGTTCAGTTTCTTTAGTTGTCAAGAGGTTGAGTTCTGAATGCAGAGCCTGCCTTTTCCTATGTAGAGCATCGCTTGGACACCTGGCATGTTCTTCATCTATTCTAGCAATTTTGCTTTTTAGCTCTAATACTTTCTTGGTTTCTAATTTACTCCTGTGGGAAAGATATGAAATAATCTGTCCTCTTAGGAAGGCTTTTAGAGTTTCCCAGAGAATTCCTGCAGAAACCTCTGAGGATGTATTTGTCTCTAGGAAGAAACTGATTTGTTTGGATATAAATTCTGTACAGTTCTCGTCTGCTAATAGAAGTGTGTTAAGACGCCATCTGTGAGATGAATATGTGGGGCATAGTGACTTTAGCTCCAAAATCAGAAGGGCATGGTCAGAAGTAACAATAGTGTCATACTTGCAAGATTTAATTGTAGACAAGAAAGTATTATCTATAAAGAAATAATCAATTCTTGTGTAGCAATGATGTGCTGGTGAGTAGAACGAATGTGTTCTTGAATTTGGGTTTAGAAACCTCCAGGGGTCTGATAAGTTGTGGTTAGTGACAAACTGTGTAATTGTCTTTGCAGTGTTAGATGTCACCCCCCCTGTGACAGGAGTCCTATCCAAGAATTGATTTAAAACACAATTAAAGTCCCCAGCCATTATAATTTTATGAGTGTTCACATTGGGAATGGATGAAAATACATTTTGCATGAATGCCTTATCATCGACATTAGGTGCATAAACATTTATCAAAATCATTTTACAGTTAAATAAGTTGCCCATGACCATTACATATCTCCCTTCAGGATCAGATACTACATCTGATGCTACAAATGAGACTGTTCTTTGTATGAGAATTCCCACACCTCTAGTTTTCTTTGTTAAGCTAGAATGGAACATTTGGCCAGTCCAGTCTTTTGCAGCCGGAACTGATCCTTGCTTAGTAAGTGGGTCTCCTGTAAAAATACTCTTTTAGCGTTTAAAGCTGTTAGGTGAGAGAATACTTTCTCTCTCTTTAATTCTTGATTCAGGCCTTTAACATTCCAGCTCACAAAGTTGATGATGTCCCATCATGGAGACATTGATTCTAAATTTTTGATGTCATTTTATAGTCTTAACTGGAAGTGAGACAGCTTTAATCTTAATTCCAATTTCCCCACAAGTTATTGCCATGAAGCCTATTGTTACGTTTGTAGCTATAATTATAAGGATTAAAAGAATAGATTAGATATAACCTGCTCTCTTTCTCCCCCCACCCACCCCATTTTGCCTCCCCACGTGAGGCTCGACCCCACTTCACAAAGTCCTGGACCTCTGACATACCTAGAGACAGAGCACGTCCAAAGCAAAAAAAGCCCCCACGCAGCGTCATTTGAGGATTAAAAAGTATAGAAATCTATTGCCAATAAAGTCTGAATACTATAAGCATAAAATATAATCATTAACAAACTATAAGTATAAAATATAATCTTCAGCAATCTTAAAGTATTAAGATAATAAACCCAGGGAATAGTGTTAAAAAATGGTCCAGGAAGAAGAAGACTATTTTTTAGACCTTCATTTTTCTTTTGACATATTTTATTGAAACAGATTTCATATGATGGACATTGAGCTGTAACTGGGATCAAGTTAGTTGGCTTGTCATAAAAACAGAAATGTTATTTATTAGAGGGAATGATGAGACTGCAACAACAGTTTCTCACTCTTTAACTCAGTTGATATCCCTATTAGTTTTATTGAATCAGCCCATAATCAAGGCGCTATCTTTGACACTAGCATGTCATTTAAAACACACATTACAAAACTATCCAAGCATGTTTTTTCCATCTTAAAAATGTTGGAAAATTAAGGCATTCTCAAGACATACAGGATTCACGCATTTATTTCTAGTAGGATTGACTAGTGCAATGTGGTGTTCACTGGATGTTCAAATGTTTCTTTAAGCAGTTTTCAATTAATTCAAAACTCTGCTTAAAGAATTATTATAAGAGCAAAAAAATATGAACACATAACTCCAGTTCTCAAGTCCTTACACTGGCTCAGGTGTTGAGTTTAGGGCTAATTTCAAAATCCTCCTTTTAACATACAAGGCCTTAAATGGCCGAGGCCCTGCTGAATTATTTAAACTTATCATGACTTGCAAACCAGAGCGCACATTAAGATCCCAAGATGCCGGTCTACGGAAGTGTATTAGGGCCATGGTGAAAAAAAAAATAGGGACACAGTGAAGAAAAAAAAAAAACTAAATGTCGAGATTAAAGTCCACATGTTGTCTTTCCATTTCCATATCAAACCCTTGTTTTTTTCTCTCTCAAGTTTAATTCCGTACGTACGATTGGGACTTGTGAAAACTGAAGAAAACTACGGATAGAGCACAAACAAATCTGTCTAGGAATAAACGATTAAAGGTTAGTTTGTGTATGTCATATATCATTTTAAACGGGTTTAAAGGGGGATTGTGAATATCCTGAGTTGCTTTTTCCGAAAGCATGCTATCGCTAAGATCGCCATAAACTCCATATTGAAATCGTATGTTTACTGCTGTCTCTCAAACCCCATCCTAACTAAAGTAGCACATTCAGTCCTTCGTAATCTAAGTTCTCCCCGACCTAGGCATTAATACACTTAATTCTTCTTAAACGGCCATCTTCTTGCACAGACTCTATACTCACAGGCAGTCGGCACCGTACAGAATGTGCATTTTATGGCAACATTGCGAGCATTTGGAAAACTGCGATTTATACTTGAGATTGTGTAATTTTAATGCTGAAATCCATGCATTTGTAGTGTTACATTTTATAGATGAATTGTTCACTTTGTTTAAATATTTTATACTGCTAAAAATTAAACGTGTGAGGCACGGTCACACAGAGGTAGTGCTGTTGCCTCGCAGTAAGGGGCTGAGGTCCCGGGTGTTCGTGATCGTAGTTTGAATGTTCTCCTCGTGGATTTCTCCAAGGTGCTCCAGTGTCAAAAGAGATGCAGGTTAGATAAACTAGTGCTAAATTGTCTCTAGCATGTGTTGGTGTCTCTGTTTACCCCGCAATAATCTAGCACCCCGTCCCAGTGATTGTTCCTGTATTGTTGCCCGATGCTTGCAGGCTTTGGCTCCAGCGATCCTGCACAGAATAAGTGGGTTTGGGAAATGGATGGTTGGATTGCTCAAATAATTAAACATTTAAAATAAATATTTTCTGTGTTCTTCTATTCCATTCCATTCGAGCTACTGTGTCGCTGAGGTGTCACCTTTTGCCTGAGTGCACTCGGGTCCTAAATTGGGATCCTCTGGCGGTTCGTTGCGGGCTGTGTGCGGCTATGTGCCATATCAGCGTGTGCTCCCAACCTCCTCCTCCTCCTCCTTATAAGTTTTGAAGAATCCGTGTTTTATGCATACAACTGCACAGTCTCTCCCTTGGTGTTTACCATGGCAATGGAGATCATCATTTGAGCCTCAAAATGGGTCGTGGGTGGGCAACGAGTTGGCTCTTCTCTGCGCCTCCCTCCTCTCAGAGCCTACATGGATGACATTACCACCTTAACTACCACCGTCCCATGCGGCAGGAGATTGCTCAGAAAACTGGAGGAGAATATCAGTTGGGCCCGACTGAACGTAAACCCATCTAAGTCATGCAGCATCTCAGTGGTAAAGGGAGTGCTTGCTGACCAGAGGTTCTTCATTGGAGATGAGCCAATCCCCATAGTATCGGAACAGCCTGTAAAGAGCCTCGGAAGGTGCTATGATGCCAGCCTGAAAGACAGAGACCAGGTGAAACAACTGCGCAAGGACATTAATGCTGGTCTACGGTCCATCGACAGCACCCAGCTACCTGGTAAATTAAAGACCTGGTGCTTCCAGTTTGGTCTCCTACCCCGGCATTGTGGCCCCTTTCAGTTTATGAGGTCCCCATCTCAATAGTAGAGAAGCTGGAAAGAGGAGTCACAGCCTACATTAAAAAGTGGCTGGGGGTTCCGTGGAGCCTTACCACCATAGGCCTCTACGGAGACGGTGTCCTCAAGCTGCCCCTCATCAGCCTCACAGAGGAGTACAAGTGCACTAAAACACGACTGCCGATGACATTGAATGATTCTCAGGACAATGTGTTGAGGAGCAACGCACCAACCTTGGCTACTGCGCGAAAATGGAGTAGCAGCGGTAAAGGAGGCAATATCAGCTCTCAGATATGCTGACATTGTGGGGAATGTTCAGCATGGAAGAGGAGGCCTTGGCCTTATAACTAGCCACCCAGCCTGGAATAAAGCCACTGCTCAAGCACGGAGTAGGATGGTGGTGGAGGAAGTACGTCGTCAGGAGCAGGCTGCAAGGTGGGCGAATGCAGTCTCCCTTGGCAAACAGGGGCAGTGGACATGGTGGGACAGTGTCGAAAGAAGGAAGCTTAGCTGGAACGATGTGTGGGCCATGGAGACGACGAGTCTGAGCTTTACCATCACCATTACCATCCTGCCAACACCAACCAATCTCCATCAGTGGATTGGTGAAGATCCAGGGTGTGCCCTTTGCTCCAGGCCAGCCTCTCTCCGACATATAATCACAGGGTGTAAGACCAGTCTCACCCAAGGGCGATACACTTGGCACCACAACCAGGTCCTAAAGAGCCTTGCTTCCATAATGGAGGAAAAACGATCTTTCATCAATGCCCTTCCACAACCAATATCTAATCACCCATGGACGATTGCCTTTGTCCAAGAAGGGGCTACAGTTACCAGGAGCAACTCCACACCATTGGAAAGAGGCCAGATGTGCTTAGCACGCGACTGGAAACTGCTGGTAGATATTGGCCAACAGTTGGTGTTTCCTCTGGAGATTGCCTCTACTACTTTGAGACCTGACATGGTGCTCTGGTCCCCTTCCTTAAGGAAGGGTTACATTATCGACATTATCACCGTACCCTGGGAGGAGTCCGTGGATGAGGCATATGAGCGGAAATATCTACGCTATGCTGAATTGGCTGCTGAAGCGCAACATTGCGGCTGGACCATGGAGGTTCACCCAGTGGAAGTTGGATGCAGAGGGTTTGTGGCAACATCTACCAACAAACTGCTTAGAGACCTGGGAATTAGGGGCCAGAGACAGCGCACAGCCATCAAAGCTGCATCAGAGGCAGCGGAGAGAAGTAGCCAGTGGCTTTGGATGAAGAGGAATATCCCCTGTTGGGTCCCCAATTAACAAACTTAGGCTGCCATACATAGGTTCATGAGATGTCAGTCATTTGGCACCAAAGCGACTCTCATGACTAATTGGGAGTGGGACGCAAGCTTAGGGCTGATCGCCCTATAGCTGGCCGCCTCTGGTGAGGGTGTATAGTGTGAAAGGCTGAAACACCCCATGAGCCAGAGGAACACTACTGATGATGCGTCCCAATATTCTGGAAAACGTATCTAAGTCTACCATTCACCATTCACCGACAAGCGTAACTGAACCTATTGTACGTGCTTGCACAAGGATAGTAACATCTCGTTCTGTGTTTTGTAATCTTACTTTCACAGAGGAGTGTAATCCATGGATAAGTAGGAAGAAAGAAAATAGAAGGACCTGAACTGAGAGCTGGTATGTTTTGCTAGTTATAGTACGAGTACAATAAAGAATGAATGCCCAGAAGAACCTCCATTAAATTCTGTATCGTTGTCCCCGAACACCTCATGAATCCAACACTTGCACATTCTCAGCTACACCGGTGGGCTGTATCTGATACCCCTTTGTAAACCCTGGCACTTAGATATTTGTTACACCTGCTGTAAAGGTATTCTGCTTTGAACTAATTCAACAGTGTGACAAAACAACAACATTAGTGGTGTATGGCCACTAGCTGACAGCAGGTATATCCGCGTGTCTATTGAAACCTGTAACTAACCCGAGACAGCGGCCAAAAAATAAGAGCCTAGCAAATCAACAAACGTAGTGGAAAGCAAAGAACAGAAAAAAATGTAGGTTTTTTTTTTTTGTACTGCATCATTTACTTATTTAGCTGATGCCTTTATCCAAGGTGACTTACAACATTTATGATAACATTTCTCTAGTTTTTCCAATTGGAGCACAGGCAGGTCAAGTGACTTGCTTAGGGTCACACTGAGTTTCTAGAGGGATTTGAACTCTCAATCTTAACCACCTAAGCCTTAACCACCACATCATACTGCCTGAAAATTTACACATAGTTTGGCCCACTGAGGTCTTTGTGTCTGAAAAAGAGTAAATATGATGTGATGTACATGCTTATTCTCTTCATTGTATCACGTTCATCTATCCATTTTTCACGCCCACTTCTTCAAAACAGGGTTAAAAGGCAATTAGAGCCTTTCTCAGCAACTATCAGAAACTAGACAGGAACTGGACTGGGTGCCAGCCCGCCGCAACATGAACACGCACACACAAACACACACACACACACACACACACACACACATTAGTGGTCAATTTAGCAGCGCTCATTTAACATGTGTTTGGAATATGGAAAGAAACCCACATGTCCACAGTCAGAACGTGCAAACTATGTGTAGGGAATAAATGGATTGCAAACCTCCTTGTACCATCTCACTTTTCTCTTTTTTCGTCATTGGAATGCATCTGTCGTTTATATAGTGTTCATTTCAAAAACAATACATGTCTGATTTTGTGTTTATTTATATACTTAGTTGCATTTTGGTATTAGGTTATGATATCATGTTTACTTTGTAATACTTTTCACAACCATCTTCATCCCACCAAAGGCCTAATAATGAAAACATATAATGTTATTCCAAATCAACTGCTTTTTAATCTAACGATAATGCAACTTGTATGCGTGTTTGGTGGCGTCGTTAACTAAGTAGTACTTGTTTATTCGTAAAGTGGCCGCTGTACAAAGATCTCATAGGTTACGTATACATGCCACATATTGATCATGAATCGCCAAGCTTAATCGTTTTCAGAAAATTCCGCCCAAATTCAGAAACAGAACTGAAGTCCATGTAAACTAAGTGCAACATAGCAAACCCCTATTGTATTTACAGTAAATACATTTTCTTCAGTAAGTAATGTTAACGTTAGATCTGTTAGGAGTCCTTGAATTGGATATTCCAGTAATTTAATCAAGTCCAGTTATTATCGTAAGCCATTTAGCATTTTCATATGGCATTCCAAAATCTTAAGTAAGATATTTACATTTTTTTTCACATTTTGATGCATTTTATAGTTATGTTTATGAGTTCACATTGTTTTAAAATTTCGGATGTTATTGCATTTCTCCCCAAACCCAAATACACATATTTCAAACATTTGTTCTCTTTAAATTCTAAAGGTCTACTGCAGCTGTAAAGTTTGATCTCCCTGACGTGAAACATGTCTATAATAGAGTTTCTTAGTGGACGAGGTGTCTCCCAGGATGCCCTGACTCTAATTGAGGAACAAAAGGTACGTGATAATAGAGATCAGATTGGAGCCATTTAGTTTTATTTGTAAAGCTAAATCTGAAGTCAAAGTAAACTGGTACCTGCATACCAATTTAATGCTCCTTTAAAAAGAAAAAAAGAACAAAATGTATTTTTTAAAATGTTGTCTGAACCCATCATTGCAGTACTTCTAAACAGAACAGCTTCTTGATGATATGCCGGGGTGGATTCAATTAGATCCTACAAGAGATTGCCTTGCTATTTATATTTAAATTTACAATATAATGTGCATAGCCTGATATAAAGGATTGACACATATCCTTTTTTGAAGTGTTATTTTACAAGGCAGTTATGTTCTTATTCTGTATTTAATATACTTATGAATTACTTAGCATTAATGTTTTTATTTTGTCTCACAGATTGACCGAGATGTTGTCTTGCTCATGGATGATTCAACACTGTCCAATTACATTGCCTCCTATGGAGACAGACTTGCACTTTTCAATTTCTGCAGAAATCAAAATACCACCACAATACAAAAAATCTGGCCTTCTTCAGCAGCTCTGTGAAAAAATGAAGTTAAGGAAGGAAAACAATGGAAGTGAAGAGACACCTAAATATTCTCAATCTCGTTCCAACCAAGGCAAAAAACACGCGTCGCAGAAGTTAGGGTGGATACACAGTAACAAGGGGGAAACTAAACAGGTCAGAGCAAAACAAGGCAGGGGCACATGAAAGATGTTCATGCCAATCAGTGCTGGATTCACTGAAATCCTGAAAGAGGCATGGGGTCTTTTTTTCCCTGATGGTGTCTCAAGTAAATGGCATGAATCCGAATTCATATTTGATATCTGGGACTTCAAACCATATCATAATTGGTTTAATATATGACACCGTCAAACTACAAAAGCTGCGTTTCTACCTTGCCACAAAAACAAAGGAGCAGTCAGATGTTGAAACCAGTACTAGTGATCTTGAGGACTGAACTGATTCCAGGCAGACTACTACTGAGGATTGTGACCCTCAGGATGTTCCTGATGTTTTTATAGTTTATGATCAAAACCAAGTCAGTCCAAATCAAACACTCAGTACAGATCAATATGACATCCATTATCAGATGATGGAGGAAAGTGATATTGTTTACCAAATACATGTTTCTGTAAATAATGTATCTGATCCTGAAATGACATTTGGCCTATGTACAGATCTTGGAGATCACCTAAATAACACAGAAATTTATGAGGCTGAATCCAATGAAAACATGAAATGGTTAAAAATAATAACTATACGCTATGTAAACTGCATCAGTGACATGATTGAACCCTTTTC
Organism: Polypterus bichir lapradei; assembly: GCA_026402145.1. NCBI lineage: Eukaryota > Metazoa > Chordata > Cladistia > Polypteriformes > Polypteridae > Polypterus > Polypterus bichir. The sequence continues at coordinate 204,930,935 of JANRMT010062791.1, forward strand.
TGACCCAAAGACTTTGACCAGACCACGTGACACTGGACAGGTTACTTCCAGATAACTCTTTAGAGGCTGGTTGTGGATCAGGGCTTGTTAGAGATGTGTACTGCAGTGGTTCTCAACCTGTGGGGCAGGCCCCCCTAGGGGGGCACGAAGTAACAAAAAGGGGGGCACGAAGATGTGAAAAAAAGAAAAAAAAACATCTGTTGAAACCAAAACAAATTAACTTAAACTACATTCTGATACTAGAACAATAAATATAGAGTTAGATAAATGTCAATAAAAGTTAAGTAGGTATTATAAAATATGCATCTACTTTAAAAAAAAATGTTAGGGGGGGCGCAATTAAAACTGTTATGAAAACTCGGGTCGCAAATACTTAAAGGTTGAGAAACGCTGGCATAACCTGTCTTGATCTGTGCTGCAAACATCAGGGTGCTATATAACCTAACATCTGATTAGTCTTTGTGAGGAATGGCCAGGTTACCTCCACATTGGAAGGACCAGGGGAGAGAAAGCATGCTCAGGGCATTACCTCCCTACAATTGCTCAATGGCAGCCCCTGTTGAAGCAGGCAGGCATGGGCACCCTCAGCCCCAAAGAAGGAACTTGAAGTCTCCAGACAGGCAGCAGAATCAAGCTGGATTGACTTTATTCAGGTGACTTGAGCCCCAAGCATTCCGTAAGCTTCAATTCCCATCACAAAATATTCCCTCTTCCCACAATTTCCCATCATCTGCTTTACAGGGTTTCTCATGATAATGACTTTGTTCAGCACCTTTTCAGATAACAATCACTAGGTGGTGCAGACCTTCTCATAACAATATCCTGCCATCATAAACATTCTCATAACAATTTACCCTTCACTGTCTGTTTCTTCACTAAAATCTCTTTGGCTCAAAAGATGCATTTGCCACTTGGAGGTGAGCGTCACCTAATCACTCCTCCTTAATCCTAAACTGTTAAAGATTGAGGGCCTTTGGTTAATTAGTTCACACCACTACTTTGGACTCAGTAGAACCCACCAGTGAAAACTGGACTGCTTAATTAATAATTCAATGAATGTTTACTTGTTGCACTGGCATCTCTTAAGGCTGACATGATAGACAGCTGTGCCAGTTAGGTGGCAGCATGCAGCTTCACTGATAAGGGCTAAACTGCACACAGCTTGGCGTGGTGCTTCTTGACTATTTGAAATAAAAGTACAGGCCCTTAACAATTAATTCTTACATAGTTTAAAACTGGCTTAATATACTCTTCTGTAACTTTATTGATATTGTTGCTGTTATTATTATCATTATTATTATTATTCGTAAAGAGGCACAGACATATAAACTTAAATCTTTCTTTATCCTACATGTATACGCACTAATATGAAATCTTACCCACAGTGTTCCGATAATTAAGCTTTGAATGCTTAGAGAAACTTTGTTTAATCTGTCATATCAGGCAGAAGGCCCAGCACCTGCGTTCCTAAAACAAAATCCTCGCTGCTCGTCAACTCACCTCCACTTTGATTCATAGAAATTTAAATCAAAGCAAGTAAAATGGCAGGCAGGCATCTCTTTTGTGCTATAATCAATGGTGGCCTTTCTTAATGAACTCCTTCATTATCTAAGACTAACTGCAACCCTTACTATACTAACGAGCACCAGGATGTAATGCTTATTTTCATATATGCTAATGATTCTCTTTGAATATATGCAGATCATTAACTTTAAGAATACTGTATACTGTTTTATACCCCCAGCTTGCAGCAGCACCACGGTTCTTTGACTCTGCCCTTTTGGGTGCCATGGGTGTCACCGGCGGGTGCTGTAGGGACTCAGGAGCTCTACTTCAAGGGGTTTCAGCCTTACCTGGAAGTACTCCTGGGCCAAGCCTTCAGGACACCAGAAGTACACTTCCAGAGATTACTTAAAAGGAGCTGCCTGCCACTGCTCCGGGAGCCAGAGAGGGGAGGAAGAGTCATTAAGCTTGATGAAGGAGGAAAGGGAGAAGGGAGAAGGAAAAGCATCACCAGTGTGCTGTATTGGTGCTTTATACTGTGCATGTTGTGTGGGAAATGATTGGGAAGAGTTTCCCATGGCAAAATAAAAGCTTGGATGTTGAACTGAACTTGCGTCTGCATCTGTCTGTGACGGGTTGGGGAGCTGCAGCACTCCCTGCAGGCCGCACCTTCTAGTTCACTTCTGTACATTGCTGAAGACCTTTATTTCTTTCTTTTCAAATTGTCATTCCATACAAATTTTGCTGTATTGCATTCTTAAGGGTGCCAGTCTCATGTTTTGTGTATTTATTTCTAGATGTATTACAATTCCACTGTTTTGGTGGTTCAAAAAGACTTTAGAACAGCCTTAGAATTTTAGGTCAGTTCTTTCATTTGGTAGTACAGCATTAACGTGGCTCTTATGAATCTTCAAAATTCAGATTATATTTAAAACTGTGATAATCTTTACCAACTGCTGCTGCTTCTTTTATATTCATGTTTTAGTGACACAGCACCAGAACATCAAATTTGACTTTGCTGATGGACTTCATTCAGTTTTTAGCTCGGTAGTGTCAGATATCACCGAGTGAAGAGATGGCCAGGTCAACTGACCTCAGCCTCTAAGAGGATCACTCCATGGGACACATGAGCAAACCAGAGCTTCATTGCTTTGGGGATCACTAATTGTGGTTTGTTTTATTAAATGGATATATGTATTGTGTGGTTATTTTGATCACTTTTAGCCAAAGTTGAAGTGTTTCAGTATTGCTGTGTATTACCCTGACACACGTGTACAAACAGTATATGTTGTGACAGATTGGGGCTTTGTCTTCCCCTTGAACCCTCGGATCAAATGTCAGACACCAGGTAAAAATCCAAAGTTTGCATTTATTATAATAATAATGTGCACAAAGCACGCTCCTCTCCACAATTCTCATATAAATAAACACAAACAATAATCCTCCTCTCCCAGACGCATTGCCACCCTGCCACCCAGCTCAGCTCCTTGTCTGGGAGTTCCCAGAGTCCTTTTATAGTTCCTGACCCGGAAGTGTTTCCCATCATTCAGTCCATGATTCCTTATTACTTCCGGGTCAGATAAAAAGTCCTTTTCTTCACCCCAGAAGTACGTCACTTCTGCTGTCGTTTTGCCTATGACACACTTCCGGGTTATAGGGCACAAACGACTCTCTGGGCCTTCCTGTACTAGGATTTGTTCTGAAACCCGACTGAAACTTATCATGAATTGCAGGTTTATTGAGGTGATCATTAAGCTGCATAATGACTGCCTTTTCTAGAATTTTACTTAAGAAAGGCTGGTTAGAAATCGGACTAAAATTTTCAAAAGCAGAGTAGTCAAGATTATTTTTCTTGAGCAGGGGTTTAACTACAGCAGTCTTAAGACAGTCTGGGAAGACCCCCGTATCTAATGACGAGTTTACTATGTCAAGAACTCTCAATCTGGACGCCCGATACTTTGAAAAAACTCCACACAGGTGGAGGGTCTCAGTTGAGAAATTATTTTATATAAATCAGGTAAATCTATCCTGGTGAAATAATTTAATTTGTTTATAATGGAGTACCAGGGTTTAAGAGGATCAGTATTGGGAGATGTACTATATTATTTCTAAAATCATTAATTTTTTGATTAAAAAATACAGCAAAAGCCTTACAAGTTTCACTGGAAGTATTCTGGAGGCATCCCATCGAGTGACCTGAGTTTAGCAGACGATCAATCATAGAGAATAATAACTCTGGGATTACTAGCATTGTTATTTATAATTCTAGAGAATAGAGATAATACTAGAAACTGAGAAACTCCATGAATAGCAATGGCAAGATACTCAAAGGACTTGAATTTACCAAAACTGACATCTTTACACTTTAACCGGCTCGAGTAAATGTTTGCTAAACCGTCGCCTTTCTTACCTTGGCAATCCACATGAGCAAAGCTGTAATTTGGAGGTGCAGATTCGATTAAAACAGCCGCACCATCTGAGCTAAGCCACGTTTCACTTAGTGCAATAAAATCAATTTTCCTATCACTAATAAGATCGTTGATGGAAAACGTCTTCTTGGTTAAAGCTCTAACATTTAATAAAGCCATATTTAATGTTTCAGTAGAGCAGAACTGAATTGTATGTGCGTTATGGGTATTTGAGATAGAAATTAAGTTATTTTTATTAGTGCCACTCTGTGCATATTTTTTATTTAATCTATAATCTATTTTAACGGTTTTAATACATTGTTCATCAAGATGTGTATTTGTAATTAAGTTATTCGTATTTATGCTGCACTGCCTAGTTTTTTTTACATGCATTAAGATTAGTTATTACAGTATTAATACAGTGCACTTTGGAGGAATATTTTGTTACCGAATTATTACATCCTAGCAAGGCATTATGGAAAGGGTTAGGAGTAAAAATAGACAGAAAAGAAAAGATATAAGAGAATTAAAGATGCTTGGGGCCAACCTTGTATAATCTAATGCTCGTTATTTGAAGCTAAAATATGTGGAAAATATAAAACAAGTCATTCTGGTTTCTTCAATTAGATGGACTGCCCAAAATTGAGCCTCTTCAATTTAAGATGGAATCTGGGAGGAAGAGGCAGGTGGAGAGGCAACAAAACCTGGGACAGGCACATTTGGAGGTCACGTTGGAGAGTGACATGAGCTTGTCCACGTACCTCCACCTTGGCGAGCTTGGTGCATTGTTTGCCCACCTCGACTTTTAGTGTCCGTATTTCCTCAGCCATAGCTTGCTGGGGTTCTGACATTCTTTGATAATGTAATCCTGCCGACTACACCACTGTAAGAACAGACACAAAAGAATTAAAGATGTTTAGGGCACCTTGAAGGCCAACCCCATATATTTTAATGCTCGTTAAACAAAAACAAAATGCGTGGGAAAGGCAAAATGAGTCGTTCTGACTTCTTCAATCAGATGGATTGCCCCAAATTGAACCTCTTCCGTTTAAGATGGATTCTGGGAAGGTGAGGAGGGTTCAGGTGGTCCAACACCGGCAGTGATCTCATTAAAGTAGCAGTGTCAATTTTCCTTTCTACAGCGGGAGGAAAGACATCATTATTAGTCAGTGCCCGCTCATGTCTTGGTGGAATACTACAACTATTTAAGCCCTTAAGCTGTTCCCCAAGCACACATGTGTGACACCTGGATGAGCGCAGACCAAAGTTGCCATGTGAACTGAGCAAAACAAAGCAGAAAATGTGCGATCAGGTCCTACATCACTCAGTTTATCAGCATGGTTAGTATTTTATCTAAATGCATAAGGCCTCAGAAAAGCAAACAATCCATTTGGTTGTGAAATGTTGATTTTGGGAAAAGCACCGAAGCCCAAGTGAAAGGTTGAAAAACACTGGTTACATGTCGCTGGAGTCACTTGTGCAGATCTCCTTACTTACCTTTCAGCCTCATATTAGCTCACTCAGTCACTAAAGTGCATTTTCTATCTCCACATCATTGCTCACCTCTCTCCCTTTACTTAAAAATGAAGCTGCTGAAACTCGGGTTCTTGCTTTCATGATTTCTTGAGTTGATTTTTAGAATTCCTTATTCACTGGTCGTCCAGCTAAAGGACTCAATAGACTCGAGTCTACTCAGGACTCAGCTGTTAAAATTCTAACTTACACTCTCTGTAATAATTCTGATAGACTTGAAGAGGTAAAGGTGATTGAACCATTAGGATCACGTGATGTCACTGTCATACATTTCGCTGTGTTTTGGCAGAATGCATATTCAAAAACAAACACAGGTACAGGGCAAACTTTGAGCAGATGTAGCTAAACCCAATAAAGATAAACGTGGTTTAAACGTGTAGAAAGTTAAGAAGATATGGAGCAGGTTTAAAAGCGTTTTACAAATAAGGCAGGACAAGATGATCACAAAATTGAGAAACTGTAAGAAATTAAAGGGAACTCCATAGTGGAGAAATAAGGAAGTAAAATGAAGTTACAAAAGAATGAATAGCTGTATAAGGTGTGTGTAACAAGTAAGTCTAGTGGTTACCCTATGACAGCAAAGAATAAAATATCATATTGGGAAGGTTAAAAGACAATTGGAGGAGAATACTACAGAAAAGGCAAAAGACGACCCAAAAAGAGTCTTTCAAAATTTTAGCAGTAAATGCACTGTCAAGGAGGAGCTGAGGAGTATTTGGAAGAGTAAAGGTGAGCCAGTTTAGAAGGACAGTGAAACCGTAAATGCTTTGAATTAGAACCTTATCGAATGTTATAAGTGTGATGTCAAAAACCTTCACCCAAGTAAGAGGGCCTACTAAGAAGATTAATAGTGATTTGGAAACAATAGAGGGAGATGTGCTGCTTAGATACAAGATACAAGACGTTTAGTGTCATATACACAGTAAAAACACATGTTAAAACCATGTAATGAAATTCTTACTTTGCTTGCTCGCCTTCATATTGTTTCCTTAGGAGGCATTAGCTCTCCGGAAATGTTTTCTTTTGAAATTTTGGCATGTTAAGTAACCGAAAAATATAGAAATATGACAGAAAAGGCAATATCCCTCCCATCGTGATTACAGCGGTACAAACATCACATGAGAGACAAAGATATACTGTAGCTTACTTTACTGATGGTTTTTACGCGGTTACAGACGGGAAGCTTATGACAGACTTTATCAAGGTGTGGGAGTCTTGATCTACGCCGTCTGCCATCTTTCGTCACCACGTTGAAAGGGTTTTCCGGACGGATGACATAATCTTCCGCCCGACAGCTTCAAAGGGTTTGACTACTTGTTCCATGTATTTATACTGTCTTCTCCACGTGCAGGGCCCTCTCTGGTCTCCAAACAAGGACAGTAAACTTAAACCCCACCTCCAACAAGAATAGCACAATGCTCACACTGCAGTTTGTCCCATTCTCCAAACTGCTAGTCTAATGGTTTCAAAATGCAGCCTAGTCCCTGTGTACCTTACTTGGTCTGCCTGTATGAATGGATCCATAACAGTGTGTGTGCATAGAGACAGTGACAATAACCTTAATATTATAACAAACTGAGTATAACACAGAGAGGCTGAGAGACACGGCACAGATCAGTCACCGGCACACAGACACAGACGAGACACTCCAAGGTGAGCAGTGCACGTATCAAGGTTGGCATTAAAGATCCTCTTGAGTGCTGAGGCAACAAAAAGCAGTGGGATAAACACATCTGGACCTGCTGTTGAAAAAACATTTGCTTTTAACAGCGGCATCCCTCCCTCATAAACACATTGTTCAAGGTCCGGATAGGCGATCAGTAAAAAGTTGTCTTAGTCACAGCACAGTGCAATAATAAAACATTTTCTAAAACATACAGATGTCCAGTCTATATCATTCCTAAGCAATCATCCAGTTATAGAGGCACAATCCCAGTTACTAACACATTTACCGTGTAGCCTGCCCCCAACACTCAAAGTAAGAACACATTCCACTTGATTAATATTTAAAAATTTAAACCGCTAAAACTGCCATCAACAACTACAATAACAGTTGAAATCATCACTCAAATAATTTGTTCTGTTATAAACATTAAAAAAGATGCCCATTTCCATTTGATATATCCTTAGTAGGGGTGTGTGCATCTTGGCCGGCTATGGCAATCCAACCCCACTTCGATAACTCGCCTTGCTCGCTCTCAGTCTACGGTGGAATTTGCTGTTAAATGAAGAAAAAAAAAAAAAACAGACTCTTTTGGGTGACAATTCACAATGGGTGGACGTGGGACTCGAACCCACACAAGCCTTATTATGGAGCAGCAACACTACCACTGCACCACTACTGTTTTTAACAGAGTAAATGTATATAATGTATGGTTTTTTTTATGTATGTATACAATACAATACAGTTTATTTTTGTATAGCCCAACATCACACAGGAAGTGCCGCAATGGGCTTTAACAGGCCCTGCCTCTTGACAACCCCCCAGCCTTGACTCTCTGAGAAGACAAGAAAAAAAAACCCAGTAGGGAAAAATGGAAGAAACCTTGGAAAAGGCAGTTCAAAGAGAGACCCCTTTCCAGGTAGGTTGGGCGTGCAGTGGGTGTCAAAAGAAGGGGGTCAATACAATACAATACACAGAACAGAACAGAACAAATCCTCAATACAGCATAAAAATAAAAATTTTAGAAGTACGGAGCAGAATTTACCAGTAGATGATATCACATAATAAGATTTGGATATTTTTAGAGTCCTGGAGACCTCATCCATCAAGCTGCCTGCCCCATTTGGCCATTCCACGGCTGAAACAGTGCTGGGCCAGGCAATCCAATGAAAGGACCCCTCTTTCCCATGATTCCTGCGGTCCTCTATCAGGGATGACATTTACATAGGCAGGTAAAACAACTTGGCAGGTGTGCTGTGGCACCAAGTTTGAGTACCGAGAAGAGAAACAAAATAGGTGAGAGTTAGTATTCAATTATAACTGTCGTGTTACTTATGTTTTAGTGCTAATGACTAACAACAGAGATGCAGTCTGTACAGTTAATCAGCAGCTCTAGTCACGGTGTGCTAAACTGAAGTTGTGAGTCTTCAGCCGGGATTTAAAGGCTGAGACCAAAGGGGCATCTCTTATAGTAGCAGGAAGACCAATCCACAGTTTAGGGGCCCTGTAACTAAAAGCTCGACCTCCCACTGTTATTTTATAAATCCTTGGAATCACAAGCAGTTCGGCATCTTGAGATCTTAATGTGCGCTTTGGTTTCATAAGTCATAAGTTCAGACAAGTAAGCCAGACCTTGGCCATTTAATGCTTTATATGTTAAAAGGAGGATTTTGAAATCTGCCCTAAACTTAACTGGGAGCCAGTGTAAGGATTTAAGAACTGGAGTTGTGTTCGTATTTTCTTGTTCTTGTAATAACTCTTGCAGCCGCATTTTGGATTAACTGGAGGCTGTATAAAGAACAGTTTGAACAGCCAGTGAACACCACATTGCAGTAGTCAATCCTACTAGAGATAAATGCATGAATTAATTTCTCAGAATCCTGTTTATTTAGAAAGCGCCTTAATTTCCTAACATTTTTAAGATGGAAGAAACATGTTTTGGACAACTTTGTAATATGTGCTTTAAATGACATGCTAGAATCAAAGATAACTCCTAGATTGCGGGCTGATTCAGTAAAATGAATTGGGATTCCAACTGAGTTAAATGACGAGTAAATATTGCTGTGATCAGCGTCATTCCCTCCAACAATTAACATCTCTGTTTTATCTGTATTTAAAGACAAGTAGTTCTCATTCATCCACTCCTTTAATTCGCTAACACAACTAATTAAAGACAACATCGGAGAAACTTCATTTGATTTAAATGAAAGGTATAACTGGGTGTCATTTGCATACGAGTGAAAATTAGCATTTTATTTCCTAATGAGAGATCCCAGTGGAAGCATGTAAAGTGTATGTGTGTGTATATAATGAAGACAAAAACAATTATATATAGTTGTATACTATATGACATACGCTCAGTGTTGCATGAAAACGTTGCAAGAGGTGAAGAATGGATATTTATGAGAGTATTATAGTGAGAGAGGTTTCGTCACCCATATTACTAAAGCTCTTCTTTGCAGCATTATGCATTCTACAAGTTGGAAATTTATAGTTTAATTTTTTGCCACTAAGTATTATCGGGCACATTCATTTAACATGTATTGATCATCCACAAACATTCATTTCACCTGGGAATTCTGTCGAGTTTCTGAACTGTGTTGATGCCATATGTACTTCAAACGGGAGCTCGATGAATAATATTTTGAAGCACTAAGCAGACATGCGCACTGGGATTGCATCATGACACGCGCTACCAAGCACCAACTAGACATGCACACTGGGTTGACACGGGCTTTGAAGCTTCGAGCAGACATGCACACTGGGAGTGCATCATAAGAAACGCTTCGAAGACTGAAGCAGACACGTGCACTAGTTATTGAATCTTTGTGAAGCCTTTAACACACTCGAAGGCATTGACCTTTATATTTTTAGGGTATATCTGGCACTTAATTCTCTAGCTATATTTTGTAATTCGTATTGACACTACACACTTCAGTTGATATAGTTAAGTGACGGCCTGAATCTACAATACAGGTAGTTGCTGAGAATTCATTATTGTTATTGTGGATTGCTGTGATTTCAAATACATATTGTCATATATCAACTTTATATATATTGTAGTCCCCGGCCGGGGCTGGAGCCCGGCCGGGACGCCCAGCAGGACGTGAGGAGGGCTTGTGCCTCCTCCAGACCGTGAGGGGGCGTCCGTCCTGGTTCTGTTGGGGACCGGGGGTCGAGGGCATGGAAGCCCTACCCTGTAGGGGCCCGTAGTCACCGCCAGGCGGCGCCCCGATGCCGGTTTATCCCGTGTGGTCCTCGGCCAGGGCTGGAGCCCGGTCGGGACGCCTTGGAGGACCGGAGGAGGGCGTGTGCCTTCTCCAGACCGAGTGGGGGCGTCCGTCCTGGTTATGCAGGGGGCATCGGGTACAGGGCTTGGAAGCCCAGCCCTGTAGGGACCCGTGGCCACCGCCAGGCGGCGCCCCAGTGCCTAATTATCCCGGGGAAGACGACAGGGGATACACGGACGGCTTCCGGGTGCGCAGCCGGCACTTCCGCCACACAGGGGTGTGGCCAGCGTTAAGTGCTGGGAAGCAGCTGGAGCCCATCCGGGTCCCCATAAAAGGGGCCGCCTCTCTCCAGTCAGAAGGTGGAAGTCGGGAGGTAGCAGACTGAGCTGGAGAGAAAGGACGGGAGGCGGCCAGGAAGGCATAAGGACTGTGAGCCCTGGACATTGGGGGAATCGGTGCTGGAGGCACTGGGGTTGTGAGTGCACGTGATCAGGACTTTGTATATATTATAAATAAACGGTGTGTGGGTGCAAAAATGTTGTCCGTCTGTCTGTGCCGGGGCCAGCGTTCACAATATATATAAAAAGATTAGATATATCATGCAACCTTTTTATGGAATGCTTAATTTTGTTCAAAACCGTACGTCAAATAGTATACATGTATAAATATAATTTTTCGCTTTCATTAGGAGAATACAACAATGATACTCTCGTGTCAATTAAACCAATTTAACGTGTATATGTCAAACAACATAGTTCTACATTTGCCGCAGTAAGAACAGTAGTAGTAGTTCAGTTGTGCGTAGCTCGTTAATTATCCCGATTAGGTGGCTCAATGGTATTGCAACTGTTTCTCAGTAAAAACACCAGGGGTTCACGTTGTTGATCCTCCTCTTGTGAAAGGTTTTTTTTTCAATTCCTCCATTTAACAAAAATTTCGAAGTTCGAGGGAAGGTTGGGCCGCCGTAGTTGGCCAGGGGGTACATGTCCCTAATTATATTGTGCATGTAAAGAGTTTCACTGTAAAATGTAATAAGCTTCATATTTGTGTATTTGGAGACCCTGGTGTCATACTGAATTTGTATTGTACAAAAACAAACTACTGTCCAGCACGCCTAAATGTGTCTTTTTGTTTCTGATTGCTATACGGTACTTCCAACTTGGGACAATTCGCTATAAACAGTTTCAGCCAACCAGCGCCTTCTAAACATGCAGAACGACAGTGTGAACCTTTATTGTTGCGGCGCAGCATCTTCGTTTCAGTCAGTCATTGTCCTGTTAGACTATTTACTGTTAAGTGCTGCTTGAGCTACCGTTTAGAGTACAACAGGTGGCCTACCTAGTTCTTAAATTGATATCGAAATGCACACACAAGCCTCTTAAAATATTTATTGAAATGCCTATGTTTACAGTGTCCGTTTTAGTAAGTCATAGTTTTTACTTGTTCCCATTATTTGAAATTATAATTTCTCAGTGTCACATATTATTCGTTACCACTCGCGAGTCTCGCATCATTGAGATTCTATTTTATATTGTAGCGACCTCTGCACCAGGCTCGAAAAAAAAGAGGAAGTTAAAAAAACAGATAGACGTGGTAAAGTCTCTCAAAAATGTTACTTGAACAGTCAAGAAGAAAACGCTGACCTCTGAAAACCCCAAAAACACAACCTTCTAGCACCCTCTCCAACCCCTCCTCTCATCCCGGGTCCCGCCCCCTCACCGCATCAATGAATACTCCACTGTCAGTCTTCCGTGCTGTACTCCGCCCTCCCTGAGTCGGACGTAACATTATGGAAAATAAAATTAGTATATTCATGTATTACCATAAATAAATATAGAAAAATATGTAAGCATTAACTTTAGTGAAAATATTAATGCAAGTCAGGCCTGCTAAATGAATGGTTAAATAAAGGCACATGCCATATTTCTTTTTTAATTAAAACTTAGCTCTTGCCACCAATATAAACTAGCTCGAAGACCAAGGAAGGGAAATGATAAGAAAAGACAGCCCAAGGGTGGAAAAGGGGGAACGTCTCCAAGCTCAAGGCCGACTAGAAAATAAGCGAAGCAGAAGGGTAGAGACCAATAACAAAAGATAAAAATAATAGTGGTTATTATGAAAGAATGTGACAGGCCAGCTACAGAAAAAGGAGTCAGGATGAGCAGTGAATGAGCTGTTTTGAGCGAGGTCAGAGTGATAAGAAATGATAATATAAACTGTGATTTTTGAACTATTCGGGGCTCAGTTCGATTTGGCCTAATTGGGATGAGTCCGTGTTATTGTTTTATTGCAATAAAGCTAATTACTCTGCTAGCCTATTCTTTGAATCTTTTAGCCTTCATATAAAATTAGACTCTTCAGCATATTTTTCGCTTTAACAACTGTCACACACACAAAAAAAGAAAAGACTTCAATCTGGCCGGGATGCTACAATATTCTGTATAACCAAACTTTTTAAAAGGAGCATTAATTGAACTGACTATAGCAGACTTGTCATCTTCTTAAAATGACTTTATTGATTTGATATTGACAATTAATCATAACGTCAAAAATCAAGGAGGATATGAGTTTGCATGGACTGCACTGTTTCTTTTTTTTGTGACATTGCATCAGTAGAGAGTGCGTGACGTTAACAATGCATTCTGTCCTAAATGACAGCGCACACGCTTTTTTAGATTTCCTAAAGGCCAATGTGTCTCAGTTTTCTCATTAATATATTTTGACAGTGTATTTTAGTGAGAATGATTATAAACATATTACCCATGTTCATTTCCCATGTAGATATGTAATGTTTGGTGAGTATAAATAAAAATAACGACACATATAATAGTTATGTTGCATTGTTTATGATTAACAAAATTCATCGTTTATCTGAACTGTCCTACTTATACGGTCGATTTATTCCACTTCTGAAGATGTACATTGTCGGTATTCTCCATTGCATTTGCCCCCCAGTGTAACGTGTGCCAGTCCAACTGAGGGGTGGCAGACGAGCTCACGTAATGGGTGACAAGGCACATCCTCACCCTGACGCCATGCAGGCTCATGTCATGAATATTCCCATGTTGTACTTTTTCTTGCTCCTGCCAGTTTACTATTATTATTGGACACGCATGTAGAGGAAATGTGTGTCGTATTTTATGTCTATGAAAGGAAGGACGGTAAAGCCTTGAATGAAACTCAGTGTTGATGCTTTGGGTAACAAGACAGGTAAGGAGCAGGAACAGTGACTGCGGGGGATTTGGGAACCTGGAAGATGGTTTAAGAATACAGAAACGACAAAAGCTTAGTCTTTCAAGAATTCTATTTACATCAATGATTTACTCTGTTGTGCTGCAGTTCGGAAGATTACTTATTTACCCCCCCAGCACAGCCTTTGATAAGATGCATTCAGAAGGAAAGGATGTTGCTGACAAAGTCAGGTGCTTTTTTGAAAGTTTGGCTCCAGATGTGCTTATCCAGCTGCTCCTTCTTGTCAGTACTTGAGTGATCTTTATGTTCACCTCTGGATGAATTTGCAAAGTTTCTTTGCAACTTTGATGTCTCATTAATGCAGAAATCCCGAGGCTTTCCTTAAATTTCCCACCCAAAATTACAGCAGCACAGATGAGCAGAGAGCTGAGGATACTTCGTGCCAGCAAAGCAGCGGGTCCAAATGGAGTATCGCCATGACTGCTGAAGGCCTGTGTGTTGGAGCTGGGGAGTCCTCTATAGTGCATCTTCAACATGAGCCTGGAACAAGACTTTGGAAAACATCTTGTATCACCCCAGTCCCAAAGTTATCACATCCTAGTGAGCTGAATGATTTCCGCCCTGTCGCTCTGACGTCACATGTGATGTAAACCATTGAGTGGCTGGTGCATCACCACCTGAGTCCCAAGGTCCACCACACCCTCGACCCTCTGCAGTTCGCATACCAGGAGAAAGTGGGAGCAGAGGATTCCATCCTCTACATGCTACACTGATCCCTCTCCCACTGGGACAGAGGCAGTGGTGCTGTAAGAATTATGTTTCTGGATTTCTCTAGCGCCTTCAACACCATCCAACCACTGCTCCTTAGGGACAAGCTGACAGAGACGGGAGTAGACTCAAACCTGGTGGCATGGATCGTGGACCATCTTACAGACAGACCTCAGAATGTGCGTCTCAGGAACTGCAGGTCTGACATTGTGGTCAGCAACACAGGAGCGCCGCAGGGGACTGTGCTTTCTCTGCTCCTGTTCAGTCTATATACATCGGACTTCCAATACAACTCGGAGTCCTGCCACTTTCAAAAGTTCGCTGATGACACTACTATCATGGGCTGCATCAGGAGTGGGCAGGAGGAGGAGTATATGAACCTAATCAAGGACTTTGTTAAATGGTGTGTCTCAAACCACTTACACCTGAACACCAGAAAAACCAAGGAGCTGGTGGTGGATTTTAGGAGACACAGGCCCCTCATGGACCCTGTGATCATCAGAGGCGACTGTGTGCAGAGGGTGCAGACCTATAAATACCTCGGAGTTCAGCTGGATGATAAACTGGACTGGACTGCCAATACTGATGCTCTGTGCAAGAGAGGACAGAGCTGACTATACTTCCTTAGAAGGCTGGCATCCTTCAACATCTGCAATAAGATGCTGCAGATATTTTATCAGACGGTTGTGGCGAGCGCCCCTCTTCTACACGGTGGTGAGGTGCGGAGGCAGCATAAAGAAGGACGCCTCACACCTGGACAAACTGGTGAGGAAGGCAGGCTCTATTGTAGGCATGGAGCTGGACAGTTTTACATCTGTGGCAGAGCGACGGGCGCTGAGTAGACTCCTGTCAATCATGGAGAATCCACTGCATCCACTGAACAGGATCATCTCCAGATAGAGGAGCAGCTTCAGCGAGAGACTGCTGTCACCGTCCTGCTCCACTGACAGACTGAGGAGATCGTTCCTCCCCCACACTATGTGACTCTTCAATTCCACCCGGGGGGGGGGTAAACGTTAACATTATACAAAGTTATTGACTCTTTTACCTGAGTTTTTATCACTCTTTAATTTAATATTGTTCTTTATCAGTATGCTGCTGCTGGAGTATGGAAATTTCCCCTTGGGATTAATAAAGCATCTATCTATCTATCTATCTATCTATCTATCTATCTATCTATCTATC
>JANRMT010062791.1:204946426-204971984 GCA_026402145.1 Polypterus bichir lapradei
CTATCTATCTATCTATCTATCTATCTATCTATCTATCTATCTATCTAAAGTGTCAGCAGGCATTTTTTGTTGCTTTACACATGTATTTTTTGATCATGCCCTTGCCGATCAAACAGAGGAAACTCTGCAATCTACTTGTAACTTTACATTGTAGGAAGATAAGTAAATACTTCGAGGTAGATAACGTTCCACCTGCCTTTTATATAAGTAACATATAAATGCTTCTTATGTAAAGACCATCACAAAACATAATCACAAACAGGAGTTTGCATGATACGTTGGCGAGCTCTGTAAGCCGTGCTGTTTCTTTGAATGACAGGTGTGGGGCAGACTGAGTGGCATGATGACACCGGACTTCGTCCTGTATCCAAATGGTGCCATCTTTCGCTGTTACGCCTGGTGCAGCTGCGTTGTTCTTATATGTGAGTGAACGTTTCTTGCGGGGAGGGTTTGTGTTCTCTTTCTCCAATCTGAGTTCACCTCTGTTATAGCTCGTCTTTATTTGAAAACCACAGTGTCAGATCGGGGCGAGTGTGAACGCGACTGAGAGCATAAAACTGAATAAAAAAAAAATGCTAAACTTTCCAGGTATCATAAATTTACACCGGCGGTTACAGACTAAAATGAAATGTATGTTTTTATTCTAAAATAGTAAGAATAAGAGTAGCTCACTTCTCAAAATGAACTCAACCGGGGTCAAACCCATGAGGTTTTGATTACCAGTGAACAGTTGATACCCTTGCACCACCAAACGTGGTCGTATCAAAGGAGTGTCAATGTCGCACCCTAATGTAGGCTCTTTTTCTGCAGTTATATTCATGAATAAAAGCGCACTTGTTGTGTTATACTTGTACCTTTTGCAAAAGTACCTATTTGATATTTGGACTTCAGTCTTCATACATTATACACTTCATGTCTACATTTTGTCGTTTGTACTAAAACATGGAAAAAGTTTGTCTTTTAGGTATGCATTTAACATTTCCTGTCATCCTACACTTACATAGATCTTTGTAGACATGGAACACACGTGAAATGCATGTGTTCCAAATAACAATATATTTTTTTTAGCCTATACAGCTCTACCTGACTCCCTGATAAACAAGGGACAAACAGTTGGGAGAGGTTTTTGCAGTTTCTCCGGCTTTGGGGGGAGAGGGGGGTGGTATAGCAGGCTGCTTGCTGCTTGGGATTATCGACACATTTACAGCACAAAAGACGCTGAATTGAAAAGTGCGAGCCGATTTAAGGTGGGCTGGAATTACAAGTTTTCTTGTAAGCTTTGGTAATTCTAGTGTAAAGACAAGGGGTTGGATTCAGCATAACACCTGATTAAGATTCTTCGCTGGCCCTGGGCATCAGCATCTCTTACACAGACGCACACCGACTCACACATGGAGACAAATCAAATGAAATATACTATAACAATGAGTCGCAGACACCTTCTAAATTTCAAATGAAGGTTCATAGAAGTGAGTTTCTATTGGAATCTGTGCAATCAAGCGTTAATTGTTATTGATCTATGAACCACAGTTTTGTTGTCGTTTCCCACATACATAATACTTAGAAAGTGGGGCAAACCACAGGAAAATTTCTCTTTATTTCATTTGAAATGATCACCTTTGGCTTTTGAAGAATTTTCTTTCATATAGTTAAAAAAAAAAAAAAAAAAAGAAATACGCACAATACATTTTAGCAATCTGTACAAAAGCAGAGTAACCTATACATTTGAACAGATGGCAGAACAATAAATAGAAATACACGCAAAGGCCAGAAGCATATTAGGGCCACTGAGAAGAAAAAAATACAGACTCAGTGAAGAAAAAAAAATTGTATTTCGAGAAAAAACTTTACCTGTCCGCTTTATTCTCACCGTTTATGATGAGATTAAAGTCAACATTTACACTTTAAACCCTTGTTTTTTTCTCTCTTTCACTTTGCCATGTGGTAAACTTCACTTTAAAATCAATGTTTAATTTACTAGATTTTCTCAAATCCCCATCATAACTAATGTGGCACATTAAATACTTTGTATTAAGAGTTCCCTGTCCCAGTTGTTAATCGCTATGTTCTTCTTAAACTAACATCCTGTTGCACTGAGAGGCACCGCAGGCAGTGATCGCCTCACAGAATCCATTCACTTCATGATATTCCTGCTCTCTGAACATTTAGAATGCTAAGATAAATACTTGATATCATTTTCATGATGAGATGCATTAAAGCAGGTATTAAACATGTGGGAGCACTGTGGCGTGGCGGTAGTGCTGCTCCCTCGCAGTAAGGGGTCCCCAGGTGTGCATTCAGTGTAGAGAACTTTATGGCAGGTGTGACAAGGCTCAGAGAAACTGGGTGTATGAATGGGTATTGCACAGGTTTAACTGAAATATTGTGTAAATGTTGGGTTTGTGATCTGGTGGTAGGTGATACGAACACAGAATTCAATGGATGTTCTTCTAAGCAGGCTTTCCTTATTGCATGCGTGCTGTCTCTGTCTGATGTACCAAACCCCCAGTTCCTATCCTTCCTTTTTCTTTCTCCCCATAGCCAATCACCACACGATAAACGTCTTTGTGAAAGAAAAACTAGTGTGGAACGTGACCTGGGCACAGACAGGCAGACAGTGATGGTTCAGCCCACGCACGTTTATTATATATACTCTCTATTTACAATGGTGACACACAATCCCAAAACTCCCCCAAAAGTCCAGGCCTCTCTTCAAGTTGTCTCCTTTCCTCTCCTCCTAAGCTTCGTCCTTCTCCACTCCCGACTTAAGCCATCGAATGGAGGGAGGCGGCCCCTTTTATCCGCACCCGGACTAGCTCCAGGTGCCCCCGATAAGCTTCCGTCGGCACCCCCCCTTGTGGCACAAGTACCGGCTGCGCACCCGGAAGCCCTCCAGGTGTCCCTGGTCTTCTTCCCCACAGCACTTCCGGGTGTGGCGGAAGTGCTGAGGGCCAGGGCTCCTCAGGCGTTGGGGCTACCCCTGGCGGTGACCACGGGCCCCTACAGGGTTGCGCTTCCAAGCTCTGTCCCCGCGGTCCCCAAAGGCACCAGGGCGGTCACCCTGTCGTGGTCTGGAGGAGGCGTAGTCCCTCCTCTGGTCCTTCTGGGCATCCCAGCTGGGTACCACCCCCAGCCGCTCGCCACACTAGCTATAAACATAGGACACAGTGTGTTCAGAACTGTTAAGGAACTTTGAAAAATCTTTGTTATACATGTTTCACTATGCCATCCATTCAGGGTTGTGCCCATCCCAGCAAGCATCGTGTGTGAGGCAGGAACAATCCCTGAATGGGGCGCCAGCACATCGCAGGGTGAACACGAGCACTGGCAGGGGTCAATATAGCAGAACAAAACCCCACATCCTACACGACTTTGAAAGGAAACTGAATCACGCCGAGTAAACCCACCAGAAAACATGCAAACTCAAGGCAGGGAACACCCAGGACCCCCTTGCTGTGAGGCAGCAGTGTAACCTCCATGCCACCGTGCTCCTGCATGTTTAATACATGCTTTAATGCAGCTCATCATGAAAGTGATATCAAGTATTATTTTTTAGGAAGTTACTGTGCACTGGAAAGATTCCAAAGGACTGCTTAACATGCATCATAGAAAATATAATAGGAGGAATTATAAAAGATAAGACTGAGCAACACTTGGCAAGGACAGGAGTTATTAGGAACAGTCAGCATGGGTTCAGGAAAGGGGGGGTCGTGTTTTACCAACAGGCTGGAATTCTATGAGGAGGCAACAAAAGGATACGATCAGAGTGGAACAGATGAGATTTATTATCTGGACTTTCGGAAAACATCTGATAAGGTGCCACATGAGAGGTTTGTGAGAAAGCAGAAAAACCATTATTAACTGTAATGATTATAAGTATCCATCCATCTATTATCCAACCCGCTATATCCTAACTACAGGGTCACAGGGGTCTGCTGGAGCCAATCCCAGCCAACACAGGGCGCCAGCCCACCGCAGATGGTTATAAGTATTTAACTCACAAAATACCAATGACTGTATTTTGTATTAATCATGCTGCAGAGAGCTATATATGATTTTTTTTACTTCTATATGATTTGATCTTCATTGAAGTAGAAAAGGAATCAAGTTTATGCACAGAATATGAGACTAACTTGCATTCTTTTATAAGAAAATGCTGACCTCTTGATACTAACAGAACACTCTATGATATTATTAATCAATGTGATAGTTTCTGAATCCTTGTTTAAAATTATAAGAAATATGTCCCTTATGGATTAATAAATAATGATTTATTAATCTAACCAGACAAAATCTAATGAAGATATTAAAGCTATAAAAATGTAATCTCTTTATAACTAATGCAATGAACTTTAAGAAAACTGCTTAAATTGGTTTTGTGTGTGTCTACTGGGAAGGGCACATTCCTTAGAAATGTGAGTGCCTGGTAGTTCTCTGGTTTTGCTCTACTCCCGTATGTCATAAATTAAGATGCAGCCCTAATCTGTGTGAACTGATATGTTTTTTTTCTGTTCTTTCTTTGGCAAATGAACAAGCTAGGTGATAAAAGAGAATTTTTTTTTTCTTTTAGGGCAGTCTCGCAGTCTCTCTAACTCACAAAGAATAAAGAATAAAGAATAAAGGAATTGCTTTTTATTTTAAATTGGTTTAGATTTCCATTGTTTTTCGACTTTAGCGCTCACAGTGGGCATCAAACTAAAAGAAGTGGGAGTTCAGGGTGATGTTTTTAGATGAGTGCAGAATTTGCTCAAACACAGGAAAGCAGAGGGTGATGGTGCGAGGAACCTCATCAGAATTGGCCAATGTTAAGAGTGGTGTTCCACAGGGGTCAGTGCTAGGGCCGCTGCTATTTTGAATATATATAAATGATTCAGATAGGAATATAAGTAACAAGCTGGTTAAGTTTGAAGATGATACCAAAATAAGTGGATTAGCAGATAATTTGGAATCTGTTAAATCATTACAGAAGGACTTGGATAGCATACTGGGTTGGGCAGATTTGTGGCAGATGAAATTTAATGTCAGTGAATGTAAAGTAGTACATATAGGAAGTAAAAATGTTAGGTTTAAATACACAATGGAATATCGGAAAATCAACAGCACACCTTATGAGAAGGATTTAGGAGTAGTAGTGGACTCTAAGCTTTCAACTTCCTGACAGTGTTCAGACGCCATTAAGAAGGCTAACAGAATGTCAGGTTATATAGCGCCTTGATGTGTGGAGTACAAGTCACAGGAGGATCTGCTCAAACTTTATAACACACTGGTGAGGCCTCATCTTGAGTTCTGTATGCAGTATTGGTCTCCAGGCTACAAAAAGGACATAGCAGCTGTGGCAGATTGCTGGGGTTCTTACCTGGCTGGGATGCCTGGAAGGACCGGAAAGGGACATAAATAGCTTCCGGGTCATGAGAGGGCAACCGCCCTGGATTAGGGGAGGACCACGGGAGAGAAGCAAAGAAGTTCTGGCCTGTCATCAGCCACCTGGAGCACATCTGGGCTGGAATAAAAGGGGCCGTCGCCTTGCAGTTGGAGAGCTTGAGTCGGGAGTGGGAGCAGGATGAAGCTCCCAGGAGGAGACAGGCGGCCAAGGACTGAGGAAGAGAAGAGAATTATTGTGGTGATCAATTGCTGTGTGCATTGTGTGGGGTTCGGGACTTTTATCCTGTGTTTATTAATGTTAAATAAACATGTGTGTTTTAAGAAGATGTGGTTTCTGACTGGTGGTGTCCGGGCAAGTATCACACAGCACTAGAAAAGGTCCAGAGAAGAGCAATGAGGCTGATTCAAGGCTACAGGGGATGAGTAATAAGGAAAGATTAAAAGAGCTGAGCCTTTACAGTTTAAGCAAAAGAAGATTAAGAGGAGACCTGACTGAAGTGTTTAAAATTATGAAAGGAATTAATACAGTGGATCGAGGCGGTGACTTTAAAATGAGTTCATTAAGAACACGGGGAAACTTGTTAAGTGTAAATTTCACACAAACAATAGGAAGTTTTTCTTTACACAAACTACGATAGACACTTGGAATAAGCAACCAGGTAGTGTGGTAGACAGTAAGTCTTTAGGGACTTTTCAGAACTCAACTTGATGCTTTTTTGGAAGAAATAAGTGGATAAGACTGGCGAGCTTTGTTGGACTGAATGGCTTGTTCTCGTCTAGGTTATTCTAATATATTTATCTTAGCTTTGTAAATGTTCAGAGAGCATGAATATCATGAAGTGAATGTATTCTGTGTGGCGATCGCTGCCTGTGGCTCCTTTCAGTGCAAGAGGATGTCAGTTTAAGAAGCACATAGCAGTTAACATGGCTCAGGGGGAGAAATGAATAGCAAGCATTTAATGTGTTACATTGCTTATGATGGGGTCTGAGAAAATCTAGTAAATTAAAGATTGATTTAAAGATGAAGTTTACAATGTTCTACTTTATTTTTATTATTAAACTATGCGAACAAAGTCAACATATTGAGTTTAATCTCAACATAAGCATTGAGATTACAGTGGAAATATCAAGAATAAAGTTGGCATGTTGACTTTATTCTTGACGAACATTTTTTTTTCCTTCACTGTGCCTGTATTTTTTTTTTCATCTCCGTGGCCCTAATACGCTTCCGTACTTCTTTCTAAAATAAAGGCCTTTGCTAAATAGCCAGTTCTCTTATTTGCTTTGTTCATGGTATACTCTTAAAAATAAAGGTGCCAGAGTGGTTCCTCAGCATGATGCCAAAAGGGGAACCATTTTTTTGTTTTGTTTTTCTTTCAAAAGACCCATCCACATGACTGGTCCTTAAAGCAAATGACCTTGAATTGATAATCACAGATTTGTGAAATACCAGTGGATCATGATTTTTTTTTTACTTCCTCTCTCATATATGAAGTATAGGGAAAGTATTGGAATCCTCCAAACATATGATGTCGAGATTTTGATGAATCAGAAAATACAGTTTTTGGAATTATGTCTGTGTGTGAGTGTTTAAACATGATAACTTAAGTATGTTTTCACTTTGGTCAACCAAATTTTGCATACAAGTATTAGGTACAAGACATAAATTTCTTTCAACTTTTGGGCTATTTCCGTTAACCAGAAGTGGTACTTTACCTTTTCTTCATGCAGCTGCAGAGTCCGATTTATTCAAATTTACTTTCATAATAATTGTTCAATAAATTATTAATTTGATTTGATTGTTGATGGTTCTTTACAGTACATAATGTACAAATACAATCATTGTCTTGCGGTTTACTTCTCAAATATCGATCCCATTATCTTAGTATACAAGAATGTCGAGGGGAGACCACTCCTGGTTTTTTTCTTCTATTTTTTAAAGCTATTTCTAGCATATTAATGTCCATATAGAAAGATGTAATAAAGAAACTAACATTCTGAACTTTACACTTATGTATATTTATCAAGCAAGGAAACCATAGTTAATACATTTTGTAACATTTTGTCTTCAAAATTGCATATAAAAAAGAAAAATAATTAAAGAGGCAGTGAGGTATTGTTTTGGTATTCAAGACAGTAACAGAAATAAATCTTTCTAAAACGTTTTAGAATAGGAGCAGAAGTAAAAGAATGTGAGAGGGGATTTATCTTCATTTGTACAGAAATTACATTTTGGGGATATATCAGTGTCATAATTATGAATTCATTTATTAGTTGGCTACTATTTATTTATAATTTTGAAATGGAGTTTGGTAGAAAACAAACTTCTATGGCGCAGAACAGGCAATTTTAAAATTTATATCCAAAGCCATCAGAGAAGTGTTGTGTGTGTGGGATGTAGCACAGTGACAGACTGGCACCTGCTGTTGTCACATGTCATTAGCTTATCATTTAAGATGTTGGTTTAGGAGAAGTACACACATATACAGTTAACTGAATATAATGGAGAAAGGTTACTCGTTAGTAGTAACAAAAAGTAATAATAAAAAAGGTCATATTGCTGCAGTTAGAAAAACAATGCCCCTTAATTGTATATTTGTTCTTGACCCTACAGGATACCTGGTGGTAATCATCCTTCCATGTGGCTGAGCAGATGCCCGTGTACCCGAAGTAGTTAAAGAAGAAGGAAGGAGAGATGTGTGCCATGCTGACGTAGTGACTGCCCCTCCTGCCCGGCACTTCTAGAATCCTCCATCTCAACCTCTACTCTGATTTGCTGTGCCTTTGCCAAGTGATCACAAGGTATTGGCCTATTTTGTTTTTTTTTCCATATGAAAACTGTCTCTGTCTCATTACACTGGCTGCCTGCCACACATAGAATTGATTTCAAGGTTCTATTAAATATATAGAAGGCTTTGAGCATTTTAGACCCTGCCTGTTTTTTGGAGCGTCTGCTTCCAACATTTCTATTTTCAAACATTTCTTTTCTTTTTATTCCAAGATCAACCATTAAAGCCGGCAGCTTTCTGTTCTCCTGAAAAAAAATCTGGACTGCTTTGCCAACAGAGAAGTGCCAGGTTACAAATGTCAAGCCTTTCAAAAAACTTCAACAAGCCCACTTTTCTAATTTGGCTTTTTCTTAATTACATGCATTAGTTGTAATAGATTAGAAATGATACTGTGTCCAGTTTGTAAGATCTGCACTGGGCACTAACTTCACCTGTTTTTCTCATTTTCTTTTTCCAGTTTATTGCAGTGGTGCCCCCCTGAATCTACACTGTCTGTTACGTCAACTCTGACTGCCTGTAATACCGGAGAGAAACAAAGTTCACAAGATGTCCTGAAATGGAATAATGATTGGACTGAGACGGCCACAATTATGTATGCTGGGATGGGCAGAGGGGGCTGTGTAGGCTTTGGCTTGGGACCCCCAGAGGTTTATTATCTCCAGCATCCTTGACAGTTGCAAGTTTGTCTTTGTCCCCGGCCATTTGACCAGGCAGTGTATTTATTACAAAGGACAAGGACCCCTCCATTTGCTTCTTATTTATTTTTATAATGCCTTCAATTTTCTTGGTAACTGTATATTTCTAGAGCAAATTGAGCTACACTTGTAAGCAAAGGTGATATAGAAATATTATTACTGAACAAATGTTAAGGGACAGATCAGGAAAAGTGTCAGTTTAAATAGAGCACATTTTTTATGGAATATTACTGGATAATACCTTTTTGATTCTGAGTATTATCTTGTTCATAAAGCATTATTCCATTTTTGACTAATGATTCACTTTTACTGTGTTAAAAACCTTGGCTAACATTTTTTTAAAATGCTAAGGTAAAAATCTGTAAATAGTTTGTGTTCCCTTTACCTAATAGTTTTTAACACTTCCCCATTGTTGGCCATTTTCATTGTATTTGTGTTCTAGTTAAATGCACTTACCTTTTATACATCTTTATGATTACTGATTTTTCTACTGATTTGACTCTCACTGTTTTGTGTGTTTTTTTTTTGAGAGTCATTATTCCCACATCTTTCACTTATTATTTTTAAACATACCATTTATGCAATAAAAAATGTATTAAAAAGTGTATTTGTATTTCTTTTTTTTTAAGTTATAAAAATGACCTGTCTCTGTATTAATATGGTTGAATAAAACTATTCACATGAGATGAGGAGACTGCACACAACCAACGTCGGTGTGTTATGTTGATTAAACTTGTAAGAAAGAATGTCACTGCACTCTGTCCACATGCTGTTCATCATAAACTGAACTATTTCATACTGTTTAAATTTTGCTCACATACTAGAGAATATTTCATTTTACAACTGTTAAATTCAGTTCACTTTTATTGTCTTAATAGGTAAGTTTGGTTTCTCAGCAGGTATTACAGAGACACCTTGAAACAACATTAAAAACACATCACTAAGAACAAACGTATTACAAATATGAACTACAGCAGCAAGCACTTACTGTAAAAATACTGCAAAAAAACATATCACCCATAAAAATTTAATTGACATTTAGATTTAACTGATTGATTCAAGTGATAACAGCTCACTCACTTAATTTAAGTCTGTGGATGTAAAGTTGAACTTCTTTGTAAGATTAATCGCTGTTGGAAGAAATGAGGATTTGAACCGGTGGCTTTATGCTCTTGATTCCTTCAGCCTCTGACCTGATTGCACAACTGAGAATGAATTAAAGAATCTGAACAAGTGGAGTTAACACTAAGGACATGGACGGTCAGCACAGGGCCGTGGAACACAGTATTGAATTATTTTCTTTTGTTGGAAAAGGACCATTTATTTCTATAAAACTGGTTGGCTACATTAGGTTTTGTAAATCTGAAGCCTTAAGGCAAATATCAGTTTTATTAACTACTAGCAAAATACCCGCGCTTCGCAGCGGAGAAGTAGTGTGTTAAAGAAGTTATGAAAAAGAAAAGGAAACATTTTAAAAATAACGTAACATGATTGTCAATATACAGTAATTGTTTTGTGACTGTTATGAGTGTTGCTGTCATCAAGGATTTGATTATCATTATTTCTTTCAATCAGGTTCGTATTTGGAGGATGTGTTGTGTTCAAGTTACATTCCGTGTTTGTCAACCGTTGTAAAGATAACAGGTTTTATTCATCGAAGTGTTCACTACCCAAATCGGTACTCGTGAATCTAAGATGTTTAACATGCATTCCCGGTATTAAGTTTTGGATTTGCCTGCGAATATTTAGCGGCAGCATGTCTATGAACTTAATTTAACCTTAAGCTTTACACCTTGCTTTCCTATTGATATGTCTACAAAGGCTTGTTCAGATTCAGAGGGTTGTTCCTTTCTTACTGCATCAATAAACAGCTCATCTTCCTCTTTATTTGAGACATAACACACTGCATGCATGGATTTACCTTTCCTAGTCGTGCAAAGTCAGTTCACGTGAGCCGCTCGGAGTACATGCATCGAAGGTTCTCAGCTGTGCTTGTGCTATCTCGTGCGATCTTGCGATGTCCACGGCTTTATTTAATGTTAGCTCAGACCCGGCAATGCGTCTTCTCATTAAACTTGTATCTCGCAAATATTGTATTCGTCGTAGGCATGACAAACGCCAGCGGCAGCGTGTCTATGAACTTAATTTAAACTTAAGGTTTACACCGTGCTTTTTTTCCGCAGTAGCTGCACTTATGAATATGCTTGTATGCGTCACTCGCTTCATATTCTTTTGCTGCCTTCTCAATTGTGTAGTACGTTTTTTTTCCAGCGCTCTTTGGAGCTCTTCCTTGTTCTCTGCATACTGCGTTCACAGTCAATTCACGTGAGCCTCTCGGAGTACATGCATCGAAGGTTCTCAGCTGTGCTTGTGCTAGCTCGTGCGATCTTGCGATGTCCACGGCTTTATTTAATGTTAGCTAAGACCCGGCACTTAAAAGTTTCTCTCGCACTTTCGCTGAGTTTGTGCCAAACACTAGTCTATCCCTGACCATCTCATCTTCGTTTGCATAAGCACAGTCCTTCACCAGCGAATATTTAGCGGCAGCGTGTCTACTGGATTGCTGCCGACGGACGGCCTTATATGGGCAGGCACTCAATTACGTGGGAGGCGTGATGATACGGGACGCAACTCCGCCTCACACGGCGACCGAGCTGCAGGCTATGGCCGTATATATGTACATAAGTAGGTTCCAGTTATGACCGTTATGCGTAGAGTTTCGAAATGAAACCTGCCTAACTTTTGTAAGTAAGCTGTAAGGAATGAGCCTGCCAAATTTCAGCCTTCTACCTACACGGGAAGTTGGAGAATTAGTGATGAGTGAGTGAGTGAGTGAGTCAGTGAGTCAGTGAGTCAGTCAGTCAGTCAGTGAGGGCTTTGCCTTTTATTAGTATAGATAATTGATATCTAAAGATATTTTAAACAAACACAATTTTCCATAGAGGGAAATGCAACAGTAGATCAAAACGGAAAGGGGATTTTATATAATTCATTACGTGAGTGGAAAAATAAAAACACTAGATACTTATATATGTAGTGAAAGAAACTGCTGGACACACAATGAAGGTTTGGGGCATCCACCCCTATAGTTTCACTAGCTGCAAAAGGCTTTAAAGTAGAGTACAATGTGTACTGATAAGAGTCCAAAACAACTGTTTAAGAATGGAGGATGAGGGGTTTTTATAGCTGGATCACAGCAAGTGACGTCCTCGGGGCCGTGACAGGAAGGATTTCTCGTGTTTGGTCTGCAGAGAGAAAAGAGAGAGGTTCAGTGCACCCCACCACTCCCCGGCCTGGCATGGAATTGTTGTTTCTGTTCCCTTTGGTTGACTCCCAAGCGCATGTGTGTGACTATATATATATACAGCAATAATACAACAAAGACATAATAAAGATTTGGGGCAGCCACCCGTATATTGTTTTCCCGGCTACAAAAAGTTTAAGTTTTTTAAGCACGATGTGCATAGAACAGAGTCCACAACAGAACTGACTATAATAGACCAAGATGGAGGCTTTAAAGGCCCATAGAGGAAATGATGTCATCAAAAAGGTCGTAACCAGAAGTGATGTCAGCAAAGGGGCCAGTTTCGGAAGTGACGTCAGCAAAGGGGCCAGCTCTGGAAGTGATGTCTTCTGAGGCGCCAGAACATTGCAGGATTTCCCGGGAAAAGTCTGTAGGCAACTGAGAAAGACAGTCAGCGCACTCCGCCGCCTCCTGTTCGGATGTTTTATTACAACTGAACACACACACAGTACCTGCCAAATAATACAAAGAGTATATGACATGTGTTTTTCGCCCTAACTGGGGCTCATCAGGTGTGCAAACCTATGCTTCCCCTTATGCCGATCGAACCTTGGATGTCAGTGCCTGAGGCAAAATCTCTGACATTGCTCCAGGAAGGCTGTTTCGTTTATTTTGCAGTGTGAATATTCTCATTATGGTCAACTAATGTGGAACTAAAACTAATATACTGTACTGTCAGTTGTGAATCGACATGCACAGTTCAGATTGGGTCGTGCCGTAAAATGGATTCCCCCGCCCCCCATTGCCAGCCCCATCCACAAGCATGTGCGTACTGAAAGGTTACGTCATCTCACACTTTACAGCGCTGCCCAATCTGTTTAACGCATACATGTACAATTTACAGCATGTTAGGCTTTCAATACGCATGCCCGACCTTGCCTCACTGCTTTTACTGTCAAATAATTTTGCTTGTGATGTTACTCAAGAACAGGCCCATTGGCTGCCTCCTAATCATGCATGTGTGATGGAAACAGGGCGTCAACGGCCCAAACCCCCAACATGAACACACAAAGAGTCCCGAGTGCAAATAAAGGATAGACAACCACAAAACCAGGACTGGGGGCCACTCAGAAAATGGATACAATAGAGTACTAGGCATGCTCACCTGGCAGAAGGGAATGCAGGAATCAGTGGAAAGACCCATAGCAAAACACTTTCATGGAGTAGAAGGGCGAGGAACATTCCTAAATTGAATGCTTTAAAAACTGAGCTTCTCGGACCTAAATAAAATACAATTACATTAATTTTCTAAGAGAGTGGGCTGTTAAAGGAAGGTCCTGCTGCCAAACAGAGAGAATTGGTAAAGTTTGATTTGAGGCATTGCACAGACAGGCATGTAGAGATGCCACAGGTCTTTAGTTAGATGAAGAGAAATGACAGAAACTGTGAAGGATGGGAGGGAAGATCTGAAGAGAGGGAAACATTGCAAGTTTTGAGTCAAAGACTTTAGCTGTAAGTAAAACAAAAAAGAACAAGGAATGTCATACTTGGACCTTAAGGACTGGAATGTCCAGAGTCCAGAATCATTAGAAATGTTAGGAAGAGGTGATCTGCTTAGGGAGACACATGAGGGAAACAGAATGGGATGGTCACCTATACACAAAGCAGATTTGTTGAAGATGGGAGTGTGTGAGTGTAATTTGGAAGAGGAATCTACAGGTTTATCAACCCTATGCCACAAGCACAACATTTAAGAAACTAAAGTTCTCAAATTGTTAGCGCAGGATTTTAGTTTTAGTGCTGTGAAGGGGAGGAAAGAGAAAGATATAAGGGGAGCTATTATTGGATTCAATGGCAAAAGGGGGATCAACAGAAGAGATCAAACAGCTACAAACTGGATGCAGAACAAATACCCAATTGCATGATTCATGATCTGGTTTATCACAAATTTGGGTAGGAAACTTATTAGAGGGTTTCTTTTTACAACAATTTGGATATGCAGGATCTAACTTCCAACCAAAATTGAATGGCCTGCCTGGAATGAAAAGACAATGAAGAAGAATTGATGATGTAGAAATTGAACCCTTAACACTGTTCATGAAACAATGATAATGTGAGATCGGTGTTTTGTAATGTTGGGAAAATATCAATGTCCAAATATTTAAGAAAGCAAGTCAAAGGGATTGATGCATGAGAAGCATTGACTTCACAAAGAGTTTAATGGGTGAATATTCTGACAGACGTTCAAAGTACTCTAATTAAGTAAGCATGTGGTAAAGATAAAAAGGAACACTACCTAGGAATCACAGGATATCACATGCATAGAATGATATTTATTGAGTGGAACTTTCAGTAGTATTGGGATGATTAACTTGTGGGAATGGAGGGTAATGGCCAGTGACTTTAAAATAAGAGGAGAGAGAGGTCATCCCTGTCTGGCAACTTTGAAAATCCAAAAGGTGCAAGCAATGCTTGAAGTTTTGAGAAAAATAGGCATGGGTGTGAAGAACAGAATATTTGAATTTGTATTATTTGAATCTTTACAAAATCCCACTGATCTCATAACCTACCACAGAAAATCCCAGCACTTGTAGTCAAGTCCCGTTTCTGCATGAAAAGCCAATAAAGCTGTTCGACTGGATAATGTTGGGGCTACATCAGTCATGTGCAAGTGGCAATACATACTGTATTATCAGCAGCTTTACGGGAGCAAATGAAACCTGTATGGTCAGGGAAAATTATTTAGTGAATGAGTAACTGGAATAGTTTTGCAAGAAGTTTAGCTCATAGATTTGCATCCCAATTAATTGGTGAATGGTGTTGGTCATGAGCATGGTCATGTGGTCAACCACCATTAATGTTAAACTAGTCCTCAGTCTCTAGGTTGTTAGTTGGCTCTGTCCTACTACTACTACTACTTGTTGTTGTTGTTCTTCTTCTGACTGCTCCCGTTAGGGGTTTCCACAGCAGATCATCTTATTACATACCTTCCTGTCATCTACTGTACATCTTGTTCTGTCACACCCACCACCTTCATGTCCTCTCTCACCACATCCACAAACCTTCTCTTAGGCCTTCCTCTTTTCCTCTTCCCTGGCAGCTCTATCCTTAACATTCTTCTCCCAATATACTCAGCATCTCTCCTCTGCACATGTCCAAACCAACACAATCTCACCTCTCTGACTTTGTCTCCCAGCCGTCCAACCTGAACTGACCCTCTAATGTACTTTTTCTAATCCTGTCCATCCTCATCACACCCAATGCAAATCTTAGCACCTTTAACTCTGCCACCTCCAGCTCTGTCTCCTTGATTTCTGGTCAGTGCCACTGTTTCCATCTAATATAACATAGCTGGTCTCACTACCGTCCTGTAGACCTTCCCTTTCACTCTTGATGATATTCGTCTGTCACAAATCACTCCTGACATTCTTCTCCACCCATTCCACCCTGCCTGCACTCTCTTTTTCACCTCTCTTCCACAATCCCCATTACTCTGTACTGTTGATCCCAAGTATTTAAACTCATCCACCTTCCCCAACTCTACTCCCTGCATCCTCACCATTCCACTGACCTCCCTCTCATTTACACACATGTATTCTGTCTGTCTTGTTCCTACTGACCTTGATTCCTCTCCTCTCTAGAGCATACCTCAACCTCTCCAGGGTGTCTCCTCAACCTGCTCCCTACTCTCGCTACAGATCACAATGTCATCAGCAAACAACATAGTCCATGGGGACTCCTGTCTAATCTCGTCTGTCAACCTGTCCATCACCATTGCAAATAAGAAAGGGCTCAGAGCCGATCCCTGATGTAATCCCACCTCCACCTTGAATGCATTCGTCACTCCTACCGCAGACCTCACCACGGTCACACTTCCGTCGTACATATCCTGTACATCTCTTACATACTTCTATGTCACTCCTGACTTCCTCATACAATACCACAACTCCTCTTGAGGCACCCTGTCGTATGCTTTCTCCAGGTCCAATGCAACTCCTTCTGGCCTTCTCTAAACTTCTCCATTAACATCCTCAGAGCAAACATCACATCTGTGGTGCTCTTTCTTGGCATGAAACCATACTGCTGCTCACTAATCACCACCTCACTTCTTAATCGAGCTTCCACTACTCTTTCCCATAACTTCATGCTGTAGCTCATCAATTTTATTCCCCTGTAGTTACTGCAGTCCTGTGACATCATTAATGTGACCCTTCTTTGAACTTGCCCCAACACCCCTTCCTGTTTTGTCCTCAGGAAACGGCAAAGATCCGATTGCCAGATGCCTGGTCCTTCCTTGAACCCACTCCCACCCATCCTGTTTTTTCAGCAGGAAACGGTTAAGATCCGTTTGAAGGATGTCTGTCCCTTCTTTGAACCTGCCCCCTCCCACCTGTTTGCCCCAGGCCCAGGAAACTGTCAAGAGCAGACTTGATGGATGGCTGCCCCCCTTTTTTGACCCGGCCCCCGTCTTCCGAAGACAAGTTCAGACACGTCTGGGCAAGTTTCTATCCAGACCCAGCCGTCCCTGCCACGGCCTCCGGTAGGCAGCCCCAGACCCTGCCGGACCAAGCTACATGTGCCCTGGCATCAAGGCCCTGCCTAGGACCCCTCCGTCAGGCAGCCCCTGAGGCGGGGACACCACATGTTGGTTGAAGCCTTCACTTCCAGGCACAATTCTTCCGAGGACATACACAGACACACATGCTCCTGCCTATATCGCTTTGGGTAAGTCCACACGTATCTATCTATTATTTAAAATAGCTATCTAACCTTTGATTTATGTAAGTCAAAACATCCTTTTTACCTTATCCCTGACAACCCTTTCACAGAAACGTCCAGTTGTTGAATTTTACAACTCACAGAAAGCAATGTGCCGCTTCTCTCTCTACACAGCAGAATACATGGGCTCTAAAAAGCTGACCTGCTGTTAGTAACCTATGCACTCACTCTCTCTCTCTCTCTCTACACAGTTGACGCCTGACAGCAGACAGCCTCAGTGCTGAAAAAAGCTGGCAGGCACGCAGCTGCGAGATGCCCCGGCGGCTGAAGCTCTAAGCGTACTCGCCGGCAAGGGCTTGTAGTTCGAAATACACGCTGACTGGAAATCTCAGAGGAGCAGACAAATCCCTCCATCGCCCTGCACGGGTCTATAGCAGGAAGTTGCATACTGTATGAACCGGAGCTCCGCTGACAGATAGTGTGAGACACAAGCCAGGAAACGGCCTGACACTTAACCTGCTGTGTTCTGCGAGCGCATGCTTATCAACCCCCTGCCCCCCAGAACGGGAGTGCGCAGATCCTGTGTCCGGGAGAACAAGTTATGTGTGTAACTTTTAAAGTTAAGGGAATTAAAAATCACCCACACAGTTAAATAATAGGCAACAGGGACCTTTTAAAGAACGTTTGAGACGTCTTAAAATCTAGCCTCAGATGTATATTTTGTATATCTTAACAACAGCCAATTCTGGTGAGGTTCCTCACACCATCACCCTCTGCTTCCTGTGTCTGAGCGCCAATTTCGCACCCATCTACAAACATCACCCTGAACTCCCACTTCTTTTAGTTTGATGCCCAACCTCTCATGTGGCACCTTATCAAATACTTTCTGAAAGTTAAGATAAATAATATAAACAGCTTAACTGTGATTGTATCCTTTTGTTGCCTCCTCATAGAATTCCAGCATGTTAGTAAAACACGACCTCCCTCTTCTGAACCCATGCTGACAGTTCACTAAACCTACTGTTTTCTCCAGAAGTTGCTCAATCTTATCTTTTATAATTACTTCCATTAATTTTCTAGTGATGCATGTTAAACTTACTAGTGTATAGTTGCTTGGATCTGCCTGGTCACCCTTTTAATATAATGGGATGATATTTGCCTTTTTCAAGTCTTTTGGAATATGCCCAGTGCACAGTGACTTCAAAAAATATCTGTACTCGCTAACGAACCTTAAGCACTACAATTTCCAAATCCCTCAGTACCTCCTTAGTAGTCGCGTTTACCTCTAGAAGGTTATTCACTTCCTCACTTGTGAACACCTCAGAAAAATGCAAGTTTAGAGCATCCACTATTTCATTGTCTGTATCTTTTAATTCCCCATTTACTATTCCTGATGCACTTCACCTCCTCCTTAACTGTTCTTTTACTACTAAAATACTGAAAGAATCTCTTAGGGTCGTCTTTCGCCTTATCTGCTATATTCCTCTCCAACTGTCTTTTAGCTCTCCTGATATCCTTCTTAATGGTTGCCCTCTCTCTCTCTCTACACAGTTGACGCCTGACAGCAGACAGCCTCAGTGCTGAAAAAAGCTGGCAGACACGCAGCTGCGAGATGCCCCGGCGGCTGAAGCTCTAAGCGTTCTCACCGGCAAGGGCTTGTAGTTCGAAATACACGCTGACCGGAAATCTCAGAGGAGCAGACAAATCCCTCCATCGCCCTGCACGGGTCTATAGCAGGAAGTTGAATACTGTATGAACCGGAGCTCCGCTGACAGATAGTGTGAGACACAAGCCAGGAAACGGCCTGACCCTTAACCTGCTGTGTTCTGCGAGCGCATGCTTGTCAACCCCCTGCCCCCCAGAACGGGAGTGCGCAGATCCTGTGTCCGGGAGAACAAGTTATGTGTGTAACTTTTAAAGTTAAGGGAATTAAAAATCACCCACACAGTTAAATAATAGGCAACAGGGACCTTTTAAAGAACGTTTGAGACGTCTTAAAATCTAGCCTCGGATGTATATTTTGTATATCTTAAAAAAGCCCTGTTCCATCCGTTATGTCGGATCATCCGGTGGACAGTGAGAGGCATGCAGCTATTTAAAGAAATCAACGGCGTGCAAAGGTGACTTAAAAAAAAAAATACTGGACTTTTCAGAGTCCGGCCAAAGGACATTACAGGAATGTCCAATAAAAATGATTGTCAAACATCTGCTATCACAAATCACCATAAAATCTTCCAAAATACCGCTCTTTTCGGAAAATAAATAAGTGTTCAGACCGGTCCATTACTCAGCAGGCCGTTAATACTGAAAGAGGACACCGAATCTCGTCGGGAAGATCCAGGATCACGGTAAAGCCTATTCATGATTATTATATACGCCAAACGAGTATGTTTTAAAAAACGGAAGGCTGAATCCTTAATATTTCCAAGGTTATTCTCAAGTGCGTGCGTGAGCGCGCGTATAAAATAAGATGCAGCACTTATTTCTATCTGCATGTACGACGATTAATGTACAAATTCATA
Source organism: Polypterus bichir lapradei (assembly GCA_026402145.1). Taxonomy (NCBI): domain Eukaryota; kingdom Metazoa; phylum Chordata; class Cladistia; order Polypteriformes; family Polypteridae; genus Polypterus; species Polypterus bichir. Next base: position 204,965,778 of record JANRMT010062791.1, read on the forward strand.
GGAATGAAGCAAATAATATTAGTTTTTCATACCGAAACGGGCTTTACAATCAAGTAGTTTTTGTCTCGGCGTCTGAAAATTCAAACAGAGCCTCTTCTCTGAGAATATTCAGGCATAGTTTAAAAGCACAGGCCGGTTATGTATCAGCTCTGGCGTAATAAGGGTATAAGTATTCTGAACTACGTACAGAAGGGACCGTTTGTGAAATGCCTACTCTTTTGAATCAGCATCGGTAGCAGGGGAATCTCTGCACGTTGCTGCCTGTTTTAAAAGTCAGAGATAACGAAACATTTTTACTTTATAAACTCTCATTTGTTACAACCGGTTGGAGACAGCCTCCAGGAGCTTACTGTAACTGTGTTTTTATTCATTTCGCTAAATGTGATTATTTTAATACAGAATAGTAATAGTGTGAGTAATATAATTAAATTATTTTTAAAAGTAATCCCACACTGCACAAGAGAGGCAGATTCCATGTGTGTTTTAGGATTTGCTGTGGCCAGTGATTTTTAATTTTTTTTTTTTTTTGCTTAACTTATTTCTATAAAATAGGATCCTTTTGATAAAGGACAACTCTGTAAATACACTTGTGCATTTCAACGGAGATTTATAAAAAAGCAGTTTTCTACCTTATCCCAGTTTTGTACATGCATGTAAAAGCACTCACTGTTACACTAGCACACAATTTAGACATTTTCTGTCTACTCAAAAAGCTAAAATTATTTCTATTAACACAGGTGATGATTAGAAAACATTTTACTATTTTTAATTAAAAACAGAAAAGCCCAACTATGATTTTTGTTTTGTCATGGGGTTCCTAGGGTGACACTTTTCCTCTTTATACTTTTTCTTATGTAGACCTTAACACATATTCTTACCAAAATACACTCACCTAAAGGATTATTAGGAACACCTGTTCAATTTCTCATTAATGCAATTATCTAATCAACCAATCACATGGCAGTTGCTTCAATACATTTAGGCGTGTGGTCCTGCTCAAGACAATCTCCTGAACTCCAAACTGAATGTCAGAATGGGAAAGAAAGGTGATTTAAGCAATTTTGAGCGTGGCATGGTTGTTGATGCCAGACGGGCCGGTCTGAGTATTTCACAATCTGCTCAGTTACTGGGATTTTCACACACAACCATTTCTAGGGTTTACAAAGAATGGTGTGAAAAGGGAAAAACATCCAGTATGCGGCAGTCCTGTGGGCGAAAATGCCTTGTTGATGCTAGAGGTCAGAAGAGAATGGGCCGACTGATTCAAGCTGATAGAAGAGCAACTTTGACTGAAATAACCACTCGTTACAACCGAGGTATGCAGCAAAGCATTTGTGAAGCCACAACACGCACAACCTTGAGGCGGATGGGCTACAACAGCAGAAGACCCCACCGGGTACCACTCATCTCCACTACAAATAGGAAAAAGAGGCTACAATTTGCACAAGCTCACCAAAATTGGACAGTTGAAGACTGGAAAAATGTTGCCTGGTCTGATGAGTCTCGATTTCTGTTGAGACATTCAAATGGTAGAGTCAGAATTTGGCGTAAACAGAATGAGAACATGGATCCATCATGCCTTGTTACCACTGTGCAGGCTGGTGGTGGTGGTGTAATGGTGTGGGGGATGTTTTCTTGGCACACTTTAGGCCCCTTAGTGCCAATTGGGCATCGTTTAAATGCCATGGGCTACCTGAGCATTGTTTCTGACCATGTCCATCCCTTCATGACCACCATGTACCCATCCTCTGATGGCTACTTCCAGCAGGATAATGCACCATGTCACAAAGCTCGAATCATTTCAAATTGGTTTCTTGAACATGACAATGAGTTCACTGTACTAAAATGGCCCCCACAGTCACCAGATCTCAACCCAATAGAGCATCTTTGGGATGTGGTGGAACGGGAGCTTCGTGCCCTGGATGTGCATCCCACAAATCTCCATCAACTGCAAGATGCTATCCTATCAATATGGGCCAACATTTCTAAAGAATGCTTTCAGCACCTTGTTGAATCAATGCCACGTAGAATTAAGGCAGTTCTGAAGGTCAAAGGGGGTCAAACACCGTATTAGTATGGTGTTCCTAATAATCCTTTAGGTGAGTGTAGTTCCTCACTTCCCAATTCCTGTAACTTCAGGTAATTAGACAGAGATCCATAACAGGCAAGAGAAAAGTATTCTAGGTCAAATGCACAGTGCCATAAAGCAAAATAAAGTGTGAACACCACACAACCGGGTATTGCTAGATGTTTCGTTTTTTCCATGTATGAGCCATAAGTCAAGATCTTTCTTTTATTCTTTTTTGATCAGCTTTTGTACTGATTTTATTAAGGTAATCTAGGTACAATGTGATTAAATTTCTTGTCTCTGAAAATTCATTCATAGCTCTTGGAGCCAGAAGGTTATAGCGAGGTGTGCTTGTTTAACTAGAGGCAAGTGATGTAAGAAGAGCTCTTCTGCACATCCGAAGTTCATTGAACTAAAATCATGTTTTTAAAAGCAGCAGCTTTAGCTCATGCTAATGACCTCATAAATGGGTGCCAACAGCTCAGCACGCTTGTATAGCTCACAAAATAGCAGAGCTAATTACTCTTTCTGCTTAAACTAATTATCAAATATTCAGGTAATTCTTAATGAAACACTAAAGCATTAGTGAACAAAATGCATTTTCAGTAGCCAAGTAAAACGACCAGTTGCTTTAACATGAAAATAAAGCATCTTTAGAAAATAAAGCATGTAAAAGCATCTTTGTAAAGATCAAATTTTAAAACATAAGAAAAATCCTTGTTTCCAAAAGAGTTCTGCCCATTTTTCCAACAGTTTTCTTGACTGATCTTTGGAATCATCAGTGCCTTTCTGATCACATCCACCCCAAACATAGCATAGAACTTAATTTCTGTACTCATTTTAAATGATAATAGCCAGTATAAAGTCCTTAAAGGAACTGGAGACATCTGATATCTTCTATCATATATCTTTTCTTGCCAGCCCAAGTAATTCAGATTCTGCTTACAACACAAATGTACGATTATTTTTTCTCAAATGGCCAAATCTTTGGCATGCTAATCATGAAAAAATAAATAAATTAATTAATTAATTAAAAAATAAAAAAAATCAGATTTTATTCTCATTACACTTTATTTGCATATTTTATTATAACTACTTAACTTTTATCGACATTTATCTAACTCAATATTTATTTTTCTAGTATCAGAATGTAGTTTAAGTTAATGTGTTCTGTGTTCAATAGATGTATTTTTCATATTTTCGATTCTTTTCTTTTTTTCACATCTTCACGTCCCCTTTTTGTTACTTTGTGTCCCCCTAGGGGGGCCTGCCCCACAGTTTGAGAACCACTGATATAGGGGGTTATTTGTAAAACACTCTGTGGCACTTCAAGCTAAATTAGATTTCCTCGGTTATTCACCTGTCCATCGGTGTTCCATTGTTGTTATAAATTGTATTTAGTCTCTCTTTATTTACTAAACATTTTATATGTTGAATAGAAAACAGATATCTTGTTCAGGTTTTAATTTAAAACAGCATTTTCATCAGCAGGCTATAACCACTTTGGTACTCAGGGTTCTTTGTATAATACAAAGTTTTAGAAATTCTGTTAATGCTTGGTAATAGCCTTCCATTTTACATCAGTTATGAGACCCTGAAAATAAGAATGGTTATAGTAGGTTATAGGAGCCTACACACTACAGGGCCGATGATTAGGTTTATTTTGGACACGTTAGGCCAATCAGGATGGAAAATGTTTTAGTGAATAGTTACATCATATCTATTATATGTGTTAGCACAAGGATTCAAATTTTACTAAAACTGTGAGGTTTATTCTTTCTTTTAGGTAGTCCTGGTGACATAGGACATGTGTCATTGAAAACTGCTTTTCCCCTCTGTTTGTGAAAAAGCCCCCTTTGTTTTAGTCGCATTCAGGGTGAAGGGGATGTAAGTTTGAACTGTGATTCCAAGAGTCAACAAGTGTCTGCAAACTTTTTGAATACGAGTCAAAGGACCAGGGTTTGTGCAGGGATCATAGTCAGGTGCAGAGTTAAGCTAGACATTATTATTCCAAAATGAAACATTGACTCGCCCCTATCACAAATATAAGATAGTAAAAACTAAAATTTACAAATACTAAGTCACAGTGGAGATTAAAAAACATCTTAAGACCGGATCAACAAGGAATCACCCCAAACTCACAGCACACTACAACAGAACCTACGTGTTCTGCGGTATATTATCAGCTAAACTGTCATCTATTTAGCCAGTTCCACGGGATTGTAAAGAGTTGGGGAAAAACATTATTTAACATCTGCTAGTATGAGGCTAATTAACATTAGCCGGTTATTGTTAGAATCTTACCTGGCACTAAAAGTGAGGTTTGTGTTCCTCCTGATTCAGGAAGAACATTAAATATTGGAGTTTAGAATATGAACTAGACTGATAGTCTTGATGGTAAGGACATTTGTGCCAAAATAAATAAATAAAGTTAATTATGAAGTAAATAATTACATGAAAAAGTGGAGTTATAAAGGAGTTATTACAATTTGAAAAACTGCCGTGATGTATAAAAAACATTGATAGGTGACAAAACCAGCATGAAAAGAAACCTTTTGAAATAAATAATAAGCTTTTTTGACATGCACAGTCTGGAATAGTCTGAATATGTCTTAAAGAGTTCATCTTTAATTTAAACTTAAAAAGGCAAATTAAAAATATTAAACCTGAATGAAACACAGAAGTATCATTTAATGATATCAATTAGTGTTAAGTATTATCAAGCACCGGGATCTATTTATAAGGTTTATTTAATTTAGTTTTAAACAAAATGATTGGTGGCATTTTGCTTTGAAATTAACAATAGTTTGATAGAGCTTTAAGAATTAGAATGCAAGACAAATTGTTACACTCTATAACAAATGTTGTTGCTGTTTCAATAGGAGTATCTCGGATCTCTGTTTTATTTTAACCTTTTGACAGGAAGACCCTGGTCAGGGAAATATACCACATATATTGAAAATGAACAGCGCCAAAATGCTAACTAAATAGATATAAGATATTTTAGAATATGGACCTGTGCGCTAACACCGTGATTCTGACAGGGTCTTCACTTAATTGTCAAACTTCCTGCGGGGGCTATGGATCTCGTAATGGAGAGTGCAAAAGATTCTATAATCTTTAATCCTGTGTCCGCAGTGTTAACCAGTCATAGGACATGATGTTCAAAATTCACCTAGGGTTTTTCAGAAGAGATAGGACGAGTGCGGCGTGTGTTCTGTATTCTCTTTTCTATATTAACTATTCATATTGACCATACTCCTGAGACCTTAGGTTTTTTATGCAGAAGTACATTTCACAGACCCGAATAAGAGACATCCATCAAAATGCTCTTGACACAAAGGAGGCCCAATCAGGCGGGTGGGGTGGGAGTCTCTTTTCAAAGAGTCTTTGCCCCCAAGTGGCCAGGATTTGTCGGGCTATAAAAAACACGTGCCTGCCTACGTGCAAACGCACCATCCCCCCACCACAGGCAGGCTGCTGCATGGCTGCAAGAGCTCTGTTCATTGCTCTCCTTCCATTGGCTTCTAAGCAAGTGAAGAGTGGTGAGAAGAAAGTTTTGAAGAAAATTGAAATCGAAGTAAAGAAAGAAATTACAAGAGGTGGAAAAACTGTTTACCAGTTTACTCATTTACCAATCTGAGAACCCTCCTGCTTTCAAGCAGCACAATGTAAACAAAGCCAGACTGCCAGTAATGTGGAGGGTCACAAGAACTTTCTTTTTGGAATGGCTGCATGAGACTTTCACTTTCACCAGCTAAACAGCTAAAAGCACCAGAAACCCAAGAAATCACAAGAGAGAAAACACCTGAAGGAAAACACTTCATGCCAGAACTCGTCTCATGCAAGGTTAGTTTTCTTGGTGGTTTTTGTATTACGGATTTTTCAAAAGTTAATTTTTTAGTTCATAATGCGATTTGTTGCAATGTTATTTTTCTCTTTTTTCAAATGTTCGCTTTTTTCCTTGTGCTTAAAACTCATTAAAAAAATTGTTTACATGGAGGACTTCATCGTGTGATTTGTTGCAATGTTACTTTTCTCTTTTTTTCAAATGTTCCTTTTTTTCTGCTGTGCTTAAAACTCATTTTAAAAACATTGTTTACAGTGATCAGGCTTTAAGTTTAATAGCGTGATCTCCT
>JANRMT010062791.1:204981984-205004792 GCA_026402145.1 Polypterus bichir lapradei
GCATTTAAGGTCACAGTTCTAAAAACGCAGGACACTAAAGAGACTTGTCTACCGACTGTGAAAAACACCCAAAGAAAGATGTCCAGGGTCCCTGCTCATCTGCGTGAACGTGCATTAGGCATGCTGCAGGGAGGCATGAGGACTGCTGATGTGGCTAGGGCAATAAATTGCCATGTCCGCACTGTGAGACGCCTAAGACAGCGCTACAGGGAGACAGGAAGGACAGCTGATCATCCTCGCAGTGGAAGACCACGTGTAACAACACCTGCACAGGATCGGTACATCCGAATATCACACCTGCGTGACAGGTACAGGATGGCCACAACAACTGCCCGAGTCACACCAGGAACACACAATCCCTCCATCAGTGCTCAGACTGTCCGCAATAGGCTGAGAGAGGCTGGACTGAGGGCTTGCAGGCCTGTTGTAAGGCAGGTCCTTACCAGACATCACCAGCAACAACGCCGCCTATGGGCACAAACCCACCTTCGCTGGACCAGACAGGAGTGGCAAAAAGTGCTCTTCACTGATGAGTCACGGTTTTGTCTCGCCAGGGGTGATGGACGGATTTGTGTTTATCGTCGAAGGAATTGAGCACGTCTGGGACCTGTTGGATCGCAGGGTGAGGGCTAGGGCCATTCCCCCCAGAAATGTCCAGGAACTTGCAGGTGCCTTGGTGGAAGAGTGGGGTAACATCTCACAGCAAGAACTGACAAATCTGGTCCAGTCCATGAGGAGGAGATGCACTGCAGTACTTCAAGCAGCTGGTGGCCACACCAGATACTGACTGGTACTTTTGATTTTGAGCCTCCCTTCATTCAGGGACACATTGTGAAACATTTTTAGTTTATGTCTTATGGTGTTGACTCTTTTAGCGTTCATACAAATATTTACACATTAAGTCTACTGAAAGTAAAAACAGTTGAAAGTCAGGGGACGTTTCTTTTTTTGCTGAGTATATATATATATATATATATATATATATATATATATATATATATACACCCCGATCTACATACTATCAAATAAACGAACCACACACCCTGGCACAACATGAGAGGCTTCGCCTCTAGCGCTGACATCCGAGGTTCGATTCCCGAGAAGGGGTGCAGTGAGTGTGTACTGCCTGATGAGACCAGAATTAGGGCGAAGCACGTGCCGCGTACTGTTTGCATTATTTGACAGTAAAAATATTTCAATATATTCAATATATATATATATCAGCGCTTCCCGATTCATTTTACCCTCGCACCCCCTTGGTTTGAGAAGAAGTATGAAAAAATAGAGGTTAACGTAGAAAAACAGATCACCAATTGAAGCTTTATGAATAATAGATACTTTATTCGCCATCAATAAATGTTTTGGTAAAGCCATACTCAGTGTAATCCTCCTTCCATTTTATAATTTTTCCACCACTAGTCATGATTAAATGAACGGTAAAAAAGTAAGAGCGAAGTGAGGGTGACTTATTCAGGCAGGCAGGCGACAGCTCAGTAGCTCGAATTTGGATATAAGTAGGTTATATTTAGTCGCCAGAAATATCTTTGGTAGGAATGGAAGTTGAATTTAGTCTTTAAATTTCTATGGTGAAGAAAAATTTATGCAATGATGATTAAATTTAACTTTCATTCCTACTAAACATATTTCTGTCAACCAAATAAAAATTACTTATATTTAAAATTTAAATAGAACTTGAACAGATACGATACACAGCACTAAGTGCACGTAAGATTAGGAGTCATCCGTTTTAACAAGCAGCGTATTTCACTGATACGAAATAGCCTGCCCATTTAATTATTTAGGAATGGATAGATAAATTAAGATTTTGTACAAATAATGTTTTTCATTTTTCTTCCTCAATGGATTCTGGCACCCCTAGCAACAGCTGCTCGCACCCCAAAGGAGATATATATAGATATATAGATTATATAGATAGATAGATATATAGATATAGATAGATATATAGATAGAGATAGATAGATAGATAGATATAGGTGTATGTATATGTGTGTGTGTAAGTATGTAGACATGTATATATTGGTTGTTACGATAAAAAATGTCAGTTAAATATATCATATAGGAGACACACACAGTGATATTTGAGAAGTGAAATGAAGTTTATTGGATTTACAGAAAGTGTGCAATAATTGTTCAAACAAAATCAGGCAGGTGCATAAATTTGGGCACCACAAAAAAGAAATGAAATCAATATTTAGTAGATCCGCCTTTTGCAGAAATTACAGCCTCTAAACGCTTCCTGTAGGTTCCAATGAGAGTCTGGATTGTGGTTGAAGGTATTTGGGACCATTCCTCTTTACAAAACAACTCTAGTTCATTCAGGTTTGATGGCTTCCGAGCATGGACAGCTCTCTTACTCACACCACAGATTTTCAATTATATTCAGGTCTGGGGACTGAGATGGCCATTCTAGAACGTTGTACTTGTTCCTCTGCATGAATGCCTTAGTGGATTTTGAGCAGTGTTTCGGGTCGTTGCCTTGTTGAAAGATCCAGCCCCGGCGCAGCTTCAGCTTTGTCACTGATTCCTGGACATTGGTCTCCAGAATCTGCTGATACTGAGTGGAATCCATGCGTCCCTCAACTTTGACAAGATTCCCAGTCCCTGCACTGGCCACACAGCCCCACAGCATGATGGAACCACCACCATATTTTACTGTAGGTAGCAGGTGTTTTTCTTGGAATGCTGTGTTCTTTATCCTCCATGCATAACGCCCCTTGTTATGCCCAAATAACTCAATTTTAGTTTCATCAGTCCACAGCACCTTATTCCAAAATGAAGCTGGCTTGTCCAAATGTGCTTGAGCATACCTCAAGCGGCTCTGTTTGTGCTGTGGGTGGAGAAAAGGCTTCCTCTGCATCACTCTCGCATACAGCATCTCCTTGTGTAAAGTGCGCCGAATGGTTGAACGATGCACAGTGACTCCATCTGCTGCTGATGATGTTGTAGGTCTTTGGTGCTGGTCTGTGGGTTGACTCTGACTGTTCTCACCATTCGTCGCTTCTGTCTATCCGAAATCTTTCTTGGTCTGCCACTTGGAGCCTTAACTTGAACTGAGCCTGTGGTCTTCCATTTCCTCAATATGTTCCTAACTGTGGAAACAGACAGCTTAAATCTCTGGGACAGCTTTCTGTATCCTTCCCCTAAACCATGATGGTGAACAATCTTTGTCTTCAGGTCATTTGAGAGTTGTTTTGTGACCCCCATGTTGCTACTCTTCAGAGAAAATTAAAGGAGGAGGGAAACTTACAATTGACCTCCTTAAATACTCTTTCTCATTCTAGGATTCACCTGTGTATGTAGGTCAGGGGTCACTGAGCTTACCAAGCCAATTTGAGTTCCAATAATTAGTTCTAAAAGTTTTGGAATCAATAAAATGACAACGGTGCCCAAATTTATGCACCTGCCTGATTTTGTTTGAACAATTATTGCACACTTTCTGTAAATCCAATAAACTCCATTTCACTTCTCAGATATCACTGTGTGTGTCTCCTATATGATATATTTAACTGACATTTTTTATCGTAACAACCAACGATTTGTACAGGAAAATAATGACTATTAACAAGGTTGCCCAAACTTTTGCATCCCAATGTATATATATATATATATATATGACAGCGACACTCATAACAGTGACAAAACAATTACATTGTCAATCATGTTACGTTATTATTAAAATGTTTCCTTTTCTTTTTCATTACTTCTTTAACACACTACTTCTCTGCTGCAAAGCGCGGGTATTTTGCTATATATGTATATGTGTATGTGTATATGTATATATGTGTATATGTATATATATATATGTGTGTGTGTGTGTATGTGTGTGGGTGTCTGTGTCTATATATATGACAGCAACACTCATATCAGTGACAAAACAATTACATTAACAATCATCTTACGTTATTTTTAAAATGTTTCCTTTTCTTTTTCATAACTTCTTTAACACACTACTTCTCCGCTGTGAAGCGCGGGTATTCTGCTAGTTATTTATCCATCCATCCATTTTCCAACCCGCTGAATCTGAACACAGGGTCACGGGGGTCTGTTGGAGCCAATCCCAGCCAACACAGGGCACAAGGCAGGAACCAATCCTGGGCAGGGTGCCAACCCACTGCAGGACACACACAAAAACACCCACACACCAAGCACACACTAGGGCCAATTTAGAATCGCCAATCCAACTAATTGGCATGTCTTTGGACTGTGGGAGGAAACCGGAGCGCCCGGAGGAAACCCACGCAGACACGGGGAGAACATGCAAACTCCACACAGGGAGGACCTGGGAAGCAAACCCAGGTCTCCTAACTGTGAGGTAGCAGCGCTACCACTGCGCCACCGTGCTGCCCTGCTAGTTATTTAATATTAAATAATTGGCCAATTCTTGATCAGACACTTGCTGATAACATGCTGTCTTCTTTCTTTACACAATGAATTTTCACCCCACAAGTAATGACATTAAATGCTATGCTTTCAAAATGAAACATCTATGAGTTTATCAGGCTCTTTCACATGAAGTGCATGCTTTTGTTTGGCCTCCTATTAATCATAGTTTTGGAAAACCCGATGTGCTGATTTTTGAACACAAATATAATTAAAGCAAAGAATATTTAAAGAATCAGTAAAAGAAAAAAATTCATTTAGACAGTCGGGGTTCACACACCAAAAAAGTGAATTCCACCACACATGAAAAGAGAATCTGTCTGATCAAAGAGAAGTTTCATGTTTAGATGGTAAACTCTCTTCTTAAAGTGTCACCAAATAGAGTAACAAAACAAAAACAGCAGGTAAGCGTTTCTCACAGCATTTTCAAAAGAGCCCACTCGGTTCACTACTATTGACAGTGTGATGGGTGACTCCATGTAAAGACTGCTGGGTGGAGATGGGCTCACCAGTACAGAAGGAAGGGGGCTCAGCTGTGGAAAGGCAGAAATGAAGCGGGTGGGTCACCCAGAATGGAGTGAGAGAGAAGAGAACTCTGGAAGAAAAGAGGCAACTCAGCAATTGGGAGATGGCAGGTCAGGGAAATGAGTTCTTTAGGGCACTTTGAAATAAGCAAGTGGGCGAAACACCCGACTGAAGGATTAACACTGAAGCCTGCTGAGGTGTGTTGTTCTCTTTTCTGTTTATTTCTTACTTTTGTGTTCTTCCCCTGTCATTAATTACATGCAATAAAAAAACAAGCTTTGCTTTGTTTTGGCCTCCTTGGTGTCATTCTTTGTAGGAGGGTCGCTATATGAGTCCACCACCTCTTATATCAATGAACATTAAGTGCAGTGAAATGGACATTTGTTATAAACTTGTGCTATTTTGATGGCGATTTTAAAACTGTTTTTTAACTTGCATGAATCAAGGATTCTTCTCTTTTAATGCTTATTTTATATTTTTACAGTTTGCGACATCCTTAGTTACTGTCCACCAGTAAGAGGTTGCACAAATGTGCAGATCTCTGGCGAATGAGCAGAAGTCATTGACACCGAGGTGATGTCCACGTCACCTTCAAGAATATCTTTTCAGCATAACAAAAGTGTGACAATTGTATTCAGTGTCACAAGAGTCACCAGTGATACCAGTAAAGACTAACATGATGTTATCGTTTAGGACATCAGAGTACATTTAGCACACATTATTTTGTAATAAAAATTTATTTTTCATGTTTTAGAAATTATTTTTTATTTTGGTAATTACTTCTATTGTGATAACATCCATCCATCCATTATCCAACCCGCTGAATCCGAACATAGGGTCACGGGGGTCTGCTGGAGCCAATCCCAGCCAACACAGGGCACAAGGCAGGAATCCAATCCTGGGCAGGGTGCCAACCCACCGCAGGACACACACAAACACACCCACACACCAAGCACACACTAGGGCCAATTCAGAATCGGCAATCCACCTAACCTGCATGTCTTTGGACGGTGGGAGGAAACCGGAGCGCCCGGAGGAAACCCACGCAGACACGGGGAGAACATGCAAACTCCACGCAGGGAGGACCCGGGAAGCGAACCCGGGTCTCCTAACTGCGAGGCAGCAGCGCTACCACTGCGCCACCGTGCCGCCCTGTGATAACATTTTGATTTCCATTTTCAGTTGATGGCATTTTGTGTGGTTTTCTAGTAGTCACAACTCCTTATTAGAACATTAGAACAATCCAGACGAGAAGAGGGCAATCAGCCCAACAAAGCTCGCCAGTCCTGTCCATTTACAGTGGCTTGCAAAAGTATTCGGCCCCCTTGAACTTTTCCACATTTTGTCACATTACAGCCACAAACATGAATCAATTTTATTGGAATTCCACGTGAAAGACCAATACAAAGTGGTGTACACGTGAGAAGTGGAACGAAAATCATACATGATTCCAAACATTTTTTACAAATAAATAACTGCAAAGTGGGGTGTGCGTAATTATTCAGCCCCCTTTGGTCTGAGTGCAGTCAGTTGCCCATAGACATTGCCTGATGAGTGCTAATGACTAAATAGAGTGCACCTGTGTGTAATCTAATGTCAGTACAAATACAGCTGCTCTGTGCTCCTCAGAGGTTGTCTAAGAGAATATTGGGAGCAACAACACCATGAAGTCCAAAGAACACACCAGACAGGTCAGGGATAAAGTTATTGAGAAATTTAAAGCAGGCTTAGGCTACAAAAAGATTTCCAAAGCCTTGAACATCCCACGGAGCACTGTTCAAGCGATCATTCAGAAATGGAAGGAGTATGGCACAACTGTAAACCTACCAAGACAAGGCCGTCCACCTAAACTCACAGGCCGAACAAGGAGAGCGCTGATCAGAAATGCAGCCGAGAGGCCCATGGTGACTCTGGACGAGCTGCAGAGATCTACAGCTCAGGTGGGGGAATCTGTCCATAGGACAACTATTAGTCGTGCACTGCACAAAGTTGGCCTTTATGGAAGAGTGGCAAGAAGAAAGCCATTGTTAACAGAAAACCATAAGAAGTCCCGTTTGCAGTTTGCCACAAGCCATGTGGGGGACACAGCAAACATGTGGAAGAAGGTGCTCTGGTCAGATGAGTCCAAAATGGAACTTTTTGGCCAAAATGCAAAACGCTATGTGTGGCGGAAAACTAACACTGCACATCACTCTGAACACACCATCCCCACTGTCAAATATGGTGGTGGCAGCATCATGCTCTGGGGGTGCTTCTCTTCAGCAGGGACAGGGAAGCTGGTCAGAGTTGATGGGAAGATGGATGGAGCCAAATACAGGGCAATCTTGGAAGAAAACCTCTTGGAGTCTGCAAAAGACTTGAGACTGGGGCGGAGGTTCTCCTTCCAGCAGGACAACGGCCCTAAACATAAAGCCAGGGCAACAATGGAATGGTTTAAAACAAAACATATCCACTTGTTAGAATGGCCCAGTCAAAGTCCAGATCTAAATCCAATCGAGAATCTGTGGTAAGATCTGAAAACTGCTGTTCACAAACGCTGTCCATCTAATCTGACTGAGCTGGAGCTGTTTTGCAAAGAAGAATGGGCAAGGATTTCAGTCTCTAGATGTGCAAAGCTGGTAGAGACATACCCTAAAAGACTGGCAGCTGTAATTGCAGCAAAAGGTGGTTCTACAAAGTATTGACTCAGGGGGCTGAATAATTACACACACCCCACTTTTCAGTTATTTGTAAAAAATGTTTGGAATCATGTATGATTTTCGTTCCACTTCTCATGTGTACACCACTTTGTATTGGTCTTTCACGTGGAGTTCCAATAAAATTGATTCATATTTGTGGCTGTAATGTGACAAAATGTGGAAAAGTTCAAGGGGGCCGAATACTTTTGCAAGCCACTGTATTTCTTACAAAAAACATCAAGTCGAGTTTTGAAAGTCCCTAAAGTCTTACTGTCTACCACATTACTTGGTAGCTTATTCCAAGTGTCCATTGTTCTTTGTGTAAAAAAAAAAAAACTTCCTAATGTTTGCGTGAAATTTACCCTTAAGTTTCCAACTGTGTCCCCGTGTTCTTGATGAACTCATTTTAAAGTCACCATCTCGATCCACTGCACTAATTCCCTTCATAATTTTAAACACTTCACTCAGGTCTCCTCTTAGTCTCCTTTTCCTTAAACTGTAGAGGTTCAGCTCTTGTCATCTTTCCGCCTAAGGGCCGGTTTATACTTCACACTCAGAACACATACGCACCCGCATCATGGCTGCCACGCGTTCCCAGCGTTCATTTCACGCGTCCTCTGAGCAGGTCCTCAGAAATTAGCGTGACGTGTGCGCGAGTTGCAGTACCAGCAAAAAGTCGGGGGGCGCAGTGTGCTAAAACTCTGAATGTGACGTCAGAGTCTCTGTTTACTATCTACATGTGACAGCAAGCCTCTGTGGAGATCCTTTGGGTATCGATGTGCGCTCTTTGCTGTTTGATGAATGGTTCGATGTGGTGAAGCAAAATGCCGACATACAGATGCATTCATGGTGATTTTATATTCAAGCGTCGCATATTCCCGATTGTAATGACAAGATACATTTTAAAAGTCTCACGTAACATCTTTTGTGCCATCTTTTTTATTATTTTTGCAACTTAACAACAGCAACATAATGTATAGTGCTGTATTTGAGCCACTGAGAAAAAAATAAAGGACACGGTGAAATCGTGTATTTTGTGATTAAAGTGGAAATTTCGGCTTTAATCTCGAAATTTCCACTTTAACCTCGTAGTTAACTTTATCATTAAAACAGACCATCGTAAACATCATCCCAGTTTTTAATCGCTACGAGCTTCTTGGACCTGACAGCAGCGGCAAGCAGCAATATATCACCACACAGAAAAATTAAATGTATGATATTCCAACTCTCTGCACATTTAGAATCTTTAGATTTGTACTTGATATCACTTTTATGATGAAATGCATTAAAGTGTGTATGTTACATTTTACATATAATTTTGTTTAAATAATGAATACTGTTAATAATTACATACATGGGGGGAATAATTACACACATGGGGGTGACACGGCGGTGGAGCGATAGCACTATTGTCTCGCAGGGAGTTATGTTGCTGGTATATCCTGCTTGTATTCCACACTGTGCTCCGGTTTCCTTCCAAAGATATGCAGATTTGGGGATTTGGTGTTGCTAAAATGACGCCAGTGTATGCGAGTGCTTGTATTCACCTTGCAATGAGCTGAGGCCTCGTCAAGGGACTGTTTCTCACTCGTGCCCAATGCTTGCTGGAATGGACACATCCCTGGATTGATGGATTAAATCAATAAACATAATTTTCAGAGATATTGCGATAAGGTATCATCAGAATTTAATGAGTGTTCTAGGCAATTCACAACACAGAGAAGCTGAACATGTTCTCACCGTGATAATATCTCGCACTGCCACCTGGTGGATTCCTCCAGATTTACGTAAATTACGCACGCAAGTATGAACACTACAACGCTTGCGTAGCAGGAGCTTCCTCTGCAGCATGCGTCACATCGCGTGAAGTATAACTCTGGCCTAACTCATCCCCTGTAGTCCTGCAATCAGCCTTGTTGCTCTTCTCTTTCCCAAACTGCACCCAGCACTCCAGGTGAGAGTTGATGTTAAAAAGAAGGTGATGGCAGCAAAGTGGAGTTTCACTCAAGTGTGCGCAAACACACAAATCAAAACAAAAAGAACCTTAAGAAGAATTGTCAGCAGTGAATCCCTCAGCTATTGACCACCAACAATAAACCAGCAGCACTTCTGTCCACACAGCCCAGTTTGGGGGTTTCCTCCAAAGATATTGTTTTTACGTCGAAGCTTCTCCTCAATCTCATAGATTGAAGAGATGATAAATGGAGATGGGTGTGTGTGTGCTTTATTAGCAGGGGGCTTCATTTGAAGAATCAGTTCTTCTCTTCTAGAATATTCAGTTTCATGCTCTCTGGTATAGAATTAAAAGTCCTGAGTTAGGGGTCTGCAGTGCCCTCCGGTAGTCATAGCTGTTCAGATGTGTTTATTTGAACCACTGTGTGCTGTGGGAAGGTGTAGAAATAAATGGGGTCTCCATGCCCGTCACCATCTCCACAGTTATTTTATTAAAGATACATTTTTATGGAACTCAACTGAGCAAAAAGAAAAATAAAATCTTCAAAACGACACTGTGACTTTCAGACTTTTCACTCAGGTCTAACATACAATGCTGATTATTTTTTCTGTGTGTTTCCTCCTAGCAGTTCCCAAAGTCTCTTCTTCCCAAGTGACAGACGAATATCAGCACTCTGACCATGAACAGCATAACTCTGTACAAAAGCATATACTTAACTGGGGATACACGCGAATTCCAAAATGATGTTTTTAAACTTTCCACTGCGGGCTTTGACAAGCAAATGGAGTCCTTGAAAGTGAAAGGGCAGCCCTGGGTGGGTTATAAAGAGGCTCAATTTAAAGGAGATGAGTTTCTCTACATAAATGGAAAGTGTCGCATAATCTCAGATAAAGAGAGATTTTCATCGATGAAGCTCATCAATGACACCAGCGCCCCACATATCACTTTGTATGGGGAACCAAACTATAAGGGTCAGCCCACCGAAATCGATGAGCACACCACAGTGCTCTCAGGGTACAAAGTGGCCTCTTATCGAGTGCACAGTGGAGCCTGGTGTCTCTATGCGCTACTAGACATGGCTGGAAAGATGCATGTGGCCTTCAAAGGTGAAGAAATGCCCGACTGTCATAATATTGGCTTCATAAACTACCCTCAGTCTCTGGAGCCAGTGAAGCCATAGTGTTAGAAAAGCAGCACATGAGAAGGGGTCTCACCAGCAAGGACCCAATGAAGTAACGGCAAGTGGTCACCTCCAGGCTGACGGACAGCATGGAAGATACAAGAGCTTGCCACGTTTTTTTCTGTCTTTAAATGGTCATATTATGTCTCTTTATTAATTTTACTTTTATTATTCTTGTACACTCTCTTTCTTTAACTGAATGATAATCAGACAAATTTCAACTGTAATGGCTAAACTAACAATGATAAAGTTTATTTGATGAAACTTTCATGCTTCATTTATTTTTCTTTATTTCAAATACTAAATAAACAGTCGAGCACAGAGAGAATTCTGGGATTTGTTTTAAACAAAGTCATCTGAAAAGTGCAGTTGGTCCACGGGGGCCGTAGTGGAGCTGAGATGAGTCACACGATGACACCGAAGAGCTTAGCGAGGGGACAACTGAAGAAAAATAAAAATGGGGGAACAATAAAGAAGTAACTGCATGAGAACAGAGGGAGTGACGGGCACAGAGCTTTAGGTGGGGTCACACAGGAACAAGGGGCCAGGGACATGACAGAGTGTGCCACATTGTAATGCTGGCCCAAATCAGTGCCCACTTTCATTGCTGCCTTTTTAATTTCACAGTACATTTGGATATGTTTGTGGCTTTATAATATTCACCACCTTCACAGTATGTCTGCCCAGCTTTGAGTGTGACTGTCATTAATGAAAAGAAAATCCATAGGAAGTGCCAGCACAGCTCACCTCCCTCTATGATGCACTCTTTAATATGAACAAGGATCTTTAGAATGCAGTCGGCTCAGTGGCTTTTACATCTCACCATCCTGACATATCAAAGAAATCATCACAATAAGGCTAGGGTGGCTGAGCAAACTGGCCGAAGTAGCAGAGTGCTGTGTGATTGTGAGTTTCATAAGAGGAGTGATTACTAAATGAACTTTCTCAGAGCTCAGATCTTTGCAAGACAAACAAAGGATCATCTGAAGTAAGAACTCAAACTGGGCTTTTAGAACAAAATGCTCAACAGTCCATTAAAAACATTCTTCCATATTGTGTCATATCTTGAATTTGTTTGTTCCTTTCATTTACTTGATCTAAACAGAACAAATATCTGTTTCTAAACCGCTTTTCAAATGGCTCCTAGGCTTTCCCCTGTGATTTTAACGGCGTACTAACTCACTTTGGGGTCTTAGCAGAACACGTTTCTCAGTGGCCTTTCCAAATCGCACAAACCGAGACAACATCAGATAACAGACGACGTAACCAAAGACGATGGCTTTGCAGGGACCAATCTTTTTTAAGCGCCTTTTCCTTCTTCTTCTTCTCTCAGCTTTTACAATCCTGAGAGCCGAGTCTCACTTTAAACGCGCACTGTGTTTGTAAATGTTTCACTTTTTTAACAACATCTTTTATAAACCAAAGACTGTACCTTTTCTTCTGTCCAAACAACCATGTTGCCACCATCCCTCACTCACTGCCCTGGCAGGTCACACCCCGGCTCTCCATTTTCATCTCCTCTACCGGCCCACACTTCCTCCATTAAAGCACACAACACTAGGATGATAGGACAGCGCCCCCTGTGGGCTTCTCTGAGCTATGCAGCTGTACGCTCACTCCCACCTCTCCTCTTGAGGAGCAAAAGACACAAAACCTCCTTCACACCGTCTCCTGAGCACCGCCGTAAGGACACTAGGACACCCCCGGCAATTGAAATTCATCTTCTTCAGGATGCCCTCTGATTCTTGGGACAAAACATCCCTGCAAATTCTACCAGCAGTGTCCACATTTCTCATTTTGAAGGACCGACATTCATTTTCTTGTCTACATATTATGCAAAAAGATGTTCTCATCTCATCCTTGATCTCCTACAGGACTTCAGCTGCAGCAGCAACAATCAAATCATTTGGACTGGACCGAGATGTGGCAGACCATCAGAAAGCACACTCAATGTAAAAAAAATTGACAGCAGATCTCCTGCAGTAAATGACTGCTTCCTCAGACATGGCACAAAGTGTAAACTGTGCTCATAGCAATCACATCTGAGGTCTTTTTCATTCATCTGACCTCTGTGAACACCAGGGGTTGCTGTTGCCCCGTTGGACCCAACAGACAGAAGCCAACACAGGGTAAAAGCACCAAGAAGTATTCTTTTTATTCTTTTTTCCCTCTGTAGTGCCTCCAAAGCACCCCAGTCACAGCAAACAGGCAATACAATAATACATAAACACAAAACTTTTCTCCACTACACCTACCAGCAAGCTCCAGCTTGCTTGTTGGGTTCCCATCTGTCCTTAATATAGTCCTTGACCCGGAAGTGCTTCTGTTCTTCCTCCCACGTGACTTGCCAGCACTTCCGGGTCAGCTGGAGAATTCAGGTTTTCAATCAGCCCGGAAGTACTTTGGAGCTTCCATTGTCTTAGTCCATTAGTACTTCCGGGATAGGTGAGAATTTGTTTTTCCACCAACTTCCCACAGCGTCCCTTGGCAGTACCCACAGTACCCAGCAGGGCTGTGCTGCCAAACTCCAAGTCCCATAGTGCCCTGTGGGCATCCGGGGCACTGCTGCAGTCCAGGAATGCTGCCATCTATCATCTTGGGGGAGGCAGTGTCCTTGATAAGCTGCCTTCCCCCATCCTTCCATTACTGGGCGTCCCGGACGGAATAAACTGCCGGCCTTCCCTTACACCGCTTTTTCATTCATCCGTCCTTTTTTACTGGCAGTCGTCCCACTGTGTCCTTCCCATAACCTCCACTCCCTCTCTCCCATCCATTTCTCGTCCCTAGTACCCTGTGCTCTCCCTCCTCCTGACCAGTTGTCCTCTCTTGACACCAGTGCTCAGCTCTGTCCTCTTGCCTTGATTCTGTCTGTCCTCCCTCAGACAGGTCTACATGTGAAAGACCCTCCTGCCCAGAGCTTTCTGGTGCCTTCACAGTCAATGGACAGAGCTTAGGACAGCTGACAGGAAATGGAGGAAGATCCAGGCCAACCATGATGAGTTTCAGTCTCAGTCTCTTCTGCTACTACCAATGCTAAGGCGAACTGGTCTGACAGTAGGATTAGCAACATTTCTGACACGTGTGCCCGGTTTTCTGCTGTCACCTCTCTCCACTTCACTCTCCAATTCCTTGACTGTTGAGGACATTGTAACCTTTTCTCGCAAAAATGAGGCTGTCATTAATCTTCCCTCTAGCTGAGCATGTGAGTGTTGGTCGTACATTTTAGGAGCATCGCTCACAAAAAGAGATGACTTTCAAACAAAATAAAGCTTTCAAAAAAATAACCAAAAATTGATTAAACCTAATTAATCACTGATCTGATTAAAACAAGTTTAAAGCAAAATTGTGCTTTATGAAACCCTCAACCCTCAATTACTTGAAAGTTGGTGACTTTGCAACATTTTTGTCAGTGAAAGGTGGCCGTCATCAGCAGTCACTTCCACTCTCCCCTTCTGGCCAATCTGCTCCCTCCTGAACCCACCATGACCTTCTCCTCATTCTCTGCTGTCTCCACCACTGATGTTTCCAACCACCTCTCTTATTGCTCTACTGTCGCTCCACTTGACTCCATTCCCTCATGCCCTCGCTCCCCACGCATAGTGATCTCTACACTATCAACTGCCAGACAGTGTTCAGAAGCCATTAAGAAGGCTAACAGAATGTCAGGTTATATAGCGCCTTGATGTGTGGAGTACAAGTCACAACCTTTATTACACACTGGTGAGGCCTCATCTGGAGTTTTGTGTGCAGTTTTGGTCTCCAGGATACAAAAAGGACATAGCAGCACTAGAAAAGGTCCAGAGAAGAGCGACTAGGCTGATTCAGAGCTACAGGGGTTGAGTTATGAGGAAAGATTTAAAGAGCTGAGCCTTTACAGTTTAAGAGAAGAAGATTAAGAGGAGACCTGACTGAAGTGTTTAAAATTATGAAGGGAATTAGTCCAGTGGATCGAGACTGTGACTTTAAAATGAGTTCATCAACAATACAGCGACACAGTCGGAAACTTGTTAAGGGGAGATTTCATACAAACAATAGGAAGTATTTCTTTAAACAGAGAACCACAGACACTTGGAATAAGAGACCAAGTAGAGTGGTAGACAGGAGGACTTGTAGGGACTTTTAAAACTCAACTTGATGTTTTATTGGAAGAATTAAGGGGATACGACTGGCGAGCTTTGTTGGGCTGAATGGCCTGTTCTCATCTAGATTGTTCAAATGTTCTATCACTTGACGACATGTGTCTTCGTACAGCTGCTGACCGCTATACGAACGCGTTCAGCACTACAATCAGCTGATGACCGATAGGCTGATGCTGGTACATCACTTTTGTTTTTGATCTCCAGATCACTTGCATCAAAATCAAAGTCCGATAAGTTAAAGTCTGACTCAGCAATAATATGCAAAACGTTGTCCACAGAGTATTTTGCTTTGCACATTTGCTTCACTCTCTCGCCAGATCCTCCTTTAGCTACTCTGCTGCACATTCCTGTCGGCTGCTGAAAAAAATATTCAGCCCTCAAAGAGTTAATTAATGAATAAAGAAGATGTAAAGCCTGGAAAATGCACTATGATATTTAGATTATTTTATTTAGAATATTGAAGCTATTCTAAAACAGTTGAGATAAAGCCTATTAATATAATTTCATTAGGTTTACATACCAAGAATAGGCACATTCCACCCCAGGTTCAGCCATATATCATATCAGTAATATTCAAAAATGCTATGATTGCCTAAATACAGTTATCACACAGATCTAAGCTAGTACAAATAACATAAATTTTGTAAAAAGTGAATGTTTTAAATAATAATATCTAATTATGTATGTTGAATGAATGAATTTTATTTTATTTGAAAGTCCTGTCCCTACAGTGACACAGTGCCAGAATTCTGGCCCTTGGACATGTAGTTGATGACCTCTGATCTACACTCTTATTCAGTCGTTGGTTAGGAGATGCAAAACTGTGCTGAAGTTCGATGATTTGAAATTTAGCATCTTGTCCAAACTCATGAGCAGGTAAACCACAACAGAGAAACTCTTTATTATGTTTGGGAAAAGTGGACATTGGGATAAAATCTTACATCCATTCAATCTCCTTAACTTCTTGTGTGCTTCTGTTGCTCATTTGTGAAGTTTCGCTTTAAACTGGATAGTGCAACACTGTGACATTTTGTGTTCCATTGGTGATGGGTTTGACAAATACGCTGTGTGACGAACGGCTAGGGGTGGTACCCAGCCGGGATGCCCAGGAGGACTGGAGTTGGGCGAGGAGTGGACGAAGTCATGTTGGAGAAGAGTGGAGGCGGCCCGAAGAAGGCAGGCACTGGACTGTGAGGCCTGGACTTTGGGGGATTGGTGCTGGAGGCACTGGGTTGTGCACTTGACTTTGTGTAAATATTGTAAAAATATTGTAATAAAATGTGTGTGCTGGGTGACAAAGCATTGTCCGTCTGTCTGTGTCCAAGACTCGTTCCACAGCTGCTCTCCATTTCACAATTACCCACAAACCTAACAATAAAGCAAACTGCAGCAAGACTTGTGGCATGTGAGAGCCATCAAATGACAAGATGTGAGGTGGCGATGATACGTTTTAATAAGTTGGTCTAATTAAATTCAGGACAGGCCTATCGTGATTCAGTGTTTTGTTAGTTTGTAGCATGTTTATGATAAGTTGAAACCATTATAGGAGTCACCACTAGTGGCTCATGTGTCTTACTGAGCCACAAAGTGAAATGTAACATAGTGGAGGAAACAGTACCTTGTTTTTTATTTCTTCTTCCAGAGATAAAATCTCACTATTAGCGCTCCTTCACGTTGAGTCTCAGACAAGAATAAGATCCTATTAAGCTATAACAAGAGCAGCTTCAGATCATTCAATCAATCTTTATTATTGGTACTGCAGGTTTTGTTACATGATATGGTATAATATCCTAACCAGGTAATGTGGTCTGGGTTACAGACCGTGCAATGCAACTACCAGCAACATAACAACGTGGCCCAGAAAAAACAAAAACAAAAGTAAAAAGCCAACAGATCTCTAACTCAAACAACATACAAGGCAAAATATGGAAAAGAAGTATTAAAGCTGACCATTTGCTGAGTTAGTAAATATTGAAATAGATTTCTTTCAGGGTACATCTCAATGAGTCAGTATTTAGCAAAATGGAAACGGAAGAAGAAGGCTCAGAGAAAGTTATATTAGAAATTAAATTGGAAATATATTAAATAAAGAAAGAAACTTATCCTCTCCTAGGACAACTTTGGTAAAAAACTTTGGTAGAAGTCAATAATCAGGCAGGAGGAAGCTTGTCCATTGCGTCTTTAATTATCTCTTTACGAAGAGGGAGCATTCATCACAGCAGTCTGTTACATAGTGATCAAAGAAGGGCAGATGTCCATTATTACAAACAACTGAATTTACATAACAATGCAGAATTAATGCATACACAACACCCAATTGGTTCGTTGGCTTACACCCAAATAACTTATCCAAATAAAGTCTATTCTACTGCACTCTTGTTGTTCTCATCTCTCTCAGGTTCAGCTCTTACTCTTAGAATCTCTGTGTATGTGACGACTGTCCAGTCTTGTTGTTTACAGGGCATCTGCTGATCTCTTAATCATTTCCTGGTACATTTTGTGTATGACATCAACTTTCTCCTAGTATCTCTTTATTGTTCACAACACACTTCCGGATTTTCCTAATAGGCTTGCTTAACCCTCTTTGCTGATTTTTAAGATAAATGCTATGTTTTAATGTGATAAAGCTTATCAAGACTCTTCATGCACAAACTATGTTACCATAAAAATTGTTCACTCACAATTCATTATTAAGTTTGGCACTGCATTCATCTTTAAACAGATGCACGTTTCCATTAAAAGCTTTGTTGAGTTTATCCTGTAGATCCTTAAGGTTAATAGGCTCTACTTCATTTTTGTTGTTTTCGGCAATGTAGCCAAGGAACCACACGGGACTCTCGTTCTGATCCACACAGCATGCAGCATTCTGAGGTGGCTTGGCACATTAACTCGCTTCTTCTTGATATTCTCTCCTCGAACATCTCCAACAATAACATGCATTTTGGAGCATCCTTTTGCAAATATTTCCATTTCTTGATTTTCATAACGACTCCACTCCTTGTTTTACAGTTCCTTGAATTCAGGTACAACCTTAGTCAGGGTGAACATTACTATCTTTTTGCCCTCATCTGTGTGATGCATACATGGACTTAGGTAACCTTGATCATAATGATAAATATTTTTATTTTCTTCTGATACTGTCTGAGTTTTCTTTTGTTCTTCGGTAGTAACTCTTGACTCTTCCATCATACTTTTGTCTCCTGTTTGATCTACAAGCTTAAAATATCATAAAATTGATAAAATCACAAATAATTGTAAATGCATGTGCATGCCATCTATATCCATTCACTTATAAAGACTATAATGGTCATTAAGCACATATCGTAAATAGAGAATAAGTCATGGCTTGATGTAAACCTTACATTTGACATGAAACCACAGAATGAAAGCCAACAAGTTACATCACGGATGAGGAAAGGGTCCTTAAAAGGGACCGGACTTTACAGTAGATTTTCTATGGCCCTTCTGCAATTGAAATAGATTTAAGATTAGAGTATGTACACCAAGAGCCTGATATGCACTGTAGCATCATTACATCTGAACATGACAGGGAAGTTCAAGGAGTATCTTGATTGTGGTGATTACTATAACGCACTCCTCTCATGACCACCCAAAAAAGACATCAGTCGATTTCAACGAGTGCTAGAATCTTAAGTAGTAAAAGAAAATCCGAGCACATTTCTCCAGTTTTGATGTCACTACACTGGTTACCTGTGCCATTTAGAATTGACTTTAAAATACTGCTTATGGTTTACAAAGCCTTAAATAATCTCACCCCATCTTATATCTCTGAATGTCTACACTCCAAATTGTAACCTTAGATCTTCATATGAGTGTCTGCTTTGAGCTACATTGTTTGTATGGAAATGTGCTATAGAAATAAATGTTGTTGTTGTTGTTGTTGGACTGCTTGTCTGTCTGGTAGGTTGACAATTGGGATCCTGAGCTATTTCATCGTGTGGTGCACGGTACCAGTGCATACACCCCAGCCTGACCTGACCTAATATGATAGAGTTCCCCAGCAAGAAATATGGAGATGTATGAACGAGAAAGGACTACCAGAAGTATGTAAGGATAGTTAAGGATATTTATGTGGAGGGCTACACACAAGTAATGTAGTGTTGGAATAACTGCAGTTAAGGATAGGTAATTTCGAGGATCATCATTAAGCTCATATCTTTTTACTCTGGCTATAGATGTTATTGCTTTAGGTCAAGACCAATAGTGTTTGCTATTGGCATTGTGCAATGTGGCACTACTAAAAATATTATGACAAGGAAACTAAAGCATTGGCTAAGAGAAATGAAGGATAGAGGTCTTAAGAATAGTATGGGAAAGAATGACAAGTCAAACAAAACTACACCTCTTATTGACTAACTGAACAGATTATAATGTGCAAGCTTTCGAGGCAACTCAAACATCTTCTTCAGGCAATTTGTAAGATTACATCTTCCCTGAAGAAGGGATCTGAGCTGTCTCAAACACTTGCATACTGCAATCTGTTCAGTTAGCCAATAAAAGGTGTCATTTTGCTTGACTTCTCATTGCGTCCATAATGGCTAACACGGTACAACACCCCACTAATAGGGGAAAGACAGAATATCTAAGATTTCAGGGACAGAACAAGATGGAGAAGTTAATGTCTTAAGAAAGGAATGAAGGGTGGAAAAGTTCAGATATCTTGGATCAACTAATATAGGGTGTGGAGAGCTACCTCTAGAAATAAACCATAGAAAGCAATCAGGTTGAAAAAAAAAATAGGAAAAAAGGTGTCTGGAGTGTTACGTGACTGAAGAATTGGTGCAAGAGTGAAGAGTAAAGTGTAGAAAACAGTCATCAGTCCAGCATTGCTGTACGGATCAGAAACCCGGGCAGTTAACAAGGGGCATGAAAGGAAATGGGATACTACCGAAATGAACATGTTGATATGAAGGTGTGGAAGAACAAAGCTTGATAAGATCAGGAATCTTAGCAGTTAAAATTGGGGAAACCACACAGGAATTACAGGAAAGAAGGTTAAAGTGGAGGTATAGGCATGTCATGAAAAGGGAGGTGAACAATGTGGGGAGAAGAGTAATGGAAATGCAGGTGTTGGGATGGAAGAGAAGAGGACAACCCAAGAGAAAGTGGATGGACTGGGTGAAGAGAGAAAGGAGTGTCATGCGTGGAAGTGTAGAACAGACGAGGATGAGACCCAACATGAAATTGGCAAATGTTTTAAATAAAGAAAACAAATCTATTTTTCATGTTAATCACAAGCAGTGCATTAGACAAGGCTTAAACAATTACTTTCATTACAGTCACTTTTCAGGTTCATTGCTCAGACTTTTCTGCGGTTCAAGGAACCAGCTGTCACTTCAACAATTTTTGCCTCGTTTATTTTATAAGTAGGCAGATGAAATTGGGATGTGGTATTCCCGGTCATATTTTGCGGTAAAATGAATTTTGTTGTTGTAGGTCTGGCAAGTCTGAGCAGCGTTAGACGGAACGAGGCCCATAGGTTCTGTTGCTTTGTGGAAAGAAATTGTTGCATGTAAATGTTTGACCACTCATGACTGCAAAGTTTCCCTGAGTGGTTAAACACCCAAGGATCACTAGGACAAACAATAGTAGTGTCTCTCTTCTATCAGGGAGCTGGAAAAGAACAAGAAACAGAACACCAGGCATCAGAATTACAGGCAAAAATCCCACTGGTGAGGACATTGGATTACTTTTAAAGTTCTGTCTTAAAAAAATGAAAAGCATTTATCAAATGATTTTCGAAATCCCTATGGCCCATCAGATTTGCTTTTTTTTTTGTTTCTTTTAAAAAGTGTTGACTGACTTCAAAATATAGTATACCTTGTAATGAATAAAACAGTTAATATTTTTACCTAACAGAACACCATCTCAAGATTCTGGCCTTGAAAAAAGTTCCAAAAAAACTGAAACAACTGTAGAAGTTTAAAGCTTTAGCTTTGAGGCCCTCTGCCTACTAATGTGAGGGATGAATGGGACGTCCCATTGGTCTCAGTCTGAACCTCGTCATTATTTACACTTACTCGCCTCTGCTCATTTGTTATTGCAGGTGAATAACTAGCCCTTGACAACCTATGTGCTCTTCTTTCAGTCTAAGAAAACAGGATTTGTTTTGGAAATGTTTTATTGGTTTTGTTAATTAGATTAGTAACCTACTCTACTTCTTTTTTGTTGCCATTGCTAACCTTTCGTCTCATCATTTTCTGTTTATTTTACCTGTGATACTTTGACCAAACAGGCAGTCCGAGATACAGAATGAAATGTGAGACTAGAAACCTTTAATCTTCAAGCAGTGACAGACTCTGCACCTGATCATCATGTTATTCTACAACAGACTATCAAAGTCCAATCCCAGAGAGCTGCAGGTTATCATGAAGGCCATTTTCTTTTTAGCAACCACATACTGTGATATATTGTCGTTGTTTATAAAATGCAGAACCCTTCACAGTTTCTTCACAGCAGCCAAGCAACTGAGATGCAGAATGAGCCAGTGGATGACCAGCTAAGTGTCAAAGAGGTCAAACTCAGTTCTTGGAGGAATACCATTTTCACATCAACAACTTTAATTGCAGCTGTTGATTAAATTCCGTTATTTATTTTTGTAACTTGTTAGTGCTCTCTTTCTGCCACACCAGTCTTATCCAAAACTCTTATATATTTTTGTGAGCACTATCCAAAAGTTTTGTCAAATCAAGGTCAAAGTGAACTTTATTGTCATCTCAACCATATACAAGTAAACAGACAGACGAAATTGCGAAGCTCAGGGTCCACAGTGTAATAACATGACGTGCAAATAATAAATTAAAAATAGAACTAAAATTTAAATTTAAAATTAAAACACAAACAAGACAAGACATTGTGCAAATACAACACAAAGAAGTAGCACCAATATTGATGTGTCAGATATGTAATATAATAAATAAATAATAGATATAGATAATACAGAAATTATCAGTGTATGATAATAGTTGTTTAAGACCTGTGTAAACAATGACCGGTCAGAATGTTTCACAACAGAAGGATATCAAGAGTGTCAAAATCCTTAAAGGTCAGTATGAGATTTCCAGTTCTTCTCTACATGCACACTCGTCTTTGCAGGACTGTGGTTTTCATGTATAAAAGTTCTGTTTTTAGAGGCGGTTGAGGCCGTGTGGAAGATCCCAGGGGGCAGCCTGGTGTTAAGGAGTCTGACAGCTTGTGGGTAAAAACTCTCCTGCAGCCTGGCAGATCTGGCTCTGATGCTGCAGTGAACCAGAAAAAGTAAATATTTCTAACAATTTCATTTTTATTTTTACATATTTTACTTAAACATGTCATATGATGGACACATAGGTGCAACTGGGATCAAGTCAGCTGACTGGTCAGATGTGGGCTCGCTGCACTTCTTATTATTGTAGAGCTGCTAGCTTTGAATTCAGGCAAAACAGGTCCACTCCATTAGCCGTCACAATGAGTTACTAATTAACAAACTGTCCACTACGTTACTCCAAGGTCTGAGTTTTATGAGACATTGTCTACTTTTGTCAGCTCCATCCTGTGAAAGAATTCAGAAAGCATTTCATAAGGTGCCACATGAGAGGTTTGGCATCCGACTAAAATAAGTGGCAGTTCAGGGTGATGTTTGTAGGTGGGTGCAGAATTGGCTCAGACACAGGAAGAAGAGGGTGATGGTGTTATGAACGTAACCAGAATTGGCTGATGTTAGGAGTGGTGACCAGCAGGGGGCAGTGTTATTTTTAATATATTTAAATGATTTGGGTAGGAATAGAAATTAACCAAAGTGTGAAATCTCGGCCTTTGATGAAGTAAATAAATAAAAATAAAGAATGCTTCAACTTTCAAAACAAAAACATCTCAGAATGTTTGTCTATCTATCTATCTATCTATCTATCTATCTATCTATCTATCTATCT
>JANRMT010062791.1:205006114-205022078 GCA_026402145.1 Polypterus bichir lapradei
GACCCTGCAAAGAAGTCTAAGGACTCTTTTATGCGTAGCAGTGGATAAGAATCCTTACATATGATGGCATTTTTATTGCCGATAGTCTGCACAAAATCACAAGCTGTCATCCTTCTTTGGGACTAGAATGATAGGCGAGCACCAAGGAAACTCTGAGGACTTTATAATAATGGCTGCCAACAAATCCCTTATCGTCTTAGTGGTGGCCACCTGAGAGTGTGGTGATGGGGCTGTTTGATTGGAGGTGCACTACCCATCTCAATCTCATGTTGTACAAAATGCGTCTATCCAAGGTCATCTGGAGAAATGGCAAACCTATCGTGGTATTCCAGCAGAAGATCTCCTAGTTGCAAATTTTGAAATGAAATGATTCCTTCACCACTGGATGCCCACAGTGACTCCAAACAGGTGAAGCAAGCACTCCGTGGAAGCAGCAGGGCAGTGGAGAAAAAGGTGGCTACAGATGTCCCCTGCACTCTACAAGTCAATGGGTTGTACCAGCTGGAAAAATTATGGGTATCAAAAAGAATCCCCCCCTTCAAAATTTTCTCTTTTTTTTTGCTTTACACCCTTAAATGAAAACACACAAACTAATATTTTTTCCAGCTTTACTTACTCAATGCAATCAATAACATCCAAGTGAAAGAAATCACAGCTACAGTTCAGAAGAATTATAAAAAATCAAAAACAAGAAATCCTGAGATTAATATAGGATCCCCCCTCCTAAACTCCATCAGGTGTCAGTGCCCACCATTTCCATTGCGGTTACTGGCTTCCTTCCCCCTCTGATCAGTTGTAATGAGTGTGATTAGTAAAGCTGTTCCTGATCCATTGATTCCCTTGCTTGGTAGAGCAACTGATAGCAAACAACTGACTATGGGTGGTAAGCCACTTTGAAAAGATCTCAGGGACAGAGTTGTGGACGGACATAAGACAGGTGATGGATACAAACAAATCTCAAAGGTTTTATCAATTCCAAGGAGCTCAGTAAAGTCCATCATAAAGAAGTGTTTGGTACTACTAGGACCCTCCCTGGACCCTCCAAACTGGATGGAAGATCAAGGAGGAAACTGGTAAGAGAGGCTACCAAGAGGCCAATGGCCACTTTGAAGGAGTTACAGGATTTGATGGCAAAAAGTGGTCATTAATGGTGTGCATGTGACAACAATTTCACAAGCACTCCACCACTGTGTCTTGTTCAGGAGGGTCGCACTTCTCAAGAAAGGCCACATTATGGCTCATTTGAGCTTTGCCAGAATGCACCTTGAAGATTCTGATGCCAAGTGGAAAAAGGTCTTATGGTCAGATGTGACCAAAATCCAACTATTTGGCCTCAACACCAAACGGTACACATGGTGCAGCTCACCATCCACAACACACCATACCTACAGTAAAGCATGGAGGGGGCAGCATCCTGTTGTGAGGGGCCTGGGGCTCTCGTTAGGGTAGAAGGAAAAATGGATTTTGCAAAATACCAACAAATTCTGGAGGAAAACCTGCTACCCTCTGCCAGAAAGTTAAAGATGGACAGAATGTTCACCTTTTAACATGACAATGACCCGAAGCACACAGAAAAATGTACCAGAGAAAACAATGAATGTCCTGGTGTGGCCAGTCAGAGCCCAGACCTAAATCACAGTGAAAATCTGTGGAAAGATCTGAAGATAGCAGACCACCAATGCTCACCATCTTATATGACCAAACTTGAACTTGAACTGTAAAGAAGAGTGGGGGGCAAATATTGAGTGGGCTCAATCGAGATGTGCAAAGCTGATAGAGAAGAATCAACAGACTCAAGGCTGTCATTAAAACAAAAGGGGGTTCAGCAAAATGACATTGACAATTGGGGTGATTCATCTCAGTAGGTCTTGTTTTTGATTTTTTATATTTTTTCTCAACTGTATCTGTGATATCTTTCACTTGGATGTTAGAGATTGAATAAAATTTGAATATATAATATATAATATAATTGAATATAAAATTGAGTAAAGCTGGGAAGAAATATTGGTTTGTGTGTTTTCATTTAAGGCTGTAAAGCAAAAAAAAAAAAGGGAATATTTCAAAGAAAGGAACTATTTTCTTCACCCACTGTAGCTCCCTGTCCGAGGTCCAAATGCAAGTTTTACTTTTGTAAAACGTCCAGCCTATATATGTAGGGGGGTCTTCGATGTGTTACAGGTGGGACCTAATTGTTAAATGGTCCCACCTGATTTGAATTAAAGAACTGGTATAAGACCAGCACGTGGAGAAGGGGAGCGAGTTTGCTGCCTGGTTATTGGATAAGATGTTTTTAAGTGGGGTTTTAACTTTTCTTTCTAAGCAGTTGACCTATTTATTTTTTCTTGTAAGTTTTCCACCTGCTGTTTTGATGCTGCTTTGCTACTATGTTACTGTTTTATTTTTAAAGACTGTGATTTACTTATTTATTTTTAATTATTACTGCCGGTGATGTTTTATGTTAACATTGAACCTAATGTACGATTGTGGTTGGTGGAAGGAATCGGTTGTTTGCTTTAATTTATTTTTCACATATGTGTATTTCTGATGATTATTTATCACTGGTATGTAGTAGGTTCACTAGTATATGATTTGTTTGATTTGTTCTTTTGTTTTCATTTTTTTTGTTATACGATTCCCCATGCCGATCGTCATAATAACCGGCTGTAATAAACAATCGTATTTTATTTTCTGGTGTTCCCTTTGTTCTTTCATTCATTTGAAAGGGAGCTGTTTGGGGAGGATTAATTAGTCAATCCAGCACCCAGCTGATCCCACGTGTCTGCCACCCAAACTCTTGAGTCCGCCGTTGCTTTCCTATTTGATGACTGGCCACAGGCTCACCAATCAGCTTCTCCATTTGCCGTGTCCTTGTGGCAGGTCAGCTGCACCTCTGGAGGGAGAATATCCGGCTGTATAATTATTGCGCTTTAATCACCCAGCTGTCAACCCAGATGTGAAGGTGGCAATAGACTCCATCTCCCAAGCGTCCTCCTGTCATAAGTTAGTTAGCTTCTTCCGTTCAGAGCCGGCTCGGCGTATAATCAGTACAGGCGACCACTAGGGGTGCTGTTTAGCACAAGGGGAGACGGAAAATATATTATTTCGAATATATTTTTACTCATAGTATTGCAACAATATTTTATAAGCTTTTT
Organism: Polypterus bichir lapradei; assembly: GCA_026402145.1. Taxonomy (NCBI): domain Eukaryota; kingdom Metazoa; phylum Chordata; class Cladistia; order Polypteriformes; family Polypteridae; genus Polypterus; species Polypterus bichir. Next base: position 205,009,267 of record JANRMT010062791.1, read on the forward strand.
ATAATCTTAAATGAAAGTAAATTAATTGAATATACTCAAATATGATATAAATACGGATCTAGCTGTTGAGGACATGAACCTTCAACAGCTCCACGACAATCAACACCCCCGTCCCTCCTCTCCTTTGCCTGTTGCTACCTGTTCATGAGGGGTGGGCGATTACGTTCGACCCACAAACTTGATAGTAAATGATTAGCATAATGGGTGGCGAAGTGGGTAGCGCTGCTCCCTCGCAGTTAGGAGACCTGGGTTCGCTTCCCATGTCCTCCCTGCGTGGAGTTTGCATGTTCTCCCCGTGTTCAAAGACATGCAGGTTAGGTGCATTGGCGATGCAAGTGTGTGCTTGGTGTGCACACCCTGCGGTGGGCTGGCGCCCTGCCTGGGGTTTGTTCCTGCCTTGCACCCTGTGCTGGCTGAGATTGGCTCCAGCACGTTAGGATATAGCGGGTTGGACACTGACTGATTATCATATTTTTACAAATAAACATTAAATACCATAAGAGCATGTCAAAAAGACAACAACCCTCTGGGGCACAAGGAAGAAAAAGAAGAAAAGCACAGGAGGAGAAACGGGAAAGAGACAAAGGTAAATGTACAATTAAATTATCTGAAAGTGTCTGACACATACATGTCAAACTCAAGGCCTGCGTTACAGATGTATTTGGCCCGTGGGATTGTAACTTATGTCTATGCACGGTTTCCACGTTTATTTCCGACAATGCCCCAGCTTCGCTGACAATCTGCTCAAATACTCTCTAAGTTTGGCAGCACATACATGTGATGAAGATGAACAAAACTTCACACAGGAGTCGTCTCACTGATGCACGTCTTCATTCAGTCATGAGAATTCTCACTGCTCAGAGCCTGACCCCAAACACTGATGAACTGGCAGCCAAGGAAAGATGCCAGACATCTGGCTTGGGCTAATGTGCATCAGAGCCACAGAGAGCGTGCTCGAATGTATGTTTTCTTTTCTGCTGTTTTCTCCTGTAATTGAAAGGTAGAATGTTCGTAGCTGTATGTTTGGATGTTCATTAAGGATTTTTTGGCTGTTTTGATAGCCTGCAATAAAATGTTTTCATTAGAAATGATTCTGTGCTAACAGAGAAGAAGGCATGAGAAATGATTCCCACTGATGTGTCTTTTATTTTAATTTTGATCTCATTTTTTTATTTAATCAATAAGCTAAGTTTGTATCTTGGGAAATGTTAAATTGAAATTTTTATATGAATAAATTGACAGAATACATGTGAAAAATCTGGTCAGTTTACTCAATAAATACTGACCCACTTTGGCTCTCCACTTGGATCCAGTTTTTAATTTTGGGCCACTGTACGATCGTTTTCTAAACTTTTAAACACACTACTAGCTAACGTGACATAGGTACATTAAAACGTCTGTTAAAACTTGGCAAATATCGCCCTCTGCTGCTCACCATAATTTGTGAAAGTCGCTCGTTGCACGCTAAAGCAGTTGCGCGCAGTCCATCTCTCTCTGGAAAAACTCGTGCATTGATTGGATTAGGTAGATTATGTTATTTGCATACAGGAGCAGGGGAATAGGAATTGTGGGAAAATAGTCCTATTTGAAGATAATCATTATATTGTCTGTTTCACTGAATATTGTTATGCTAAATTTTCAATTTGTTTTATTAATTTAAATGACATGTATATGTTATGGTGACTTTAAAAAAATTTTTTAAAAATGTCATAATCAAAAGATGTATGTTTTGCTTCTAGTTTAAATAAAGAACTACAGAACGCTGTTTGCAATTTTAGCAATCAGTTCAGCGTTTCTTTTTATGTAGAGAAACATTAAAAACAATTTTAAAAAGACTTCAGATACATCCGGGCAGCACGGTGGTTGGGCTGCCTCGCAGTTAGGAGACCCGGGTTCACTTCCTGGGTCCTCCCTGCGTGAAGTTTGCATGTTCTCCCCGTGTTCGCGTGGGTTTCCTCCGGTTACTCCGGTTTCCTCCTACAGTCCAAAGACATGCAGGTTAGGTGCAGTAGCGATCCTAAATTGTCCCTAGTGTGTGGTTGATGTGTGCGCCCTGCGGTGGGCTGGCACCCTGCACGGGGTTTGTTTCCTGCCTTGTGTCCTGTGTTGGCTGAGATTGGCTCCAGCAGACCCCTGTGACCCTGTGTGAGGATATAGCGGGTTGGACACTAACTGACTGACTGACAAATGCATCCCGATTCCTACTTATTTTTCTCGTCACTCTGATGAGCTCTTGGGACTGTCTAGGACCGCCGTTACCATGTAGGGGGCTGGTGCAATAAATAATATGGGGCCCCAAATTTAATTTAAAAGAATTTGACCTCTGACTTGAGGAGGATATTACAAAAAATATAAATAATAAAGTAAATTGTATACTATAAGAAAACGATACACTTGAAATGTCATTAAAACGTTTTTTTTTTTATTTATCATCACGAAAAAATTACAATACGAGAAATACAATGCAAGACGAGATACTACAAAACTACAATACAACAAACTGAGTTTTTAAACATTATTTGACATTTTATTTTTCGAACTTTCTTTTCCGCAAAATCATTTATTATACCTTCAGATCCAATGGATTTACATAATTCGTTTTCTATTGAGAATTGTGCTAAATTTGACAATCTCTCCTGTCCCAGGGTGGCTCGTAGATAATTCTTAATTATTTAAGAAAAACTTCTCTCAGCTGTAGCTGTCCTTACAGGAAGACTGAATAATATTCGCAAGCAAGTAACTAATTTGGGATAAGACTGTCTTATATTTGGTCACATTTTTAGGCAATTTAGGGGTTTACAATTCATTGGTGTATTCCTAATACGATGGAATAATTTTATTTCTTCAAATAATAATAATCAATAGATATCACGACTATCTCCATCCGTTAATAAAATATCTAAATCCAACCAATATTTTTAATTTCTTCAATCAGCCATAAATTTTAATTTTGGAATACTGTATTGTTCAGAAATCCGAAGCAATTCCCATGTATGTTTCATTGCTGAAATCTTTCCTCAATTGATATCGTTGCTTGCTCTTTGATTCTTAAAACATAATCAGTATAACATTTCTTCTCCGGATCTTTTATAGATTCATCCTTCATTTCAGAATCATAAAAGCGGTTAGATTTTTTTTTGCTTCTAGTACTCTTAAATCTTACTTCATTGTCATTTTCTGAACAGATTTGTTTGGCCGTTTCTTTTACTGTATCAAATCCATTATCTCGATAGGGAATTACATAATGTTTTAAACCTTTTAAATGCTCTGTTGCAGTGTTTAAATCAGCATTCTTATTTTATAGAATTTTGCTAACTTTATTAACAGCGACGAGTATTTCGTACCATATAACTGTTGCCAAAACAAATTCGTAATTTAATTTATATTGAATCAATGATTCTTATTTTTGAATCTTTGGTCGAGTCACTGACTTCTTCCAATGCTTTACAAATTTGACTTAAATGTAAACGAATCGGCTTCATAGAATGAAATTTACATCCCCATCTATTTGGTGCCAACGGCTTTAGCGTTAATTCCGGCAAATGTTTGGTTAGAACAGACCATCTGTCCACTGACGCAGAAAATGTCGTATAAAGTCTTTGAATTGTTCCAAAAAGTCACAGCAAAAGGAACACACGAGACCATATCTCTCAAGAATAAAATTAAACGATGTGCCGTACATGGAACAGAAAAGGCTCGGGATGTTCATTCAGAGTCCCCAACCCCGTATCAGCAAGATGGCCTGTGAGCCCTTCAGTTAAATCAGATCCTGTAGTTTAACAACTGATAGAAAATCAATGAAATATGCGTGACGTCATCGTTTTGAAATTTCATTATAAATGTAGCTCTTCATAACTGATGGTGTCTGAAAGAACAGAAAAACATTTACTTTTCTTAATGCTCTCCTTTATTTCGTTTTTTATCAATTATTATGACCTTTTCATTCTGATTTTCCCAACTCAGCAGGTAATGATGTGATATTTCCTTATTCGAAACTCTTCTCAAATGCACATCCATAGCAGGATCAAATGTGGCTATCATTTCAATAAGTCCTAGGAGTTTGCCATTATTTTCTGTAAATAATTTGTTGTTGGAACAAGAGAGGCGTCATTATGTTTTTCTAAATATTGAACACAATATACACTTCGTCGTAAAACCTGTACCAATGTTCTTTATCGCCATTTATTTGACGTTCCTGCAAACTGTCAATAGTTTGCTGACTTTGTGATCGTTTTACAAGTTCAGGAAATCGCATTTGTGATTGATAACGGGACAAAAAGGCGTCCTGCTCCTTTATTCGTGTGCTTACATGTCTCCAATCGCAACATCCATCAGGTTGATCTTGATCAATTATTGGGAAACAAAAAACAGTAAAAACAATACACTTTGGTATTTTGCACTGAATATAATAACCACTTGTGTTGCACTTTTTCACCTTTCGGTAACATGTTGTAGTAAAATGATGTATGGAGTTTCCTTCCTTCTTAATCAAGAGGAAAGTTGAAATCACTTATTTGGATTCGCTTTTTCTTCTATGCAGACTCTTAACTTGTCGCTGATATTTATTGGCCACATCCCTGGATTGTCATTAATATTAACTTCATTAATTTTAATTGCTTCTTTTACTGGTGCAAGTAAAGAGGGTCACGTTTTCTCTGTTTAAATGTCAATGTTTTCTTCATCAGACTCTGAATCAGGTCCAGATCGGGCCGGGATAGCAGTTGACTTTTCCTTTTCATTTGTATCGGTTTTTAAATTTTTTAATAAGCCACCTTTCTGCACTTCAACCATTTATTTCCTTTCTTCTTCTGTGCTCCTGCACTTTCCTATTTCTGTCTTTATCTCGACTGGTACCGGCATTCATTTTTTAATGTCTTTCTTTGTGTATTCGTTAACCTGTGGATTAAAAAACGAAGAAAAAAATTATGAGACCAGCGCTTCCTAAATTTATTACAATTAAAGACTTGCCGTTCATTTACTGCAGCAATTGACATGATTTAAGAATTTATGAATATTCGTTTGAGCGTTAAAAGAACATATATTCAAAATTCGAGGTGACTTCTCGGTTACATTCTTAGGAAAGAGATCACTCACAACACTAGAAACTTTATCACTATTCATAAATGTTTAAAGATTTATCGAGATAACTGATAAACTTACACTTATGGCTTTTAAAACATTTGAAAATGAATATTCGTATTATCTGTACATTGGAGAGAACGAAATTTATTTCAAGCAAAATGCCCAAAAACTAAACAGATTGCTTACTTCCTCGGATTCCACAAGTGTCAGTTCAGATTGTTGTCATTTCTATTCGGCCGCACATATAAACTACAAATACAAATAGTCATCCTGTGCATCTCCGTGTCGTTCACCAGCACATAACGGCTTATGACAGCGACGGCGTGATAAGCTGAACGGCTGGATCGGGTGTGTGTTGTGATTCATTAGTTTTACGTGTTTCTGTCTGGTGGATGCGGCGGATTTAAATGAATAAATGTGATAAATGTTTCCCTGATAATCAAAAAAGTTTCAATAATTCAGTTTTAGTAATGATTTTAAAACACTATAGTAATATGAAATACAAAGACTGATCATAAAATCAATATAAATTTCGCAATACCTCAGAAAGAAAATATTTGGTGCCGTCTATGGAAACAGGCGATGTCGTCGTCGCTTACTCGCGTCGCACTTTAGGCGAAATGTAAAAGATCTTATAAATAAGAAGCTACTGGGCAATATGACGATAATTTAACCATCCTTATTTTTGCATTGATAATTTTTACAAAGCCTAAAAAAATATTTAGATGAGATACTTTTACCAATTACTTTCATCTAATAATAAGAATATTTTCCCGAGTGACGTTAGTAGACGGAGGCGGGGCCCTGTCATGAGCGGCGCCGGTGCCTACTCACCCCTCACCCGGAGCTTACGGCGGCCCTGATTACTGAGCACAAGAAACAGTCAGAGCTGAAATTTCAGTTTGATCGGATTACCGGAAGTAGTTCTTTGCCATATGAACTTATAATATGAACAAAGATCGGTGATTCAAATTTTGTAAGAAACATACAGATATGAAGTTTCATTATGATCATTTTGACACAGCTGGTATAATTAAAGTTTATTGCCTTGTAGGATTGACTTTTTTGGGGTATCAAATTTGTGTCTCCCTTTTTACCCAGAACTTGAGACCCCCAACACACACACACACTGATTTCAATTTGTTGACTCTGACAGTTGATTCAGTGGTGTTGCAGGTTTAACTGTCAAACCAATTATTATATTTCGACATTTAGGTGCTTGTCACTGTCTTTCTTAAGGCAAATTGTGTTCCACAGTTGTTTGGAGCTGTGATTTTTTTTAAAATGTACTTCTTGCTTTTCTTGGTTTTGTGCTTAAAATACAGTGCTTTTAGTGATTTAATAGTGTTGGTGACATTGTCTTTATTGTGCTGGTTCTGAATTTCCAAGAAAGGTCATTAATTCATTGTTGAAATTATGCAACGAATATTCTTATTAGTATTTGTGATCAATACGTATCACGTATGATTGGCTGCATATGAACACTAACAGTCGGTAAGTTGGTTTTTCATTGTTACTCGTTATTTTATCAACGAAAGAAATTTATTTTATCGGTAATTACGGCGGTGGTTAGAACTAATTCAATAAACTGCTTTACGATCATTACGATAATTTTTCCAGTAAAATATAATTTTTAATTAAAGTATAGATATTCTTTAAAATTTTAAATTTTGAAATGTACACACTGTACCTTTCTGATTTGCGCTGCGCATTTACTTCTTTAATCCAGGAATTGTATTTCATAAACGTTTTGATATTTCATCAGTTTTGTACTGGCTAATTGATATCTCTTCTTCCTTCCGCATTTTTTTGATTGCCTGAGCTTTCACATTTAATTTTTAATTTGAAAATGAGAGTTAAAAAGCAAACAGCATTGCAAAGGCAGAAGAAATATAATCAGTTGCATAAACGTTTACACGCGGAATTTTCATATAAACAGAATGAAAGACTTAAAGACAGGGCTAGAATAATATGTAATTTTGGGAATATCGAATTATTTATCTTATTTAGTAACAGTTTAGTAACTGCGTTATACGTATTATTATTTTAACTTTTATTTAACATATCAACGATGCAAAGAAATTGCATGGTGCAAACAAAAAATAGCACCGTAAATGGAAATTTATCTAATCGATTAAAAGAACAATCAAACAAACTTGAAATTTGAATAGATGCATGTTCTGATTTACAAGTTGACATATTTATACAATTATTATATTATCTCTACGTATACGAGAGAGTCGAGTGGAGATTTTATTTTACGTAATGTGTCTCTGTTGCTCCTATAATATTCGCAGAACAGAACAAATATGCATTAAAATTAAAAACCAGGAAAACGTTTGAAAGTTTAATAACTCCACTTGAAATTTATCAACATTATATTTGCAATGTAGCCAGATTAAGAAAGCACTATTCAAGACAGGCAATGGAGAACGTAGGTCCCCGTAAGCTGGATCATTTCAAACATCGTTCAATTCACGCAGTTTTAAAAGTGTTTTTTTTTTTTTTCCTTTTACTGAGAACTCGAAAGTGTAAGCCTTCATTTTCATGCCTGTTGATCATCACTTATTTTCAAACACAATAAATTAATGTCAGTAACGGAACTCTGCCCTTTATTGAACGAGCTTCTAGAAATAATGTACAAATTATTTCAAATATTTCGAATGATGGAATTCACTCTCAGAGACGACCGAGGCATAAGCGAACTAAGCGACTGCTTAGGACCTTCGAGGCCACTAGAGGGCTCCCAAGTGCGCTTGAAATGTCCCAAAGGATTTTTTTTTTTTTAAATTATTATTATTATTATTATTATTATTATTATTATTATTATTATTGTGCAAAGGTCTCAGCAAAAGAGAGCAAATGAACACCAAGGCTGTGGTGAAGGAGGAGAGATTGCGGTCCACAAAACGACACTTTGCCTACAGTATGAGGCCGCTGATGAGCCACAAGCTGATTCAGTGAAGTGACAAGAAGTGTCCTTTTAATGCGGTGGTAGACTGCAGCATCCAGTCTTTGAAGGACATTAGTGACAACTTTGGAGTGCTTCTTAACTTTAGTTAACTTGATGCACAGACACTGAGGGGCCAATGTAAGCTTCTAGGAGACAAACATACCTCTGGATGAGAGGCTGATGTTGACGAGTGTACTGGCTACAGAGATGGAGAGCCTTCTAGAACTCCCCCAAGCAAATATGACGACAATTGAGCTTCTCACTTGCCTCTCTCAAAATGAAACCTATGAGTTGTACCCAATCTGTGGATAGCGCTGCAGATAGCCTTCACTCTCCCTGTGACTGCTGCGTCTGCAGAGATGAGCTTTTCTAAGCTCAAATTAATCAAAAACGTCTTGAGATCTTCCATGGCACAAAAAAGACTGAGTGGGCTGGCACTGATTAGCATCAGCAATAAAGTTGGCCATCAGATCTCTTATTATGTCAGGCTTTGCCTCCAGAAAAGCCAGCAAAGAGAGATTCGAAGGTGAAAGTGAAATATTGAGGTGGAATATTGAGGTGAAAGTGGAATATTGAGGTGGGCTGTAAAAGGAAGAAACAGGAATATCTGGAAAAAAAAAAGAAGTGAATGTCTCACATTTTACTTTGGAATTTCTTTGCACATCTGCACATAGTTTTCAGACATATTCAGACTTATTCAGCTTTATATTTCATTCTTGAAGAGTTATTTTAATGTTGTTGCAGGTTCATCTTTTCATTTTATGTTTAATTTATTCGATGTTGTCTTTGTTTTGGGTTGCATTTTTATTTTTAAAATAAGTTATTTGATTTTATCTCATTTGAAGTTGATAGTTGTTCTGCACTTTTACATGTTGAACATTTTTAAACAAAAACCACTTCAAGTGTTTGACATGTTTACAGTAAATGCATGGCCTCCTGGTTTATTTGGTTACTTTTCAACACACCTCATTCAGTGTAGAACTTGTCAGTGCACTTTACTCAAAGTGCTGTATCTCATTGAAAAGGGACTTTCATCCCACCCTTCAGGACCCCCAGACAGTCTAACTTTGTGCCCTGTTTTAACTCCTCTCTGCAACTCAGCCAAGTAATCAGTAACACTGAACAGCTGCTTAAGGTGTGCTGAGAGTTAGGATAAAACATCAAGGGGAGTCCGAGGACTGGGTTAGGAAACCTTTACTTTAAATATTGAAGTGCACATTAACACAATAACACTTTAGTCAGTTTAAAACCTTTTAAAAGTTTAAAAAACACAGAAGGGTGAAAACATGCCAGGCTGACATATATAAGCAACATTAACAACTGATGAAAGTGATAATGGGTGTGTTAAATTTATAATAGGTGTGCGAATGGTGATGCATTGACAATAGAAGATATGGCAGCGCCAAGGCATTGGGGTGCTTTGGGTTAGCGAGCAAATCTTGTTCTGCTTAAGGCCCCATAAAGGCTTAGGCCGGCCCTGTTCACTGTAATAGAAGTTAGAGCAGCCACATTCATATTTAGCATGGTGTTTCTCTAAACCTAAGAATTACATTATGCCACCTTTCTTTTAACTATCGAATATTGAATCATATATTATAAAATTGTGTTTTTGCTTCTAAAAGAAACTACAACAATACAGTAAAAATATAAAGAAAAACTCAGATTCTTGCTGCATGATCGAAGGAAGGCATATTAATATGATTTTTTAGGGTTACAAAATTTCATCAAGGTTACAAAGCAATGTGACAGAGGAGGGACGCTGAATGCTGGGGGCGTGACGTGGAAGGCCGAGTCTTCAACTTGCAGCCGTATGATATTGGCATTGACTATTCCCATTGGCTAAGAAGACAAAGTCCCGCCCTGGCCTCCCTGCTGTCGCTCTCAAATCATTTTGGCCGCGAAGCCTCTCAAAAACGCGAACAAAAGTCACGAGACCGCAAAGCACTTACCAAATGCATCAATATTGACAAAACATTTAATATGACGTGTAAGACTGTAAAGATTGTGTTTTTTATATACAAATAACCATTGTATATGTAAATAAGGTGTTCTAGGTAATGTATAGTGAAAGACTGTATCGGACTATAGCTGAATACAGTCATTTCTATTTTTTTGTAGATGGGTATAGATTGTAAGAATACTAGACTGTGTTTTATATATATTACCCAAACATATATGTAAATAAAGTATATTTTTTCAAAAAAAAAAAAAAAATCAGCGCTCTTAGTGTCACTCAAGCTTTCTGAAGGCATCGTGCTCAGACACGGAATTTACACCGTCACCTTTCTCTATACCTGTCATGGCCCCCACGATGGGGGGCTGGCGGGGGGGGTTGACAGGGCTCTAGTCAGGGGGCCCGGCGCGAGATGAGTAGATATTATGCACAAACAAAGCATATGAACAGAAAGCAAGAATTGATCCTACAGCGTTGAGTGTCAGCTTCAGCATAAAATATTTTGAAAACTAAAAACAATATCAAAAAAAAGTTTCAGATAAAAAAAATTCTACATACATTTTTCTACAACTTTCTCCCTTTGACATTTTACAAATCCAAAAAAAAAAACGTAGACTTCTCCATTGGTCGAAAATTTTGATATTAATTGCTGATTTGGTTTCATAGAGTTATATATTCTTTATTTATAAATATTATAAATAGTAAACTTAAACAAATTATATATGGTTTTAAACATAATTAAATAAGAAATACTAGAGAAAAAAATTAAACATTTACATCACTTATTTCTGCAGATATAAAGAGTTAAGTTAAAATTTAGATTTTTTTCAAAACTGCCGCCATTTTCAAAAAGATGTAATTTCCGGCTTTTTGCAAGAAAATTGAGGCCTGCAACAACCTCCATTATTTTAGTCGAAAAATTTTCTATAGGAAACCCTACATTAGAAAGGTATATCAAAAATGCCGGAGTACATGAAAAACCAAGCGTCATAGAACCGTACGGATCTTCAACTAAATTGTATACCTACATTTAAATCTAAAAACGCAAACAATTTTATTTATATTCACAATTAGTTTATAAGAAGTCTGTTCTCATTTTTTTTAAAGGCAAAACAAGAAATGTTATTTAATTTGTATGAGTAGTCGACTATTGCAGATAAATTATAATTTAAAAAAAAATAATAGAATTTGCTTAGCTGCACAGATCCATTGAGGATTTGTTAGCCTGTTATCAAGAAATTCAGATTCAGCTGATTTCGCTACCCGCTACATGCTTGGAATTAACTACCTATTAAATACTTTTATATAGTATTTAACGGCGTTAAAGAGTCGCATTTTAGAAAAAAAAAAACAAATATGCATTATTCTCTCCCTGCGGAGCACATTCATTGAATCGTGTAGGAGTTAACGCTGCAAAAATCAACCCAGATGTTATAACGTTTTTCAGGAATATAGAAAGCTTATACTGTTTGTTCGCACACAGTCCTGCACGCTGGGAAGTACTGAGAAAACCTGTACCATTATTCCTTCAAAGGCTTTCAGAAACAAGGTAGAGTGAAAGAATTCAAACTGTACGACCAATTATTAAACATTATCCTGGAGTGCTTACTGTACTAGATGTCATTCTTGGAGATTTGGCTACAGGATTAACCCCTTCAGCACTGAATGCAAGTAAAGGCCTAAGAAAATATTTCGGATCTTATAAAGGTCTGCTGATGACAGTGTTTTGGCACAAATTATTAGCAAGTATTGACAACAAGAACACTGTCATACAAAGTAAAAGAATAACACTCTATGCTGAACCTTCACTTGTAAAAGACCTAGTTCAAGAAATGCAGCATTTACGTGACTCGTGGGAATGTATTATCCAGGAGGTGAAAGCAGTTGCAGAGGTAGTAGCAGTGCAAACTCAATTTCCAAATAACTGAAAACCTACAGAACCAGAATATGATTTCAAAATTTCGGTAGTTTTCCCAGTATTGGATTTTATCATCAGCGATTTAAAGACAAGACTTGAAGCAGCAGATGCCATATGTGAATTATTCTCACCCATTTTGAATTTTCAGAACTTGGACAATGGTCAACTCACCGCAAGAGCTGCAAAACTTGTACATGCATATGCAGAAGATCTGTCAGATGACTTACTGGATGAAATCTTTCACTTCAAAAGTATTTACAAGACAGTTTTTGGTGTTGAAAAGCCCAATTAGAATTTTGAACAAAATTTACAACAAAAAACTTCAAGGTATACTTGCCAATATCTGTCTCGCTATTAAATTGTTTTGTACAGTCCCAGTTACTGTTTCTTCAGCAGAAAGATCGTTTAGCAGTTTGGCAAATTCATTAAAAACATGGCAAAGAAGCACAACTAGTCAAAAACGACTTAATCATCTAGCAGTTCTGTATATCGAAAATGATTTAGCTAAACATGTTGATTTTAGTGAGGTCATTGAAAAGTTTTCGCCAAAGAAAGCTAGAAAACAGATTTTGCAATAATTTTTGATACTATTGTAATTTTTTCATTAGGATCTTTAATTTATAAATATATTCAATAAATGTGCTTAATACTTCTTATGTTTTCGCATCATTAACCTCACTTATTTTATTTTAAATCCTATTGGCTATCACATTTTCCTTAACCCTAGGTGAAGGGCCCGCCAGAGATCCTGGCCTAGGGGCCCGTGTTAGAATGTGGGGGCCAGGATACCTACTGCTCAATCTCAGGTGACATTTACACGTACAACTCTTGATTCTTTTAAGGCGTAGAAATCAGAATATGAATGAAAAATCCCACAGCTGCACCTTCAGACGTAATATATATAT
>JANRMT010062791.1:205022178-205035225 GCA_026402145.1 Polypterus bichir lapradei
ATATATATATATATATATATATATATATATATATATATATATATATTATACAGCTTTCTAGAACATTTTTTCATTCAGGTGTGCAGCACCCATCATACCAAGTAGAGACGATCGCTAGTGGAGAGGTTCTGGTCGATTAATCCGTGATGTTCTGAATTCAAATCTGATCGATTGCTGCTATACGCGTCTGTTCATCACATGCCATCAGTGTACAGTAAGGAATAACATATCGGTTCATACATGTTTCAAAACATTTTTGTGTCTCATAATATTAAAGGAACATGCAATCACTTTCTTTTTTGAACTGAGAATAATGGGGGGTGTCTAATGGTCAGAAGACCCCTGCTAAAATTTAAGGAAGCACTAAGGAATAATAAATCAGTCGCTATTACTTTTTATATTGTTTGTATGTAAATCAAAACCTTCAAATTATTTATTTATTTTTTAACAATTTGAGTTTGCTCTACAAATGTTTATCACCATATTTTTATTAGGGTTGGTGTATTATTTTATGGGTTTAGTTGTATCTGGCCCCTTACCAAGATTATATAGAGGGGATGTGATTTATAGCAGATTGCATTCCCTTCACTGCTGGCTAGAAATCTGGTGTGCAAATAAAAGCATTGTGTTTTTGAACAATTGGGATGATTTTTGGGAAAGGCCTGGATTTTTCAAAAGAGATGGTCTTCATCCTAAATGGAGGGGATCTTATGTATTATCCCAAAATATGGCAGCAAAACTGCCTGGTTGCCTGATCAGAGCACCATCCAAGCCGCAGTCATGTGATCTTAAATCACATGCTGTTGTTTATCCCACCTGTTACTATCCTGAAGCTTTTACCCAAAATCCCTGTTGTGGGGCATCCAGCAAATTTAGTCTTGATACAAACCTTAAATTAATTGATAACCAAAAAATAAGGTGTATAGTTAGACCAAGGGATAAAATCAGACCCTACACCAGGGGCATCTGTAATAGAAATTTATTTCAAATTAAAACCAATAATATATCACCAGTTCAGAAAGAAGCATGCAGTTTTAAATGTTGCTTATTGAAAATTTGCTCTTTAGGCAGTAAAGCTGTTTTTGTAAATGACATTATGTTAAGTAAAAAATCTGATCTGTGTCTTCTCACTGAAACCTTGCTTAGTAAATGTGACACTGTCCCCCTAGCTGAGGTGTCACCAGATGGATACTCGTTCCTTCATAAGTCTAGAGATTCTGGTCGAGGAGGATGACTCGGAATAATTCATTGTAACAAAATGCAAATCACGTCCAAAAATCTAGGCAAGTTTACATCCTTTGAGGTATTCATTTTAAATATTAAAACAGATTCCAACACAATTATAGTGCTAGTCTACAGACCACCAGGGCCATATTCATTGTTCATGACTGAATTTAGCAACCTTCTATCTGATTTGGCTATAAATTATGATCACGTAGTACTGATGGGGGATTTTAATGTACACATTGATGTGGAAACTGACACTTTTAGCAAATTGTTTACTTATTTGTTAAATTCAGTAGGATTTTGTCAGATTGTCAAAGGTCCAACTCCTAATCATAACCACACATTAGATTTAATTATAACTTACAAAGTTGAAATTCAAAATTTAAATATTACTCCATTAAATGAAGTTATTTCCGATCACTTCTTAATTACGTTTGATTTAGTCCAGCCCTTGCCAACGCACTCACAGATTAAAACAAAGACAGTGCAACATCTAGATTGTAATTCTGCTTCAAAATTTATAGATACCTTGGGTAAGTCGAGTGTAATTGTGGAAAACCATTTAGATCAGTTAACATCAAATGTAAACATGGAAAACAATTTAGATCAGCTAACATCACATTATAATATGAAAACTGGAGCACAGATGGAGAACAACAAAGCTGCATGCCTTTCAAATTGCATGGACAGAGAGTGTTAATAAATATAAAAAAGCCCTCTTTAAAGCTCACTCAGAATACTATTCTACAATAATAGATAGCAATAATAAAAATCCTCGGGTACTGTTTAGAACAATGGCTAAATTAACAAATGGCAATTCAGATCAACAGTGCAAAATACCAACAGATATTAGCAGTACAAACTTTATGAACTTCTTCAATGAGAAAATTAAAAATATAAGATCCCAGATCTCAGCATTACAGTACAAACCAAATACTAGCTTAGCAGACCCTGTCTCACATTGCATTCAGCACTTTACTAATTTTAATCCTGTAACTGGGCAGGAAGTCTTAACTTTAATTTCTAAAATGAAGCCCACTACTTGTTCCCTAGATCCAGTGCCAACAAAACTATTAAAAAGTGCTATGGATGTTCTTGCAGCGCCTATTCTAAACATTATCAATAGTTCATTATTGCATGGCACAGTACCTGATGCACTAAAAGTGTCAGTCATTAAACCATTACTTATAAAGTCAGACCTAGACCCACACATACTTAATAATTATAGGCCTATTTCAAATTTACCATTTCTCTCTAAAATACTAGAAAAAGTAGTCGCCAATCAGCTTCAGTCACACCTTACGCATTACAATTTATTTGAGAAATTCCAGTCTGGTTTCCACACTGGTCATAGTACAGAAATGACACTAACGCGGGTTGTAAATGACATTCTGCTATCCTCTGAAGGAAACTCCACTGTAATTTTGTTGTTAGACTTAAGTGCAGCATTTGACACCACTGATCATTCTATTTTACTGCACAGGCTAGAAAATGATGTTGGGCTTACAGGCACCGTGCTCACTTGGTTTAGTTCTTATTTATCAAATCAATTCCAATATGTACAGAAATGTGCTGACAGTACTCCATCATTTTACACAGAAGTTCAATATGGTGTCCCTCAGGGCTCAGTACTGGGACCTTTACTGTTTTCACTTTACATGCTTCCACTGGGATCTCTCATTAGGAAACATAATGTTAATTTTCACTCATATGCAGATGACACCCAGTTATACCTTTCATTTAGATCAAATTAAGTTTCTCCGATGTTGTATTTAATTAGTTGTGTTAGTGAATTAAAGGAGTGGATGGATGAGAACTACTTGTCTTTAAATACAGATAAAACAGAGATGTTAATTGTTGGAGGGAATGACGCTGATCACAGCAATATTTTGTCGTCATTTAACTCATTTGGAATCCCCATTAATTTCACTGAATCAGCCCGAAATCTAGTTCTCTTTGACTCTAGCATGTCATTTAAAGCGCATATTACAAAGTTGTTCAAATCATGTTTCTTCCATCTTAAAAATGTTGGGAAATTAAGGCACTTTCTAAATTAACAGGATTCTAAGAAATTAATTCATGCATTTATTTCTAGTAGGTGTTACTGGATGTTCAAACTGTTCTTTATACAGCCTCCAGTTAATCCAAAATTCTGCTACAAGAATTATTACAAGAACGAGAAAATACAAACACATAACTCCAGTTCTTAAATCCTTACACTGGCTCCCAGTTAAGTTTAGGGCAGATTTCAAAATCCTCCTTTTAGCATATAAAGCATTAAATGGCCAAGGTCCAGCTTACTTATTTGAACTTATCATGACTTACAAACAAGAGCGCACATTAAGATCTCAAGATGCCGGTCTGCTTATGATTCCAAGGATTAATAAAACAACAGTGGGAGGTCGAGCTTTTAATTACAGGGCCCCTAAACTGAGGAGTGGTCTGCCTGCTACTATAAGAGATGCCCCTTCGGTCTCAGCTTTTAAATCCCGGCTGAAGACTCACTACTTCAGTTTAGCATATCCTGACTAGAGCTGCTGATTAACTGTACAGACTGCATCTCTTTTGTTAGTCATTAGCACTAAAAATAAGTAACATGATAGTTATAATTGGATACTAACCCTCTCCTATTCTGTTTCTCTTCTCGGTACTCAAATGTGGCATCTGGTGCCACGGCCCACCTACCAAGTTGTTTTGCCTGCCTAAAGTAAAGTCATCCCTGATGGAGGATTGCACGAATCGTGGAAAAGAGGGTTCCTTTCATCTGATTGCCTGGCCCTGCGCTGTTTCAGCCGTAGAATGGCCAAATGGGGGAAGCAGCTTAATGGAGGAGGTCTCCAGGGGCCTCATGTATAAACGGTACGTACGCACAGAAAGCTTGCGTAAGAACGTTTCCATTTTCAAATCACGATGTATAAAACCTACACTTGGCGTAAAGCCACTCACTTTTCTACGGTACCTCATACCCTGTCATACACAAGTTCTCCGCTCGGTTTATCAGACTGGCGGCACCCAGCGACAAAGCAATGCTACTGTTCCTGTGTGGTTTCCCTTTATTTCTTAGAATCACATTCCTGACGCAGCTTTATAAATACACTGAAACTAACAGCATATTAGAACATTAGAACACTCTAGACGAGAACAGGCCATTCAGCCCAACAAAGCTCGCCAGTCCTATCCACTTATTTCCTCCAAGAAATCATCCAAGAAAAGTCGAGTTTTAAAAGTCCCTAACGTCTTACTGTGTACCACACTACTTGGTAGCTTATTCCAAGTGTCTATCATTCTGTGTGTAAAGAAAAACTTCCTAATGTTTGTATGACATTTACCCTTAACAAGTTTCCAACTGTGTCCTCGTGTTCTTGATGAACTCATTTTAAAATACAAGTCTCGATCCACTGTACTATTTCCCTTCATAATTTTAAACACTTCACTCATGTCACCTCTTCATCTTATTTTGCTTAAACTGTAAAGGCTCAGCTCTTTTAATCTTTCCTCATAATTCAACCCCTGTAGTCCTGGAATCAGCCTAGTCGCTCTTCTCTGGACCTTTTCTAGTGCTGCTATGTCCTTTTTGTAGCCTGGAGACCAAAACTGCACACAGGACTCAAGATGAGGCTTCACCAGTGCATTATAAAGGTTGAGCATAACCTCCTGTGACTTGTACTCCACACACCGTGCTATATATCTTAACATTCTGTTAGCCTTCTTAATGGCTTCTGAACACTGTTGGGAAGTTGATAGCTTAGAGTCCACTATGACTCCTAAATCCTTCTCATAAGGTGGACTCTTGATTTTCCAACTGCCCATTGTGTATTCAAACCTAATATTTTTACTTCCTATGTGTAATACTTTACATTTACTGATATTAAATTTCATCTGCCACAAATCTGCCCAAGCCTGTATGCTATCTAAGTCCTTCTGTAATGATATAACGGATTCCAAATTATCTGCTAATCCACCTGTCTTGGTATCATCTGCAAACTTAACCAGCTTGTTACTTGTATTCCTATCTAAATCATTTATATAGTATACAGTACTAGCAAAATACCCGCGCTTCGCAGCGGCGAAGTACTGCCTTAAAATTTTTATTAAGAAGAAAATTTAACCTTTTTAAACTGAGGGAAAATATGCCAACAATTATTTGTTAAGGATCTCTTTGTATACCATGTTGTCAGTTCGGCCCTCCGGTTGTAACATGACCAAGCTGTGCGCTGAGCTTACTCTTGAGCATGTAACTTACAGTTGGCCATGTGAACAGTAATCTTGTCTCAAATCTCACAGCTTGGATTGCTGCTGTCATAATCGGTTTGAGTTTCATGGTTTGTTTCAATTACAATAGTATTTGCAGGATTTGTTGTGTTGAAGTGACATTCGGCATCTGTCAAGCATTGTAAGCACACAACCGGTTTCATCGATAAAATCACATCCAGCTTTTGAGAGTTTAAACACTCATAAACATCAAAGTGTCCACTACTGAAATCGTCAACTGTGAATCTAAGATGTTTAAGAGGCATTGGCGGTTGTCGAAAGGTGTAAAATATTTGGCCATTTCGGTACACTTGAAAGCGACAACCGAACAATTCAGCGGCAGCCATCAACTCACATGCAGAACCATAGGTGAAGGGCTTAAGCATTTCACTCTTCTAGTGCTCCTGTGTAGTATAATTATCTCCTGTACTGTCATCAGTCCACACCTTGAACCTGTCCCAGTCATTCAATACATAAGACACAATGTTCTTCCGGATATCAAGAGTGAGCCTGATATGGCCGTGCAATATGTAACAAAGAGAATGGAAAAGGTAGGTGCCATCTCCGGGCATGGAAACCACTCAGTAAGTGACAGTTCTTTGATCTATAGTGATCACCTCGATAGACATGGTAATGGGGGTTGGAATGATAAAGGAAATGGGTACATGAGCAATGTAAGGTAAGTCTAAAATACCTATACAATAACTATAATTGTAATAAACAAACAATAAAACAGCGGAGAAGCCGTGGATTAAACAAAAAGGCTGTAGTTATCAGCAGGGAGACGTGAATCCCGTGGCGAAGCAAGGAAGGGAATGTAGAGACCGGAGCGACGGACGGTCTTATATAGGCAGGCAGCCAACAACGTGGGAGGCGTTGGGATGGGGGACCCAACGCCACCTCACACAGTGACTGAGCTGCAGGCTATGGACGTATATATGTACGTAAGTAGGATTCAGTTAGCGTTGGGAACCCATGTACCAAATTTCTTGAAGATGGGCCCATAAGTAACAAAGACTGTTTAAAAGTTCAATATGGTGACTGACAGTGGCATCATACCACCGAAATAAGTACGTACATTGGTTTCGGTTAGCTCAGGGAAGCCGCCTATAAAATTTCGAGAAGATCGGGCCATAAATAAGAAAGTTCAACATGGCGGACGTTGTTGACCATTATGCGTAGAATTTCGAAATGAAACCTGCTTAACTTTTGTAAGTAAGCTGTAAGGAATGAGCCTGCCAAATTTCAGCCTTCTACCTACACGGGAAGTTGGAGAATTAGTGATGAGTGAGTGAGTCAGTGAGTCAGTGAGTGAGTGAGTGAGTGAGTGAGTGAGTGAGTGAGGGCTTTGCCTTTTATTAGTATAGATATTAAAAATAGCAGCGGCCCCAGCACTGACCCCTACTGGTGAACACTCTTAACATCGGCCAGTTCTGATGAGGTTCCTTGCACCATCACCCTCTGCTTCCTGTGTCTGAGCCCATTCTGTACCCATCTAAAAACCTCACCCTGAACTCCCACTTCTTTTAACTTGATGCCCACCCTCTCATGTGGCACCTTATCAAATGCTTTCTGAAAGTTTACATAAATAATATCATAAGCTCCACTTTGATCGTATGGTTTTGTTGCCTCCTCATAGAATTCCAACATGTTAGTAAAGCATGACCTCCCTCTTCTGAACCCATGCTGACTGGTCAGAATAACTCTTGTCCTTGCCAGGTGTTGCTCAATCTTATCCTTAATAATTCCTTCCATTAATTTTTCTGTGATGCTTGTTAAGCTTACTGGCCTATAGTTGTTTGGATCTGCCCTGCCACCCTTTTTATATAATGTGATGATATTTGCCATTTTCCAGTCCTTCGGAATCTCTCCAGTACGCAGTGACTTCTTAAAAATATGTGTCAAGGGTTTATATCTGTACTCACTAGCCTCCTTAAGAACACGAGGATAAATATTATCTGGGCCTGGTGATTTGTTTGATTTCATCTTATTTCATCTGAGCAGCACTTCTCCCTCTACAATTTCCAAATCCTTCAGTACCTCCTTAGTAGTTGCGTTTACCTCTGGGAGGTTATCCACTTGCTCACTTGTAAACACCTCAGAAAAATGTAAGTTTAGGGCATCTGCTATTTCACTGTCTGTATCTTTTAATTCCCCTTTTCTATTCCTGATGAACTTGACCTCCTCCTTGACTGTTCTTTTACTACTAAAATACTGAAAGAATCTCTTGGGGTCTTCTTTCGCCTTATCTGCTATATTCCTCTCCAACTGTCTTTTAGCCTCCCTGATATCCTTCTTAATGGTTGCCCTCATGTTTTCATACGTGCTACGATTCACTTTGCAGTCATTAGTCTTATATGCCTTATACAGCAGTTTTTAATTTTTTTAAGTTTTAAATCTTTATTAATCCACCGTGGAGTTTTTTTTTTAGTTTCCTATTAATTCCAAATTTAGGTATGTATCTGTCCTGCATTACATGTAAAACATTTTTAAACCTGTTCCACTGCTCCTCGACTGTCTCCACATTTAAAAGCTTATCCTAGTGTATCCTACTTAGACTTTGTCGCATCTGCTCAAAATTAGCCCTACCAAAGTTCAACTTAACAATTTTAGTATTTTCACTCTTACAAAATACTGAGAATTGTATTGCATTATGGTCACTTGACCCTAGTGGTTCAATCACCTCTACACCCTCAATTCTATCCTGATTATTACAGAATACTAAATCCAGACAGGCTTCAGCCCGTGTTGGTGCTTTAACATGCTGTGTTACTTCTAAAAACTCCTGTTCTTGTGCTCCTCCATCTGCAAGGTTATCCCAGTTAATATTTGGATAATTAAAGCCCCCCATGTCTATAATATCCCCCTGTAAACTTGCCTTTTTGATATTACTAAAAAGATGTGTGTTGAAATTATTGTCTGAATTGGGTGGTCTATAACACACTCCTAAAATAAGACCTCTTTCCCTAATATTTTCCAGGTGAAGCCACATGTCCTCACTAAGATGGGGCTCCTCATCCAACTGAAGAAGACTTACATTTAAACCCTGTTTGGCATAAACAGCAACCCCACCTCCTTTTCTGTTCTGTCTATCCTTCCAAAAAAATGTGTATCCCTCTATTTTACACTCATCTCCATCTTTGTTATTTAGCCAGGTTTCCGTTATTGCTATAATATCATAATTATGCTCTGCTACATACAACTCCAACTCACTTACCTTATTTTTGATACTTCTAGCATTAAGGCAAGCTATTTTTTAATGTGTTAATCCTTCTACATTTACGTGTTTGCTTAGAATGTACATTACTATGCATTTTTTTTTCTACACCATTGTTTGTTCTTCCATATATAGATCTAAATCTGGCCTGTCCTAAACTCCCTGCCCCCCCCCCATTCCCTAGTTTAAACAATCCTCGACTAGCCTACACATACGCCTCCCCAATACATTGGTGCCCCTCCAGTTCAGATGTAACCCATCATGGCGGAACAGGTCCCATCTGTTCCAAAAGGAGTCCCAATGCCCCATAAACCTATACCCTTCTACCCTGCACCAAGATTTGAGCCACGCGTTAAGCCTTCTAATCTCCTCAATCTTACCTGGACTGGCACGTGGCACAGGCAGAACTTCGGAGAAGACTACCTTGTCAGTTCTGCTCCTCAGCTTGGTACCTAACTCCTTGAATTTGGATTGCAGAACTGACAGACTATCCTTATGTATGTCATTTGTTCCAACATGGACAATGACAACTGGATCCACCCCCACCCTGGCCAACAGCCTATCCACCCTTCCAGGGAGGTCTCCCACCTGTGCTCTCGGAAGGCAACACACTGTGTCGTGCTAATGTAATAAACGACTCTTTGTACTTGCTGCGAGGTCACGAGCCATCCACAATGGGTACGCAAAGAAGTTCGGCTAATAGAGAAGGTCTTTGCTAGGCGACTCAAACGACTATTTTATGCCTCTTTGTGCTTCTAAAGGAGAGTGTGTCATTCCTCTGAAGCATAAACTCCGCCACAATTAATGTATCGTTAATATAAATATTAAAATTTTGTACACCAGTAATAATCTTCTTCTCCTTTCAGTTGTTCCTGTTAGGGGTTGCCATAGTAGAATAATAATTATAATAATAATTAAGTATTAATAAAGTATCTATCTATCTATCTATCTATCTATCTATCTATCTTCTTCCATATCTTCCCGTCCTCTACATCTTGCTCTGTCACGCTCACCATCTGCATGTCCTCTCTCACCACATCCATAAACCTCTATCCTTAGCATCCTTCTCCCAATATACCCAGCATCTCTCCTCTGCACATGTCCAAACCAACGCAATCTCGCCTCTCTGACTTTGTCTCTCTACCATCCCAACTTGAGCTGACCCTCTAATGTCCTCCTTTCTAATCCTATCCAACCTCGCCATACCCAGTGCAAATCTGATATCTTATTGCTTACTGATTTATTAAAATACACTCTTAGCATGTAGCCAACAGACGCTTATAGTTGCGAATGATCAGATTTGAATTCGGAATATGATGGGTTAATCGACCAGATCCCCTCCACTAGCGATTGTCTGTACTCGGCAGGGTGAGTGCTGTACGCCTGAGAACAAAGCAGCTGAGACAAAAAATAATAATAAATACTATATATATTGTCTGTATAAAGGAACAGGTGCGGGATGTGTCGTTCTTATTCTGATCTGTACACCTCTAAAGAATCGAGCGTTGTGAGCGCAAATGTCATCTGTATGGCAAGCCAAATTAACATTTAGAGATATCTCAAAATTAATTTTAAGATATCTGGAAATGCATTTTAGATATCTTAAATTGAATTGCAGATATCTAAAAATGCATCTATTTTAAGATATCTAAAAACCATTTTATGATATCTCAAATAGATTTCAAGATATCTTGAAATGATATGCTGTACATTTTGAGATATCTGAAATGCATTTCAAGATATCTTAAATGCAATTCGAGATATCTTGAAATATGTTAATGTGCATTTTGAGATATCTCAAATACATTTCAAGATATCTTAAAATACATCTGCAGGCATTTTCAGATATCTGAAATACATTTTCAGATATCTTAAAATAACTTCCTGCATATTTAAAGATATCTCAAATACATTTTCAGATATCTTAAAATAACTTCCTGCGCATTTCGAGATATCTTAAATAACCTTAGAGATATCTCAAAATCACTTCCTGTAAAATTTCTTATACTTTCAATGGAACTTCCTGCCTATTTTAAGATATCTTGAAATGTATTTGAGATATCTTGAAATGTGCAGGAAGTCATTTTAAGATATCTTGAAATGTATTTGAGATATCTTGAAATGCACAGAAAGTCATTTTAAGATATCTGAAAATGCATTTCAGATATCTCAAAATGAATTTGGGATATCTTAAAATGAGAAGGAAGTTATTTTGAGATATCTCGAAATATAATTTAGATATCTTAAAAAGCATTTAAGATATCTTGAAATTCATTTTTTTTTTCAGATATCTGAAATACATTTTTAGATATCTAAAATGAATTTTGTGATATCTTAAAATGGGTCTCTGCTCCATTTCAGATATCTAACAATGTATTTCAAGATATCTCAAATTGTATTTCAAGATATCTAAAATGCATTTTAAGATATCTTTAAAAGGACACTCAATTATTTCAAGATATCTCAATAGCATTTTCAGATATCTACAATACAATTTAAGATATCTCAAATACATTTCCAGATATCTCAAAACAGCTTCCTGTCCATTTTCAGATATCTCAAATACATTTTAAGATATCTCAACATCACTTCCTGCTCATTTCAAGATATCTCAAATACATTTCAAGATATCTTATAATAAACAAGAAGTCCCATTGAAATAATAGGCAATTTTACAGGAAATGATTTTGAGATATCTTGAAATGCATTTAAGATATCTTAAAATGCATGAAAGGTCAATTTAAGATATCTGAAAATTCATTTGAGATATCTTGAAATGCAGAAACAATTATTTTGAGATATCTGAAACTGTATTTGAGATATCTTGAAATGCATTTGAGATATCTCAAAATGTATTGCAGATATCTTAAAATGTAAAGGAAATTATTTTAAGATATCTCAAAGCGAGTTTCAGATATCATAAAAAGTAAATTACATTTTAATATATCCAAAATTCATTTTGAGATATCCCTAAATGTTAATTTGGCTTGCCATACATCTGTGAATGAGCCGCACGAACAGAGAGAGGTGACTGTCAAAAGTCCGCGTCCGAGCACAACGCATTTAAAAAGCGCGAGTCGCACTTTGAGCGCTGAGTGATGCACTTGGTGAGGGCTCTGCGGTCACGTGACTTCTGTGCGCGTTCTTGCGCGCTTCACGGCCAAAATGATTTAAAGGCCACAGCAAGGAGGCCAGGGCGGAACTTTGTCTTCTTAACCAATGGGAGCAATGCCCAATATTATCTAACTGCAGACTGAAGACTCGACTTTCCACAACACGCCCCCAGCATTCAGCGTCCCTCCTCTGTCGCATTGCTTTGTAACGTTGACTCAACCTGTAACCGTAAAGGAGGACATTAATATGCCTTCCTCCGATCACGAGGCAAGAATCCGACTTTCTGTTTATATTATTAATGATGTAGTTCTGTTTAGAAATAAACAAAAAAAAAACAACACAATGATTCAGGATTAGCTACTTAATTGGAAGAGAACATAACTTTTAGGTCAGAGAAATAACACACTAATAATTCTTTGCATTTATATATCGCTTTTCTCACAACTCAAAGCGCTCAGCTATTGCAGGTTAAGGGCCTTGCTCAAGGGCCCAAAAGAGAAGAGTCCCTCTTTACGGGAGTCGAACCGGCAACCTGCCGATTGCCAGTGCAGATCCCAAACCTCAGAGCCACCACTCATTCCACTAAATATGAATGTGGCTGCTCTGACTTCTATTACAGTGTATTCTATCATTCGAAATATTTGAAATTATTTGTATATTATTTCTGGAACCTCGTTCAATAAAGGGGGGTGTTCCGTTATTGACATTCATTTATGATGAAAATAGAAAATAAGTGTTGCTCAACAGACATAAAAATGAAGGTTTAAACTTTCGAGTTCTCAGTTAAAGAAAAAAAGAAAAACTTTTTAAAAAGTAGTCAACAATATTTAAAACGATCCAACTTACACGGGGACCTTCGTTCTCCATTGCCTGTCTTAAATAGTGTTTTCATAGTTTTGCTACACAGCAAATATAATGTTGATAAATTTCATGTGGAGTTAAACTTCCAAAGCATATTTGTTCTTTCTGTAAATATTAAAGGAGCGACATGAGACACATTACGTACAATTAAATCTCCACTCGACTTTCTTGGATACGTAGAGATGATATTATAATTGTATGAATGTGTCAACTTGTGAAACAAAACATGTACTTTTTCAAATTTCAAGTTTATTTGATAATTCTTTTAATTAATTAGACGAATTTCCAATTATGGTGTTATTTGTGAATTTCCCCTTGGGATTAATAAAGTATCTATCTATCTATCTATCTATCTATCTATCTATCTATCTATCTAT
>JANRMT010062791.1:205043910-205059419 GCA_026402145.1 Polypterus bichir lapradei
AGTGAGTGAGTGAGTGAGTGAGTGAGGGCTTTGCCGTTTATTAGTATAGATATATATATATATATTGCTAAAACACAGACAGACAGACATCTTTGTTCTCACCACACACCGTTTATTTACAATATTTACAACTGTTTACCGTGCTCAACAAACCCCCAGTGCCTCCAGCACCGATCCCCCAAAGTCCAGGCCACACAGTCCTTTTCTGGCCACCTCCTGTCCTCTCGCCAGCTTCGTCTTTCTTCCTCCCGACTCTCGCGCCGACTGCTGGGAGGCGGCCCCTTTTATGGGAACCCGGATGGGCTCCAGCTGCTTCCTGGCACTCCTCCGCAAACACGCCCTTGTGTGGCGGAAGTGCCGGCTGCGCACCCGGAAGCCGTCCGGGTGTCCCCTGTCGTCTTCCCCCCAGCACTTCCTGGTGTGGCGAAAGTGCTGGGCTCCAGGGCTGTTCAGACAGCGGGGCGCCGCCTGGCGGTGGCCACAGACCCCTACAGGGCTGAGCTTCCATGCCCCCTACCCGAGGCCACCAACATAACCAGGGTGGACACCCCCTCGTGGTCTGGTGGAGGTACAGGCCCTCCTCAGGTCCTCCTGGGCGTCCCGGCCGGGCTCCTGCCTCGGCCGGATGTGGCAGATGATGGTCTGGAAGTGGGGCGCCGCCTGGCGGTGACCAAGGGCCCCTACAGGGCTGGGCTTCCATGCCCTCTACCCGAGGCCACCAGCGTAACCAGGACGGACGCCCCCTCGTGGTCTGGAGGAGGTACAAGCCCTCCTCTGGTCCTCCTGGGCGTCCCAGGAAAGTTGGTCCAAAAACATTCAGCCCTTTGGAGTCCCCAGGATGAGTTTGAGAGCCACTGCTGTGACGTGTTAGGTGGTCCTTCCATCATAAAGTCCCCTGCGGTATTCAGTTGTGTGCAGACGTCGAAGGAAACAATGATTGACAGGATTAATTTCAAAGTAAACACTCTGAATTAGAGTAAGCCACCATAATGGGGGCAATTCATGAGATATGTAATGATTTACTTCATGAGGCTCAAGTATATAATTAACAAGAATAGTTGTGTCAGCTATTTGTAATATTAAAATGGGTGAATTATTTAAAATCTAATTTTCTCAGTTGCCATATAGAGATTGTCACCCTCTGATAGAGTACCATAGATGATTAGACCCCTAGTAAAGCATAAGAAATCAAAAATAAAATGATTTTAATAACCATTGACCATGAAATAGTATTAGACAATACTCCACATGCTAATGCTTTAATTTTGTCATTTTTTTTTATCATTCTTGAAGTTACTTGTAGAATACTAGGACCACCCATGAAGAATCAGATGTCAAACATTTGAGCATTTCTGTCATCAGCAACCTCAAAATGCCATGAAAAAACACTCCATGTGCCGACATTACCAATCTCCATTTTTTTCAAAGTGTTGTTGAAAGGAGTAACTTTGACCCTACGCATTCCACTATCGGAGGTGAACCCCTGGGATCGGTTGATGTAGCAGGCACAACCTCAAGTCATTCTGATCACTTTTGCCAGCCACATTAGCTTACTTTTTATCATAAGGGTGTAACTTCTTACTCAAAATATGGACCAAATATGACCTAAAAATTCTGATGTTAATCAGCTCCTGAAGGATACGTACAGACTTGGTGAATGATAGTGATAGTGGGCCAAGCTGAACAGAGATGGGGGGCTGAACAGATGGAGATGCTTGAATAACAAGCAGGGCCACGTTTGCCAGATTGAGCTAAAGATAATGTTCCTTCATCCAAGTCGCAATATCAGTGAGACATCAGCTAGAGATTGTAGATGATACCTTGTGGTCCTCTGGAGTGAATGTCAAGAACAGCATTGTACCATCAACATAGTGCTAATAGGAAAAACTATGGGACTGGATGATAGGACCAAGAGAGGAGGAGTGGAGTGTGGAGATTGTGGCTCTGTGGCTAAGGATCTGCATTGGTTCCTGGAGGGTTGCTGGTTCAAATCCCATTACTACAAGAAAAGATGTAGTAGGTGTGGCAATGCACTGTACCAGTGTATGCTCCCCAACGTGACTTGTCACTTTGCTGAGCTCCTCAGTGTCATCTTGTCATTCATCCCAGCTGCACTACAGCCACCGTGGACCAAAGTCACAATGAAATTAAACTTTCAAATGACAAGGTTTACAATATGGTACAGAATTGTCTCTCTGCTTGACTATTTATTTATTTAGTGTTGGAAATAAAGAACAGTCACAGAAACATGAAGGCTTCATCATGAATACATTACAATTGTGAGTTTAGACATTACAGTTTAATTTGGTCTGATTATTATTCAGTGAAAGAAAGCGAGTGTTCAAGATTAATAAAAGTAAAATTAATAAAAAGACATTCAACAGAATTTAAAAAGAAAGAAAAACTGTGCAAAGCTCTCATATCTTCCATGCTGCCTGTCAGCCTGGAGGTGCCAACTTGCCGTTACTTCAGGGGGTCCATGATGGTGTGACCCTTCTCATGTGTTGCCTTTCTCACACTATGGCTTCACTGGCTTCAGAGATGCAGGGTAGTTTTTGAAGCCAATACTGTGACAGTCGGCCACTTCGTCCCCTTTGAAGGCCACATGCATTTTTCCAGCCATGTTTTGAAACTCAAACAGACACCAGGCTCCACTGCGCACTCGATAAGCGGCCACTTTGTACCCTGAAGGCAATGTGGTGTGCTCATCGAGATCGGTAGATGGACCATCAAAGTCGATTTTCTCAAACAAGGTAATACGCGGGGCACCCACGTCTTTGATGAGCTTCATAGATGTAAATCTCTTGCTGTCTGGGATACTCGGATAATTTCCATTTGTGTACAGATTCTGTGCTCCTTTAAATTGAGCCTGATTATAAGTAACCCAGGGATTCCCCTGCACATTCAAGGAGGCCATTTGCCTGTCAAAGCCGTCAGCAGTAAGGTCAGAAACATCATCGTGGTATTTGCGCTTGTCTCCATTTAACTGCTCGCATTTGTACAGAGTTATGGTGCTCATGGTGAGGCTGCTGATGTTTGTCTGCATTTGATAAGAGATTTAGTGAACTCCTAAGAAAAAACACACAGAAAAAACAAAAAAAATCAGCATTGTGTATTAGGCCTGAATGAAAAGTCTGACAGTCACACTCATTTTGGAAATAATTCACAATAACACTTTTTTCTTGGTAGACCTTCATAAAATTTTCCCCTCTCACAAGATCTTCTAAAAAATTACAGTGGAGATGCGGATTGGCCTTGAGACACCATTTATTTCTGTGCTTTTCTCAGCTCACAGTGTTTGAAATAAATAGAGATAAATAGCTACGACTACTGGAGGGTCCTGCAGACCCCCACCACAAGACTTTTCTTTTCTTTATATACTAGAGAGCACCTGGCAGTGTACATAACCTGAATGTTCCAGAACAAAAGGACAGAATGAAGACCCCTACTAGTTCAATGCACACACCCTCTCCATTTATTCTCCCTTCTGTCCAGGAGATCGAGGAGAAGCTTCAACATAAATAGAACACCTTTGGAGGAAACCCAAAACTGTGCTGTGTGGACATTTGTCCTGAAGTCTCACTGATTTCCGTTTGGTTGTCAATAACTGAGACTTCTACTGCTGACAATTCTTCTGATGGTTGTTTCTTTTTTGATTTTTGTGTTCGCGCACTTGAGTGAAACTCCACTTTGCCGACATCACCTTGTTTTTATCAACAATTCTCACCTGGAGTGCTGTGTGGAGTTGTGGTCTGTAGGCTACAAAAAGGTCAGAGAAGAGCAACAAGGCTGATTGCAGGACTACAGAGCATGAATTATAAGGAAAGATGAAAAGAGCTGAACCTTTACAGTTTAAGGAGAAGGAGATGGAAATTAAAGATCAAAGGTTGATATCATACCTGAGAAGGTGATGGCACCGTAACAAAGCCCAACACTCAAATGAAAACCGAGAATCCATTAAACAAGAAAAATTGAGAGCTACCTAAAATCATTTTCCTTTATAACTTGAATGATCTTTTTGTAATTGTAATGGATAAAATTCAGAAAATGGGAAGAAACGTGATTGTCCCCTCTGTCCTTAAAAAGTTGCAAGTGGATGACGTCAGACCTTCTCACATTTGGTGAACACGTGACAAGGACGGCGGCCTGTTGCTGAAATATAATGAGTGAAGAGTGCTAGAAAATAACACAAAATGTTGGTGCCTGCAACTGAAAATGGAAATGAAAATTTATCGCAATGAAATAATTAACAAAATTGAAAACAAATTTCAAAACATTAAAACTAAAAGTATTACAAAATAATGTATGTCAAACGTTCTGTAATGTCTGACACAATAAAAGCAGGGCAGTGCTTACTGGTGTCATTGGTGACTCGTGTGGTGCAGAGTGAGATTCTCATACATTTGTAATATTGGAAAGAACTTCATGAAGGTGATGAGGACATCACCTTGGTGGAGATGAAAGCTGTTCCTTCTCAAGAGATCAGCTGCACTTGTACAAACACTTACTGGTGAACTTAACTAAGGGTTTTTATGCTCAAAAATTAGCACCTCGGGTTTTCTATCAAGCTGATCTAAGAAAGAGGCCAAGCATAAGCTTGCACTTCATGTGATAAGAGACTAATAAATGCGTATATGTGTCAGTTTTAAAGAACAATGTTTAATGTCATTACATGTGGGGTGAAGATCCAACATGTGAAGAAAAAACAGAGCATGTTAACGGCAAGTGTCTGATGAAGAAATGGTCAATTTATAAATATTAAGAATAAGTCTGTGATTCACACAATCTATGATCATCCTAACACTAAAATGATTACAACGGTCTTATTTTATAAGCTCGGCCCTTCTGAGTCTTAACTGTAAAATAATTCAACTCTGGCCTTCCCCTTCATCACTTCAAGTGTCCACACAGCTGATGTCCATTCCTGACATTCCCTTTAGATGTTTTAGGTTTACATTTTTAGTTTTGTTTCTCTTTAAATCACAGAATTACAAATCACATGTCTGTAGAGTTCATTGGCTTTTATTAACAGGCCAGCAGGCTGTCGGCCTCTCACTGAAGTGTTCAGTAAGGAGAAAGAAAGCAACAACGATGGAACTTTCTAAAAATGGAGGCAGTTTTTATTTATTTTATATTACAAAAGGCATCAGTGTCCCCAATCATCAGGTGATTTAAAACATCAGAAGATAATATCTGATGATGCATTTTGCAGGCAAATCTCATTGTTTGGTATTTGCACTGTTCTGTGTCAAACAACAAAATAACCGACTACATAAAAAAGAATATTTGGTCATTTTAGTTGACACTTTTTTTATATAGCTTAGTCAAAAGACCATCAATTGTGCCATTCGTTGATAGTTGTCATTTTATGATCAAGTTAAACACTAAAATTAAATTCAATCTCTGAGTACTGACATTGAACTCACAAGAACAAAGACAAGACCCCTTACCTGAGACAAGACCACCGGTGCTGCTCACACGCTGATGGAGGGAGGCACAGACAAATGACTTGTTGTCTCAGTCCTCCTGCTTTTATTGGCCAGCGGCTCCTCTGTTTTTTGACTGCTGTGTGCTCATTGGTTCATTCAGAAGGAGGGTTCTTCTGTGGAACTTAAACAAGTCAGGTGACTTACTTGGAAAATGGGACATCCTCATCATCGTCAGCCTCCTGCATATTTATTAGTAATTTTAATTTAGGTTAGGTTAGGTGAGGTGAACTTTATTATGTCAGAGAGAAACTTGAGTGCAGCACAGAAGAATTAAAACATAAGAGAAGAAAGTGAACTGAGAGACAACACATGGCAGTCATTGTTATAATCAGGGCTCACACCAGAAAGATTTATACTAATAAGAATATTTTTGTTTAACAGTAAACAATATTAATACAGAAGAGATATGGAAATTGACAACTACTAAACATCAAACTGAATAAAGGTCAGAGAATCCAAGAGTCCAGAAATCTGTTGTGTATGACCTTAGCAACCTAAATCTGCAGTCTGAACACTAAAAGTTACACTTTGGAAAAAACTGTATGGCCAAAATGTGTGGTAACTGAACGCAATTTAGAACAGAAAATGTCTGAACAGATTCAACCCAACAGAGTTAATAAGAGAACATTCACATTCAGAGTAGCCGTCACACTAAGTGGCTCTTCATGTGGTTAATCAGCAGTCATTGGCAGTAACAGACAATCAGCCTGCTGGGTAAAATTCAACTTCTAAACCACTAGAGGGCCACATCACATCAGCAGTGGTCTGTAAAGTGGGGGCTTTCACTTCTGTCACAGTTTCCTAATATTATTTAAATTCATTTATTACCTCATCATGCAAAACCAAAGAATGATAAAACAAAATGAGGATTTAAAAAATGCTTTGAAATCTAATGTAAAAAATAAAATAAAAATCACAATGGCACAAGAATTCAGACCTTTTATGCAGTACTTGGTTGAAGCTCCTTATCAAGTGAATTTGGTTCAAGTCTACTTGGGTCTGACAGAACAAGCGTCATACATCTGGAATTGGGGTCTCCTGCCATTTGTCTCTGTAGCTCCTCTCAGACTCTGTCAGGTTGGATGGAGACTGTCGCTGGTCCTCTTTTTTTAGGACTCTCCTCTCCTCTCCTTTTTTTGGGTTAAAGTCTGCTCTGAGGCTACAACGTAAGTGATGAGACAAAGCCTCATGTAGTTCTGTGCAACTGAGCCCACTGATGTGTAGTCATTTTTTTTTAACCTTCCACTTGGGCTTTGGCTTAAGAATATTTGCAGTTGACCTGACCTGCTGTTACATTAGTTGTCTGAGATAACCAGAATGATGTACAGCTCAGTTTGGTGCTCCATTCAGTCCTTTAGTCTCACAAACTGCGGTCTGCCCCACAGATAGTTCATTATCAGGACACAAGCGGTTCATCCACCTGCATATCTCTGAGTTGACCTCTTAACAGAGATGGCTGAATGGTAATGAAGTCTGTGGAAGAATCATAAAACATGATCCTCACGGAGCTGACAGCTTTGTCCAGGTGAGAATAAGCCTTGTGTAGCAGATAGAGAATTGTATAGTCAACTCTAATCTTTGTCTGATTAGTGAGCTTCAGTGGGTCCAGGTGGTCCACCATAGAAGAACTCCCATAGTCCAGGACAATTTCTTATAAACTGAGATTCATTTCAGTCATGTCTGTACCCTGACTGATGTGGAACCCAAGCACATCTCTTTGCCTTGTCAGCGTTCTGTCCACATGAGTCGTGTGGCTGAAATCTGTCATTCAGAGCTGCTGTCCTGCTGAGATTCACTGCCGTCTATGAGATCCCATCAAGTGAAGTCCTTGTAGTGCTATGATATCTGAACTGAAGATCTTTCGAAGCCCAACTGTGAAGAGATGGAACCTGAGATGGAATCACTGAAAACCATCACTGGCAGGACAGCCACACTCTGATCACCCAAGCCCACTGATCAAAGATGCTGTTTCAGTTATTTTGAGTGATTTCTAAAATGGCTAACATTCATGAATGAGTTTCCATGTTTTTCTGTGGATGACAAACAAACGTCAAACCTTCTTGAGTACTTAAAACTAAATAAAACTTTTTAAACCATCATTATTATCATAAACTAATTGAATGAAATGATCATGTTAGTCATAAACCAAACCAGTTATCTAATGTTGATTTCACATCACTATATGATTTGCATTCTAACGGTCAAATTAACTAAGCATGGAACCTTCATGAAAAGTGACACATACATCCAAGAGTTGGCTTTGCCCCTTCACTGTAACTTAGTCTTCCAGATGTTTGACTTCCACAGAATTATTTCCATTTGAATTAAACAGCAGCAAGCAGCCTGAGGACTTTTCACATTTCCTTCCCACAGTAATCATGAGTTATGGGCTGTTTGCCTGCAGCACAGGTTGGAGAAGAAATTTTGTTTTCTTTTGAAATTCTTTAGATATCCAATTTCTTTTGAATATTTATGCAAATTTCTAAGGGCACACATACTTTTCTCTTCAAATGTGAGTTTAAGAGCCCGAGGAATTTTACAATTTCATCACAGGTACATTCGTCTTGTAAAATGAGAGTTGAAGGCACAGAGGTGTTACATCACTTCAAAGTTCACTCAACCGCTCAATTCTTTTCAGCAAGACAACTCTCTACTTTTCATGAAAATTCTTCTTTTCGCCCTTATTTAATCATCACATATTTTTAAATTTGCATATAATGCACACTTAGGAAAATTCTTGTGATGCCTCCAGCTTGGTAACAGCACAAGTCGGTGTACACAGAAGTATCTGTGACTACTTCAGATGGTCAGTGCGGCTCTAAACAGTTTATTTTTATACAGTCATCTGCAGTGAGAGCAGTCCGATAACATTTATATCAATTCACAAATATCACATGGAAATCACAAAGTCCAAAACATTCAGCAGTGACATATATGTGCACACGTGTCAGGGTGCAGACATAGCAATACAGACACTCTTCAGATTTGGGTAAAACTCAATCAAAGTTACACTAATAGAAGTTCCAGATAACAAAATGAATGCCAGTGGAGGAGAGGAAACAAAAACTCCTGACAGTCGTGATCACCAGAACAATGAAGCTCTGGTGGGCTCACGAGCCCCTTGGAGAGATAGTTATAGACCTGGCCATCTCCTCTGTCTGTGATATCTGATACTACTGAGCCATTTAATGGCTAATATTCTGGTGCTGCGTCAGTAACACTAGAATGGAAAAGAGTTATCAACAGTTTGGTAAAGATTATTATATTTTTAAATATAATTAGAATTAGAGTAGTTCTTGTATTATGAAGTGTCATAAAAGCCCCATAAATGCTGCACTGAAAGCAAAATACATAAAACCAAAAGCAAATCTATACATACTGTATAAAGGAGAGTTGGGATCCGAGAGACTGTGTTTGTTTGTTTGTGGAGGGATTGAGAGTTAAGGCGGGTGGGGGAGTCACATGATCATCTCCCCTCCCATCACGTCATTTTATTCACTTCATTTCGCTCCGAGCTGAGCTCCGCTGAGCTCTGCAGCTGACGTGGTCTTGCCGTTCTTTTTTCTTAGTGTTTAGTCCTCTCTCCTTTACTGATTTACTGTTTACTAGACACAGTACTTACTGAATAGTATTTTTTCCTTTATGTTTCTACTTAATGTTTCTTAGTGTTTAGTAGACGCGGTGTGCCGGTGTTCCTTCGTTTTTGTACTTTAGTGTTTAGTAGACATTTACTACCAAAAATGTTGTATATAAATAAGTTCTATAAGTCGCATGTAGATACATAATTATTCCAACTACAGCGACTGCAGCGAAGCGCACGTGGTCTGCTAGTATAAGATATAAGATTCTCGTGAATTAAGTGTATTGTTTAGGCATCACACCACAAACATTATTCTTTTTATTTACATTTTCATTTATTCATTTTTGCTGAGTTGTTGTGATGCATATTATTTTTTGGCCGGGTGAGGGAATGAGAGCTCCAGAATTTAGGAATAAATTTTTGGGGGCCAATCGGATCACCCCTTTAATTAATCGAAAGATGGATGAAAACAAAAAAGAACACAAGTAGCACTCGATGGTGTACTTCCCTTCAACGAGGATTTAGAGATAGGCAGAATGGAGTGTCGTTAAACCTTTAAGGTTTTAAAAATAGAAGTCTGCCTCAAACTCTTGAAAAGATATCACAGCAGGAGTTGAATCGAGTAACTCTGGCAGTAGCAGAGAAAAACCCAATAAAGAATAAGCAAAATAAGCAAAATACTGCAGCATTCTCAAAAGTTCAATTAATGAGTTACCTAAAGCGGAAATCCACAGTAACCAAGTGCCAGCAGATTAATTAAAAGTCAAAAGCCTTAAAGAGTAGAAACATAAATGCCAAGATGCCAGTAAAAGCAACGATAAACAGGAAGAGGTGAACTCACCAACAGCCAAGTGCATACAATGCAGTGTGAAGGGACTGCAGTTCCCATGAGCCTTTGTAGGGCTGGCAGATTGACAGGTGTCCTCAGAAGGCAGAATAAGCAGCCACTCATAGAAACTGAATCATTTATAAAACTGTCAAAAAATGCATCATGTTACAAATGATAAACATACAGTAAATAACATTAATATAAACAATTGTAATAATGAATTTAAAATAAACAACAAAGACAGAACAAAGACAATTAAACCTAAGCCTGGGGAGGACCCCTGACTAACAGATTACAAGAAAAGTAGCACTTTAGTTTTGGTCCTGTCATAATGTCTCCATTACTCACACATTATTATGGAAGAAGACCTTAAGAAAGGCATCTTTTGTTGTTAGTAACACTTACACAGCCTCAGTCAAGTGCTTAACCATCTGTGCGGGGTGTCCTACTCGACTAACTTCACTTTTAAACAGTCAGAGGTGGTTTAAGTCAGATATATGTCTCTAGATGTAGAAAGATGTTACTAAATCCAAAAAAAGCCTTTATTAAGGGCTTGTTACATAAGACAAAATAAAGAACTTTGTTCCTTAATATAACTAAGTCATTTGGGTAATCATCTGAGAAGGATCTAGCCAGTCGACTGGTTTAACATTAATGCTGGTGGACCGCATGACCATGCTCAAAAAAAAACAACACCTTTCCTCAATTAATTTTGATGAAAAAATATGAACTAAACTTCTTGCAAAACAATTCCATTTGCTCCTTCACTAGGTAGTTCAGCTTGGTCATACTGGTTTCATTCGCTCCCATCAAGCTGCTCATGATATGCATTTTCCTCTTGCATGTGACTGATGAAGCCCCAGCATTATCAAGTTCAGCACCTTCATCGGCTCATCATGCAGAAATGGCCTTTTGCTACAAGTGTTGGCATTTTCTGAAGGTTCTAAAAATATAGTTCAAATATTTCATTCTTTTTGTTTCATGGATTTTTTTGTTCTGTACAGGGCTGCCCGAGCCACTCTGAAAAGTGGAATTAAAAAAGCCAAGATGGACCAAAAAAGGAGCATAGAGTCCCACCTGTCCAGCCACAATACACGGGAGGTGTGGCAGGGAATACAAAACATCACAAACTACAGAGGCTGTGATGCAACAATAGGAGATCTGAGTGTGTCGGTAGCAGAGGAGCTAAACTGCTTCTTTGCTCGCTTTGAATCATCACAACAGCACCACTCACCTGCTCCAGCCCTGCTCCCACCCTCACCGGGTTCCTGCACTACTCCACTCACTGTAAAGGGGCACGATGTCAGACGGGTGCTCCTGGCAGTGAACCTGAAGAAGTCTGCCGGTCCAGATGGAGTGCCGGGTAGGGTGCTCAGAGCGTGTGCCCACCAGCTCACCTTTATCTTTACCAAAATCTTCAACCTCTCCCTAGCCCAGGCAGTCATTCCATCCTGCCTAAAACCAGCTACAATCATTCCAGTGCCGAAGAAGTCTCCCATCACCAGCCTAAATGATTATCGCCCTGTGGCCCTCACTCCAGTAATCATGAAGTGCTTCGAGAGACTGGTTCTCCAGCACATCAAGGACTATCTCCCCCAAGACTTTGATCCCTACCAATTCGCATATCGCACGAACAGATCCACAGAAGACGCCATTGCTGTAGCTCTCCACTCTGTGCTGAGCCATCTGGAGCAGCAGCAGAGCTACGTCCGGATGCTGTTTGTGGATTACAGCTCAGCTTTTAATACAATCATTCCTGACATTCTCATCACCAAATTGGTCACTCTTGGCTTCCCCCCTCTCACATGTGTCTGGATGAAAGACTTTTTTACCAACAGGCTCCAGACTGTGAGACTCGGACCCCACCACTCCTCCATTCGCACACTGAACACCGGCACCCCGCAAGGCTGTGTGCTGAGCCCCCTTCTGTACTGTCTCTACACCCACGACTGCAGTCCGGCCCACAACAACAACCTCATCGTCAAGTTTGCTGATGACAACACAGTGGTCGGACTCATCTCAAAGGGAGACGAGGCAGCTTACAGAAAGGAGGTCCCGAAGTTGGCAGCCTGGTGTTCAAAGAACAATCTGGCTCTGAACACCAGGAAAACCAAGGAGATCACTGTCGACCTCAGGAGGCACAGCACCGACCTAGCCCCCCTTTACATCAACGGCGAGTGTGTGGCGAGGGTCCATATCTTCCGATTTCTTGGTGTCCTTATCTCCGCTGACATCTCCTGGACAGACAACATCACAACAGTCATCAAAAAGGTTCAGCAGCGGTTACACTTCCTGAGGGTCCTCAGAAAGCACAACCTGGACTCCAACCTCCTAATGACCTTCTACCGCTCGTCCATCGAGAGCCTGATGACGTATTGTATCACAGTATGGTACGGCAGCTGCACCATTGGCAGACAGAGAGAGGCTTCAGCGAGTAGTAAAGGCAGCACAGAAGATCATCGGCTGCCCTCTCCCCTCCTTGATGGACATTTACACCTCACGCTGCCTCAGCAGAGCAAAAACCATCATCAAGGGTAGCTCCCACCCTGGCTCTGATCTGTTTGACCTGCTGCCCTCAGGGAGGCGCTACAGGTGCATCACAGCAAGGACAAACAGACTCAAGAAAAGTTTTTTTCCCAAAAGCCATAGCCATTCTAAACTCACACATGCACTGACTACACAGTCTAACCCCCCAACCCCTGGACTTCCTTCTATCCATCAACTGTGCAATATCCAATATCTAAATGGCACTGAATAATAATTGTGTAATATCTGTATACTGTACAATATCATTACTCTCAGGGTCCAGCATCCACTACTCACTGCACATGATCATCATTATTGTGCAATATTTAAATTATGTGCAATAACCCAATAGTGCAATAGTTATTTATTCTTTCCAGTATTTAAATAATGTGCAATAACTCAGTTTAGTTATTATTCTTTCCATTTGTATATAGCATCGCAGAACTTTTTTTGCAACTTTTTGCACCATTTATTTGTTTATTTGTTTATTTACTTGTTGTGTTCTACATATATGTCTGCACTGAAGGAGTTGCTTTTAATCTCATTGTACATGTGTATAGTGACAATAAAAGGCATTCTATTCTATTCTACTCTATTCTATTCTATTCTATTCATAAAAATTCTAACCTAGCCTGCACCCTTTGGATTTTCAAAGGTCCCAGGCAGAGATACCCTCAAGTCAAGTCAAGTTAAGTTGGGGAGCTTGCACTGGTACAGTGCGTTGTCACACCCACTACATGGCGAAACAACTTGGGATCCCAGTTTGCAACCCCCCAGGCAAACATGCAGTCCAGTCCCACCCTCCAGAAATGACCACAGCCAGGTGTTACGTGGACGACCCCTTGGCCTTATCCAGCCACTCGGGTCCCCAACAATGAGAATCTTATGAGGCGGATCACCCTCGGGGAAACGCGGCACATGGCCGTAGTGCCGTAACTGTTGCTCCCACACAATGCAGGTAATGTGCCTCATTCGTGACTCCATGAGCAACACAAAGTCAAACCAGCGGTACCCAAGGATTCTCTGAAGAGACACAAGGAGTCCAGTCTTCATCTCAGGTCACTGGATAGCGTCCATGTTTCGCAACCATATAGCAAGACAGGAAGCACCAGGACTCTAAAGACTTGGACCTTTGTCCTTGTGAATAGATATCAAGAGCACCACACACCCCTTTCCAGTGTCCTCATGAACCTCCAAGCTCTACCAGTCCGTCTACTGACTTCACAGGAAGAGTCACCAGAGACATGAATGTCACTGCCAAGGTAAGTAAACCTCTCAACAAGGTCAACACTCCATCCGCAAACAAACACACTGCTGGTGGCTGTGCCCAAGAGGTCATTAAAGGCCTGGATCTTGGTTTTTATCCAGGACACTCACATGCCCAGACACTCAGACTCCTCACTCAGTCTCTCGAGCATCTTGATCAGAGCGTCCATTGACTCCGTGAAGATCACAGCATCGTCAGCAAAGTCAAGATCTGTGAATCTTTCTTCACCAACAGATGCCCCACAGCCGCTGGACCCCCCAAAACATTGCCCAACACCCAGTCCATACGAGCATTGAACAGAGTAGGAGCTGAACTCACCCCTGACAAACCCCACAATCAACAGGGAAAAACGCAGAGGTCCTGACTCCACTCTGCAGAGCACTCACAGTACCAGTGCACAGGCCAGCCATGATATCCAGCAACCTTGAGGTGATCCCGCGAACCCTCATGATGTTCCACAGGGCAGCTCGATCAACTGAGTCGAACGCTTTGCAAAAATCGACAAAGGCTGCAAAGAAACTCTGCCAATATTCGCGTTTGTGCTCCATGTGAACCCTCAGTGCCAGGATGCAGTCAATGGTAGTCTTCTTAAGCGTAAACCAGACTGTTACGGTCGCTGGTAGGTGAGCAAGTGATCACGGATCCTATTGATGACGACCCTAACTAGGACCTTACCCGGCGCCGAGAGCAGTGTTATCCCCCTGTAGTTGCTGCAATCCAGGCGATCACAATTCCCTTTCCAGATAGGGATGACAAGTCCCATTTTCCAGTCAGTTGGGATGATGTCAGTCTCCCAAATGGAAGCAAAGATTGCTTGCAATGCCAAGAGTACAGACCCAGAGATATCCAACGTCCTAGCCGGAGGATCAGCTTTGAACAACTGCTCAAAGTAGCCAGC
The DNA here is from genome assembly GCA_026402145.1 of Polypterus bichir lapradei. Taxonomy (NCBI): domain Eukaryota; kingdom Metazoa; phylum Chordata; class Cladistia; order Polypteriformes; family Polypteridae; genus Polypterus; species Polypterus bichir. The sequence goes on from JANRMT010062791.1 coordinate 205,058,500, forward strand.
CCAGCGGGTCACAACTGCAGTGTCATCCGTAAGGACCGTTCCATCAGCTGCCCTGACTGCGACTCTCCGAGGAACAGATTCAGATGTGCATAATGCTTCGATTCTTCTGTAAGCAGGACATGGGTCGCTAGACGACAGATGGTGTGTCACTTGCTCACAGATTCCTCTAACAAACGCCTTTTTATCTGCCCAAAGAGCCCTCGCAGCTGTCCTTCTCAGATCCCGGTACAGACCAGAGTTGCCATTGAGCCGTGTGCTGCGACTCCTCTTGATGATATCCAGGGTGACCTGCGAGATGAAACACCTCCTTCTGGGAACACCGGTAACACCAACACAACCCTCAGCAACCTTCAAGGTCTTGTTGCGGAAGGTCTCCCACATCACATTAGGATCAGCAGTCGTACCCAAATCTGAAAGTTCCTCACACAAACTGCGTGCAAACTCATTTGAAACAGCCTGGTCTTGGAGTCTGGCCAAGTCCAGGCTCATTTTCCTAGTAGGTGGTAACCTACTGGACCTAAGCTGGATCCTAAGAGTAGCAACAACAAGTCTGTGGTCAGAATTCATAAACTGGGCACTTCTGTAGACCCTGCAGTTTTGCAAGAGCTTCCAGCGTCTACCCACAAGAATGTGATCCATCTCCTTCACCGCACCACCAGTATTGGACTGGTACTGGAACCAGGATCCAGCGATTCACAGCCCCTGACATTTTGCAAAGTGAAGGAACATAGAGCCACTTTCACCACGGTCACCAGACCCATGGGGACCGAGACAATCCTCATAGCCAGCCCTATCAGTGCCAGTGGTTGCATTGAAGTCATCCATGACCAGAGGAATATCATCTCGTGGGCACCCATCAACCACCGAGCAAAGCTATCTATCTATCTATCTATCTATCTATCTATCTATCTATCTATCTA
>JANRMT010062791.1:205059429-205070361 GCA_026402145.1 Polypterus bichir lapradei
CTATCTATCTATCTATCTATCTATCTATCTATCTATCTATCTATCTATCTATCTATCTATCTATCTTTTCGAGCACATGAAAGGAACACCTATAGTACGTTCAAGTGCTTTTACAGGCATTAGGTGAATCCAGTCTTTGGATTTTTCCAAAGAAATGCTTCTTTGGGTTAAACGAAGCAAAATATTTAGACTAGCTGGTGGGCCAGGATTCTATGAGGCCCACAGTGTTCTAAAATAGATGCCATAGTGAAATGGTCCCATCCAATGACCAAGAGGTACATCTAAACTTTCCTCTGCTTTGCAGTGTACTAAATCAGGTTTTTACCCCAATTATCCAAGAAAGCGATGCCCTTGACTGATCTAACAAAGAAGAGGGCCCTAAACAACATGGTGTGGAATGTTAATAAGTGATTAGTGATTTGAAGCAGGCACCAGTCTTGAAAGCTCCTAACTTCTCTTTGCCTTTCATCCTCCAGTAAAACACTTTGAAAACAGGTCTTGGTGCCATGTTGAGTCACAAGGTCGACGGTATTGAACACCCCATCATGTTCCTGAGCCAGAAACTATTGGACCTGAAAACCAGGTATCTGACAGCGGTATGGGAAGCCTTGACAATTACACATCTAAAGAACTATCTCTTAGGCTTTGAGTTCACCTTGGTTACAGATCATGCACTTCTGCATTGGATGGCCTTACACAAACAGTTGAACCTGCGTGTCACAAGGTAGTCTTCTGACCTGCAGTCATACAAGTTTTCATCGATAGGGCTCTCTATATGTCAACACTGATTATCGTTTTCAGGTTCATGACCTTTAATTTGAGGATGCCCGAACCAATGGGTATGGGCTGAGGGGGGATCGTGTCACACACGTGCACATGGGAGGCAGCTAAAGGGCTCAATAGAGGGTTTATTCCATGCTGGACAAGGGGGTGTCAGAGTGCACTAATCCTTTCTCTCTTCCTTCTACAGGAGATTCAGCCTGGGCCCAATGATAACACTTCCGGTTCTGGTGCAGATGATGTAACTTCCGGTTCAAATCCCAATGACATCACTTCCAGTTCCAGTCCCATTGACATTATTCCCTCTAACCAGCTTTAAAAACACCATTATTGTATTATCAAATCAGTTCAGGTGTGGACTTAACAATGTAAAGTGATATTGTGTTTAATTTTTCTCTTTCATCTACCAAGTCTTTAAGTCTTAAAGTATATGGGATGGATATCCCAAACCTTTATATGGTCTACTTTGCATAATTTGACTAACTAATAATCTTTACCAGCTGCTGATAACTCTTTTACATTCTAGTCTTACTGGCACAGCACCAGAATATTGAATTGACTTTACTGATAGACTTCATTCAGTTTGTGGCTCAGTAGAGTCAGATATCACAGTGAGTGAGTGAGGAGATGGCCTGGTCAGATGACCTCTGTCTCTATGACTATCACTCCAAGGGGCTAATGAGCCCACCAGAGCTTCATTGTTCTGGTGATCACGACTGTCAGGAGTTTTTGTTTCCTCTCCTTCATTGTCATTCATTTTATTATCTGGCACTTCTATTAGTGTGACTTTGATTGAGTTCCACCGAAATCTGAAGAGTGTCTGTATTGCTATGTATGTACCCTGACACGTGTGCACATATATGTCACTGCTGAATGATTTGGACTTTGTGATCTCCGTTTGATATTTGTGAATTGATATACAGTAAATCTTATCTGCCTGCTCTAACTGCAGATAACTGTATAAGAATAAACTGTTTAGAGCCGCACTGACCATCTGAAGTAGTCACAGATACTTCTGTGCACACCGACTTGTGCTGTTACCACGCTGGAGGCATCACAAGACTTTTCCTAAGTGTGGACAATATGCAGATTTAAAAATAAATAATGATTAAATAAGGGTGAAAAGAAGAATTTTGATGAAAAGTAGAGAGCGTGAGTGAGTGAACTTTGAAGTGATGTAACACCTCTGTGCCTTCAGCTCTCATTTTATATGACGAATGCTCCTGTGATGAAATTGTAAAAATCCTTAGGGGTCTTCACCTCACATTTGAAGAGAAGAGCAAGTGTGCCATTGGAAATTTGCATAAATGTTCAAAAGAAATTGGATGTCTTAAGAATTTCAAAAGAAAACACATCTTTCTTCTTCTTCTCAGGAAAGGTGACATGTACAGAAGGTTCTTCTCCACGCCTGTGCTGCAGGCAAGCAGCCTATGGCTCATCATTACTGTGAGAGGGAAGCGTGAAAAGTCCTCAGGCTGCTCGCTGCTATTTAATTCAAATGGACATCATTCTGTGGAAGTCAAACACCTGGAAGAGTCAGTTACAGTGAAGGGGCAAAGCCCACCCTGGGATGCCTGAGTCACATTTCATGAAGGTTCCATGCTCAGTTAATTTGACCTTTTAATGACCAGTTAATCATATAGTGATGTGAAATCAACATTAAATAACTGGTTTGTGACTAGCATGGTAATTTCATTCAATTAGTTTATGATAAAAAATGATGGATTCAAATGTTTTATTTAGTTATGGATACTCAAGAAGGTTTGATATTTGTTTGTCGTCCACAGAAAAACATGGAAATACATTGATGAATGTCAGCCATTTTAGAAATCACTCAAAACACAGAAACAGCATTTTTGATCAGTCGGCTTGTGTTATCAGAGTGCGGCTATCCTGCCAGTGATGTTTTTCAGTGATTCCATCTCAGGGTGCATCTCTTCACACTTGGGCTTCTAAAGATCTTCAGTTCAGATATCACAGCACAACAAGGACTTCACCTGATGGGATCTCACAGATTACAATGAATCTAAGCAGGACAGCAGCTCTGCACGAGAGATTTCAGCCACACGACTCATGTGGACAGAATACCGACAAGGCAAAGAGATGTGCTTGGGTTCCACATCAGTCAGGGTACAGACATGACTGAAATTAATCTCAATTTATGAGAAATTGTCCTCAAGAATGGGAGTTCTTCTGTGGTGGACATCCTGGACCCACTGAAGCTCACAAATCAGACAAAGATTAGAGTGGAGGATACAATTCTCTATCTGCTCCACAAGGCTTATTCTCACCTGAACAAAGCTGTCAGCTCCGTGAGGATCATGTTTTTTGATTCTTCCACAGACTTCATTACCATTCAGCCATCTCTGTTAAGAGGCCAACTCAGAGATATGCAGGTGGATGAGCCTCTGGTATCCTGATAATGGACTATCTGTGTGGCAGACCACAGTTTGTGAGACTCAAGGACTGAATGGAGCACCCATCAGAGGTGTACATTACTTTGAACATCTTAGACTCCAAACAGCAAGTCAGGTCAACTGCAGATATTCTCAGATGATTCTACACTTATAGGGTGTATTGATAGTGGGGACGAGACAAATGAGAGTAGTCAGGAGGAGAACTTTGAGAATTGACTGCAACTTAACAGCAGCAAAATCAAGGAACTATATATCTATCTCTATCTGACCAGGATTGAACCCAATTGCACTGCTGAGGTGATGTGGCCCTCTAGTGGTTTAGAAGTTGAATTGTTACCCACCAGGCTGATTGTCTGTTACTGCCAATGACTGCTAATTAATCACATGAAGAGCCCTTTAGGGTGACGGCTACTCTGAATGTGAATGTTCCCTTATGACCTCTGTTGGTCTGAATCTGTTCGGGCATTTTCTGTTCTAAATTCTGTTCAGTTCCCACACACAGTGGCAATCCAGTTTTTTCCAAAGTGTAACTTTTAGTGTTCAGACTGCAGATTTAGTGTCATAAAGTCATAAACAACAGATTTCTGAACTTTTTGATTCTCCGACCTTTATTCAGTTTGAGGTTTAAAAGCTGTCAATTTCCATATCTCTTCTGTATTAATATTGTTTACTGTTAAACATAAATATTCTTATTAGTATAAATCTTTCTGGTGTGAGCCCTGATTATAACAATGCCTGCCATATGTTGTCTCTCAGCTCACTTTCTTCTCTTATGTTTTGTTCTTTTCTGCTACACACAAGTTGCTCTCTGACATAATAAAGTCCACCTCACCTATCGCAACCTAAATTAAAATTACTAATAAATATGCAGTAGGCTGATGACAATGATGAGGATGTCACATTTTCCATGGAAGTCACCTGACTTGTTTAAGTTTCCACAGAAAAACCCTCCCTCTGAATGAACCAATGAGCACACAGCAGTCAAAACACAGAGGAGCCGCTGGCCAATAAAAGCAGGAGGACTGAGACAGCAGGTCATTCGTCTGTGCCTCCCTCCATCAGCGTGTGAGCAGCACCGGTGGTCTTGTCTCAGGTAAGGGGTCTTTTCTTGGTTCTTGTGAGTTCAATGTCAGTTCTCAGTGATTGAATTTAATGTTAGTGTTTTAATTTACCACAAATATCCACGAATGGCAGAATCAATTGTCTATTGACTAAGTTATATAAAGAAATGTGTCAAGTAAAATGACTAAATATTCTTTTTTATGTTGTCATTTATTTTGTTGTTGGCTACAGGACTCATAGGCTCACTGGGTTGGCCACTACTGACAGTATGATGGGTGCAAATACAAAACAATAAGATCTGCTTCCAAAACACGTATTTACATATGATGACGATATCATTTTAAAGATGAAATGCAGCAAAATATGTTGATTATATTATACAGATAAAACTTTAACTTCATTTAAATAATCTGTATTGTTAGTAATTAAACATGTGAGGACACGGTGCTGCAGCACTAGCTAGTTCACAGATTGATCCTACCTAGTGCTGTATTCTTTCTGGGCTGGTGCGACACAGCAGGGATGGAATAATTAAACACGTACTACGAAGATATTTCAATGTTCCTTTAAAGTTTTGAAGAATCGCCATTCTAAGCTTACAGATGGCTTAACGTCTATTACAGAGCTGATTGTGTGGTGATTGGGTACTTGGAGAAAGAAAAGCAAGGACAGGAATTGGAGGTTAGAACATTTGAAATAGACTGTGCTGCTGCAATAAATTATTTCATTGAAGGCCGCGCATGGCACAGCAAGCATCTTATGTGAGACATGAACAATCACTGCGCCGCCGTGTTCCCATGTTTAATAACATGCTTTCATTCCAATCATCATGAAAATTATATCACTTATACATCTCAGTATTTTAATTATTCAGTGAGCTGTAATATCACGAATGTAATGGATTCTGTGTCCTGTCGGAGGAAGAGAAAGAACAGAAGCACGTAGTGATTCACACACATAGAGCACATTGAAGATCAAATACAAAACAAAGCATTTAACGTGCTACTTTAGTTACGATGAGATTTGAGAAACTAGTAAATTAAACAATTTTAAGATGAAGTTTATGATGTTCTACTTTAAATACAAAATAAACTATGTGATTAAAGTGGAAATTTTGAGATTAAAGCTGACATTTCGTGCTTTTTTCCCCACTGTGTGCCTATTTTTTTTTCTCTGTACCCTAATAAGCTTTCATATGACACTCAGACGGCAGGATATGATTCGCCTTTTCACGGCGACTTTGATATGTGACTTCTTTTTTATTTCGGGCACTGTGCAACTTTGTCAACTTGAGCTTCGAGTTTCTCCAACACTCTGTCACTCGATCAACTTCCTTTTGTTCAATATACCACTGTTTAAACCAACAAATAGTACGTTTTTCCTTGCCTCCACTTGGTATTCACTGAAATTCTTATATTTTCCCCAGTGCTTTTCCCATTGTCTTTTCACAGAAGGCTGAGCTTAAGGGCTATTTATATCGATTTGAATATTTAAAGAGGCGTAATTCTGGGAGGTGTTGGGGCGGGACAGCAGGCACGTGCACGTGCATTACTTTTCACGCTGATCGGGATTTATGTAGCAGAAGAACATGGAAGTTGGCGAACGCACAGATTCCTGCATCTGGAATTTTCTGTGCGTACGCACATTCCCGCTTTTGTGCTTATGCCATGTTATAGCGTGAGTTCTACGCATGCCGTTATACATGAGGCCTCTGATGATTGGGGGACACTGATGCCATTGGTAATATAAAATAGATAACAACTGCCTCCATTTTCAGAAAGTTCTGTTGATGCTTTCTTTCTCCTTACATTCAGTGAGAGGCCGACAGCCTAATGGCCTGTTAATAAAAGCCAATGAACGCTGCAGACGTGTGATTTGTAATTCTGTGATTTACAGAGAAACAAAACTGAAAATGTAAACCTAAAACATCTATAGGGAATGTCAGGAATGGACATCAGCTGTGTGGACACGTGAAGTGGTGAAGGGGAAGGCCAGAGATAAATTATTTTACAGTTGAGACACAGACGGCACAAGCTTATTGAAATAAGACAGTTGTAATCAGTTTAGGCTTTTGATCTCTTAGATTGTGTGATTCACAGATTTATGTGCAAAAAAGTGAATTCTTTCCTTCACCTCATTTATTGATAATTTCACCACACATGAAATGATAATCTGACTGTTTCATCACAGAGAAGTTACACCTTTAGATGGTAAACTCTTTTCATGAAATGTCACCAAATAGAGTAACAATAAACAACAGGTAAGCGTTTCTCACAGTATTTCCAAATGAGCTCACTGGGTTCACCACTACTGAGACTGTGATGGGTGACTTCATGAAGAGAGAATTTCAGTAGCACCACTGGGTGGAGATGTGTAAGAAGGGGGCTCAGCTGTGGAAATGCACTTCACTTCCATAAATGAAGTGGACTAGTCAACCAGAATGGAGTGAGAGCATAAGGGAATTCTAGAAGAAACCACACAGCATTTGAGAGACAGGTGGTCAGCGACATGAGTTCTTTAGGTCACCTTGAAATAACTGAATGGGCAAAACACCCTACTGGATGATAGACAGTCATGCTGAGGTGGGTTCAGAGAAACAGTGGGTCTGTTGTTCTGTTTTCTGTTAATTTTTTACATTTATGACCTTCCCCTGTCATTAATGTCATGTAGTAGGAAATGAAACTTTACTTTCTTAAGGCCTCATTGGTGCCATTCTGTGTTGGAGGGTCTCCAAGTGAGCCCCCCAACCTCTCACATCAATGGAAGGTACGTGCAGTCAAATTGACTTTTGTAATAAACTTGTGCCATTTGGTTATTCATTCTAGAATCGTTTCCAGCTTCCAAGAATCAAGAAATCTTTTTTAATGGTTAATTTCTCTTTTAAGAGTTTGCCGCACCCTTAGTTAAGTTCACCAGTAAGTATTTCTACAAATGCAGCTGATATCTTGAGAAGGAGCAGCTCTCTTCTCTACCAAACTGATGTCTACGTCACCTTCATGAAGTTCTGTTCAATATAACAAATGTATGAGAATTGCACTCCGCATCACATGAGGTACCGATGACACCAGTACACACTGACCTGATTTTACTGTGTCAGACATAACAGAACGTTTGACATACATTATTTTGTAATAATAATTTAGTTTTAATGTTTTGAAGTTTGTTTTCAATTTTGTTAATTATTTCTATTGCAATAAAATTTTCAATTCCATTTTCACTTGTAGGCACCGACATTCTGTTTTACTTTCGAGCACTATAGAGTCCCGATGTTACAGCAACAGTGCGCCGTCCTTGTTACGTGTTCACCACATGTGACAATGTGTGACGTCATCCACTGGCGACTATTTAAGGACAGAGGGGACAATCATTTCTGGTCCAATTTTCTGAATTCTGAATTCTGAAAACTGAATTCTCAGTTTTCTTTGAAGTGTTGAGCTTTGTCATGGTGTCATCGCCTTCTCAGTTCTCACAAATGTTCACACAGCACAGTTTTGGGTTTCCTCCAAAGGTGTTCTTTTTACGTTGAAGCTTCTCCTCGATCTCCTGGACAGAAGGGAGAATAAATGGAGAGGGTGTGTGCGCTGAATTAGCAGGGGCCTTCATTCTTTCCTTTTGTTCTGGAACATTCAGGTTATATGCACTGCCAGGTGCTCTCTAGTATAGAAAGAAAAGAAAAGTCTTGCGGCGGGGGTCTGCAGGACCCTCCTGTAGTCGTAGCTGTTTACCTCTGTTTATTTCAAACACTGTGAGCTGAAGGAAGCCACAGAAATAAATGGCATCTCAAAGGCCCATCAGCATCTCCACTGTCATTATTTAGAAGATCGTGTGAGAGGAGAAAGTTTTATGAAGCTCTATCAAGAAATAAAAAAAGTCTTGTTGTGAATAAATTCCAAAATGAGAGTGACTGTCAGACTTTTCATTCAGGCCTAATACACAATGCTGATATTTTTTTTTCTCTGTGTTTCTTCTTAGGAGTTCACCAAATCTCTTCTTATCAAGTGAAGACAACAAACATCAGCAGCCTCACCATGACCACCATAACTCTGTTCAAACGCGAGCAGTTAAATGGAGAGAAGCGCAAATACCACAATGATGTTTATGACCTTACTGCTGACGGCTTTGACAGGGAAATGGCCTCCTTGAATGTGCAGGGGAATCCCTGGGTTACTTATAATAAGGCTCAATTTAAAGGAACTCAGAATCTGTACAGAGATGGAAATTATCCGAGTATCCCAGACGGCAAGAGATTTACATCTATGAAGCTCATCAAAGACGTGGGTGGCCCACGTATTACCTCGTATGAGAAAATCAACTTTGATGGTCCATCTACCGAACTCGATAAGCACACCACATTGCCTTCAGGGTACAAAGTGGCCTCTTATCAAGTGCGCAGTGGAGCCTGGTGTCTCTATGAGTTTCAAAACATGGCTGGAAAAATGCATGTGGCCTTCCACGGGGACAAAGTGGCCGACTGTCACAGTATTGGCTTCAAAAACTACCCTGAATCTCTGAATCCAGTGAAGCCATAGTGTGAGAAAGGCAACACATGAGAAGGGTCTCACCAGCAAGAACCCCCTGAAGAAACGGCAAGTTGGCACCCCCAGGCTGACAGGCAGCATGGAAAATATGAGAGTTTTCACCGTTTTTCTTTCTTTTTGATTCTGTTGCATGTCTTTTTATTAATTTTACTTTTATTAATCTTGAACACTCGCTTTCTTTAACTGAATGATAATCAGACCAAATTAAACTGTAATGGCTAAACTAACAATTGTCAAGTTCTCTTGATGAAACCTTCACGTTTGTGTGATTGTTCTTTATTTCAAACACTAAATAAATAGTTGAGCACAGAGACAATTCTGTGTTGTGTTGTAAACCTTGTCATTTGAAAGTTTCATTTCATTGTGACTTTGGTCCACAGTGGCTATAGTGCAGCTGTGATGAATGACAAGATGACACTGAAGAGCTTAGCGAGGGGACAACTGGAGAAAAAGAAAACTCTGGGAGCAATAAAGAAGTGTGGAGAAGAATCAACTGTGTGAGACCTGAGACAGAGATGGGCAGAGAGGTTTTGGTGGGCCGAGGAGCACAAAGGGGACAATAGGCATAAGACAAGACAGAGTTCGTCACATTTAAATGCTGGACAAAATTCTGTGACCACATTTGTTGTTGCCTTTTTAATTTCAGGTGAAATGTGGAGAAATCTGCAGGGTCTTTATAACATTCACCACCTTCACAATATGTCCGAGCCCAAGCATTGAGTGTGACTGTCATTAATGAAAAGAAAATCCATAAGAAGTGCCAGCACAGCTCACCTCCCTCTACGCTGCACTCTTTAATATGAACAAGGACCTTTAGAATGCAGTCAGCTCAGCGGCTTTTACATGTCACCCTCCTGACACATCAAAGAAACCTCAAAATGACACCAACAAAATGGCCGAAGTAGGAGAGTGATAGACAGATAGAGATAGATACTTTATTAATCCCAAGGGGAAATTCACATACTCTAGCAGCAGCATACTGATAAAGAACAATATTAAATTAAAGAGTGATAACAATGAAGGTATAACAAACAGACAATAACTTTGTATAATGTTAACGTTTACCCCCCCAGGTGGAATTGAAGAGTTACATAGTGTGGGGAAGGAACGATCTCCTCAGTCTGTCAGTGGAGCAAGACAGTGACAAAAGTCTGTTGCTGAAGCTGCTCTTTTGTCTGGGGATGATACTGCTCAGTGGATGCAGTGGATTCTCCATTATTGACAGGAGCCTGCTCAGTGCCCGTCGCTCTGCCACGGATGTCAAACTGTCCAGCTTCGTGCCTACAACACAGCCTGCCATCCTCACCAGTTTGTCCAGGCATGAGGCATCCCTCTTTTTTATGCTGCCTCCACAGCACACCACCGCGTAGAAGAGGGAGCTCACCACAACTGTCTGATAGAACATCTGCAGCATCTTATTGCAGATGTTGAAGGACGCCAGCCTTCTAAGGAAGTATAGTTGGCTCTGTTCTCTCTTGCACAGAGCATCAGTATTGGCAGTCCAGTCCAATTTATCATCCAGCTGCACTCCCAGGTATTTATAGGTCTGCACCCTCTGCACACAGTCACCTCTGATGATCACAGGGTCCATGAGGAGCCTGAGCCTCCTAAAATCCACCACCAGCTCCTTGGTTTTGCTGGTGTTCAGGTGTAAGTGGTTTGAGTCGCACCATTTAACAAAGTCCTTGATTAGGTTCCTATACTACTCCTCCTACCCACTCCTGATGCAGCCCATGATAGCAGTGTCGTCAGTGAACTTTTGCACGTGGCAGGACTCCGAGTTTTATTGGAAGTCCGATGTATATAGGCTGAACAGGACCGGAGAAAGTACAGTCCCCTGCGGCATTCCTGTGCTGCTGACCACAATGTCAGAAGCAGCTCTCCTGCATGTCTTATATTATAGCAGGGATGCCCACACTTTTTCAGCTTGCGAGCTAGGTCAAAATGATCTACCTACATTAAAAATTATATATATATATATATATATATATAATGGTTGAAAATAGTTTTACTGTCAAATAATGCAAAGAGTACACGACACGTGTTTCGCCCTAATTCTGGGCTCATCAGGTGTACACACTCGCTGCACTCCCTCTCGGGAATCGAACCTCGGACGTCAGCGTTAGAGACAAAGC
>JANRMT010062791.1:205070761-205136850 GCA_026402145.1 Polypterus bichir lapradei
TATATATATATATATATATATATATATATATATATATATATATACTGAGTATATTTTATACACAAAATATATGTTGTCATACCTTGCACAACTGAATAACCTTTATGGCACAATAATAATTCAATACATTTATGGTCACTACAGTATTTGGATTTAATAATCTTCATGTGGCTGACTCGCATAAATAAGCAGAGCCGAATAATGCAGTCAAGGAGCTTTTGAATTCAGCCGAGTTAAAAATGACGGCTGTCCTATTAACTGCAATTTTAGTTCCCTCTCCTTTCTCTTTCTCAGATCGCTTTTCGGAAGGAAGTCAGTTTTGTAGTTTTTATGAACAGTTCGAAAGTGCCTTTCCACATTTTCCTTCTTTGGAATAGCAATAATAGATTGACAGATCAGACAAACGCACTTCGATTGTGACATTGTGAGAAAAAAAAAATCCTCTTCCAATTCCACATCCAGCCCATAGCCTCCCCAAACATTTTTTTTTAAATCCCATCTTTAGTCGATATAAATTGGAAGGCTAACTAGATCACAGCCGGAGTTTTGCAGTAGCTCGCATGTTTGATCGTGTGTGGGGGATGACCAGTGTGTTAGAAGAAAACTGGCCGCCCTGTATGTCAATCAAGTGGCAAATGCCATAGGGAGGATATATGATAGACCAACATTAAAAAAAATTTTTTTTTGGAAAGCAACGCGATCTACCTGCACTACCTTTGCGATCTACCAGTCGATTGGGCACCCCTGTATTATAGGGTAAGCTGCAGCTTCCTCTGGATTGTTTGCGGCCCCAGGCTGCCTAAACAAAATATGGATTCCAAACACCAGAAAACGATGAAGTCACACTTTTATCAGAACCATAGGGTGAGGGTCCCAAAATTCAGGACCCTTGACTGGATAAGAGTTTGTCATCCCCATTGTGGACCGCAAGCTGCAGCTCATCTGGTCTTCACCTATACAGTAGGGATGGGAAGATCAATACCACAGTAATTGATATTTCGATACTCAAGCTTGATTTTTGAATCGAGTACCATTCAAAAATATCGATTACTACTTTTTTCTGTAAGATAAGGTAGCAAGGATCATGAAAAAGGCGTAGAATGCATTAATACACATTCCGCGCTCACGTATTGAAATGAGCTGACGCGCTGTGATGCAACAGCGCCATAAACCCACTCCCCTTGCTCAAGCGCAGATTGTAGTACGCCAATGGTAGACCGAGGGCTTAGTTGTATGCTGCTACTTTTTACAGATGGAAAAAGAATACAGCGGCCCGATGCAATATTTGTGAGAATAACCAGTATAGTGGCAAAACAATCAACCCATTTAAACAGTTAAAAAGCACACATGCTGTTCAGCAGAAAGACATTTGTAAAAAAATCAAAGCGATGCAAGTCTGAAGCCTGGCGATTTAGCTGCAATCAGTGCCAGATAAGGCAGGGTGCAGGAAATTTTCAAAGATGCACGAGACGTTATTGAGGTAATTCTGCTGCTAGCATGATTATGCAGAAGGGAATTTATTGAAGACTTAGTTGAGTAAAATATGTTACCGTTTATCACTCATTAATACTTATGAAACGTAAAGCACGTTGTTAGCATAATAAAGGACTCATAATAGTGAAGCATAACTGTCTGAGCATTTTGTCACGAGTGTGTCCGTTTTGTTTTTCTGCTAACTAAAACGAAGGGTACAGTACAACGAATATACATAAATAAGAATGTTAAAGTCCTAACACTATGCAAAATGCTCACTAGCTGTGCCTAATTTGAAGATTAAAACTTTCCACTAAAAGCAGTTTTTCTATCAAAAAAATAAGGGCCTGAGTAAATGTTAATAAATATATTAATTATTTTGCAAGTTTAGTGGATTTAAAAGTACTTAAATTGCATTAGTAACAGCATCTAGTGTAATAAAATATAGTGTTTCTGTTTAATATTGTTAAAATTGTATTGTACTCCTGTTTCCTCCTACAGTTCAAAGACACGCAGGCTAGGTGGACTGATAATAAATTGGCCCCTGGTGTGTGTGTGTGTGTGTGTGTGTGTTCACCGTGTGTTCATCGCCCTGTCCAGTGATTGTTCCTGCCTTGCACCCGTACAGGCAAAACAGTATTGAGCATAAAAATGTCAGCATTATATTTTCTAATTACAAATCTAAAACTTAACTAAATGCAAAGCTAATATGACAAAATCTTTCTCAATAAAACAGAAGGGCAGAATATAACAGAAAATGCAAATGTGGGAATATTTTTTTTGTAAATGTTAGTGTTCTAAGGAGATCAGTTTAAGTACATTGGTAAATAACCAAATTTTTATGAAAATGTAAAACTTAATATCATTATTACATTTGTATGTTCATTCTTTGCTACCCAGATCCTTCCTGTGTGGAGTTTGCATGTTGTGCCTGCGGCTGTGTAAGTTTCCTCCCACAGTCCAAAGATGCGCAGGTTAGGTGAACTGGCAAAGGTAACTTGGCTATAGTGTGTGTTTGCCCTGTAATGGATGGGCACCCTGTCCAGAGTTTGCTCCTGCCTTGTACCCTATGGCAGCTGGGATAGGCTCTGGCACCCTCCCATAGCCCTAGTCTGGATTAAACAGGTTAGAAAATGACATGCCATGTTCATTCTATAAATATAAATTTTGTAATAAATTTGTTATGGTGACCTTAATACTGTGTTGTGATATTAGTTTATTTAAATGCAGACTGGCTCATTAATATTAGCCATTCTAAACACTATCATTATTTGAAAACAAATTCCTATGCTTTTTTTAAAAAAACACTCAGTATCGGTATCAGTATGGAAAATCTGACACATGAAATACTTGTATCGGTATCAATTTCACTTTCCACCTTTCTGATGCATCACGGTGGCACGCAAGTCACTTCTGCAAGGTGCCCTCACCAGTCAGTGCCAATATCAACAACAATTTAGACCTGGAGTGCCTAAAGAAAGTCTGCTCGCCTTCTTCAGCTCCACTGGATCCCCAAGCCAGAGAAATTACTTGGACCTTCTCCTCAACCAGTGAGAACTCAGTCCGGGCCAGTCTACCTTACTGACTTTTAACTTCTGTTAATATTCTGTAAATAATCCCTTCTAGTTATTAAAAAAATAAATTTTGGTCTCATCCATTGTGAGAAATGGACGTCTGAGCGTCTGCTCCGTTAGCAGCGGTGTTATTTTTTATACTATTTCCATATTATCCTGAGATATCCTGTATTTATCCAACCCGAGGGTTCTTCTACAAGCATATATAAACATGGGCAGCAAGAAAGGGGCTCAGAAAGAATGGAAAAGAAAACTAAAGCGACATCCAAGCCCAGACCAACAAGTCCAAGTTCAAGCTCAAGGTACAGCCTTTCAGAGACTGACCTGGAACAGATGGGTGAAAGGCCAGGCTCCACGGGACCACGGTCTGCTGCATCGTCTCCAGTTGAGAGTGAAATGGGGAGCGAATGTACGAGTGACGCAGGTCAAGATAGCTCGCCGATTAGAGAAGATCATCTGAAACTGGAAAAGGCCTTGCAGTCCGTGCTTTCACCTACTCTACACGAGCCGGGAACATCAGCTATAACAGAGCTCACCGCCTCACCTATGGTGCAAAAATGCAGAAATGATCTGTCCGAAGAGAAGGTGATGATCGCTGAGCTCAAGCAACAGAAAAAGAATGAAAAAGAATGATAGAAAGAAAAGCAAGAAGGCAAGTGAAAAGCTGCAGCGGGAGCTGCAAGAGCTGTGACAGGATAATAAAGACTCAGAGAAACACGTATACTATATTCGCTTTGAGGTGGCCTTTAAAGGTCTGCTGGATAAAATAGAGGAGCACATTCAGGAAAGTGCATCTAAACTGAGCACCCTTGCCGATCAGCTGGAGGATGTTAAGCAGACATTCACGTCCCAAATTGAAACAGCCGAAAATCTAGCATCCACCGCTGATGGACAAGCAACAGCTGCCAATTCCGAATGCAAAAAACTCGGAGACAGACTTGCTGCTGTAGAAGATGGAAGCAGAAGGAATAATATTAGAATCGAAGGTCTACCTGAGAATTGTGAAAGACCAAACCCAGTGAAATTCGAAGCTGAACTATTCTCTTAAATAATTCGATAGGACTTTAAATTAGATACTGAGATAGCAGCAGCTTATCGCATACGCGGATCAAATACCTTTAGACCTTGGTCTTTTATTATCCGCTACGAGAGGGTACTATGTAAGCTAGATGTGGCACTCCTCAGACACAAGCAAGGGATTATATATGAAAATAACCACATTCGTATTTTCCCTGATTTCTCTCCCGCAACAGCTGCCAAACGTGCAGCCTTCTACAACATTAAACAGCGGTTACGGCAAGCCGATATCAAATACAGCCTCTTGTATCCTGCCAAACTGAAAATGGATTTTCAAGGCCAATACTACATCTTCTCCAGCAAGGAGGAAGAAGAAAAGGAACTAAGAAAGCTGATCCCAACACTATTCTGAAACACAATAGTGAGTCGCATCCTGTCATGGCATGGCAAGGATATATCACCTGCTCTCTGATCCACTTGCAATGATACGGGTATTATACAGGCATTATAATTATACATCATTTTCATTACTCGGACGCTTTCTGTTTATGTCTTAATTACAGTTATAGACATGTGTGTGGAAGAAATTTATTTATTTTTTTCTTACTACCCTAAAGGAGACTCTTTAACATCATACCCTTGGTTTATTGTTATTGTTATTATTGCATTAAGACTTACTATGCTTATCTTGGACCACTTTCTAACACCATTCCATGGGTTTATTATCTTAATACTTTAAGATTGCTAAAAATTATATTTTATGCTTATAGTTTGTTAATGATTATATTTTAGGCATATAGTATTTAGAGTCTGGGCATCTCTGCTCAAGATGCTGCCCCCGCGACCCGACCTCGGATAAGCGGAAGAGGATGGATGGATGGATAGTATTTAGACTATATTGGCAATAGATATCTCTACTCTTAATCCTAAAACACTGTTGCGTGGGGGGCTTGCTTTGCTTTGGACATGCTCTGTCTCTAGGTATGTCAGAGGACCAAGACTTTGTGAAGTGGGGTCCAGCCTCAAGTGGGGAGGCAAAATGGGGGGATGGAGGGATAAGGGGGGGGGGAGAGAAAGAGAGCAGGCTATATCTAATCTATCCTTTTAATCCTTATAATTATAGCTACCAACGTAACAATTGGCTGCATGGCAATAACTCTTGGGGAAATAGAAAATTAAGTTAAAGCTGTCTCACTTCCAGTTAAGACTATAAAATGTCATAAAAATTCAGAATCAATGTCTCCATGTTGGGACAGGTAACTTTGTGAGCTGGAATGTTAAAGGCCTGAATAACGAATTAAAGAGAAAGAAAGTACTTTCTCACCTAACAGGTTTAAATGCTAAAATAGTATTTTTACAGGAGACCCACTTACTAAGCAAGGATCAGTTCAGGCTGCAAAAAGACTGGACAAGTCAAATGTTCCATTCTAGCTTTACAAAGAAAACTACAGGTGTGGGAATCCTCATACATAGAACAGTCTCATTTGTAGCATCAGATGTAGTATCTGATCCTGAAGGGAGATATGTGGTGGTCATGGGCAACTTATTTAACTGTAAAATGATTTTGATAAATGTTTATGCACCTAATGTCGATGATAAGGAATTCATACAAAATGTATTTGCATCCATTCCCAATGTGAACACTCATAAAATTATAATGGCTGGGGACTTTAATTGTGTTTTAAATCCACTCTTAGATAGGACTTCTATCACAGGGTGGACAACATCTCACACGGCAAAGATAATTAAACAGTTTGTAACTGACCACAACTTATCAGACCCCTGGAGGTTTCTAAACCCAAACTCAAGAATACATTTTTTCTACTCACCAGTACATCATTGCTACTCAAGAATAGATTACTTCTTTATAGATAATAATTTCTTGCCTACGATTAAATCTTGCAAGTACAATGCTATTGTTATTTCTGACCATGCACCTCTGATCTTGGAGCTAAAGTTACTATGCCCTACACACTCACCTCACAGATGGCGTCTTAACACACTTCTATTAGCAGACGAGAACTGTACAGAATTTATTTCCAAACAAATCAGTTTCTTCCTAGAGACAAATACATCCTCAGAGGTTTCTGTAGGAATACTCTGGGAAACTCTAAAGGCCTACTTAAGAGGACAGATTATTTCATATCTCTCCCACAGGAATAAATTAGAAACCAAGAAAGTATGAGAGCTAAAAAGCGAAATTACTAGAATAGATGAAGAACATGCCAGGCTTCCAAGCGAGGCTCTACATAGGAAAAGGCAGGCTTTGCATTCAGAACTCAACCTCTTGACAAGTAAAGAAACTGAGCAACTAATTTATAAATCCAGACATCATTACTATGAACACGGAGAGAAAGCTAATAAGCTTTTAGCTCAATAAATCCACAAGCAAGAAGTTCACAATGCAATCCCAGTAATTACCAACACGAACGGAGACGATCTCATTGACCATAAAAATATAATGCACACATTTAGAGGCTACTATAAATCCTTATATTCTATATCTAATGTATTTCTGGATACATTACAGATACCACAAATAGATACTTTTAGTGCAGAGGAACTGGATAAACCTCTGGCGCTATCAGAATTAATAGATGCTATAAAATCACTTCAAGGCGGGAAAGCAGCAGGCCCTGATGGCTACCCTGCAGAATTTTATAAGAAATTCTCCGCTCAGCTAGCTCCCCTCCTATTAGCAACATTTACAGAAGCTAGAGACAATCAAATTCTTCCTCAAACTCTTCGCCAAGCATTAATCACTGTCTTTCCTAAACAAAATAAGGACTTATTACAATGTGCATCATACAGACCAATTTCACTTCTGAATAATGATGTTAAGATACTCTCAAAAATCATAGCTACAGTCATGGCCGAAATTATCAGCAACCCTGGAATTTTCCCAGAAAATGCACCATTTCTCCCAAAAAATTGTTGCAATTACAAATGCTTTGGTATACACATGTTTATTTCCTTAATGTGCATTGGAAAAACACAAAAAAACAGAGAAAAAAAGCCAAATCTGACATAATTTCACACAAAACTCAAAAACCGGGCTGGACAAAATTATTGGCACCTTCAACTTAATATTTGGTTGGACGCCCTTTGGAAAAAATAACTGAAATCAAGCGCTTCCTATAACCATCAACAAGCTTGTTACACCTCTCAACTGGAATTTCCGACCACTCTTCTTTTGCAAACTGCTAAAGGTCTCTCAGATTTGAAGGGCACCTTCTCCCAACAGCAATTTTGAGATCTCTCCATAAGTGTTCAATCGGATTTAGATCCGGACTCATTGCTGGCCACTTCAGAACTCTCCAGCGCTTTGTCTTCAACTATTTCTGGGTGCTTTTAGAGGTATGTTTAGGGTCATTGTCCTGCTGGAACACCCATGACCTCTGATGCAGACCCAGCTTTCTGACACTGGACCCTACATTGCGCCCCAATATCTTTTGGTAGTCTTCAGATTTCATGATGCCTTGCACACAGTCAAGGCATCCAGTGCCAGAGGCAGCAAAACATCCCCAAAACATCTTAGAACCTCCACCATGTTTGACTGTAGGTACTGTGTTCTTTTCTTCGTAGGCCTCATTCCATTTTCTGTAAACAGTAGAATGATGAGCTTTACCAAAAAGCTCTACCTTGGTCTCATCTTTCTACAAGACATTTGCCCAGAAGGATTTTGGCATCCTCAAGTACATTTTGGCAAACTCCAGTCTTGCTTTTTTATGTTTCTGTGTCAGTAGTGGGGTCCTCCTGGCTCTCCTGCCATAGTGTTTCATTTCGTTCAGATGTCAACAGACAGTTCGAGCTGACACTGTTGCACCCTGAGTCTACAGAACAGATTGAATGTGTTTTGAAGTTGATTGGGACTGTTTATCCACCATTTGGACTATCCTTCGTTGCAGTCTTTAATCAATTTTTCTCTTTCATCCGCGTCCAGGGAGATTAGCTACAGTGCCATGTGTTGTGAACATCTTGATTATGTTGCGCACAGTGGACAAAGGAACATGAAGATCTCTGGAGATGAACTTGTAGCCTTGATATTGTTGATATTTTTCCACGATTTTTGTTCTCAAGTCCTCAGACAATTCTCTGCTCTTCTTTCTGTTCTCCATGCTTAATCTGGCACACTCAGACACACAAGAGAAAGGTTGAGTCAACTTTTCTCCATTTTAACTGGCTTCAGGTGTGATTGCTATATTGCCAGCACCTGTTTCTGGCCACAGGTGAGTTCAAACGAGCATCATATGCTTGAAATAAAATGATTTACCCACAATTTTGAAAAGGTGCAAATAATTTTGCCTGGCCCAGTTCTGTGTGACATAATGTCAGATTTGGCTTTTTTTCTCTGTTGTTCCAATGCACATAAAGGAAATAAACATGTGTATACCAAAACATTTGTAATTGCAAAAATTTTCTGGGAGAAATGGTGCATTGTCTGGGAAAATTCCAGGGGTGCCGATAATTTCGGCCATGACTGTAGAAGGATGGAGAAAGTGCTGTCTTCGGTAATATCACAAGATCAAACTGGATTTATCAAGGGCCGACACTTATCTTACAATCTTCGATGCCTGTTTAATGTAATATACTCAACAACAAAGTCAAACACCCCGGAAATATTATTATCATTGGATGCAGAAAAAACATTTGACATGATTGAATGAAAATACCTTTTCACCACATTAGAGGAATTTAGGTTTGACCCGAACATTTGTGCATGGATCAAACTACTGTATACCAATCCAGAAGCTTCAGTGTGTATTAACAACATTTGTTCAGACTACTTTGAACTAGAACGTGGTACCAGACAAGGATGCCCCTTGTCACCATTGCTATTTGCAATCACCATTGAACCACTGGCAGTTCACTGTCGTAATACAGATCAGATAAAGGGGATTATCAGAGAAGGCCTGGAACAGCAAATTTCTCTCTCTGCAGATGATACGGTACTGTATATATGAGACCCACAAAATGCTGTGCCTGCAATCTTAACAGCACTTACAGAACTTCAAAAGATCTCTGGTCTCAGAATTAATCTGAATAAAAGTGTACTCTTTCCAGTGAATTCTCAAGCATATAATATTAGATTAGACACCCTACCTTTTATCATTGCAGATCAGTTTAAATACTAAGGGGTTAACATCACAAGTACACACAAAGCTCTTTATCAACAAATTTCACCGTCTGTATGGAAAAAATTAAGCAAGACTTGCATAGATGGTGAACCCTTCATCGTCACTCTAGCTGGAAGAATTAACTTTGTTAAGATGAATATTCTTCCTAAGCTTCTTTTTTTATTTCAATACATTCCAATATACACCAATAAATCATTTTTAAACAATTAGATTCAACAATAACCTCATTTATTTGGAACTCTAAACATCCACATATCCAAAAGGCGACCCTACAAAGACCTAAGGCAGAAGGTTGCATGGCTCTACCCTAACTTTCAGTTTTATTACGGGGCAGCAAACATATAAGCTATAAAAACCTGGATACAAATAGATGAACATACACAGGCTTGGTCCGCAATAGAAGTAAAATCCTGCAGTACTTCTTTATATTCCCTGCTTTGTGCCCCAATAAATACAAGTTATCGGCAATATACCAATAACCCAATTGTGCTTCACTCACTCAGAATATGGAACCAATGTAGGAAGCATTTTAAGATGGAGAAGCCTTTTATCTGTGGCACCACTGCAAGAGAACCACCTCTTTCAACCCTCGCAAACATATGCAGTTTTTAATATCTGGAAAAGATTTGGGATTAAATTGCTTAGAGATCTTTATATAGACAACATCTTTGCATCCTATGAACAATTACATTCCAAATTTAACATTCCAGCTACACATTTCTTTCACTATCTTCAAATTAGGAACTTTGTTAAACAGAACCTGCCCAATTTTCCTCATCTTGCACCCTCGTCCATGCTGCAAAAAATATTGCTCAATCTCAAGGACTCAGACACCATCTCTGCAATATATAAAATTATTTTATAGTCCCTCCCTTTCAAAGATCCAAGAGTACAATGGGAAAAAGATCTCTCAATTGAAATATCAGAAAAGGAGTGGAAAGTAGCAATGCAGAGACTTCACTCGAGCTCCATATGCGCAAAGCATACAATTATTCAACTCAAAATTATATATCAAGCACATCTGTCTCGACTAAAACTCTCCAAAATGTTTCCAGGGCAAGATCCAACCTGCGAACGCTGCAATCAAGTCCCAGCCTCACTAGGTCACATGTTCTGGGCCTGCACCAAACTAACATCATTCTCGACCAAAATTTTTAATTACCTTTCAGACAGCCTTGGTCTAACAATCCCTCCTAACCCATTAACAGCTGTGTTTGGTGTTCTTCCAGATGGTTTAAAGTGGAGAAGAACAAACAAACTGTGATTGCAATTCACTACACTTCTGGCACGCAGACTTATTTTGCTAAACTGGAAGAATCCTAACTCTCCTCTTTAAAGTCAGTGGGAAACCAATGTTTTATATTATTTGAAATTGGAAAAAATCAAATACTCAGTTAGGGGATCTGTACAGAATATTTTCAAAACCTGGCAGGATCTAATCAGTAATATTTTAGAATAAGCTCTTAAAGCACAGAGGAAGCAATTATCTCATTTCTTTTTCTTCTCCATTCATCTCTATTGGTCTATTAAACTCATCAATTTAGGTATGTTTACAAGCCTTAAGTTTTACCCCGTTGGCCATTCTCTCTCTCTCTCTCCAAGGGGTGGGGGTCAACTTGTTTTTCAATCTCAATCCTATTTTTTGTAAAAATTGATCGACTTGGATGTAATGATTACAATACAATTATTAAAAAAAAAGAAAGAAAGAAAAATAGAGAGAGAGAGAGTGAACTTTTGTAGTCCCCTTGTTCACGATTTTCATTTCTGATTGTTATGGTGGGAAAGAAGCATTTTTTGGGGGGTGGGAGTAATTGTTATATCTGCACAGCTTTGTAACAGTGCTGTGTTTCGTAATGTTTTTGTATACGTCAGAAAGCCAGCAGAAGTGCTGCCAGAAGGTGGTTAGGGAGCACCTGGAGAAATTCTGTAAAAGGGGCCGCTTCACTTCATTCAGTGAGCCAGAGTTGGGAGGTGGAGGACAAAGCTTGCAGGAGGAGTTGAGGCAGACAGAGAAAAAGAAACAGAAGAAGAGAAGTGATTTGTACATTAGTGCTTGGAACTGTGATGTGCAGGTGAGAAGTGGGGGAAGGCATTTCCAGCATGGAGAAAGAAGAAAAATAAAAATGTGCGTGCTGAACTTGTGCCTCTGTCTGTTGTGTTGGGTGTTTGGGGAGCTGTGAGCCTCCAGTGTCAAAAATATCAATTTAATTTATATGTGTGCATGTATGTATACACTATTATGTGTACATATTATATATATAGATATATGCATTTTGTTATGTTACAGCCTTATTCCAATTAATTTTTTCCTCAGAATTCTACACACATCACCCCATAATGACAACGTGAAAAAAGTTTACTTGAGGTTTTTGCAAATTTATTAAAAATAAAAAAATTGAGAAAGCACATGTACATAAGTATTCACAGCCTTTGCTCAATACTTTGTCGATGCACCTTTGGCAGCAATTACAGCCTCAAGTCTTTTTGAATATGATGCCACAAGCTTGACACACCTATCCTTGGCCAGTTTCGCCCATTCCTCTTTGCAGCACCTCTCAAGCTCCATCAGGTTGGATGGGAAGCGTCGGTGCACAGCCATGTTAAGATATCTCCAGAGATGTTCAATCGGATTCAAGTCTGGGCTCTGGCTGGGCTACTCAAGGACATTCACAGAGTTGTCCTGAAGCCATTCCTTTGATATCTTGGCTGTGTGCTTAGGGTCGTTGTCCTGCTGAAAGATGAACCGTCGCCCCAGTCTGAGGTCAAGAGTGCTCTGGAGCAGGTTTTCATCCAGGATGTCTCTGTACATTGCTGCAGTCATCTTTCCCTTTATCCTGACTAGTCTCCCAGTTCCTGCCGCTGAAAAACATCCCCACAGCATGATGCTGCCACCACCATGCTTCACTGTAAGGATGGTATTGGCCTGGTGATGAGCGATGCCTGGTTTCCTCCAAACGTGACGCCTGGCATTCACACCAAAGAGTTCAATCTTTGTCTCATCAGACCAGAGAATTTTGTTTCTCATGGTCTGAGAGTCCTTCAGGTGCCTTTTGGCAAACTCCAGGTGGGCTGCCATGTGCCTTTTACTAAGGAGTGTCTTCCCTCTGGCCACTCTACCATACAGACGCGATTGGTGGATTGCTGCAGAGATGGTTGTCCTTCTGGTAGGTTCTCCTTTCTCCACAGAGGACCTCTGGAGCTCTGACAGAGTGACCATCGGGTTCTTGGTCACCTCCCTGACTAAGGCCCTTCTCCCCAGATCACTCAGTTTAAGATGGCCGGCCAGCTCTAGGAAGAGTCCTGGTGGTTTCGAACTTCTTCCACTTACGGATGATGGAGGCCACTGTGCTCATTGGGACCTTCAAAGCAGCAGATCTTTTTCTGTAACATTCCCCCGATTTGTGCCTCGAGACAATCCTGTCTCAGAGGTCTACAGACAATTCCTTTGACTTCATGCTTGGTTTGTGCTCTGACATGAACTGTCAACTGTGGGACCTTATATAGACAGGTGTGTGCCTTTCCAAATCATGTCCAATCAACTGAATTTACCACAGGTGGACTCCAATTAAGCTGCAGAAACATCTCAAGGATGATCAGGGGAAACAGGATGCACCTGAGCTCAATTTGGAGCTTCATGGCAAAGGCTGTGAATACTTATGTATATGTGATTTCTCAGTTTTGTTATTTTCAATAAATTTGCAAAAATCTCAAGTAAACGTTTTTCACGTTGTCATTATGGGGTGTTGTGTGTAGAATTCTGAGGAAAAAAATGAATTTAATCCATTTTGGAATAAGGCTGTAACATAACAAAATGTGGAAAAAGTGATTCGCTGTGAATACTTTCCGGATGCACTGTATATACACACACACATATATACAGTATATACATATATACACATATACATATATGTTCTTAGTCATTCACATGCCATCTAGAATATATAACATTTTTAAGAGCTGAGAGCACATGAAGTGTGTCTGCCAAAAGCATTTCAACAACTGTGAGGTTAGATGTCCGTAAACTTGTTTTAAATTTTTTGCAAGTAGGGCGTGATGTGCAAAAGTCACCGGCTCACGGGTCTTGCTTCCTAAGGTTGTAATGTCTAGTTTCAAGGGACTTCAAAGTGTCTCACCGAGGTGATCATGTCTCGACCCAAATGTTTTTTATATAATAGATAGATATTGTGGTCCCCGGCCGGGACGCCCAGGAGGACGAGAGGAGGGCTTGTGCCTCCTCCAGACTGCGAGGGGGCGTCCGTCCTGGTTATGTTGGGGGCCTTGGGTAGAGGGCTTGGAAGCCCAGCCCTGTAGGGACCCGTGGCCACCGCCAGGCGGCGCCCCAATGCCGGTTTATCCTGTGTGGTCCCCAGCCGGGGCTGGAGCCTGGCCGGGACGCCATGAAGGACCAGAGGAGGGCGTGTGCCTCCTCCAGACCGAGAGGGGGCATCCGTCCTGGTTATGCAGGAGGCCTCAGGTAGGGGGCTTGGAAGCCCAGCCCTGTAGGGACCCGTGGCCACCGCCAGGTGGCGCCCCAGTGCCTTATCATCCCGGAAGCCCGGCAGCTGGAGCCCATCCGGGTTCCTATAAGAGGGGCCGCCTCCCTCCAGTCATCAGTGGAAGTCGGGTGGAAGTGGACGGAGCTGGAGTGAGGACTGGAGGCGGCCAGGAGGAAAAGAGGCACAGGACTGTGTGGCTTGGACAGTGGGGGAATCGGTGCAAGAGGCACTGGGGTTGTGTGACCACGTAATTATTGTAAATATTAGTCTGTAAATAAATAGTGTGTGGTGGAACTATGTTGTCCATCTGTGTGTGTCCGGACCAGAGTTCACAATATAAATATACACACAGTATATATTATTATTATTATTATTATTATCAGTTTATTGTGATAGTGACATCACTATACATTGTGGTATAAATGTGGCAGCTATCAGCTTGCTTCATATCTGTTGGTGGATTTCACACCCTGATGTACTTACTTTTGGCTTTAACTGGCTGTCAAGTACATTGAGAGTCATGATCGAGGGTCAGTGGAGCAATAAGACAGTAAACTCATGAAAGCCAGCTTGTCACACTTGCTAGACATGAAGTGATACCCCACATCTACATGTAATATATACTGTGACATTCAGAAATAGTAAATACCTAAATATTACTTTTGCAAAAATGAAACATTATCTTTAAAATAAAAAAAGACAAAAAGTTGGGCAATAAAAAATGTTTAATAAACTATCATATATAGAACAAAACTCCTCTGTTTTGTGCCTCCCGTCTGCTTCTCTAAACACCTCGGCCATCACAAACTGTCCCAGAAGTGAAAAGGCGCCAGCCCTTGTTACTAAAAACAGAGCAGACTTAGGAGACATTAACTGTAACAGACTTTGTTCCTGTGACTAACATGGTAAACAGATTCCAGAAATGAAGAAATATTTACAAAATGACACAATCGGTATAAACACAATAGGACTTTTCAAATTAGGGGTAATGTAAGCTAATATCATGCACTAACAAGTAGCTTCAAAATGCTCAATGAGCTTTATGATTCACAGATACTCGTAGTGACGTCCAAAGAAAACTGGAGATGAAGTGAACATCACAGCCTACCCACCAGCACTCATGGGTAAACTCCTGGTCTAAATGGGGCAACAGCAGAAGGGTAGCATATTTCCCACGTTTTGTACTTCAGTACTTAAATTCCTGCTTTTCCTGCCTAGGAGGTTTTTACTGTGTCTATCTTTAGTCAAAGTGAGTGAGTTTCCATTTTCTGATTAGTTGCCCTAACTTCATAATTGTGGTTTTTGTTTTAATTTATGGTTGAACACTTCTTTACGTGTTCACCTTCAAGTAGGCCTTGCAATTCAAAGATTGTTGTGCTACACGTGAAACCTGTTTCAATCAGACCCATACCTCATTTTAGATCACATGATGTAAAGTCTTGGAATGAACAATAATCAGTGCATTAGTTGATGTGCATGCAACGATGTTCTTGTTTTACACTGTCCACCCTACGGCCATGATTTTGTGGTCAGTCTAGGATTCCCAAGCTGTAATCAGGACAAATTGATTGCTAGTTGGTTGAAGGCTTGGATTTTGCCGAATGCTTTTAAGGAAGTCGTGAAGATCTTCTTATTTCCATATATGTACCTTTGACCAACAGCTTGTGTTAGGGTTTCTACTCCAGCATGAACTTTTCGATGGTAATGAAAGCTGTCGCTGGCAGTGAATTATTTGCCACATTCAGAACAACAATATGGATTCTCTCCCTTTGTGAACTCAGCTGTGGTAAAGAAGGTCATGGCTGGTACTGAATTGTTTGCCACATTCAGAACAATATGGTTTCTCTCAAGTTTAATTTCTCTGAATAAAAGTGAACTTCACTCTTTAGTCAGGCTAGTCTAATTGTAATGCTTTATTTCTTACTCCCTTATGTTTGCATCAAGGGCTTGGCATAGTGTCTGCATTTTCCTAATAATGCTAGTAATACTAGGGTGTGGTACTGCGTTAGCCATTATGAATGTAGTGAGAATTCAAGCAAAATGACCCCTTTTATTGGCTAACTCAAAAGATTATAATATGCAAGCTTTCGTGGCAAC
Source organism: Polypterus bichir lapradei (assembly GCA_026402145.1). Classification (NCBI taxonomy): domain Eukaryota; kingdom Metazoa; phylum Chordata; class Cladistia; order Polypteriformes; family Polypteridae; genus Polypterus; species Polypterus bichir. The sequence goes on from JANRMT010062791.1 coordinate 205,086,557, forward strand.
TCCGGCCTCTTCTGCATATTGTAATCTTTTCAGTTAGACAATAAAAGGTGTCATTTTGCTTGACTTCTCACTAGTAATGCTTATAATTCTTATAACACTAACAATCCTTATTGCAATTTTTATGGGGTTATGGTAATTGACAGGATGTCAATATGGGCCTGAAAGCTTCTCTTTATAAGGCATTTAGTTTCCAGCAAAGTGTGTACTATTTCTGGTTTTTGTCCCACATTTGGCATATCTTGGATTGCATTTCCTGGTAGTTATTTTTTGCCTCTCCCTTATCAGAACTGATTAGTCACTAGGAACTAATACTTCTATTATCCAGGCTTTCTTCGACTAAATTTTTCTTGATAACCATATCAGGTTTTCTAGCATCCATTTTTCTGTCAGTTGGTATTGATGTACCCCAGGTGACTAGCACCTCCTCATTTTCCATTAAACGGTATGGATTGTGGTCCCAGTTTGTTTCTAGTGCTGATAAGTTATATTTCTTGCAGAGATTCCAGGAAACGAGCCTGGCCACTTTGTTATATCTTTCCATAAAAAAAGAGGATGAGTCCTACAACAAGATATTGATTCCGAAACAAATCGACAAAATCCACACCTGCAAATCTACAATGGAATACCTCAAGAAGCACAAGCTCATGGTTTTTCCATGACTCTTACAGTCCCCCAACCTAACCATTATTGAAAATCGGTGGAGAAATCTCAAAAGAGAGAGCAGTGCATACAAGACGGACCAAGAATCCAGCAGAATAAGAAAACTTTTGCAAAGACTAATGGGCAAAAATATCCTAAGTAAAAACTGAAAGACTTCGAGCTGGCTACAGTAAGTGTTTAAAAACTATGATACTTGACAAAGAGGGTCTTACTAAGTACTAATCATGGTCAGGGGCCCAAGCTTTTGCTTTAGACCCTTTTAATTTTTTTTTGGTATTTTGTATCTGTGACTGATGGAAATAAAAACGTAATCTTTCTTAAAATATTAAACAAATGTGTCATCTTTAACTGTATGCCTTCTGGTGATCAGTTCATCTTCTGCTCACTTAACTATTCACAGTAACAGACATTTTTAGCAAGGGTCCAAAATGTTTACATGCCACTGTAAGTCTTCAGCTATCAGTACCTCACACTCAACAATGAGATGGGCGACTGTTTCTAGTTCTGTTTAGCAGAAGCGTCACTTATGCCTTTTTTCTTTTGCTGTCCTGAACCACTTTGTGCACAGGCCCCTGTCATGTGCAGCTATGATTAGGCGTTCATCTTGTGGTCATAATTCACCCTTTGTGAGCTAGCAATGATTAAGTTCTTGGTCTATGTGAGGCTTACAACTATATTTGTGGTCCTCTTTCTTCTTTATTGCTGGTCTAATTTTAGAATTCTTCCTTCAGTCCATTTGTGCACAAGGTGGGGAAGTTCCTGTTATTTCTTCATTTTTTTTCTCAGAATAAATGAGCTAGTTTGATTATGGATGTTGGTTTGTGTTTTCTTACTTCATACTTAAATATTCTTTTGGACATTCGGGACCTTGGAGTTAAGAAATTTGTAGCCCAATTTATTGCTGATATGTAAATGTAGTCAATCTCAATTAGGCCCAAAACTCCTTCTGATAGTTGGATATAATCTCTTGCAACACTTAATTTTGCAAATGAGTTGGTATGCATGCAGATTTTTTCATGTGGTGTCCGCTTTATGAAGGTTATTCTGTGACTAATTAATTATATCAGCCCTGTATGATAGGATAGGGATTGCAAATTGATTGATATCTTGGACTTTGATACATGTGATGAGGAAGCCGCTAAGGATCTTTTATGTTCTTCTTGATGGCTGTCTCTCTTAATGTCTTGTGGTTTATGTCTGCTCCTTTATTCATGCTAGAGTATTTGAATGTTTCGTCTGGGTTCAAATTTTTATTAACACACGAGCCTGATCGAGGTTAGATTTCCAGTAATGAAAGTTGCTTTGGGATACTTGTCAAGCCCAAGTGTCATTCTGATGTCATTTGACAACAATTTGACAAAGTGTAGTTGCTCCTCCCGTTACCGGCTGCAGGAGCTGTACAGTTTCAAATCTTCAATAAATAGGAGGCGAGGGACTATTTGAGGTTCTGGTTCATTGGTGAAAGCCGAAATTAAATCCATAGCCAAGGTTATTTAGGAGGTTGAGTAATGGGTTTAATGCCAGACAGAAAAGTATGAGTGCTAGTTAATCTCCTTGAAATATTCCACTTTAAATTTTATGTTTGGGATACCGATACCTCGTGAAGTTGAAGGGTTATTTGCCAGTGAGGCATGGTAGTTGAGATGAAATGTATCAGAACAAGGTGAATTTTGTACAGCCATTTCCAGATCCAAAAGTAAGAGAGACAGTTAAAATGCTTTTTTGCAATCAATCCATACCTTTCTAAAATTTCCACTTTTCTCACAACATTCCATGATTATTTTATTTAGGGTAGTAGCTGTTCTCTAGTCCCATATGACATTCTTTGGTTTCCTTTGTGTGATATTTTCATCAGGCAGTTCTGGTCCAGGTGTGTGTGAATTATTTCAGGGTCTATTGCTATGAAGATCTAGTATATGGTGGAGGGGCCCTTTACTGGGGAGTCATTTTTTGTAATATTAGTTTGTTCAAATTTTGAAAGCAGGAAGGTTCTCCTTGCAGTAAGCCACTGTGGTTATGTCTCAGGTTTCTACATTATCGTATTTTTACAGTTAACCCATATGAGTTCTTCTGTGCTCTTGAAGTCTACTAGTACAAGGAAATCCTTTACCACATTCTGAACAAGAATATGGCCTCTCTCCAGTGTGAAGTCTTTTATGGTACAGAAGGCCATGGCTGCTAGTGAACTGTTTGCCACATTCAGAACAACAATATGGCTTCTCTCCTGTGTGAATTATTCTGTGTTTACTAAGGCTGTTCTTGCAGGTGAATCCTTTGCCACACTCAAAACAACAATATGGCTTCTCTCCAGTGTGAATTCTTGTGTGGGCCTGAAGAGCACTTTTTTGTGAAAATCGTTTACCACATTCAGAACAACAATATGGCTTCTCTCCAGTGTGAATTCTCATATGGACCTGAAGATTACTCATTTGTGTGAATCGCTTGCCACATTCAGAACAACAATATGGCTTTTCTCCCGTATGAGTTCTTCTGTGCTCCTTGAGGCTGCTAGTGCAGGTAAAACCTTTACCGCATTCAGAACAGCAATATGACTTCTCTCCCATGTGAATTCTTCTGTGTTTGTTAAGGCTGCTCTTGCAGGTGAACCCTTTTCCACATTCAAAACAACAATATGGCTTCTCTCCTGTGTGAACTCTGGCATGAACCTGGAGATTGCCCATTCGTGTGAATTGTTTGCCACATTCAGAGCACTCAAAGATCTTCTGTTGTGTTTGACTCAGACTACCATCTCTGGATTTAGATTTGCTTTTCAGCTTTTTCATTTGTTCCTGGTGGACAGTGACCGAGTCTCTATTGTGCATCTGAAGTTGAGCAGTTGTTAGTTTCATCAGCATCAGAGAATCATCTTGCAAAGAGGCTGGTATCACACTCTCTGATTCAGATGTCAGTTTCTTCATATTTTCATCATTTTTTTTCTGTTGTGATCTGTGCTGAAGAGATGTCTGAGGCAATGAGGGTAAGATGAAGCCACCATTTTCTTGTAAAGCTGCAGAAAAACAAATATGGAAATAAAGGTGAGCTATTGAAAGGGATGTGTAAAATGAGAGTCGCTGTCAAAATTAACCCTACGTCATTTAAATTATTGAAATTCCATTTTAATCTGAAGCAATCTGAAAAAATAAAGAGAATGAAAATAAATTATTTTAGTTTTAGCTACCCCCCATTAATATATTTAAGAGAAGTTGAGGCAGTGTCTGTAATTCAGAAATGAATTTGTTACGGAAACACGGTAAACTCCTTTTTGACCTGTAAAAATCTCAGAAAAGAGCCCAAATGAAGATAAATGGGGGGGAGGGAAAGCATATTTTGGAGATTCAACATGGCTAAACACAACCCATGATGAGACAAAAATACATACTCTTAAGAAGAAACTATATTCAAAATACATAGAAAAAAATTTAGTAGCTGTGGTCTTAGGCCGGGGATATATTTAACACTATGCAACATGTGTGCTTGAGGACGCTGCTGCTATGCCAGTGGTGATCTGGGGAATCCCAAGAGCACAGGTGTCAAACCATCTTCAAAGTTGCCCACTAGAAGGGGAAAACACCGTCAAACCCCAACTAGATACTCAAAGGGCCGAGACATACCTTTATAAAAATAAATGGTTTATTTTCCAAAAGGCTTTGCAAGTCCCGACACTCTAAAGAGCACTAAGGTGAGACAAAGCAAACAAATCCCAAAACAGAATGCAAGGTAGTAGTTGAAACAGAGCAGGGGTTCAACAAATATCAACAAACACAGTCTACAGCAAGTGTTCAAAATCCAGAAAAATCAAGAGGAATAGCAAAAGGACAGAAACACAAGAAAACACTCTACTCCCCAAGTGCGTTCAATGAACCGCAAGGAACTGTGAGATACCCTCCCTTAAGTAGGGTGAAGGGCTTTTGCTGGTAGAGATTGGGAAGCCACCACAAAACACAAGGGTTGTAACCTAGGCCACGTCCTTTCCCAACACACACACACACACACAGTAAAATATACTGTACATTATAAATAAAAGAAATATTAACACAAATGAATGATACAAAATTAAACAAAAACAGACAAGAAACACAACTGTGAACACCACCATACTATCTTCATGGTTACCAGAGTTTCAAAGCAGACATGTATGTGGTTTGTGATGCATTGACCAAGTCTCTCAATATCATTCCCATGTGGCTCACACATTCATTTCCCAGTATGCCATTTCCTCAGTATCCCTGGATTAACAGGTTGCCATCTAATAATAGACTTGTAGCTGGGAGTAAGATGAATCAGATTGTGGTCAGATCTGCCCAAAGGTGTAAAATGTTTACACTTAAAAGACATCTTTAACATTTGAACAGAGTATGCCCAGCTTATTACTTCTTGAAATTACCTACTTGAGATGGGTCAAAAGTACGGCTTCTTGAATAGAAGAGTTATTATGGCCTGTTTGAACAATGTAGGAAAAGTGTTTGTGCTAAATGAGGTGTTGTTAACATGTATAATTGAAGAAATGAGTGAGGAAAAGAGAGCCTGGAGGAGATGTGAGGGGATGGAGGCAAACCGACAGGTGGTGTGGAGACTAGAGAGGAGATTGGAAATATCAGTGGTGGAGAGAAAGAACAAAGCTGTAGTGTAATCAGAACGGAGTACGCTGGCTGGAGGTGGTAATGAAAATTGACTGCTGAGGACCATCAACTTCTCCTGAAAAGAAAAGAAAAAGGGTTGCAGTGTCTTCATTTTAATATGATGTAATTAAGTCACAACAGTGGTTTTCTCTGGCTGTCTCCCTTTATAGCTCCACTTACAGAAGATGATAAATTCTCTGAAATGTCTTCATATTCTCAAGGTTTCCACCAAAGTTACGTAACTCACATTCCCGTCGCAGTTCAGCCACAAAATCTGAAACAGATTCACCCGATTTTCTCAATCCGGAGTGAAATTTTAATTTTTGAACAATCATGCTGAGTTTGGGGGTAAAATGATCTGTAAGTAACTTGTGCGATTTGAGGAAAAGTGAGCTTGGATGGTTTGGAGGGCTAACATAAGTCTCTTCAAAGTGTGTATACTTCATCTCCACAATAACTTAGAAATACTATTCTTTTTTTTTTTTGGTATCAGAGATGTCACTGGCCTCAAAGTAAAATTCCAGTCATTCTATATATTGTTGCCAGACATCCATCTCTGCATCAAACTCAGAAATTTTCCCTTAGGTTGTTATTCCATGCGGTATTACTACCTCTGGAGATTCCACAACTTCATCGCCAGTGTAACATTCCAATGATCAGTTAGAACAACTTTAAAGTTATCGATTTATTTCAAACTTATTGAAACAACAGGCACTGCACATAATTACTCCTCAAACCCCCAGTCGACTAGGACTCCTTTCTTGCACCTCACCACTAGGAACCCATCTGCCTGGTTTGCCAATGACTAGTTGGAGCAACTTCTAAGTTATGAATTTATTTCAGACTTATTGAAACAACACATAATTACTCCTCAAATCCCCAGTCGACCAGGACTCTTTCCTTGCACCTCACCACTAAGACCCCAGCTGCCTGGTTTGCCTCCATAGCTGCCTGATTAATAATCCAACAATACCGATGAACTTTGTCATTGTTCCTTTCAAAGTTGCATGGCTTTTATATTAAAAATGGTAATTCAAATAAAAGATTGAAAGAAATTTAATTTTATTTTTCCAGAAACTAAAAAACATGGTCATATTACCTCTATGATATCCCTCGAGGCTTGTTGTGACTGTCAGCTTGTAAAGCTCCTTGACAGAGAAAGGTTTGTATTTTTCTGTCTGCCTTGATTCAGCACTCTGGAGGCAAGTGATGTTTTAAATGGCAGCAGTGTATGAACAAAACTATACAGCGATCATCATAGTTATTTAGGAATTTAGCTAGGAGTAAGATGAATCAGAGTGTGGTCAGAGCTGCCCAAAGCTTGCAAAAGTTTACACTTAAAGTCATCTTTAACATCTGAAAAGATCTGCTTGCCATAGTGTTGTAAAATTGTCTTATAGTAATATTATCATGGTAATCTTGGGGAACCAAAATGATGCATTGCTTTTTAAACAACAGGCCTAAATTGCTAAGGAGTTAAAAAGTCTTCTGACTGATAAAAAGAGAATACTTAAATCCGGTGTCATAAAGGCTCTAAAGGACACAGAGAGAGTGCTAAAGAAAAAGCTGAGTGAATGAAAGGAAGCTTACAAAGCTAAAATAGAAAACAAACTCACTCAGAATAACATGAAAGATGATGTCTAGAGAGGACTGGGCATCATTAATGGATTCAGGCAATCCAGGGCTCAGGTGCTTAGAAGGGGATGTGGACAAAGTGAACAGCCTGCACCATTTTGTAAACAGATCACAACAGCCTTTAAACCCAAACTTTTAACAGGTTAGGGTGCTAAAAAGTGCCCTGGTACTTAGATAGATAGAACTTTAATTGCCCCCAGGGGAAATCTGGCTTTTTACAGAAGATCTTTAAATAAACTAATACATGAATAGGTAGATAAGTAAGTGAATCAATAAATACACATGCACACATTTTGGTCTGAACACATACTTGAATGACTATAATGCAAGAAAATTCTAAAGAAAGAAGACTTCTGATTTGCCAGGCCCTGTCACAGTGCAGCAGCTATGGGGGATTATCAGGATAATCTGAAGGTGGTGGGAAAGTAGCCCAACAGTGGAGGTTCACTGTGGATGTCAGGATTCTGAAGGAGAGGAACTCAGTCAACATCGGTCAATTCAGAATAGTCTCACTCCTCAGTACAGAATGAATGATTTCTTTAAAGATATTTGCATGATGCCCAACAGAGTTCCTCCTAAAGAATGATTTTATTATAGACAAATCAGTACAGAAGGGTGGTGACAGGGAGTATAGAACACACACACACACCCCTGGCCCCTAACAGCTGGGAAAGGTTCCAAAGAACTGCTAAAACTTAGAGATTTGCCTGTAGTGTGCCATGATGTTAAACAAAACTGTAAATATACCCGAGTGTCTGAGGGCTAAAACCTACACATCCTAAGTGGCGTCTTCCTGTCTCTTCCATTACCATGCTCATCACAGTATGCGTTATAAACAACAGAAATAGATAAAGTTTTCAATTGTAGTCAAACTGTACTGCATGCTAAAAGACACCTTAACTTTCTATCAAGGCATGCACATCTCAAACTTAAGAGGAATTTAACAGATACTGCACACATGACTGACACTTTAAAAACATGTACAAAATCCTTAAAAAAGACATAAGCAAATATAAACACAATACGATACATGAGAATCTAGAAAATGATTGACAATATTGAGCAGAGAACTGTAGCTTGAGCATTGACATGTATAACAAACTCAATTTTCGAAAGTTGTCTGAGCAGTTAAAGCTATGTGGCCTGCATTATGTGTAATTTTAAACTGTTAAAAACATTTCAGTTTTTTAAAAGGTAGTATTTTAACCTCCTTAGCACTCATTTTATTAAAAAAAAACTTAAAAAGCATTGCATTTTTTTCTGGCATGAAAAATTACATTTTTATTAAATCTCAAAACGATAATAATGATACAAGTAATAACAGTAATGATGAATAAAACAAATAATAAGAAATGATCAATAACAACACCAGTGATAATTATACTACTAATGATGCCAAAACAGTATATAATCTCAAAATGAGTCTTTTGTGTGGTAAATCTTAATGCATGGTGTAAAACACAATCCAACGTCACGGTCAGGAGAATAATCGCGTGTTTGTTTTCGGATTTTCTTTCCAGATTTATCAGTATTTGAACAGCACACTGCACCGGTACGAGTTGGATTTTTTTTTGTTTCCGTTGAAGGTATATAATCAATAAAATGTCTACTAATTGATCCACGATGTACTGGGTTGACCACGTCTCTTTAGCGGTAATGTAGACGGTGGATGTGGGGCAGTGATTTGTTCTACAAGCTGGCATGTAAAGTTTGCATGATTCTTGTTTCTATAAGACTAATGTATTCCAAATGCACTATTCCACCAGATGACAAAATTTCTTTTTGTAGTATTTCTTTTGTTGCCTCCATATAACGAAATAGAAAGTCAATTCTAGATTTGCACGATCTACGCCACCCATCGTGCTATTGTAGTCGACCACAGCACAAGGCTTTGTAACCTGCTTGTTGCCTTTTGCCTGTCCAGTGACTGTAGCTGCATTATGTACAGTGCTAAGAAGACAAATGTCTTTCATGCCCTTCCATTTCAAGCACTTTACCCTTTTCCCAAGCTACTAGCGCACTCCGCTGTAATTTATCTCTACCAAAGTCTTCAGGCTTGCCACGACAGTTGGGACACACTGTTCGATATGCGTCAGTCTTTCTTTGTAGCAAGATGTCAAACAGCTCTGGAGAAGTATAAAAGTTGTCCATGGTTACACAGTAACCTTGATCCAGGAGAGCATCTATGAAAGTCAGCACCGATGATGTATTAACGCTGTACTGACCGTATTTCAGATCAAACATTGTCCCTTTCCCTGTGAGCAGAACCAAACTTCAGATGTATCCTGTTTTAGATTCACAAAGCTCATAAAACTTTTTGCTACTTCTCACTCATTTTAATATAATGTACTGTATCATGACAGTCTGCCCTTATAAACCATGAGACTTTACTCAATGCTGACATCACGGTCCAGAATGTAAACACTCAGAAATTTTGCTACAATGTAGTGCTGGGCGGTAAGACCAAAATTCTATATCACTGTATTTTTCAAAATTATAACGGTTTCATGGTATTCGGCTGTATTTTTTTCCCCATGCATGAGTGGATGTTAACCACATTTTCACTGCAATTACTGCAGTAGACTGGCTAAGAATGATCTATTCCACTGTCATGAGAATTTACAAAAAAAAACATTTTAACGTGCACACAAGTATTAATACAGGTTTGCATGGCCCCATAAAGTGATAGTTTTCAAGGGGTTGGCACTAATGAAGAGAACGAATCACATTGCATGGCAGTTGCAGTCAAAATATAGAACCTTTCTATTGAACAAATTTTACAAAAACTTAAACTATAATTTTGACAACATATTTTCAACCATCCAAAGAGGCATTTAGACTTAGTCAAATATCCAGAGGTGCTTGTCAAAAGTTGTACTGCACTGAACATGTCTTAGAAAAGGAATAAATAGTAAATATTTTTTGTAAACCAACTACACTTTCTGTTAATGTTATCAACCTCTGTCCACTGACACGTTAGCTATATGGATTGTAATGCCGTTGGTTATCTCGATCCACTGCTTGCTTTTTTTGTCGTAGGCAGTAACGCTAGCAAACACGTCTACAAGTGACGTCTGACTCGAGTGTCCTCTAGCTTTTTCAGTTTTACCTGAGGACATGCAGGGTGCCAATCTTAGTTCCATACATTCATGGTAAAAAAAATACAGCTAAGGTGGTGCAGCAAATTGCTCGTGTTGCCACTTCTGGCGACAACTTTAGCTCAACAGCATTTGCAGTAAACAGTTGCTTGGTCTACATCCGACCTTTTAAAACCAAAGTATCTCCAGACAATAGACATGGCTTCTTTTGTCAGCAAAAGTTCTTCTGTGTCATCATGTTCAACTTTATCGTCTGCTACGGCTTCAGTTTCAGAATGTTCTCTGACCATTTTCATGGCTCAATATCTCAACTAATGCATGTACTCCGTTGCATGCATGTTTAGTGGTGTAGCAGTGAAAAAGGTCCCCCCTTAAACAGTTTCCCGCTGCACCACACTCCAAACATTGTTTAGGTTATTTAAACCGGTGTTGCAGTATAAGAAAAATTCATATCATAACAAAAACAAAAAACGGTTTTCGGTATGACCCGGTATACGTTTGGGTGCTGGATGGGAATTCTTATCAAAGTCTTCATGGTTGGTAAAGTACAGATCTTTATATATAATGTGTTACCGTTACTGTCCATTTGTCTGTCCAGGATTTTATATCAACTGTAGCTTGCAAACCATTCGACCTATTGACCTAAAATTTTGTACACATATACTACGTTTCGTCTACTATCCGCTTTCAGGGTGATGATTGACCTCCAAGGTTATTCCTCTTTTTATTTTTATTTTATGTTATTGTAGAATCAACTCTTGGCAGCAGGCCGGCTGTGCAGTGCATGCGTACGGGTGCCATTCTCATCCCTACCACCTACCTTCACCATCACTTCCCCTGCCTCTTCATATCTTAAATCATTCTTGAGTCTTCAATCTGCCTCAAATGCCAGCTTAAGTGAAAAATTATGGAAAATGTACTAAGCAATTGCAACACAAACACTGACTTAATCAGTTTTAACGCGAAAAGATGCAGACGGAAGAAGAGAAGAAGCAGGCCGCTAGGGTGGAAAAAAGAAGAGCTGCTTAGGAAGCAGCAAGCTCATCAACCTCTGAGCAAACAAATGGTAAACGTACAGAGAAAGAGTAGGAAAACTAGGAATGCTCAAGTCAAGTGTATTCACTGGTATTTCATAACTATTTAAAACCTGAACTTGAAAATCATTTCTCCAAAGAATGGCAGCACTGACAGCACTTTTATAGCCCGAGTAATACTTGGTTGTAATGCTTATGCAAGACACATTTGTACAGTGCCACTTGGGACAAATGCTTTTAGCACGGTTTTCGCAGCCCAACTAACGCTCGGGTCTTACACTAAGGAGGTTAATAAGGAATTGTGTACAGTATATGTGTAGTTCTTAATGTTCATTATTATTTCTCATTTTTGGCATTATTATTTCATAACGTTAATATTACCGTTGCATAAAAATGCTGTCCATACAAAAGGGCCGTCTGAGGTGATCACCTACTCAACTCCCCACAAGCACCAATGTCCGGAACACTGGCATCATATTAAAAACATCACAAGTCCAAAACTGACAGAAAATCATCTAAAGAGAAATATTGGTGGAGTTAAAGAAAAGGGGGCTTCAGTTAAGAGACCCAAAAATCGATGATCGATTTTATAATAGTATCATCAGATTTGGGGCTGTATGTTCTGGACACCCGGATGAAGAGAGAGGCAGAGCTGTCAAATGATAACCACCTGGTGGTGAGTTGGGTCAGATGGTGGGGGAGGCACCTGGACAGACCTGGAAAGCCCAAGCAAGCAGTAAGGGTGGACTGGGAACATCTAGGAGGAGGCCTCTGTCCAGAAGACTTTCATCTCCCTCCTCTGAAAGAGCTTTTCCCACATCTGGAGGAGGCTGGGGACATAGAGTCTGAATGGGCTTTGCTCAAAACCTCCTTTATGGAAGTGTCTGCCAAGCCACAGGTGCCTCTCGAGGTGGCAACCCAAGAAACCCAATGGTGGACACCAGAGGTTAGGGATGTCATGAAGCTGAAAAAGGAGGACTGTTGTGTATAGCTAAGCACAGGAGACTCCCAAAGCAGCAAGAGACAAAAGGGCTGCAGCCTTGGCAGGCAGAGACGCAAAAACCGAGTTGTGGGAGGAGTTTGGAAAATGATGATCAATCAGGCTGAAAGAGATTTTGGCAAACCATCAAATGATGCAGAAGGGAAAGGCAGGGCTTCAACAAGGCTCTTCTCAGGAAGAGTGTAGAAGTGCTAACCTGAACTGAGAATGTAGTCTGGTGGAATCAGGAACACTTTGAGAAGCTCCAGAACTTGACAGAAATGCCCTCTGTGGAAGAGGCAGATCAATGCCCATTTCCCTGAGGGAGGTCACTGAGGTAGTTAAGTAACACCACTTAGGCAAGGCCATGGGGATGGATGTGATCCATCCTGAAATGCTGAAGGCTCTGAACATTGTTGGTTTGTCATGGTTAGCATGCCTTTTTTAATGTTGTGTGGTCATCATGGGCAGTGCCCCAGAAGTGGCAGCTTGAGCAATCAGGATATTAAAGGAGTTTAATCGTTTATAATCTTACCTAAAAATTAGTTACTTAATTTTTTATAATGAAATATTGTTATTTATAAGATTACATTGAAGATGAAAAAGTTGAAAGAAGGTCTGATATAACAAGTTTTGACTTTTTACATCAACAAAAGTTAATCATGATGTGTCAACTTTTTCCTCTCCCCATATGTTCAGTTTAAGTTTGCACTTACCTTCTTCAGATTGATCTGTAGATGACAAATGATCTTCCAATGTTCTCCTTGAAATTTCCTCAGTGGCCTTTGCATCTGAATAAATAGCAGACTTCACACGGACAGGGTGCTTCCGAACATTACAACTTCTCCTCCGAGGGGAGGCTAATCCTGTTACACCTCCATTTTGACACTCAGACTGACAGATGGACTCTGACTGAAGGTCTTCTTCCTTGACATGGTCAATTACTTTATCATGCAATAGACCAGTGGTGATAGGACTCACCTCAGTCTCTTCCTTAAGTCCCACTATAACCTGTTCACAATCCTCATCTTTAATGTACACACCCTCCTGTTTATGGTGCACATACTCCCATTCACAGTCATCCTCCTCCTCCTTAATGTTAACAGTCCTTTCCTCCATTTCAGACATATCCACCTGGCACGTCTCCTCTGTCACTTCCATCTGAGAGTAACAAGAAATGGCAGCTTCTTCTTTGCTGCTGTGGGAATAAAATAATTTAGGTTAGCTAGTGGTAAATTAAGAGAACTGTGCCCATATTTCTCACGTATCTCAGAATAGGAAAATGGTCATAACTGGCTGAAAAATCTCAGAGTGATGCAAATTTGTTCCTATTCTTTGGAGTAGGAGTAAAAGTGTTTTATTAATTTTCTTAATTTAGGAAAATGCTCCTAATTTCACCAGAATTCTGGAGCCCTTGTGAGCTATCCTAACTTGCTAGGAGCTGCCAGAAGATGGTATTCGGGTAGAGTGCCACGCACATCCCAGGAGAGGCTGAATGTTGTGGACATGCTGGACAACAAGGAACTCATAAAAAGATATTAATTTGGCACAGACAGAAAAAAATTTTTAACATGCCTTTGCAAATAGCAATGATTTGCGAATGTCCAAAGCAACCATTTTGTGAATTTTGCACCCAACTCTGAATGCCCTTATAATGAGTGAGGTAATACCGAGATTCACATACTTACCTAAGACTCCATGTGGATTAACATTACAGCAAGCTGCTTTCTTACAAATCCACATGTGCTTAAATATCCTTGCTCCAAGTGTGGATGAGCATGAATACCTAAATCAGAAGTGATATCACAGTATCAACACAGAGGTGTTCCTGGATGCAAACTGTATTGTACAAGCCAGCATGTCACTCTGAAGATAAGTGAGGCTAGATGGGCGATTGACAGCAAAATATCATACAGGTGAATTGAGCCCTGCACTCAGTGAACCCCTGGAACATTCATGCTGCACTTTACAAGCCTGGAAGGTTCAAGAAGACAGGTGGATAGTCCCAGGGTGTTAGATGAATAGTGCCTTGCAGAAAATAAGGGGGGAAATCATGGAGAGGGACACACAGCATGCGAGCGTGGAAGATGATCGGGGTAGCTTGAAGAATGAATGTGACTAATAGCTCTGTCTATTTCATAATTGTTACTTTACAAGGTACTTCCAGAAGCTGTAACAGTGGGAATGTTATGGCTGTGGATTTTTCATTGTTAATTAAACCTGTCAGTTATTGGGATTAATTATCAATCGGTAAGTGTGTGCATCAGTCTTTCCACCTCAGCACTCATTACAGCGTTATTCTTGATGTAGTTGTGATGTGGAAACAATTACTTACAGCTTAGCACACTATCATATCTCATTATGTTGTCCTTTCTTCTTCTCTTACTACTTTGAATAGTATTATTATCTTTTTTGTGGTGAGGCCTTAGCATTAAAATCAGAAAATGACAAACTATCATCATGATTGACAATTTGCGGCAAATGGTGCTGTAAAATTGTGACGTCATTCATTCTCAAATGTGGCCTTATACTTATTGATGGAAATGGAGTAGGTTGCTTTGTAACTACTTCCCATGTCCTACGCTTCCTTAACATGTGGAGGGAATCATAATTTCAAATGGAGATGGGTATCCTGCTCCACCAGCTACAGTTGGAGCTACACATGAAGATTTTGGATTGAGATTTGATGCCACACAGACGTAGCATCACCAGAAGCCATTCACCTGCAGACCTGAGTAGGCAAGAAGCAGCACAGGAACTTAAGTGTCTTCAGATACATAAGTGCTGGCCCATTGACTTATCTGTAAGCAAACATCAAGGATTTGAACTTAAAGTGTGCTTGAACAGGGAGCCAAAATAAAGGCCTTGAGAGAGTTCACATGTGCCCATCTACGCTGGTTCAAACCCAGATATGTGGCAGCATTTTGAATAATTTGCAGCAGCCTGGTGAGACATGCAGGTACTCCTGCCAACAACGAGTTACTTTAGTCCAGACATGTCATGACCCACACCTGGATCAGGAGTCGTATGGCAAACTCTGTCAGATATGATCATGTTGTACACCACAAATCTGAAAGATCAACAGACCATGGCGACATGGTTCTTGAAGGACACCTACTTTCTCTGCTGTTCTTTTTATGGTTTTCTGTGGTGGCGATCTGCGCCGCTACCACCACCTGATCAAAGCACTGTGCTGTCCCTACATTGATGGATTGAAGGCCAGAGGTCCACATGGCCATCATTGTCTAATTCTTCCACATTAAGCCTGAAAACCATGACGACTGATTGAGATCATTTATGTTAGGTAGAATGCCTAGAGGAGGCTGGGTGGACTCGGGGCCTTGGAACCCCTGCAAATTTTGTTTTTTTCTACAGATGTTTGGAGGTTTTTTTTTTTCTGCCCTCCCTGACCATCGGACCTCACTTTTATTCTATGTTAATTGGAATTATGCAAACCACTTTGAGCTATATCATTTGTATGAAAATGTGCTATAGAAATAAATGTTGTTGTTGTTCATAGCTAGTCATTAATCAGCACCCAAAGGTTGCATACAGACTTGACAGGTGTTAGTGAAAATAAGCCAAGTTGTACAGAGACGGGATGCTGAATAGACAGATGAGCTAGGATAACAAGATCCGTCTTTGCCAGGCTGAGCTGGCGATTGTGTTCCTTCATTCAGGTTGCAACATCTGTGAGACAGGCAGAGATTCTAGCTGACACCATGTGGTCCACTGGAGGGAATACCAGTTACAACTGTGTATTGTTATCATAGCTATAATAAGAAAAACCATGGAACTGGATGATATGGCCTAGTAAGAAAATGTAGGTCGAGAAGAAGAGAAGACCCAGCACCAATTTTTGTACCCTTGACATCTTCCCTTGCTAGGACAAGCTCTGCCCAAGAGGTAGGATTCAAACCACCCAAAAGCAGTCCAAGGTCAGAGAAGGTGGCAAGGAGGATTTGGTGGTCGACTGTGTTAAAGGAAGAGGAGAGATCTAGCAGGATGAGGATGGCCAGCATCCACCTGTCTTATGTCCAGGACATATAATGCACACTCTGGCTTAGAAAATCAAAGATTATTAAACACCTTAGCCATCCTTTACAGTCCCTTTTCTCACTCCAGTCCATTGGCCACCACACCTGTTGATTTAGGAACAGCTTCTATGCACAGGTCTGTGACACATAGTGTCACTGATTAGGGATATTAAGAATTTTTAATACATGTTAGTGCTTACCTCACATATTAACCGGGGCATGGTACAATTAGGGATTTGCATGATACTATGCATGTGTAGTATCAATGAGCAATTGGTGAGTTGAGGCGCATTAATACATGAGCTTCAACTGAGGCTGCAGGTGGTGGTTAACATTGTGTGTGTATGTAAGGAGAAGAAAGGAGGAAAGAAATGAAAAGCAAAGTATAAAGGAAAAAAATTAATTGGAGAGGCAATTGGGAATGGATGGAGGAACGAGATAGAGGGCTGAGCGCAAGTATGGGCTGAACTAGTCGTATCTCCTTGGGACTAGCATGCCCTCCAAGATATCAGGGTCAAACCTACTCTGCAGCAGGTAGAAGCACTGGACATGGCAAGCTATGGAGAAATCACTGAGGGTACCAACGGGAGGTAGGACAGAGAATGACAGCCCACGGGTCTGAGTTTGGTGGCAAACACAAGTCTCGTCATGAAGAGCAGAGGCAATGAACGGTCGTTAGAGGGAAACTATAGCCTCAAGTATCTGTAGGGAATATGGCATGAGGATAGAGTGGATGAGGATGAAGTGAACAAAAAGACACTAGCACCATCGGCTCACAAGCAGCAACGGAGGCGATGGGGATCCGTTCATTGGCTGAATGCTGAGGTATGTTGCTGAAAAGATTGCTGCTCTTGCGAAAGGGCATGTTAACTGTGTTTTACTTACTTATTGAATATTTACTGTATTGCTGATGACTATCTATAATTGACTGATTCATGATATGCCTAATTTGCGCAGTGACACTTGTGTTTAAATTTTTGCCACTTTGAATATCTGTTGTTGTTTCTTCACTTTCCTCTAGTCCATCTTCATCATGTGGCTCTCTATGAAAACAAACAGAGGTGTTATAAAGGGGAGACGGAGTCAACTGGAGACTGAGCCAGAAACTCAGTGGAGTGAAATGGAGAAATGTGCAGAAGTCACGGCAATTAGATGACAGCTGTTGTGCCAAATGAATTGCCAGAGCTGGTCATCCCAGCTCATCCCATCACAGACCTACAGGTATAATAAAACAATCTCTAAATAATAGACTCAGTTTATTGATGTATTCATTTAACATCAGACTAATAACTATAACAGCCATTTAGCATTGAGAAGGGGACTTCTTACATTCTGTTTTCTGGCTTTTATTTTACCCTATTTTTTGACACCCATATAAGGGCCATCTTAATATATGGGCACAATGGGCCCTGGTTGGGGGCCCCAGGAGCATAGAGGCCCACAATGTTTCTTTTTTGCTATAAATACAGGGGCCCCAGTGCACAACTTTGCCCGGGGGCCTATGATGCTGGTAAGACGGCCCCGCACGCATTGCACTTTCAACCTGCCTAAGGGGGTCTCTGTTTAAATTGCTTTTCCAATATTTTTTTTCCTATGTTTCCTGCAAATGAGTAGAAGATTTTTTTCTTGTTTTGTTTGAGAGTCAAGGCTTGGGGGCTGTCAGTTAAACAAGGTCAGTTAAAGCCCGTTGAGAAATTGTTATGTGCGATTTTTAGACTATATAAAAATATCTATTTTGTTGCTGTAGTTTGGGCGTCCTCCACAAATACAAAATCAATGGAGAAGTATTCTACAAATTAAAATAGTTACAGTTGATTTGTTTTTCATACTGCTGAATAAGTTCAATACACTCTTCCTTTTTTTTTTTTTTTAAATCATTAAGAAGAATAAACGTTTCATTTTTGATTACGTCAACATTTTCTCCTTTGTTCAAGTACCCACTCTCGGAAGGTCGTTATAATAAAACGTAGAGAGAGACCGAGACAATTATAATTATATGCTTCTCCTTGACTAGCTCAGCAAGGCGGACTGAATGCACAAAAGATCTCCAAAATCGAAGTGCTATTGCTCGGAGGGAAGCCCACTGCCGCCGCGTACCGGGTGGTCCGCTTTATCGACTGGGATAACCGGCATCAAACAGAGTAACGTAAACTGTCCGGGTAGGGAGGTAATGTTTACCTTTCATTTCACTCCATTGTGCAAAAGAAAAAAAATCTGGTCAATGCGAAATGCCATTTAGCGCCATGTATTCGGATTAACACACTTCGTTTGCGATTTATTGTGATGAATAAACAAACTATAGGAGAGGGGACAATGGCAGTGTAAAAGGGGGAACACGCGGCCTTAGCGGTGGATTCGATCGGCGATCAAGAAAAAAAAGAGCGAACAGACACAAATGTGTCCTTCGGCTCGAAGGGTAAAGAAGCCGAATTCTGCTCACTCACCGCTGAGTCTTTCGACGAGAATGAAGAAGCTCGATAGCCGCTCGCTCAACTTGACTTGTTTATTTCCTGGTTTCCTGACAAATCACAGCTATTGTTGAGCGACTTTGACTGCAGGTTATCCATCCAATCAGCAGCGACTTTGAATTTCACCCGGAAAGCTCTTCCGGAACTTCATGTGGAGTAGGCGGGAAGCCGTGACGTCAGAGAGAGGCGACAACAAAGTTTCCACCAAGGAGGTGGTGGCGGGGATTGTCAGGTAACGAAAGGAGAGGCTGCTGTCAAGCAAACGAGGTTGGAGCGCGAATGAGTTTACAAAGAATCCTGTCACGGGATAAAGAGGGTAAGTGTTTTAGTTTTCGGGCAACACTTTATGGGTGTGTGAATTTTTATTCGCTCCAATCAGCTACTGTGTCTGAATAGCACTTTCTAGTCCGTGTCCGCGAATCCACCACCAAAGTTCGCTGCAGTGGATTGAAAATTATATTTATTTTTATGAACACATATCAAAAGTGGCAAAATCCTACCTTTCGGTGATAAAAGTCCAAATCAGTATTGCCTGTTAATGAGTATTCGAGACGTTAATGTAGATTTAAGGTCAGTGTTACTGCCACACATCTACAGCTGACTGAATTTGAACCTCGATATGTTTACGGTTTGCGTACAGTTTACATGTGTGCCTTGGTGGTGTTGTTTTACCCAACTTTCTAAAGATACACAGGTTTAGTGGTCCAGTAAATCTAACCTGGGTTGGTGTGGTTTTGGACACATAATGCGAGTGGCCCTTTCCTGACCAGTAGTTAGTTCCTGCCCTTTACAAGTACTATTTTTTCCTTGTCCCAAAGGCTTATATTTGCGATTCCATTGTGCTGGATTGTGGTATGGCTTTATCGTTCTGAGCCCATCCAGGCCGTGTGTTCCACCAGACTCTCTTAAGTGAACACCACTGCCAGGTCTGACATCCTTCTACTGAGCACGGTTCTCTTTGATTTAATTAGAAAATTCATGAAGACCAATAATAAGATGTTCATTCCCCGGCCCCTCCCCTTAGGGTTACCCTTGGCAAACTGGTCAATCTGGAGCACAAATCTCTAGACAGCAGAGAACTACTGTGTTTCCCCGAAAATAAGACTTGTATTAATTTTTGCTCCAAAAGATGCACAAGGGTTTATTTTCAGGGGATGTCTTATATTTATTCATGTACAACAATATGTATTTATCCAAATACAGTCATGTCATCTTCTTCTGGAATATTGTCATAACTCTCCACATTCAAACCCTGAATTCCAGCCTGAATTTCTTGCTACTCCATCCTCTTTTAGGATCCTCCAGGATTGTTGTGTGTTTGATGAGTGGTTCGATGTGGTGAAGCCAAATGCCGACATACAAATGCATTCGTGGTGCTTTTATATTCAAGCGTCACATATTTCCCAAAGTAATGACATGATACATTTAAATGTCTCGCATACAATCTTCTGTGCCGGGTTTTTTTTTTTTTTTTTTTAGCCTTTACAATATACCAGAATGTACGAAAAAAAAATAAGGACATAATGAAAATGTCTTTTTTGTGATTAAAGTGGAAATATCGGCTTTAACCGTGAAATGTCCACTTTAACCTCATAGTTTACTTTATCATTAAAGCAGACCGTCATAAATATCATCTTAAAACCGACCCAGTTGTTAAATCGCTATGCGCTTCTGAGGATTCCTCCTGAACTGACAGCAACCTCGCCCCACAGAACACATTACATTTATGATATTCCCGCTCTCTGCACACTTAGAAATCTTAGATTTATACTTGATGTAACTTTCATGATGAAATGCATTAAAATATGTATGTTACATTTTACAGATAAATTGTTAATTTTATTAAAATAATGAATACTGCTAATAGTTACACATATGGGGTGGCATGGTTGCAGAGCAGTAGCGCTGCTGTCTCGCAGGGAGTCATGTACCTTGTGTTCCCTGCCTGGAGTTTGCATGTTTCCACAGTGTGCTCAGTTTTCCATCCAAAGACATGAAGGTTTGGGGATCTGGTGAAGCTACAATGTCGCCAGTATATGTGTGTGCTCGTATTCACCTTGCGATGAGTTGATGCCTCGTCCAGGGATTTTGTTTCTGTCTTCCGCCAAAGCAGCTGGAATGGGCATATCTCCGAATTGATGTATGTAAAACTGGCCTTGAGCGCCTTATTTTTCAGCTGATGATCTTGACTAGGGCTTATTTTTGGGGTAGGGCTTATATTACAGAGCAGCCTGAAAATCATGCTAGGGCTTATTTTCGGAGTAGGTCTTATTTTCGGGGAAACACGGTATGATGACTGAAGCACACAAGGTCTCCACCACGCCATGGTCACAATACTGTGAGGAGCTAGGATATAATAGGGGGTTAAGTACTGTGTTAAATATTAAATGTATTTATGATTGTGTGTGTTTGCAAAATTTACTTCTATAAGATGAAATCAGTGAATATGAAATTTTGTTTCGATTTCTTGAGAATAGCGCTGAAATTCTGGTATAGAGATTTTAAAGTAAAGTTTGGGGATGTTCTTTTAGACTCGTACAATCTATCTGCTGCCCTGCATCGGTAAGCACTTTTCCCCAGACAGTTTTATTTGTAAATTCTCTGCTGATGCTAAATGCTAAATCTGGTATGTATGACCCTCCATGAGTCTTTAAACTGTGAGGTCAAAATTGTTTGCATGTGAAATGAAATAGTTGAAGTTAGAAAAGAATTAGGTTAAGGGGCTTGGAGAACATTATGGTAATTAACAGTGTACTGTGGCAGTGGATCACTACAAGTTCCCTGATATTGTATATTTTAGTTCATTTTGATTTATGGATGAAAAATCTAAGAAATACAGTTTATTTTTATCTTTATGAAGTCCTTTCACTGCAGTCATGCTATTCATTGAGGCAGGGCCCCCACACCTTTTAATATTTGAATTGAACAGCTCAGTTTAATTGCCGGCTGCTGTTCATTCACTAAAGCTCATATTTGGTTACTCATGGCCTCCATTACAATGGTGAATCAAACTTCACACAAATAATAAAAGTAATTCAATATAAATGCACAAACAAATCAAATTCTCTGTGACGTGAATTACAAATGAAAAAGCAAACAAAAATGCACAGGTGTAAACCTGCAGACCCCCACCTCCAAAGCAAAGCTCATATGACAAAAGTTGAAAAGAAGGTGGACCCAATTGATTTGAAACTTCAAGTGCTAACTTCAGCTGATCAGCAAAAGGCTGGGAAATAAAGTTGACATACAGTGCATCTGGAAAGTATTCTCAGCA
The DNA here is from genome assembly GCA_026402145.1 of Polypterus bichir lapradei. Lineage (NCBI taxonomy): Eukaryota > Metazoa > Chordata > Cladistia > Polypteriformes > Polypteridae > Polypterus > Polypterus bichir. The sequence continues at coordinate 205,108,361 of JANRMT010062791.1, forward strand.
CATCACTTTTTCCACATTTTGTTATGTTACAGCCTTATTCCAAAATGGATTAAATTCATTTTTTTCCTCAGAATTCTACACACAACACCCCATAATGAAGCTTGTGGCATCATATTCAAAAAGACTTGAGGCTGTAATTGCTGCCAAAGGTGCATCGACAAAGTATTGAGCAAAGGCTGTGAATACTTGTGTACATGTGATTTCTCAGTTTTTTTATTTTTAATAAATTTGCAAAAACCTCAAGTAAACTTTTTTTCACGTTGTTATTATGGGGTGCTGTGTGTAGAATTCTGAGGAAATAAGAATTTAATCCATTTTGGAATAAGGCTGTGACATAACAAAATGTGGAAAAAGTGATGCGTTGTGAATACTTTCCGGATGCACTGTATAACTAAAACCTGCAAAAATCCACAGCCAGCATCAGCAACTGGTAAAAGTAAAATAAAAAAATAAAAAAAATCACCATTTGGATGATTTACCTTTTTAGCGTTTGCTAAAAGGATCATGGCACCATCATTTAATTTCAATCAATAAGATCTATCTCCCGAAACAAATTAAACCCAAGATCATTAAATTCATTTAATAGCCACAACAAGCTCAAATGTTTAGTTTGCCTGCATGTCTTTGTCAGTACACATGGTGTCTTCTGCTTCACACACTAAATGCTGCTTTTTTGAAAGCTACCAGCACCATTTGTACCTTGGCTAAATGATTTCACCTGCATATCCACCTGCCTAATTAATAGACAGACCAGCATTATCTCATTCACTGACTACTTCGGGCTAAATGAATGTTCTATCAAACTCACTTTTCTGAAGTTGCTCCTGAAAAAAACATTCAAAGCATGTGTGCCAATTTATACCAATGTATTAAGCAAATCCAATGGCCATCCATTTAGCACTTTTTCCTACTTTTGCAATGCCATCAGTGCCCATCCTTGTAGCGGTGGTGCAGCAAAGGATGTCGGAGGAGCTCAAGTCAGGTCCATGAGCTATTTACTTCTACAGAAGGAAAGTTCAGTATTCATTAGAACAAAATACTTTGAAACTTTAAGATGAAAACAAAGTTTTTTTTTTTTTTTTTATCAAAGTCTGTTGCTACACTGAAATATTATCAACTCAGCGGGTAATAAGGGCAATGGTGTCTCTTTCTGAATGGTTTTAAACAGTTACTAGGGAGAAGATTTTCTTACTTACTGACAAAAGGTAAGCATCATTACTTATATATGTCCGCCTAAGCTAGCAAACCCTTTCTTTCACTCGTTTGTCTTCTTCTGTTGCAGGCTGTACATTCCAGAAGAGTTAATTTCCTATTTCATCTTCCCCCTTCCTGATCTGTCTGTTTCTTAACAAAATCCCGTGTATGTGCTTGCTGAAACATTGGTATAACACAATTCTTCAACAGTACTGTATGTTTAACTAAAGTAGTTAATACTGCTGACCCACAACTTTATGAGCATAAGCCTGTTGGACTTTCATTCCACTCCCAATTTTGTTTCACATCTGATAATTTAATATGAGGTGATGAGTTACTTTGAACATGCTATGAACTGTCTAACTTCACGTAAACCTTAACTGAGATGGTGTCATTAAATGAAATTCAAGATTCTTTAGATCTGAATGATTAATTAAGTTCTATCCTGTTCTTTCAACAGAGAAAAAAGAAAAAGCTTCTGTTTACTGTAATGTCCAGATGGATGTGAAAGAGGAGACATGTGAGGCTGGCATGAATATCTTGGAGACAAAGTCCGTAAATGGTGAGGAAGAGGACTGTGAATGGCAGTCTGTCCACCCTAAACATGAGAGTCCGGGCATTAAGGATGAAGATTGTGAACTGGTGTTGGTTGGCATTAAAGAAGAGACCGAAGAGAATTTGGTCAGCTTTGATATGCACAAATATGAAAGTGTAGAGGAAGAAGAAGACCTTTATTATGGGTGTCGAGATGGAATGGTAACCGGGTTTGTCTCTACTCAAAGAACACCCTATTCATCTCCAGAGCCTTCTGTCAATGTGAAGTCTGAATCATTACAATCTGACAAAAGAAGGACTGGAAAAATTTCATCTGTCAGAATTCAGGAAGATCAACCATCACCTACAAATAAGTCTGGAAACAGTAAGTGTAAAAAAAAAATGTATAAGATTTTTAAGGGATGGTCTTGTAGCTTTTATGAGAAATGTAGTGAAGTTGCTGTTTTTTTGTGTGTTTCATGTAGAGTTCATTTATGTTTTCTTTGTAAAGTTCGGCGATTTTTTGTTCTTCCGTTATAGGTGTAACTTTACGCAAACGTTCTAACCCAGTCGTCAATAAAGAGTGTTATACAAAAGTAGAGTGACAAGAAAAAGTTAGTGAACCCTTTGGAGTTCCCTGGATTCTTTATTATTTCCTCCTAGCAATGTGGTCTGATCTTCAACTATGTCGCAGTGACAGGGAAACGCAGCCACCTTAAATTAAAACACTCCTAGTCAGTCCTCAACATACCATTTTAACTTTTGCAGCCCTCTTTGTGACTCCCTGTCTAAACTAACTGGTAGACTCTTCTTTAGCAACAATGGGCGCCACCAAACATTTTGTGTTGCTGCTATTCAACCTTGAGTTTTAGCTCATTCCTCCTTTCTAAACCTGTCCAGTTCCTTAATCTCTAAAATCCCTTTCCTAATAAAACACCTTTAGTTTAGGCTTTAGCATCTCCATTTTTGTTCAGCTCTGAACTGTGATGGTCTATTTCAGAACACCAGCCTTTCTCTCCTTCCTGTATTTCAAGTCAAAGCGAACTTTATTGTCATCTCAACCATATACAAGTATACAGATAGACGAAATTGCGAAGCTCAGGGTTCATCCACAGTGTAACAACAACATGAAATGCAAATAATAAATTTAAAAATAAAAAAAAAAAGAATTAAAATTTAAATTTAAACACAAGACAAGATATTGTGAAAAGGCAAGACATAGAAGTAGCAGCAATATTAACGTGTATTACTCTTTTAATTTAATATTGTTTTTTGTATCAGTATGCTGCTGCTGGATTATGTGAATTTCCCCTTGGGGATTAATAAAGTATCTATCCATCTATCTATCTGAACATTGATGCAATGTATGGTATTGTGCAATCTAGATACATAAATATAGTCATTAGCTATGTAATATAATAAATAAATAAATACATAATACAGAAATTATCAGTGTATGATAATAGTTGTTTAAGACCTGTGTAAACAATGACAGGTCAGAATGTTTCAAAGCAGAAGGATATCAAGAATGTCAAAATCCTTAAAGGTCAGTATGAGATTTTCAGTTCTTTTCTACATGCACACTCGTCTTTGCAGGAAAGTGGCTTGCATGTATAAAAGTTCTGTTTTTAGAGGTGGTTGAGGCCGTTTGGAAGATCCCAGGGGGCAGCATAGTGTTAAGGAGCCTGACAGCTTGGGGTTAAAAACTATCCTGCCACCTGGTAGATCTGGCTCTGATGTTGCAGTATCTTCTCTTGGATGGCAGAAGTGTGAAAAGTCCGTGTGAGGGGTGTAAGGGGTCCTGCACAATGCTGCAGGCTTTGCGAATATTGCGTTTGTAAAATATGCCCTGTAGTGAAGGGAGAGGCACCCTAATAATGTTCTCTGCTGTCTTCACTATCCTTTGCAGGCTCTTGCGGTCGGATATATTGCAGTTGCCGTAACAGACAGTGATACAGCTGGTCAGAACACTCTCAATGGTGCCTCTATAGAACATGGTGAGGATGAAAGGGGGAAGACTTGCTTGCTTCAGCCACCTCAGGAAGTGTAGTCTCTACTGGGCTTTCTTGATTAGTGATGAGGTGTTATGCATCCATGTAAGTTCCTCAGTTATGTGCACACCGAGGAACTTGGTACTCCTAACAGTCTCCACATCTAAATCCTTGATGCTGAGTGGAATGTGGGCAGGATGTGATTTTCTGAAGTCCATGATTATCTATTTTGTCTTGTCGACATTGAGAGATAGAATGTTGTCTTCACACCATACAGACAGCCATTCCACCTCATCTCTGTATGCTGCTTCATCATCCCTGCTTATCAGTCCCAGCACCGTTATATCATCTGCAAACTTGATGAAGTGGTTGGTGTTATGCGTGGCTATGCAGTCGTGTGTCAGCAGGGTGAAGAGCAGTGGACTAAGCATGCAGCCCTGCAGCGCTCCAGTGCTTAGTGTGATGATGCTGGAAGTGTTGCAGCCCATCCGAACTGACTGGGGCCTCTCTGTCAAGAAGTCCAGGATCCAATTGCAGAGGGTGGTGTTCAGGCCCAACCTGCTCAGTTGTACAACCAGCTTTTGAGGGAGGATTGTGTTAAAGGCGGAGTTAGTCTATGAATATATGTGTCTTTTTTTATCCTGATGTGTCAGGGAGAGTTGACAGGCAGGCCATATGACATCCTCAGTTGACCTGTTTGAGCGGTATGCAAACTGAAGAAGGTCAAGGGAGGCAGGGTGATTAGTCTTTGTGTGACATGACTAACCTTTCGAAGCACTTCATGAATCACTTCCTGATTCAATATCTCCACATCATCCAACCTCTTCTCTTTCTCGTTCTCTTCATTCATCAGCCTCTCAAAGTGCTCTTTCCATCTGCTCAACACACTCTCCTCGCTTGTGAGTACGTTTCCATCTTTATCCTTTATCACCCTAACCTGCTGCACATCTTTCCCAGCTTAGTCCCTCTGTCTAGCCAATCTGTACAGGCCCTTTTCTCCCTCCTTAGTGTCCAACCTCTCATACAACTCATCATACGCCTTTTCTTTAGCCTTCGCCTCCTCTCTCTTCACCTTGCGCCTTATCTCCTTGTACTCTTGTCTACTTTCTGCATCTCTCTGACTATCCCACTTTTTCTTTGCCATCCTCTTCCTCTGTATACTCTCTTGTATTTCCTCATTCCACCACCAGGTTTCCTTTTCCTCTTTCCTCTGTCCAGATGTCACACCAAGCACCCTTCTTGCTGTCACCCTTACTACATCTGCTGTAGTTTCCCAGCTGTCTGGTAACTCTTCACTGCCACCCAGTGCCTGTCTCACCTCCTCCCTAAACTCAACCTTGCAGTCTTCCTTTTTAAATTTCCACCATTTGATCCTTGGCTCTGCCCTCACTTTCTTCCTCTTCTTGATCTCCAGTGTCATCCTACAGACCACCATCCTATGCTGCTCAACTACACTTTCCCCTGCTACCACTTTGCAGTCTTCAATCTCCTTCAGATTGACTTTTCTGCATAGGATGTAATCTACCTGTGTGCATCTTCCTCCACTCTTGTACGTCACCCTATATTCCTCCCCCTTTTTAAAATACGCATTCACCAGAGCCATGTCCATCCTTTTGGCAAAATCCACTATCCTCTGACCTTCTTCATTCCTCTCCTTGACACCATACCTACCCATCACCTCCTCATCTCCTCTGTTCCCTTCACCAACATGTCCATTGAAATCCACTCCAATCACCACTTTCTGTTCATCACTTCATCCAACTCACTCCAAAAATCTTTTTTCTCACCCATTACACACTCAAATTGCGGGGCATATGCACTAACAACATTCATCATCACACCTCCAATTTCCAGCTTCATAATCATCACTCTGTCTGACACTCTCTTCACCTCCAAAACACTCTTGACGTGCTGTTCCTTCAGAATAACCCCTACTCCATTTCTCCTCCCATCCATACCATGATAGAACAATTTGAATCCACCTCTGATCCTACCTGGCCTTACTCCCCTTCCGTTTAGTCTCTTGCACACACAATATATCAACCTTCCTTCTCTCCATCATATCGGCTAACTCTCTCCCCTTACCAGTCATACTGCCAACATTCAAAGTTCCTACCCTCAGTTCTACTCTCTTTAAATTCCTCCTCTCCTCCTGCCTCCGGACACGTCTCCCCCCTCTTCTTCTCCTTCTTCTTCTTTGGCCAACAGTAGCCCTATTTCCGCCAGCACCCTGTTGACTAACAGTACTGGTGGCGGTCGTTGTTAACCCGGGGCTCAACCGATCCGGTATGGAAATTTGTATTGTTGTCCGCATATTGATTTGGCAAAATTTTACACCGGATGCCCTTCCTGGCGTAAGCCTCCCCATTTATCTGGGCTTGGGACTGGCACAAAGAAACACACTGGTTTGTGCATCCGAATGTGGCTGGGTTGGATGGTGTATAGTTTGAGGACCGGAAATAAACTTATAAGGCCAGCCAGCATCTCTTTCACAGTTGTGTGCTTTGGCAAGTGTGGGAAATTTTCACATGAATGGCCTTCCTTGTGGTAGATCCCTTTGAGACAATTCAGAGATCACTCTGTTGCCTAAATTCACTGAGATTTGAGGAAACACAGGTCTATTGTGTTGTTTCAATAAATAAAATGAAAATTGTTTCAGTATAAAATTACATTTAGTAGTCACAGTGTACCTGGAGCAATGACAGAAACGCATCATGTTCTCACTTTGTAGCTCACCCTCCTAGGCCTGGTGTGGTAAGTGGGTGGCCTGTGTGTCCCAGTGACCCTTCCAGTAACATCTGGAGGTTTGTGCTGCTGTTTGGAACTGTAATTTGTAATTGTGATATTTATGATCAGTATTTCAATTGTGATTTAAATTGTGCTTGTTAGTAATAAGCAACACAGCTAATATTGTTGTCATAGGCGGTTTTAGACGGGGGCCAACAGGGGCCAGTGCCCCTGTAGAACTGGCCCTGGCCCCTGTGCTGAAGAGATAAAATTTTAATTAATTACTTACGATGATGTTCTGTGCCCCCATGAAAAAACACTGGCCCCCCCTGGTAAATTTAGTCTGGAACCACCACTGATTGTTGTTCATAGTTTTGTTAAAAAAATAAGAGAACTCTTGTGTGAAAACAATTGCATCTCTTTTTCTGATCTCTAAATCTAAACTAATTGTTAGTTTCTCGTTGGGGAATATGAGAAAACAAGCAGTGCAATTTTGTTCAGTTTGATTATTTTTCTGTTGCACCTCTTGTAAATTATTATTGAGTTAATCCTTTTTTTTTCCTCTTGTTATTTTAATTTGCAAGCAGAAGAACAATGAGATAAGCACTTTGTGTTGCTTACCACTCCTAGGATTGGCATGACTGGTATGTGTCAAGGGTCCTTCAAGTGATGTTGTCTGGAGATTTGTGCTTATTATTGGGTTCGTCTAAGAGGAGGTGGCAGACCAAGCACAATCCATAAGTGACCCTCAAGATAGTCTTTATTCATTCAAACAGAGACTCTTCAAGAATGGGTATACTGGGACTCGCTGCTAGATCAGGCCTGGCAGTGGTGAGCATATGGTGACGAGGAGGCCCATGTACACTAGTCAGGCATAGTCTGACCAAGACATGGAGCTAGATATAGTGAGACTCGCCTGTACACACAGCATTGGAAATAAACTTCTTAGTCAAGGGTGATCCCATTTTTGATCTCACCTGAGTGGCTTTAGACAGGTTTGTGGGTTCTGAAAAGACCTCAGCAGAATGTGTGCAATTTGCGTTTTATCCTGTGGATTAGAAAGTCACCTCAATTTGCATAGAGGAGGACCTTCATCACGTTTGTGCATGTGTATTGAACCACTGTTCAGAGTCTTTGGCCTTTTTTGGACAGTGTGGATTCAGTGCTTGAAAGGGTACCATCTAGTAACTGTATCGACCTACTAGGAGTCTTCCACAGGCTTGTGGGGAAAGACAGAGATATGAGGACGGTATGATTAGGAGGAATGACCTGTGTGATTTGAGGTGAAGTGTTGAACTGTTATTGAATTTCATTGCTGGTCATAGATCTGGTCTGTAACAAACACCATGTCTGATCACAAAGTTTTCATGAGCATACCTGGTACCAAAATATATTGGGTCAGTGGCTCCTGATTGACTTTGGTGGTGTCTACCCTGAGGCCAAATGGTCTGAATGTTTTGGTAAAAAGACGTGCTGAGCTGTCAGCTGGTCACCATTCAATGCTGTTTGAGCTGACTTGGGAGGATGTCCCACATGGATAATGAAAGCCTCAGTTCAGAATGGCAGAGTCTGAAAAAGCCATGTTTAATAGTGATGGCCATTGCAAGGATCTCTGTCCTGAACCTTGTTATTGTCTTTCATGAGGGCAGCTCTGGGAGTCTTTGGGGAAAACCCTAACAGTAAAGTAAACTATAAGGCTGACGAAAGAGGCCTTACATGCCATACGAGCAGAAGAGTCACGTGATGTGATTGAAATGAACCAAGCGGTGCCAGCTTCTTGTCTTTGGTTAATGAAAATCTACAGAAAACGTGGATTAGAAATGCTAATGGCAGAATGAAGTAACTTTGCTCATTTTCTCTTCTTAAGCCAATATTGTTTGTTTTTATATAGCACTCTTCACTGAGTACAGGCTTGGAGTACTTGACATTTCCAGCTATAACTGTATAACAGATAATTAAAGCAGACAATACATATATGAACACACATATAAGATTAAATACACTGTAAAACAGAGCAAATTTCAATCTGACTAGCATAGATAAATCGTGACACTTCACGTCCATTACCATTATAAAGGAAAGTGCAAATGTCACCAGTGTGTCACAAACCTGACCAGTCCTTGTGTCACCTGCCACTCCCTTTCAGAGCAGAAATGCACTCATCCTGAGTTTTCTCATCTTCTAATTTTATCCCAGACCACTGCAGCTCCTTTAGCTCTGTACATTAATATGCCAGTTTGTTAATGTCTTTGTTTAGCTTTGGTGATTTAAATGAATCATTTTTATGTTTATTTTGGAGTCCGGTGGATTTGGTGTATGTGAGGAGAAATGTCAGAGCTCATTCTGATTTCTTGGTATGCCATTCTGTTTCATAAATGAAGCTCTTTTCAATATCTTGATAACTGAAGATTGTCACTTTTTACATCTATTATTAAAATAAAATAAGAACAGCATATCGTTTTTGAATAATATTTTGAGTTTGATGTCAAAGTGATGGTACAGTTTTGAACTTAACAAATTATGACCAGTAATCCTGTCAATTGGTTCCGTCACACGTGATGTGTTTGCTGTTTCAACTTCTTAGTTCCATTGATTATGCTCGTGTGGTGAGTAGTTGTAATACAGAAGACAGAATTATCAAGTTGAGTGTCTTTCTGCAATTGTATTATAGGCTACTTATCAAAGTTATTCATTTCACCAAGCATTTATTTAATGTTGTGACTTAATGTGAATAGGAATGGATAGAAAATTAATTTCTATTTTTTTTCTTTGAAACTTTATCCAGGAAACAAGCATCACTGCTTTTCGGAATGCGGCAAAGAATTCTGTGCTAGCAGTACTCTTCAAAGACACAAAAGAATTCACACAGGAGAAAAGCCATACGGGTGTGATGAATGTGGCAAGCAGTTTTCACAAACGGCTCATCTTCAGAGCCACAAAAGAATTCACACAGGGGAAAAGCCATATTGCTGTTCTGAATGTGGCAGACAGTTCTCTCGCAGGAGTATTCTACAGATTCACATTAGAACTCACACGGGAGAGAAGCCGTATTGCTGTACTGAATGTGGAAGACAATTTGCTGATTTGAGCAGTCTTAAGAAACATTTTACAGTTCACACAGGAGAGAAGCCATATCGCTGTACAGAATGTGGCAAGCAATTCTGTCGCAGGAGTATTCTTCAGATGCACATTAGAACTCACACAGGAGAGAAGCCATATTGTTGTTCTGAATGTGGCAGACAATTTGCTTATATGAACAGCTTTAAGAGACACTCTACTGTTCATAGAGGTCAAGGCAATAATACAAAAAAACTGTTCAAACATATAGGTGCCTATTCTGCCAAACAGAGGTCAAAGCAGTTACTCGTCTGGTTGCCGGTTTCAAGGTGCTGACTGTGGAAGATTTATACACATAGAGACCCAACAAAGTTTCAAGATTGCTGCACTGGAAAAATATGTAAAAAATACAATCTGCTAGTACTACCGATGCATTAAGACCACACTCCAGGCTGAATAACAAAAAATGGGAAGGTGTTAGTAAATTGGTACATACTAATACCAATTGACAGAAAAAGAGAAACCAGGAAACGAGACATCATTATTTAAGAAAATGCTCTGATAAAGCATGGCTCATTTAAATTTCAATCTGAAGTGATCACCCCATAGAATAGAAAGGCAAAAAAATAACCAAATAACAAGAAATGCAATGTGAGATGAGCCAGAAGTAGGATAAAAGAAGGGATTGTACCATTGGTGCTGGGCTCGGCAGGCCATATCAAATCTAACAGAATAACTCCGGTGCAAAAATCACTTCTTGGCTGAAGTGTGAGGCTCACCTAGTATTAAATATGTTGAGAAATTGGCCTTGCAAGAAGTACAACTGAACCGTCCTGACTAAAGAGTGAGTCTCCATCCTGTCTTGATAGTACCTCACCCAGAAAATGTGGGAGAAATTAGCACCCTGAGAAGCCATTCTGTCCTGAATGTCATAGGCAATTCTCGCAAACCAACACTCTTCTTAGCCACAGAAAGTAAAATCACATTGGGTGCCACCTTTAGAAGCTTTGAGAAGTACATTGGAGGGAAAAGATGGAGGAAGAAAGAGGAAGACGTCAAAAGTCACCTGCCTAACCACTCAAGTCTTTATTGCTACCTTCACGTGGTGGGCTTAGTTGGGTAAGATCTATAACAGAACTTAACCTTTTGTCTTGGAATACCATCTTCTACAATTAAAATGTTTTGAAGTACCTTTATTTTATTTTGGTCTTAAATGTTTAAGTACTGAACTGTTAAGGTAAAACTAAAGATGGCATTTCTTTATCTACCCATAAATATTGTATTAGGCAGTTTTACGAATAGTTTTTGTGCAAGTTTAATTTTTCTTATCTATGCTATTTTGTTTTTTAATGAATTATGTTTTACCTTTCCTGGTGTCGCACACGTGCGAATAGCAGGCAGCTAAAGGGCTTGAGCGAGTGCAATGCCACATCAGAGCAGGGGGTGGTGAAGTGTGCTGATTGTCTCTCTCGGTTCCTTGCAGACCATTCCCGGGAAATCCCGCCAGGTTCTGGGGCCTCTGATGATGTCCCTTCCATTTCTGCCGTAAATTACATCATTTCCTCCACCAGCCTTTAAAATCGCCATTTTACCTCCTCTTATTCAGTTCTGTTTTGCATTCAGTCTTGTGAACAACTTGATTTATTTCAACCTTTTGCAGCCAGGAACATAATATACAGGTGGCTGCCCCAAACCTTTGTATCTGTCTGGAGTCGTTTTGCGACAATGGGAAGAAAATATGGAACCTTTTTATAACCGCTACCACCACCTCCATCATAGCACTTAATGTATTCATCCACTGAGTGTTTTTCAGTAGTGGGTTGTGGCTGTGCTCCTGTGGTGAAAAAAAAAGATTAGATAGATAGATAGATAGATACTTTATTAATCCCAAGGGGAAATTCACATAATCCAGCAGCAGTATGATTAGTGTGTCTGTATGATGGAGATCTCCTGCTTTGACTTATACAGGGGGTCCTCGGGTTACAACGCAGTTCCGTTCCTACAACAGTGATGTAACCCGAATTTTGGTGTAAGTCGAAACACACTCTAGCCTAAGTCACTTACCTATCTTAACACATTCGCAAGATCATAATCTAGAACATAAAAACACAAAATCTAAGCCTGAGAAAAAGAAAAGGACATAAATACACTGTACTATAGTAACAGAAAAAATGAGTGTAAAAAAATCCATCCATCCATCCATTTTCCAACCCGCTGAATCCGAAAAAAGGTTCACGGGGTTCTGCTGGAGGCAATCCCTGCCAACACAGGGCAGGAACCAATCCCGGGCAGGGTGCCAACCCACCGCAGGACACATACAAACACACAAGGGCCAATTTAGAATCGCCAGTCCACCTAACCTGCATGTCTTTGAATTGTGGGAGGAAACCTACGCAGACACGGGGAGAACATGCAAACTCCACGCAGGGAGGACCCAGGAAGCGAGGACCCGGGTCTCCTAATTGCGAGGCAGCAGCAATACCACTGCACCACCTCTGTAAAAAAAATAAATAAATCCTTACCTTTATTCCTTCTCATGTCTCAATTTTTTTAAGTTTTTATGGGAGTGAGCGTTGTAAACTTGAAACGTTGTAACCCGAGGACCCCCTGTAATTGCTAAGCTCTTCTAAGTATAATAATACTGATTTGTTGTTGATACCATTTAAATTGTTAAAGCAATTGCTCAAAAATTTAATAAGAGAACTGTATAGTCACATTAACAGAACACTGTTTGTTTATTAATGGTTTTGATCATGTATAACAATTAGCAAAATGTAAGATGACTCCAAATTTGTTTAAATAAAAGTAAATATTTATTATATGAAACCTATTTTCTTATGGCTCTGGCTAGGTTGTGTGAGAAGATATTGCTTTTTATAGATATAAAGAATAAAAGAAGACAAAATTTCTCAAAATTGAGTGCTGCTAGCCATGGAGTTTTTGTGAATGTTTGTGTGTGTCAGATTGAGTAGTCATGATGCATATATGTGTTCTTGTGTGTATTATATGTAAAATATGTATAAGAGGATTGTTTAGCTATGTAATTTAGGATAAAGTATTTGGAAATAAACTGTTGACACTGTTGAAGTAGTAAAATATATAGTGGAAGAAAAAGTGAACTAATTTGTACAAGGCAGACCAGACAACTTTTCATTTGAGCAATGTTTTCAGTCTTTTCTGTGCCTAAGTTAAGGGATGAATGGCAACTAGGGGGTGGCACACTGGTGCAGGGGTTAGCTTTGCTGCCCTCTAACAAGGAGACCAAGGCTCTAGCCATGAGTGTTCCCTGCATGGAGTTTGCCTGTTCTCCCCGTGTCCATAGGTTTAAGACAACAGAATTGTAAATTTGGCTTTTTCCACAGATTCAACACTTTCAACAATTCTGCCATAAGGATATGTGGACGATATCAGGAATTAGCAATACAGCTTGTTGTAATTAGCTTTGAAGGGCGTATTATGGGCAAATTAATCTTTTTTTGCATAGATTTCCATCTTCTTTCATCCGTTAATTTGTTTCCATCCTTTAATTCAAGAAAAATTGTGTACATTTTCAGTATGAAAAAAAAATTACTCCATATATGAAAAAGTCAAAAAATCACAAAGGTGTTTGCCTGTTTATAATAAGAATACAGTGTGAATTTGCATTCCTATATGGGTAATGGAGGGTTTCCCTTTTATTTACTGTAAATTGACATGCTAATGAAGTATTTGGACACTGTTAAAATTCATATACAAGATAGAAAGGAATGCATTATTGTAATTAATTAATTAAAACACTAGCTTAAAGAACAACTAAAGTGAAAGCAGTTCTATATCTTAACATGTCGAAAGAAATCTATAATAGACATTTTACGAATATATTTGTTTGTCTCATATATTTGAAATGTCTGACATTTTTGCAAATGGTTTAAATCATGAGATTAAACATTTAAGGGAAGGACGTGTACATATCTTGATAAAATTTTGTAACAGAATCTAGGATCGAGTATTCGCTAATTTGATCTTTTCTGATAATGTAGTTAGAAATACACTGGTCAGGGTTTTTTTTCTTTGACTCCTGTTTGCAAAATGAGAGCTCTTGTCTGGGGACCCTGGTGCAACTTTATCATTTATTATCTCTTAGCTTAGACTGTGCTACACTGGCTGCAGTAAATATATAGAAGAAAAAAAACAATGTGTACTTCAGAACAATAGATTGGAATCTTTTATCCCTAACCCCCACAAAACATGGCTGTCTGACTACTAACCTTTCTGATATTCTGTCTTCTCTTTTTCTTGTGTTTCTTATATTTGAGTCTTCTTATGTTATCTGTATGTGAGTTATGACATTTATCCTCATGGTAAATATATATACATATAATCAGACTTTCCCACTATATGTCTGTCCACAAGACCTTTTCCCAGAATTCCACAGGCTCTTTGAACTCCTTTTTTCACAAACTATAATCTGGCCATCCTGCTTTTATGGTGGTCTTCATCTTCCAGTGTGTCCTTTTTGTTTCTGGTCATGAAGCCTTCTGCTGATAGTCATTTCTAACTCATCCACATCGGCCTCCTGAAGACAGTTTCTGACCTGTCAGATGGGCATTTGAGGCTTTTTTCTTCACCACAGTGAGGATTCTTCTGTCGTCCACAGTGGAGGTCTTTCTTGACCTACCAGGCCCTTTGTGATTACTGAGCCCACCTGTATGTTCTTTCTTCTTCATGATATTCCAGACAGTTGATTGAGGTCATCCTAAGGTTTCTAACCCCTCTCTCTCTCTTTCTGTCTCTCTCCCTAAGGTTTTAACAATGTCTTCTCTAACGGTTTTATTCTTGTTCTTTAGCATCACAATGGCTTCCTTGACTTTCATTGGTTCAGGTCTTGTCCTCATGTTGAACAATGGCAACTACAGACTCCAAAAGGTAAAAGCAAGCCGAGGTATCTTATGAAGCCATGAAACCCATCTGAGGAATCAAAAACACCTGTGACACCAACTGTCACAAACATTATGGTGCCCTGAAATGGGGGGACTGTGTAGAAAAAGTGTTGTGTGACCAAAATGTCTGGAAATCCCCTGAAAAGTCAAACAAAATTACACCTTTTATTGGCTAACTAAAAAGATTACAATGTGCAAGCTTTCGCTGCAACTCGGGCCCCTTCTTCATGCAAGATGTACCGAAAGCTTGCATATTGTAATCTTTTTAGTTAGCCAATAAAAGGTGTAATTTTGTTTGACTTTTCACTGCATTCATAATGGCTAACATGGTACAACACCCAAGTACTATGGGACTCCCCTAAAATGACAGCCTGCAATGTGCTCTTTAATCACAATGTCCTAATTGTAACTTTAAACTGTGGAGCAGAGGGAGAAATCAAAGAAATTTTTTGTCTTGTCCCAAACATCACAGAGCAAAGGTGTCAAACTCGGGTCCTGGAGGGCCACAGTGGCTGCAGGTTTTCATTCTAACCACCTTCTTAATTAGTGACCAGTTTTTGCTGCTGATTAATTTATTTTGCCGTAGTTTTAATTAACTTGGCCCCTTAGTTGTTTATTTTTTCTCAACTAGCTGCCAAACAATAATGAGACACAAAACAAGCTGCCATTTCATCAGTTCACCTGTGCCCATCACACAATATCTGAAAATAAAGAAAGGTGAAGGTCTCAGTAAGGCTGATCTCTCGGGTCACCAAAACATTTTGATGGCATTCAGAAAAAACAGAAGATCAACAGTTTTGGAAATGTCTGCTGTGGCAGAATGAGAGCAGCAACAAGCCATGGAATTAAATAACGAGTTTAATTATCAGCAAGAATCAGCTTCTAATTAAGAGATCGGTTGGAGTGAAATTGGTTAATCCCAATTTATCTGGTCATCTGTTGAAATGAAATGGAGTTTGAGGCCAGACTCAGCTTGTCATTTGTTGGCTCACTTCAAATCTCATTTTTGTTTGGCTGTCATTTAAAGAAAAAAGAATAAATCCAGAGGACTAAATCCTTAAAAACAAGGTTATTAAAATGAAGGTAAAATAAGTTAATTAGCAATGTAAACTGGTCATTGATTAAGAAAAGGGTTAGAATGAAAGCCTGCGGCCCTCCAGGGCCGGAGTTTAACACCCGTGTCATAGAGGACGAAATTACATTAGAAAATTACATGACATAAATCAAGACCCACATTTTCTTTCCACATGAGCGAGGCGTCTTCTTTTGTTTAACGCTAACTCTTGTTTATCGTATGCAACATTCACATTATATTTGTATATAGATTTTTTTAGACACCAGACACTGAGTGTCTCAGACGAACCCTTCTCCTCGTTGCTAGTCAGCAGCAGCGATAAAAGATCATCAGACGTCATTGAACTTCACTTGAGTTTGAGTAACGTTAATACAAATGGCCAGCAGATGTCACCAGAGGGGCGAGTGTCGAATGACTCGAAGCGCCGACGCGATTTGCTCCCAATGTGTTTCACGAGGCTTCGCTCCGCCCATCGCCAGCTTGAATGGATTTCTGTGGAGAAAACTGTCCACGCTTCAAGTAAAACACGTTATTTTGAATCCCTTCCTGAAGGAAACCACCAATAGTTGATACTAAATGTATCAGATGGGCAGTTATTGTAAGTTTTTTTTCTTTCTTTCATTTAACTGCTCTGTTTTGCTGTGTTTTAATCCATTTTTATCGTTTAAGGAAGACAGTTGTAATGATCCGGGTAAGGTTAGCGTATGCTCCTGCCTGAAATGTATAAAACAGTCGATTTTGTATTGTGCAGATAATCCGTAACATTGTAGCTGGGAATCTCGTGAGGACAGACTTGTTGATGTGGACCTGGCTGTGTTTGGCATCATCTTGTGGCCACGGGGTGGTTTGTCCTCTTGTGAAGTTTAATAAGGCGTGTAAGAGACACCAGCATTTAAAGGAGCGAGCCGGCCAGGGGTTCTTAACGTGGGGCTCGTGAGAATAATGCTAAGGCAGTCGTGTAGCCGAATTTATTTTGAAATTAACGATTAAAGAGCGCGATCTAGATGTTGAAAACACATTAGAGCAATCGAGACGAGACCAGGCCATCCAGCCCAACAAAGCTCGCCAGTCCTGTCCGCTTAATTCTTATAAAATAATATCGAATCGAGCTTTAAAAGTCCCACCATGCTACTTGGTAGCTTATTCCAAGTGTCTGTGGTTCTCTCTGTGAAGAATAACCTCCTAATGTATGTGTGAAATTTCCCCTTAAGTTTCCAACTGTGTCCCCATGTTCTTGATGAACTCATTTTAAAGTCACCGTCTCGATCTCCTGGAGTAATTTCCTTCATGATTTTAAACACTTCACTCAGGTCTCCTTTAATGCTACTAATTAATGCTACTAAAGATGGGATTCTGGAGGAGATCGAGGATGAAGTCAGACTTTTATTTTTTTACTTTCTCATAAACATTTTACAGGGAAAGTATTGGAATTGTCCAAAAACTTGACCTCAAGAGTTTGATGAATCTTAACATTTTAGACCTCCCTGAGTTCGAAAATACCGTTGTGTGTGTAAACACGATAGCTTGAGTACGCTTTCACTTCGTTCAACCAAATTTTGCATGCAAAATACCGATTTATACAACTTTACACTGTGAAAAATAAATCTTGCATGTGTGAAAAGTAATAGAAAATAGCTACGCAAAATAATCATTACTAATTAGTAAAAATGTATTTTACCCTTTTTATTGATTATTAAATTCTAATTCAATAAAAAATAACAATAATGTTAACTTATTTTTCTTATAATGTAAACATTTTTTTATAACTTACTCTAAGTAAAAATATATATATATACTGTGAAGTGGTCACATTTAAGTTAAGTTAAATGTAATGACACGGCACTTCCTCTCACTTCGATTTCTTGGTCTTTACAACAACGTATTCTACTGTAATGTTTATCCATAATAAGAGCTATTTTAATACAAATGTGTAAGTATAAAGCATATTCATTCCGTAATGAATAACTAGTATTTCGTTTCGTTAAGTTACAGACGTAAGCATTTGTTGTTTTCACGAAACCTTTCCCTTCATGTGGGAGTTGCTGCTGGAAGAGGTGCTGGTGAGGCCAGCAGGGGGCGCTTTACCCTGTGGTGTAAATGTGGATCCCAATGCTCCAGTGCTGTGATGGGGACCCTGTGCCGTAAAAATGGAGCCGTCCTTCAGATGACATGTAAAACTGAGCTCTTGACTCTCTGTGGGCATAAAAGATCCTTGGGCATCCTTCGTAAAAAAGATTCCCTCTGTCCTTTCCTTCTGATGACCTCCTGACAGGGAAAGATACCACTGACTGTCCCAGTTGGGCTGCCCGTCCATCCGTATCCTTCCATTATCACAGCATCCCAGCCGGGTGAGGAATCATCCACCCCATCCAGGGTGCCAGCCAACCAGTGTCTTCTATGATGTAGTGAGGTCTTTTTTTCTTAAATTTAAATTTTATTTTCTAAAAGACAATGGTAATTACTATGGACTAAATAATGGATAGACAATTGCAGTGTACTGTGCATTATTGGGCACATACTAAAGCACAGCTAGTAAGCCATTGAATTCAACTAAACACACACACACAAAAATTGTGTTTAGAATGTGTGTACATTTAACCCAGACTATTTAAACACATTATGAATTCAGTTTTGTTTTTTGTTTTTTGTTTTTTTTTTTTGAAAATGACACAATAAAAGATGATAAGAAAGCCATTTTTGATTCCCAAGGAATTGACCTTCCAAAGATCAATGAATGGTCTTGGTGCATTATGGGAATTTTTTTTAAAGAAAGAAACCAATAACTCTAACCAGTCTGTCAAAAGTATGTGAGGCACTTTAATGCATTATAATTATGGTTTGGAGATACAGTATCAAAAACGACAAAAGTTCCTCATCTTTGAATTGATAACAACCAGGCAAATTAGCAATATGTGAGCACTTTGTTATAATAGCAGACCTATTAGGGCATTAAACGGAGACTCTGAGAATTTCCCCTGCAAAGATAGCCCACCTGTCCTACTCATATAATGACACTTGATTGATTTATTAATAAAAAAAAATAATAGTAATAATAATAATAATACATTTTATTATTAAATGGCACCTTTCCCATGCTTACATTTGTACAGGTTGTCACACACGAGCCTCCGATGGACACCTTTCAGGCTCATCTGAGGTAAGCGCTAGCATTCTGGGAAAGTGGTCAGGGGCGGTCCTAGCCTGTTTGGTGCCCTGGGCCAACACCGCCCCCCAGCGTTCTAATAAACACTGAACAAAATCAGTGCAATAAAACAAACTATTGGAAATGTAATTTCTAACAGAGACAAAATCAAATTTTACATTTATACAGCACCAAAATATTTCGTTATAGTGTAGAGAATTTTCACTTTAGTACCATCTCCAGTCATCCGTTCACCAGGTCACTAACTACATAAACCTTTTCTCTCAGAGCTGCAGTCAGTTTATTATTTCGGGTTAACTTTCCCCGCCTGCCACTCTTCACTACGCGAGTCATTTGCATTAGTAAGTTAGCACGCAAACATATATACAGTATCCATACAAAAAAACTCTTACTAACTCAAATCATTTTATCAACATGTTCAAAATCTCATTAACTGACCCTGTAGTTAAGATTTAGCGGGTCGGATAATGGATGGATGGATATTTTACCGTTTTAAAGCCTGTAATGTACAGTCCAATTATGGCGAATTTACTAACCTGTTCTTCCTGTTTGCTGTACTCTGCTCTATGCTGCTCGCGCAAGCATCGCCCATCTAACGATTTCTGCGATTTCGCACAACCCAGGAAAAATTAATTGTGACATAATGGGCTTGGATTGCCACCGTACCCTCCCCTTTCCTGTAGTAAATTTTGTCCATACTATTCAGTTTGTGGGCAATCTATTATTTTCTTTCTCAACTTCTAAAAGTTTGATTTAAGGGGGCATTGCCCCCTCTTGCCCCAGCGTACAGCCGGCCCCGCTTTCGACAGGTTGTGTGTGAGACTTCAGCACAGCTGCAGCAGCAAGCTGGCGCACCGAGGGCCCTCGCGCTAATTTCCCGCATATATAGGTGAGATAGCATTTAGAAAACACATCGGTGCAAATTATAAGTCTATATCATAATGTCTGGTGCTTTTGTGTTTGTTTGTTTTTATTTTGTGAGCTGGTTATTAGATGCCAGCCAGCCAGCCAGAGAATCCCCCGCCGCACCGCCCCTCTCCTCTCCTTCCTGTGCAGCAAGCGGCAGGCGCACCTCGCAAATAGAGGGCGCCCTTACTCCCTGCAAATGGGCAATAGAAAACCGATCCCAATCCCAAAAAATGCGCTGGCATGATGTCGGGACAGCATGGGCGCGCGCAAAAAAAAGAAAAAAAATTGGAGTGGGATTGTCACTAACTCTTGTATCTCTCTTATCGCCCACAGCTCGAAGAACACGCCCACTCAAGGCAACTGACCACGCCCATTCGAGTCAGGGAGCTTCAAAAGCGAGAAGTGGCGTCTCGTTCAGGAGATAAGTGGCACTGACTTAAGAAGCTCTGATCCTGACATTAAGTCTGTGCTCCAGAGCCTATCGCTCTGTTTTAAGTAAACGGGGTGGCCCATTTGGCACTGCTGTCCTTTCCCTCAACCAATGACGAGAGTCAAGGACTTGGTCTTCAAAATAAAATGAGAGATTTTAAGGCATTATGGGAAAGTTCTGAGAAAACAGCTCACCAATGTTGTCCTGTTTGTCTTATGAAGCTAGTGATGTGCATTAGACATCCATCCATCCATTATCCAATCCACTATATCCTAACTACAGGGTCATGGGGGTCTACTGGAGCCAATCCCAGCCAACACAGGCACAAAGCAGGAAACAAACCCTGGGCAGGATGCCAGCCCACCGCAGGCATTAGACATTGACTTTGTATTTAAAAGGAAACAGTACAGTAAAAATGTGTTGAGTTCTGCAGGGATTCAAGCCAAAAACTCGGTCTTCCACATGCTTCAGATCTGTTAAGCATTATGAGAAAATGGTAAATAGCTTTGCAACTGTGACAGCCGACTACAGTCACTACCTGGCCGGGATGCCAACTTGATGGAAAGAAAGCCTGGGCAGGGCAGTACCTTCCCTGAGACGTTAGATGGCAGCTCTCCTGGGCGGCTGCAACACCATGGATTCCTGCACGGTATGCTGGGACATGTAGTTTGGCACAACCCTGTTGGTTTCCAAGGGTGCCGCCAGGAAGAGCTGCAGAGACCTACATTGGGCTCTTCCCACACCTAGGAGTAATTCAGGGTCCAAATAATGAGCCACCTGGAGCACTCCCAGGGCCATCATGAAAGGAGCCACTTCACACCACTTCAGGGAGCCAGAGTTGAGGGGTGGTAGACGAAGCTTGCCAGGAGAGGAGTGGAAGGGAAGGATTCTTGGGAGAAGAAGAGAAAAGAAGAGTGGTGGGCTTTGTGCACTGTGCTGTGGGGAGCTGTAAATAAAACGTGTGTGCCAAACTGGAACTTGTGTCTGCCTGTCTGTGCTGGGTTAGGGCAGCTGTATGCGCCCGGTGGTCAGCACAACGTTAATCTGTGTACAGGCATTTAAAGCAATTAGAACTTCAGAAATGCATTGCATTTCTCTGCTATTTATGTATTGTAAGTACCACACGGGATGGATGATCATCCCGACCAGGAGTGGGGATGGTTCTGTACCTGGGCCAAAGGACAGAAGGGTGCCAAACCCAGAAAGGTCTCCTCAGGAGGATGAACAGACATCTTAACCAGGAAAAAAGGATTCTTTACCTGGGCAGGAAGCCCCAGGCAGATGTACAGGTGTCCTGACTGGACATATTTCTAGGACCTTACCTGGTCAAGATGAAAGAGGACAGGGAAGAACTGTCTCTGTGTGTTTATTCCTCTGAGTCACTACATGGCAGCAACCCTCGATACCGGCGCCTATTTGGGAAGCAGCAGGGAATTGTAGTCTGGCAGCGCAACCCTGCTGGGGGTCCATAGGTGCCACAAGAGGGCGCTGCAGGGAGATAGACGCCTTACTATGTGGGACTTCCATGTGACCCGGAACTGCTTCCAGCGGGGAACAACCCTGGCACCGGAAGTACTCCCGGGTCCTCAATAAATGAGAACACACTGCCTTCTCCAGGTGAGTCAGATCGGGGAGGAAGGAAGGAAGACAACAGTCGATAGGAAGAGGGCAGTGTGGTGGAGAGAAGACAGGTGAATTGGAGAAGAGACAACAACTTGTTTCTGTGCTTAACACTGAGGTATTGTGTAACAAAACACCCTTTATTTGAACCCGGGACTCTTTGTGTGTCATCGTGTTTGGAGGTTTGGAGCTTGCTGATGGCACAGTTAAATTACAACTGGCTTTTGGGCAAATTTTGGGCTCTTTCCTGTCCAGACAGTGTCTAGCTTCCTCAGTTGGATACTGCAGACAGGAGTACAGTTGTATGGATGAGTGGACTCTTTATAACCCACAACATCCCATAATCTGCCTGTTATATGTCATCTATTCCACCTGCAGTAATCCACTTTGTGTCCATTCACACTTCAGCTCATCACTGTCCCTGTGGCACCCTGTGGTCTCGTGGCACCTCAGCTGGGTGCTTAAGTTCAGAAATGACATTCTCACTTATTTACTTGTACTTTGGTGTTCTGTACTGTAAAGTGTTTGTCATTTGTAACATATGTCATTATTGTTTTCAGAGCTCTATGTGTATTCATGTTTGGGGCTCTCTGGCACCCCCTAGCCTTATACTGTATTTATTTATTTATTTGCTTTCTTAATTTGTTTTGACCATTCAAGAAAAGCGACCATTCAAACAAAGCTTGGGAGATGATTGAGTTCATTTCAGTTCAGTTTATTTTTGTATAGCGCTGTTTACAGAGTGCAGGCTTGGAGCAGTGTGACAGATAAAATGCAAGTATACAATTTACAAAATTACTAAATAGTATACACAGATTTGTTAAAATGCACAAAAAACAAATTAGAAACAGACGAACATAAGTGGAGCCCAGCATCCTCTGTCCATTAATTACTCACTGAACTATGGAGGAGAAGAACACCACATCTATAGGGGAAATCAACCTCCATGGTGCTCCAAGTCAAAAGACAAAGTCAGATGCAGTCCTAGAGACCTTGGCCAGTTGGCCACCCACCCCAAGACAGTCATTGTATATCAAGAGTCTGTCGACTAAAAGAAAACCAAGCTGCACAAACTGCAGGACACAGAACAACAACGGCCAGAGAACAAAAACGTGTAGGGCCGAGTTCTTCATTATCTACTGTCGGTGTTTCCAGTTGCCTTTGGAGGTCCAAGACACTCGTGCTCAAGCTTTCACTGTCCACTTTTTTTCCAACTGTAATTGTCGTTTATCTGATGAACATAATTCATTTTTTAGCTCAAATAAACTTTCTCCTCTAGTGCTGGGAAACACTCCGTCTGTCCATGAGTGAGCGGTGATGAGCCCCATCTGCTGGCGTTACATTAAGATGTTCTTAAACTCAGCCATGTCCTGCTGCAGTGCAGTTAGTTGCTTGAGCCAGATGTTGGCTTCCAGTTAGCAGCCAGGTGTCTCTTGCTTTGATTGTCATATCAGGCCACTCCATTTCAATAACTTCTTTGTTTTCCTAAATCACTTTGCATTTGCTTAACTTGTCTGCTTCTTTACCGTGCTCTCGGGCATCCTCATACTGTCTACGCTTCTTCTAAATAGCCCAATTTTTCTGTTTGTCTGGTAGTCTACTCTAGCTGGGTGCTCCAATCCAACAACCAGCTGAACTGTTTTTGCTTTATTGTGGACCTGCCCATAAATGCACAGATTGTTTTCACGTACACTGTAACAGACGCCCAGATGCTACTTTGGGACACTGCCTCCCCCAAGACACTAGTTAGCAGCTTTCCTGGATGGTAGTGGTGCCCCAGATTACCTCAGGGCACCACAGGACATGGAGTTCTTTACCTCAGCCCTGTTGGGTGCAGTGGGGACACTGTGGAACAAAGATGGGAGACAAGGTTCTCGCCTAGCCCGGAAGTACTAGCAAGTCACGTGGATGGAAGAACAGAAGCATTTCCGAGCTGATCAAAAACTTAAGGACTCCACCTGATATGGAAGTGCTGGCATTGTCACATGGACAGAAGAACAGAAGCACTTCCGGATCGGGCGTTATATAAAGGACTGCTGTGATCCCAGCAGGCGAGGTTGAGTCGGGAGCAGGTGGACAACACCTGGTGGGAGGTGTGGAGGAGAAGAATATTCCCTGTTGTGTATTGGTGCTTTATTTACCTGTTTACAGTGGCTGTGGCGCTTAGAGGACACTGTAAGAAGGAAGAAAATCAATTCAATTACTTCTTAGTTCTTTTACATTCTGTCCTGCGTATCTGTTTGTTAGGTTTAAGGGGTGACCCTTAGCGTCCATAACACCCACCGTTATGTCACCCATCTGTCATTGCAGTTGCACTCAAAATTATTTAACCCCCCATTGCAAATTGAGCTTATTGGCAGAATTTACAAACTTTCAGCTGTTTGCAATACACAAACCAGACAAGAACAATTTACAGTAAATAGCTCAACACAACTGATATTACAAGGGGCTTCTCCACATTCAACACAAAATATCACTTTTAATGACAACTGCAGTCTCAAAATCATTAGAATCCCACACATTTACAAAATGAGGTGCACACCCGATGCGACTAATCATGGGCCTCATTAGTTGCCTCGTCAAGTGTGCCCGAGACAGAACACATCAACTACCCGGTCCGGCTAGAGGTACGTGTGTTCACAGTGATGTTTGATTGCATGTTAGAAATGGCATGTGTCACGCACGTGCACACGGGTGGCAGCTAGAAGGACCAAAAGAAGGTAATCCTACGCAAGGCCAGGGGGTGGCGGGGTGCACTAACCCTCTCTCTGTTATTTCTGCAGACTAAACATGGGAAATTCTGCCTGGGTCCGATCACATCACTTCTGGTTCCGGCCCTAAAGAGGTCATTTCCAGTTCTGGCCCCAAGGATGCCACTTCTGGTTCTGGTCCTCAAAGACGTTACTTCCACCAACCTGCCTTAAAAGCCAGACAACCTCCTTCAGCTCTCAGTTCTGTTATGGACTCCAGTCTGTACTCCACTGTACTACCTACTCTTCAATTTTTGCAGCCTTATTCAAGTATACAGGTGGCTGCCCCAAACCTCTTCCTGTGTCAAGGTGTTTCATTTTCACACATTAGAGATAGAGAATCGTCCAAAAACGTAAGAGAAGAGATTGAGCCTTGCACAAACAAGGAAAAGGATCCTGTAAGAGCCGATCTTAGAAAGTTAAAGCTTTGAGCTAGTAGATTATAATTTTTTTTCATAGTCATAGACAATGGTATAGTCTTTTCCCCCTTTAAGTTAGTAAAGCTAGAACTTTCTTGCTATAACTGAGATACGCTGTGATAATTGAGTCAGTCGTTGTTTAGAATAGGTGGTCCCAGTAATCAGGGACTTGAAAGACCCATTTTCAACTTAGAAATGGGATAGGCGTACAGTTTTCTGACCGGCGTCGTTTTGAAATGGTTCAGAAATGTTTAGTAGTGATTTGTAATAATTTGAAATGTAACAAGACTTAAGCTTTGAACAGAACTTTTCTTAATAAGAACTTTTTTTTTTTTTTGCTATTTTAATTTTCTTTTATGTGTGGACTGTTTTACTTTGAATTTTAACAAAAATTTTTAAAAACGAAGATATTTTGCCTGTGGAAATTATTTCGGCACGTCAGGCTTTTGTTGAATCCCATTTTTTAAGTTAGAGCTGCTGAACTTTGGTAATTTTGGAAAAACGCTGCTACAGATCCAAAAAAGATATCAAAGGCAGTGAGTGTTCCTAGAGATACCACTGGAAGACTGTTCGCAAGTTCAAAGTTAAAAGAACACCAGCTACTCTACCCGGACATGGCAGAAAGTGGAAGATATAAATAGCAGACACCGGATCTCAGAGATGGCCAAACACCCTCAAGTGACTTAAATGGGCTGCAGGAAGAATTGGTGGCAGCAGACACTGAGGTTTCAGTTTCCACAGTAAAGGCGCATGCTCAAGAGTGAAGGTCTCCATGCCCAGACACCAAGACTTACGCCACTAGTGACCCAAAAGTACAAGAAAAGTCGGCTCTGATATCCTCAAAAACCATATCGAGAATCCAAAGAGGTTTTGGGATTCTGTTCTGTGGAGCGATCAAAACTGGAAATTTTCGGGTCTATGGATCAGCAGTATGTCTGGAGGAGGAAGAATGAAGCAAATGCTGAAAAGAACACTCGGCCAACAGTGATGCTCTGGGGCTGCTTTGGTTCTTTTGGCACTGCAGACCTGCAACGTGTGGAGTTCAAGATGGATTCAATCAAGTATGAAGGAATCCTAGGAGAAAACGTCATGCTATCTGTGAGGAAGCTGAAGTTTGGGTGTCACTGGGACTTCCAACAGGACAATGATCCCATGTATACCTCCACCAAGTCCACCAAGGCTTGGCTTCAGAAAGAGTCCTGGAAGATTCTAGAGTGGCCATCTATGGTATAGCGGGTCCGCAGCTCAGAAAGAATGGCTGTTTAATTAAATAATTCATTGGCCATGTCGGTCTCTGTGAGCTGCTGGGAGTTGGTGAGGTAATTGGGGCGAGTCGCACCTGTAAATGAGGGCGCGATCTTTCACAATTGCTTCATCGGCTTCCTGAGGTGCGTAATTGAGATGCTGTGCTCACGGAGCCGTATAAGTACAGGCTGGCACAGAAAGAAGGAGAGGACTGGGAAGAAACAGCACTGGGTGGAGAGGCTGGTCGAACCAGCCAGTATGGAGAAAGGCAGCATGGTCGTTTGTCCCGCATAGGAGCAAGGGGTGGATCGTGCCCATTGACTATGCTTTGAAGAGCAGGTACGATCGAGGTCCCTAGGGATCTGAGAGACAAATGCGCAAGACGGGAGGACAACCCACCCCGAGTGGTCTGGCAGATGCCGACGAAGGTAGCCATGATGAGGGTCAGGACGGAGAGGACCGTGGCTGTTGAAGTCTCCGCTAGCTGCATGAGCTATGGGTGAGCTAGGGAGTCCAAGTCAGGAGAAGAACAAAGACCTGCCTGCTGTGACACTGGTTTTAGTCTTTTGAATGTTTTGTTTTTCTTTTACAGTTTTTATGGATTATTTATTGAACCTTTTTGGAAGCACTGCACTTTAATGGATGCTGTTTTGATTTTTGGTTTTTTTTTTTTTGCACCATCTTGTTTGCCTGGAGTGTTTTGTTCGCATCTGCCTTGCTCATCCAGTTACGTTATCGACGGTGTTGGGTTGAAGAGGCTCCCAAATATGGAAGAGGGAGCATGGAGCTGGACCGGCACCGTAATACCCGCCTGACTTAAAACCCCACAGAAAATCTCTGGTGAAATTTAAAGAAGATGGTTGCAGCACGCAAACCAAAGAATAATAGTGAGCTGGAGGCCATTGCCCAGGAGGAATGGATTAAAGACTCCTCAGAAACGCTGTCAGAAGCTGCTGTCTGGCTAATGCATCACGTTTGCGATAAAAGGGTGCACTATGAAGTACTAAAGATGCTCGTCATGAAGGAGTTGAAACATTCTGAGACTGCAGTAGTCATTTAAAGAGTCATTTTGTGTTGAATGTGGAGAAGCCACTTGTAATATTAGCTATTTAAATGGTTCTTGTTTGATTTGTTCACTGCCAACAGCTGAAAGTTTGTAAATTTTGCCAATAAACCTAATTTGCAAAGAGGGTTGAATAATTTTGAGTAAAACTGCACTTTTGTTTGCCTATTTTTACACCTTAGTTGTTAATGCACTTGCACATGGGACTGTGGTTCACTATCTTCTATCAGCAGTTCCTTCAGACATCAACCAGGTAGGAGTGTCACTCTAGCTTATCTGTTGGAGGTGCCCCCCTTATCCTTAAGTAACCTGGCTGAGAAAGGAACTCACTTCACAGCCATAGGAGAGAGCAAAAGTGCATGACAGAAAGCAGGCTTAAATACATTTTAACCGTTAAGCATTATCCTAATAGCTAGTGTGCCATAAGTAAAAGCGAATAGAGTGTGTTAATTCATACCATACAACCTGGATTGTCCTGTAGCTCTATAAATCAGACAAAGTACAGCAACACATCCAATACGTGTGCAGATGTCCTGGCCGTTCTGGTCTTGTGGCTTCAAACTTGGCCCTGTTCACTCGAATTGCCCCCAGGCCTTGACTTTAATCCTGCATGAATTTGTCTTTTACTGTTCTTTGCAGGTATTCTAAATCATGCTTGACTTATTTGTTTACTTTCCTTAATTATTCCATTTAAAGCTCTTAGGTTGACATCAGGTATCTTTGTTAATTTGTATGGTTTGGGTTACACTTCTGGATTTCAAATTCGTGCGAGCCCGCCTTAGTGAGAAGTTTTGCATTTGTTGCAAAAAAGTGGCGGCACACAATCTTCTCTTTATCTTCAATTGACTCCTGGGCTATGGAGAAACATTTTGGACAATATTTAATAAATATAAAGTGCTGTGAAATGTGACAGTAAATAAATAATGACAAGATTAAATTCAGGGATAATCAGTAGTTTGTGAAATATATTTTTCTTTCTTAGCTCCTTATGTCTCTCTATTATAAAAAAAATCCTGGGAAGTAGACTAGGAAGACGAGATGTGATCTTCTTGGATGACAATTTGACATCCCACGAGATAAGGCAGTGAGACAACATTTAATACAAGTTCACGGACATCTAACCTAGCAGTTGTTTGCTTTTGGCAAACACACTTCATGTGCTCCCAGCTCTTAAAACAACAACAAGCCACAAACAGAACACACAGCTCGCCAGCAGCAGCAAGCCAGCAGATGATCCAACCACTTCTCCTTAGCGTGCGTTCAGCCGTCCCCGCTTCACAACCTGAGCGGCAGAGACACGAAGTGGCAAAACGACAGCTGTTGTACAGGCTTTGAAATGATCGACGTGCAGCGCAACAAACAGAATATGCAGCTCGCCAGCAGCAGCAAGCCAG
>JANRMT010062791.1:205136860-205152580 GCA_026402145.1 Polypterus bichir lapradei
AAAAGGACAGCTGCTGTACAAGCTTTGAAATGATCGACGCGCAGCGCGACAAACAGAATATGCAGCTCGCCAGCAGTGACAAGCCAGCAGATGATCCGACTGCAACTTCTTAGCATGTGTTCAGCCCCCCCCCCTCCCCCTTCACAACACGAGCGGCAGAGATGCGAAGTGGTAAAAGAACAGCTGCTGTACAGGCTTTTAAATGATCGATGTGCAGGGTGACAAACAGAACATGTAACTCGCCAGCAGCAGTAGATGATCTGACAGCATCTCCTTAGCGTACGTTCAGCTGCCCCCCCTTCACACCACAAGCAGTGATATACATCCTGCAAGAAAAATTTAATCACGCCCAGGGCCGGAAATGAAGGACAAGTATTGTTTTCACAAAAGTTTTAAAGTAAAAGTGAAAATAATGCATATGAAAATTTCCCATGAAAATAATCTCTTTAAATTGTATATCCGGTAAACCAAACCCAGGGGTGGGCGAGTGAAGCGAGCAGGGGACAGAGCCCCCTAGTATTTATTCATTTTTTTTTTCAGTGACCCTGCGCGCAACATGAAATAAGCCCTGAAATGGAAACTGTCACTTCTACTCATCAACGCTGAGAGGGTGGGCTCTAGCAAGAATGCTTTTTTTAACCAGTGAATCGTCCGTAAAGAGGACACATGCGCGCTACTTGTCTTGGGACTGCTGTATGTCATGAGCATGCTCAGTGTTGTGGCTGTGCATGGCGGACACAAGTGTAAGGAAAAGCTTCCCAGAACCACTGTGTGAAGTGGCTACTTTAATTCAAGAAACTCTGAATTCATCATTAAGAGTTTGCCTCTGAAGTATCTGTTATAAATGTGCCACTAGGTGCCCAATGGTTCCACCATGATTCTACCGATGATTCACCAATTAAAAAACAGCGCTCACTAGAACCCGCCCTCTCACAAGTGACAATTTTCATTTCAAGGTTTATTTTATGTTGCATGTGTGTTACTGAAAGAAATACATCAAGAAATAAGTAAATAAATAAAGAAATAAGGAACAAAAAATACATTTTGTCACACATTTAATTGTTTATACTTACATTTCATGTTGTAATTATTTACCTATAGTCACATTTCACTGTACTTACATTTATTTAATTTTATCCAAAATCCTCCTCCATACTGAATTGTTTCCAGTCCTCTTGCTAAAGTTGTGCTTTTGTCTTCTTGCCTGTTCCACAGTGGTGGAACTAGCGACACTGTCCATCTGGACTGTCACCACACTGGAGGTCTTCTTCTCTTCATCTGAAAATGTTGTATTGTCACCGTCACCATCATCTACCCTAATGTTGAGGCAGAGGGTGGGCACCCTTGTATCTTGAGAGACAAACATCCAGCATGAATTAGGTTTCTGGATGCTTTTCATACTACAACAGTAATTTCTTTCGCCTTGATGAGAGTTGGCATTGATCTTGCAGAACAAAGCCTCCCAAGCTGAATGTACTGATCCAGACTTCAGTAGTTAGAAGAGTTACAAGTCACCTTCCTCCACTTTTGTCTTGTTCTTCCAACAATTTACTCTTTTGGGGCTTCTTGTTTATCTCTTTTGTGAATTGTAGAGTGTCTCTTAAGGCTGCCCAACTGTGAAAATTCTTTGCCACATTCCATACAGCTGTATGGCTTCTCGCCTGTGTGAATCCTTCTATGGCTCTGAAGAATGCTGTTTCGGGAAAACTGTTTCCCACATTCCAAACAGAAGTATGGCTTCTCTCCTGTGTGAACTGTAGAGTGCCTTCTCAGAGTATTTACATGCGCAAATTGTTTGCCACATTCCAAACAACAATATGGTTTTTCTCCTGTGTGAATTCTACGGTGGCTCTGAAGAACACTACTTCTTGAAAACTGTTTGCCGCAATCAGAACAGCAAAATGGCTTCTCTCCTGTATGAACTGTTGAGTGTCTCTTCAGACTGGCGATACACGCAAAATGTTTGTCACAATCAGGACAGCAAAACGGCTTACCTCCAGTGTGAATGGTTTTGTGGCTCTGAAGGGTGCTACTTTGTGAAAACTCTTTCCCACATTCTAAACAGCAATAGGGCTTCTCTCCAGTGTGAGTTCGAATGTGGATCTGAAGATTTGTCTTGAAACAGAATCGTTTGTCACACTCTGAGCAGGAAAACGGCTTCTCCCCGGTGTGAATTTTTTTGTGTCTCTGAAGGCTACTCCTGTCAGAGAATTGTTTGCCACATTCATTACAACAATATGGCTTCTCCCCAGTGTGAATTCTAGCATGTGCCCAATAATGACTGCTGTGACAGAATTGTTTACCACATTCCCCACAGCAATATGGCTTCTCTCCCGTGTGACCTCTAATGTGGCTCTGAAGAGTACTCCTCTGACGGAATCGTTTCCCACATTCAGAGCAACAATACGGCTTCTCTCCAGTGTGAATTCTTTTATGGTTGTGAAGAGTGCTCCTCAGGAGGAATCGTTTGCCACATTCAGAGCAGCAATATGGCTTCTCTCCGGTGTGAATTCTTTTATGATTCTGAAGAGTTCTCTTGCCACAGAATTGTTTGCCGCACTCCGAGCAGCAGTGAGGGCTGCCTCCTGTTTGAAGTTTAAGAGGAAAAATAAAAGATTATTTTCAATCCAGTGCCCTAATATTGATGTTATGTCACAATATTAAAGAAATTCTCAGCAAACATTTATAAGCATAAAGAACTGTAAAACTTACTTTGCACTCAACTTGATCATTTTATTTTCTCCATTACAACTACTCACAACATGAGCACAATCACTGGAGCCAAGAAGTTGATCACATGTGAGAAAAATTTACTGGTCACATTTTATTAACTAAATTGCAAAACTGCAACATTACTGTATGATCATACTCTTAACATGTTATTCAAAATGATGCTTTTTAATTTGATTAATTGAGGTAAAAAGTGATAACTCTTCAGTTATTATGATATTGAAGTGTGGGTCATTTATAAATCAGAGTGCCCTGCTAAGAACGTGAAATGCACTTTTAATGATCAGAATGGGCGCTGATGCTTGTCATGATTTAGTTTGAAATTTGAGATTTCACAGCTTTTTCTTGTTTTGGAAGCCATTTTGTGCACTGTTGTCAGGGTCACGTCCCACGTTACTAGGGGGTGTGGTCTCCAGGGTCAGAACCTTGAATTAATCAGCCAACAGGATTAAAGGTCAGCCTTTCGCTATGAGCCTTATCCAATCTGCAGATAAAATCCTTCTTTTCAATTCGACTTCTCCTGTGATTACTTTTCATGTCTTGCCTTGTTTTTGAGTTATTGCGTGTTTTTTAACTTTGAACGCTGCCTCTTGTCTGGGTTTCGGTCACTTTAGTTTATATTTATTTTCTTTTGTTTTGCTCCCATCTCCTCATTTTCTCAAAAATGTAGTTATATGTTTTCTGATGAGACAGAACAACGTTTCTCAACATTTAGACTAAAGACACTTGGACTCCAAAACATATATTAATATGTAGGGCTGCACAATTGATTTTATATTAATCAGGAATTACAAGTGTCTCTGCATATTATTTGCCCTTGCAATCCATTTAGTACTCCAGCTCTGTCAGAGGTTGAGCTTCCCCATTTATAGATGGCTCTTAACAGTAAATGAATATATATTGTCTCGCAAACACGGTAAAACACTCAAAAGAAGGTAATTCCTGGTCAGACCAGGGGGTGGCAGAGTGCACTAATCCTTTCTCTTATCTCCCTGCACACCAAATGTGGGAAATTCCGCTGGACTCCCGTGACACCACTTCTGGTTGTGCCCCAGAAGATGTCACTTTCATACCAACAGAAGAGCCCACCTCCTAATGACCTCATTTCTAATTCAGGTCCCAAGGTCCATCTTCTTCCTGCTTTTCAACTTTATATCCGCCATGTTTCCTAACCTGCTCTGTTTTGTTTTGGACTCTTGTCTGTAAAGACCATTTTCCTCAACCTTTTTTTGCATTTGCAGCCAATTCTCAAGTATATGGTAGGCTGCCCCATACCTCTTTGTTGTGTCAAGACTTGATTATTGACTACAATGTTAACCAATCACAGATACATTTACGGAGGGCAAGGGCGCTGGCGAATCAGAGGCATTCACATCACATGACAAATTACAACCATGTGGAAATAAAGAGCAAGTACAATAGCAAGTAAAATAAAGAGCAAGTAAAGGGCAAGTAAGAAGTGAGGTGATGATTAGTGAGCAGCAGTGTGGTTTCATGCTAAGAAAGAGCACCAAGATGCGATGTTTGCTTTGAGGGTCTTGATGGAGAAGTAGAGAGAAGGCCAGAAGGAGTTGCATTGCGTCTTTGTGGACCTGGAGAAAGCATATGACAGGGTGCCTCTAGAGGAGCTGTGGTATTGTATGAGGAAGTTGGGAGTGGCAAAGAAATACATAAGAGTTGTATAGGATATGAACGAGGGAAGTGTGACAGTGGTGAGGTCTGCAGTAGGAGTGATGGAGGTGGGATTACATCAGGGATCAGCTCTGAGTCCTTTCTTATTTGCAATGGTGATGGACAGGTTGACAGACAAGATTAGACAGGAGCCCCCGTGGTCTATGATGTTTGCTGATGACATTGTAATCTGTAGCGATAGTAGGGAGCAGGTTGAGGAGACACTGGAGAGGTGGAGATATGCTCTAGAAAGGAGAAGAATGAAGGTCAGTAGGAACAGGACAGAATACATGTGTGTGAATGAGAGGGAGGTCAGTGGAATGGTGAGCATGTAAGGAGTAGAGCTGGTGAAAGTGGATAAGTTTAAATACTTGGGATCAACAGTACAGAGTAATGGGGATTGTGGAGGAGAGGTGAAAAGAGAGTGCAGGAGAAGGATGCTAAGGATAAAGATTCCAGGGAAGAGGAGAAGAAGAAGGCCTAAGAGAAGGTTTATGGATGTGCTGTGAGATTGGACATGCAGGTGATGGGTGTGACAGAGCAAGATGACGAGGACAGGAAGATATGGAAGAAGATGATCCACTGTGGCGACTCCTAATGGGAGCAAGAAGAAGAAGGTACAAAATATTGAATTATGTTGTACTGTTCTCGTTTTTGGTGTTTGAACCAGAAACTAAATAGCAGCCAAACTCTACTTCTCAAAAGATTCATAGACTCAGAAGAGAATGCCTTGCTCTAATTTATTTCGATTTTATGAAATTAGAGTGAAACTAAAAAGTAGCAAATTGCAAATAATTAACAATTTGCATTAAACAACATAACATCTCTATAAATTTATCCAATGAGGCGAGTTGCTGGGGCTGCGACCCGGCCAGGACGCCTGAAAGGACCGGAAGGTGGCATGTACGTCCTCCGGGCCACGAGGAGGCAACCGTCCTGGATCAGAGGAGGACCACGGGAGGAGAACAAGGAGGCTTATACCTATTGGGATCCGTGGCCACCGGCAGGGGGCGCCCTGACTCTCAGAGGGCCTAGGACTGATTTACTTCCGCCACACCCGGGAAGGAGGATCCCTCCAGGGACACCCGGAGTGCTTCCGAGTGCTCTTCCGCCACACCAGGAAGTGACGTCGGAGGAAGCATCTGGAGCACATCCGGGTCCCGCCTTCCTACAGTCTGAGAGCTAGAGTCAGGAGGGGGAGCAGGACGAGGCTACCGTGGAGAGAGGAAAGGCGGTCCAAGGGACAGTGAGAGAAAGGCCCGGTATAAAGGTGATTGGGGCAAGAAGCACAGTGTGGTGTGCAGGACTGAGTTGTGTGTTTGGGAAGAGCAGAAAATAAACAAGGCTTTTTATAAAGATGCGGTGTTTGTCTGATGGTGTCCGGGCGAGTCTCACACCAATTAGTTTACAGGGTTTGTTTCGGTGGGACAAACAAACACAGACTATTTATGAAACATGCTGTCTAACCACTGACTTCTTGTAATTCTGCTTCTGTGTCCTTACAACTATTTATAGGAATATTCATAAGGCTGCGTGAACATTCCTTTGAACAACAAAATGCCATTCTGCAAGGCAGAACAAGGTATTACTTTCTTCAAAAATTCATTTCGAACAAAACAAATGGCATTACGGACTGACCAGGTTATACGATATATTTAAAACAATTGACTTTGGTAAAAGGTCAACGTTACTCGGACAAATGAGACAAAAGAAAGCTACCTACATTGTCCGAGGTGTAATGATAATAATTTACTTTTCTTGCCATATACAATTTCTTGTACTGTAGTCATACTTCCCAAACCCCAACTTACTCTCCAGAGTGTTTTGGGGTCAGAGTGCAGGGATAGCTATTTTTACAGAACCCCCTGGAGAAACTGCATGTTAAGAGCCTTGCTCAAAGGCCCAATGAAGTAGCATTCCTCCTGTCACTGCCAGCATTCGAATCGAGTTACCAGCCCAGATCCTTTAGCCAAAGAACCACCACTCCACCCT
Organism: Polypterus bichir lapradei; assembly: GCA_026402145.1. NCBI lineage: Eukaryota > Metazoa > Chordata > Cladistia > Polypteriformes > Polypteridae > Polypterus > Polypterus bichir. The sequence continues at coordinate 205,143,254 of JANRMT010062791.1, forward strand.
AGCAAACACCGCTAACTCCAAGTCTGTTGAGTGTTCATTTGGTATTTCCGAGTTGACATCTTGTGCAAACCATCTGTCCGGGAGCATGTGAACTGTGTGCAGTTTTTTAGAACATTAGAACATTCTAGACGAGAACAGGCCATTCAGCCCAACAAAGCTCGCCAGTCCTATCCACTTGTTTCCTCCAAGAAAACATCAAGTCGAGTTTTGAAAGTCCCTAACGTCTTACTGTCTACCACACTACTTGGTAGCTTATTCCAAGTGTCTATCGTTCTTTGTGTAAAGAAAAACTTCCTAATGTTTGTGCGAAATTTACCCTTAACAAGTTTCCAACTGTGTCCCCGTGTTCTTGATGAACTCATTTTAAAATACAAGTCTCGATCCACTGTACTAATTCCCTTCATAATTTTAAACACTTCAATCATGTGTTGGTTTTGGTCTCCAGGCTACAAAAAGGACATAGCAGCACTAGAGAAGGTCCAGAGAAGAGCGACTAGGCTGATTCAGGGGCTACAGGGGATGAGTTATGAGGAAAGATTAAAAGAACCGAGCCTTTAGAGGAGTTTAACAGGAGACACGATTGAAGTGTTTACAATTATGAAGGGAATTAGTCCAGTGGATCGAGACGTGACTTTAAAATGAGTTCATCAAGAGCATGGGGACAGACTTGGAAACTTGTTAAGGGGAAATTTCACACAATCATTAGGAAGTTTTTCTTAAAGACACATTGAATAAGAGACCAAGTAGTGTGGCAGACAGTAAGACTTTAGGGACTTTCAAAACTCGACTTGATGATTTCTTTTAGAAGAATTAAGTGTATAGGACTCATAAGCTTTTTTCGGCTGAATGGTCTGTTCTCGTCTAAATTGTTCTAATGTCCTGAAAACAGAGCAAAAGTCCCAGTCTGCAACACACTTAACCATCACTTGGTTCTGCTGGAACACGTGTCTGTATCAAGCAGTCTTACTGAAAGCAAATTCAAATAGCAGAAGTCATCACCTTTTATTTATCAAGAGACGAGGCTCCGATGAAAACTGCACACAGTGAAGGTTTTAAAATTGCTCAACAGCCAGAGTAACAAATACTTCATCCCCTCTCACAGTTACTTTATCGAAGTTGTGCAGCCTGTACTTATTCCAGATGTTGGACACATTTAAAAACAGATGTGAAACAAGTGTCGCTTTATGCAACCACAACCGATTTGTGGCCGAGTAGAACTGTGGGGGAAAAGGTTCATTATAAAGAACCCTGACAAAAACAGATGCGTGGAAACAGTTGCACTTCCTGAAGAATTGGGCCGCAACTACTCAAGGATTTAGAGTTGCGCTGTCCGCCAAGAACTGTAAGGGGAAGCGGCAGGCTTTCATGATTTACAGATAAGGAAGAAATCAGTGCCATTAGTGACTGGACCAGATGGCTAAGTTTCGATTATACGCTGTGCTTAGCATGTCATGGTGTCTGTGCTATTGCAATATTACAATATTTTATATAGTGTCACACATGTATGCTTAGGGGACAGAGTAAGGGCTTTGGTAATGGTAATAACCTGCCACTCTAAGGGTTGGCGCTACGTAGTAATGCCTCTTCTCTTCCTACCTCTGCAGACCGGAAGACTGACAGCTTTTACAACCACCGACATCACTTCCTGTGTCCATCCACCTTTGACCCGCCTCTTCCTCCTGGAAGATCCACCATCTTAGATCAGTTCTATCCTGATCTCCTGTCTGGAAAGACCGTTTTCTGCCATTGCTGCGTGTTTTTCTTTTGGTTTCATTTCACCATGCGGGGGGTTACCAGGGTGGTACCCCAACTCTTTGTCATAGTCTTGTCTTTCTCTTATAATACGTAACAGATGATTGCCTGATAATAGTGTAGTGACCAGAAAAAAGTTCAGGGCTGTTGTTTTAAGGGCTCTAAAGTCCAGTTTGACTTTGACACGTGGTGAGTTATCTTGGTTGTCATGCGCGGTAAAAGCGCAGGTTTTTTGGTTGTTGTTTGCTCACAGGCTTGGTGTATGGACGCACGCTAAAAGCGCTCCGTACTCTGAGCTGGAGCAACGACCTGTTAAGCAGCATCTTTTTTCATTAAACTCAATGCAAATGTATTGCTGAATAATTCTGTATAGCGTTCAGTTAATTATTAAGCGCTTCCTGATGGACATCTTTATCGTGGACCAGTTTTTTTTACCCACGCCGCACGGACAGCACGACAATATGCAAACATTTGGTAAGTATATGTTGAACTTGAAAATTATTTTGACAATAACGCTCTGTATGTGTATTCTGGCATGTTATATAAATGACATAATAGCAGCAGAGTAAAACAATGTGCTGACATCTAAATACGTTTCGAGCCTGCTAAGCATTAATATTGCTACATTGAGTGCCTTTACATACCTGCGCAACAGAAATATCTAGTTGTGTTTATTTTTCCTTTTTTAATCCTACATTACCATCATTTAAGGCTTTATTGTGTTCTTTGATTTTATATACACAAGCAACTTTCCTTTTCTTATTTCATCCATCCATCCATTTTCCAACCCGCTGAATCCGAACACAGGGTCACGGGGGTCTGCTGGAGCCAATCCCAGCCAACACAGGGCACAAGGCAGGAACCAATCCTGGTCAGGGTGCCAACCCACCGCAGGACACACACAAACACACCCACACACATTAGGAAAAATTTAGAATCGCCAATCCACCTAACCAGCTTGTGTTTGGACTGTGGGAAGAAACCCACGCAGACACAGGGAGAACATGCAAACTCCACGCAGGGAGGACCCGGGAAGCGAACCCGCAGGTCTCCTAACTGCGAGGCAGCAGCGATACCACTGTGCCACCGTGCCGCCCTTTTTTTAATTCAGCGGGACCCTAATTTAATATTCCCGTGTTTAACATCTTGTGGTGGTGATGGCAGATTTTTGAGAAGTAACAAAAAAAAAAGGAATGCTTCGGTTATACTTACTGTATTTACAGTAAATCTAGTACAGCACTGTATTTACTCTGTTACAACATTAGCAACACAAAATTTTAATAAGTCTGCTTTTAAACATAAATGTTTTTGCTTTTCCACTAATCCAGCATGTCACTTTTTTTCTTTTAACAGTTTTCTAAGTAGTTCATTGATAAATGAAGGGTCTGCTGTACTGTATGCACAAAGAATACATTTTGCCAAGTGCATTATTTTAGTAAAATGCTATTAGTGATAATTAGAATATCACAGACGATTATTAACTTTGTGGTAATACTGCACCTCTGTTAAAACGGGTTAATTAATTACCATAGCAGAACAGAGGAATGAACAAAATGACAGATAGTGGTATAGGAGAATAACGAGATGAGCAAACACAGGATTGGCGTAGTTATTTGTGTCTACTCTGAAAGGGAGTGGCAGGTGAAGGCAGGCCCATAATCCCCTAAAGATCCTAAAGTAAGGGTGGGCACACGGCAGCCCATGATGCTAATTTATGTGGCCCACACACAAATTTAAAACCTTTTGTGATTTTATTAACAAAAATGACATACATAATCAGTGCGTGTTTTGGAACATGTGAACAAATGAGCAAGCTGGTTTATAATGTCACACGTGTACAAGCATCAGCTTGTGTTTGCTGGAAGTGCATTTTGTGCTGCGTGTAACCGTACCCGTACAATGAGGTTTCGATTGCACGTAGTCGCAAGACAGCTTGCTATGTAAGCACACGCATTCTCGAGTGTTCAGGAAAACACAGTCAGCAGGTATCTTCTTTAAAAGAAGAGTTTCCAAGGCGGTTGCTGATTTTAAATGTTTGGAAGATCAATTCTATTTGCTGAGTTACCCCTTTACTTTCAATATTGAAGTAGCATCGTATTTTGAATTAATTGATCTTCAGGCAGACAATGCTCTGCAGGAGACTTTAAAGAATATGAAACTAATCTGAATTTTAGGCCTCACTTAGTACAGAAATGTCTGGTAATTTGAAAGCGTTTGCCCAAAAAAATGTTTGTACTCTTTGCTTCTGCCATTAACAAATCAAAGAACAGTTCTCTTTTAACAGACTCAGACTTACAAGGTGTCTTGCAAATTAGTATAAGTGAACTGAATGCGGACTACAACAAACTTGTGCAGGACTGTGGACAGTTGCACACATCCCATTAATGATTAACTGAATAACAGTTTGAGTAGTTATTAAACAACATTCAGGCTAAGAAGCAACATGAGTATGTGAAATATTTCATTTTATTTGCCCTGACGTATTCTTGATCAGTGATTCACGGATCTTGACTTTGCTGTCGATGCTGTGATCTTCGTGGAGTCAATGGAGGCTCTGATCGGGGCTCTCGAGAGACTGAGCGAGGAGTCCGAGTGTCTTGGCTTACGAGTGTTGACCTTGTTGAGAGGTTTACTTACCTTGGCAGTGACGTTCATGTCTCTGATGACTCTTCCTATGAAGTCAGTAGGCAGATTGGGAGAGAATGGGGGGTCATGACGTTGCTAGAAAGGGGTGTGTGGCGCTCCCTATATCTATGCAAAAGGACGAAGGTCCAAGTCTTTAGAGTCCTGGTGCTTCCTGTTTGTGAGACATGGACGATCTCCAGTGACCTGAGATGAAGACTTTGCTACTGTGTCTCTTCGGAGAATCCTTGGTTATCGCTGGTTTGACTTTGTGTGGACTGAGCGGTTGCTTATGGAGTCCCGAATGAGGCACATGACCTGCATTGTGAGGAAGTGTCAGTTACAGCACTACGGCCATGTGGTGCGATTCCCTTAGGGTGATCCGGCTCACAGGATACTCATTGTTCAGGACCCGAGTGGCTGGATCAGGCCAAGGGGATGCTCACGTAACACCTGGAAGTGCAGATAGAGGGTCATTTCTGGAGGATGGGACTGGACCGTGTGTCTGCCTTCGGGGTTGCCAATCGGGATCCTGAGGTGTTTCATCATGTGGTGGGTGCGGCAGTGTGCTATACCAGTGCATGCTCCCCAACCTGACCTGACCTGTTACATTTTATTTGCTACTACTTTCTTTGTGTACCAGAGTTATATAGTTACATGACTAGTAAATGCATTTTTGTGTGAAAATAACATTCATTATTTAGTAAATTTAGTTTTTTAGTCACATGTGGCCTGCTAGAGACCTTAGAGTTGTCCATGTGGCCCTCAGGGTGAAACTTTTTCCCACCTCTGCCCTAAAGCATACACATATTTTTATTTTTCACTTACTTGCTCCAGACCTCTTTGTAGGTGGTGGTTGATCTTTCTGAGTTCCAACAAATGAATTTTCCTCAGTCCTCTGTGTGTCACACTGCAATGATTCAGACTTCACATTGATAGAAGGCTCCGGAGAAAAACAAGGCACTGCTCCATCTTGACACCCATAATGAAGGTCGTCTTCCTTGATGCTCCCCACACTTTTATGTTTGTGTACCTCAATACTGACAGACTCTTCTTCAGCCTCTTCTTTAATATCCACTGACCCCAGTTCACAGTCCTCATCTTTAATTCCCAGACTCTCCTGTTTAGGATGGACACACTCCCATTCACACTCCTCTTCTTTGATTTTTACATTACCTTTCTCCATGATAGCCATGTAAGCCTCATGCGTCTCGTCTCTTTCTGTGAAAACAAGAGAATGTAATCACATTAACAACTGCATCATTCAGATCTAAAGGTTTTTGCATTTCATTCTACAACATCCTCCCAGGTTTACATCAAGTCAGACTGTTCACTACTTGTCAACAGTAACTCATCATTTCAAATTATCAGATGTAAAAGAAACTCGGAAGTAGAGGGAGATGGTCCGATAAAATGGCAGAAAGCCATCACTCACAATTGTGGACTGGCATTATTCATCACTCGAGTTTACGATACAGTGAGTGGTGATGGGGTCCCAAAATTGTGTTATCAGTTGTAGTGAGGAATGCTTATAAAAACAGAGTCACAGGACTGGAGCAGGAAACTGACATATGTCAGGAAGAGGAAGATGAAAAAGGGAACTTAACTTTGAGGAAAGGCACAGTCTGCAACAGGAAAAGACAAGAAGGTGAAATCAAGAGTTTACTAACTTACTACAAGTACTTGAGGGTCCACATCCATGACAGGTTGGACTGGTAGAACTATACAGGGTGGTCCAGATCTAATTATGCAAATCCAGATCATCTGGATGACTTTGATGTATGCGGGGACGAGTCACGTTCGGCGCGAAGACGATTCTTCATGTCGTCAGTACGCACGCTTCTCGATGGTCCGGGATTTTTCAGGTGATTTTCTTTGTAATAAACTTTATAAGTTATAGCATAATGAAAATTGCATAATTAGATCTGGACCACCCTATAGAAGGAAAGGCAGAGCAGGTTCTTCTTTCTTAGGAGACTGTGTTCCTTTAATGTGGGAAGTGACATCCTTCACATCTTCGACAACTTTTTGATGGCCAGCGTTGTGTGCTGAGCTGGTGACATCACTTCAAGTGAGGCCCACCGAATCAACAAACTAATTAAAAGGGCAGGCTCAGTTATGGGGCTCACCCTGGACCCCCTAGAAGTCGTAGCAAAGGAGAGAATTAAAGCAAAACTGAGTGCCATTATGAATAATGCTGCACATCTTCTCTGTGACACACCAACACTGAGGACTTTCAGCCAATGAATCCTTCAGCAGAAGTGTGTCAAGAAACACAACTGGGGGGTCCATTAAACCAACAGCAATGCCTGCATGATGCTTCACTGAGACTGGAACTGCCAAATCAGAGATTTTGTTTCTTTGTACATTTTCTTCCTTTTTAGTCATTCTGGTGTGTGTTCAGACTAGGAGTGTGTGATATTCACAAAAACATTATAACTCGATATTTTTCTGTGATTTTGTCAATACCGATAAGGAGATGATATTTTGCATCCTTCAAAAATGTGTTTGTAAAAGTCTTATATTGTACTGGCTACGGCTCGCTCTTCTTAATTATAGGATATTAACTATTGCTTGGCAATGCTGCGCATCTGAATTGAAGATCTGCCTCTCCCCCTCATTCACTGCTGAAAAAACCTTTCACTCAAACGCACAGCATTGTGGGAATGACGTCTTCGGTGATTACATTCAATGTGGCTGTTTTCGGGAAGTAACTATTAATAATATTTTAGCAAAAATGTGCACACATTTATCTTTAATTAATCTTAATCTTTATATTAATATTAATCTTTAACCATACAAATGGCCACCGGATACATGGATTATGCGACACAAGTTACGTGAGAATTTTTTTTTTCTTTTTTTCCCATGGATGTTTTTCACATCCTTTGGCACTATCCCGCATTGATTGTTTATTTTTCTCAGCCATCACTACAGACTACATTTAAAAATATATATATCGTTTTTGGGTGGAGTTTTGCCGACAGCTGACTCACCAAGCTTAGTTAGTTAGTTCACAGATGGTGAAACAAGTTACTTGTCGAGCTGTCTTCAACGGCAACCCTTATCCAATTTAGTTTGCAGATTCAGTGGCGTAGCTAGGGACTGGCGGAGGGGGCGGTCCGCCCCAGGTGGCACATTTTTGGGGGCGGTATTATTGGCCAAAAGGCTCCGTACAATTCGTTTGTCAGCAGCAGGGTTCGGAAAAATATCACTCATGAATGAAAAAAGTAAAATTCTCTGATTTATATCCACAAACGTTTCAAATATAATTTTCAAACTGTCCTTCTGTGATCAGACACAGCAGTTGAAATTTATGAGGCAATAACAAAATAAATAAACATTACACTGATAATAATTTCTAGGAAGATCAACAACAAATTTACAATTTATAATTTCGCTTACTTATCAATCCGAATGCGTTCTTGCTCTGCGCAGAAAACCTCCCCACCTACCACTTGTACACTACACTGGTTCTGGTTTTTGCAGCGTAATTATATTAAATTAATAATTAGAACACACCTTATCAGTGCCTCTATATGATATTTTTGTCTCGTTAATGCTTATAAATAATTAAATGTGAAAAAATATTGCCGTTTCTCTAAAGATGAATAAATCTATGCATAATTTATCTTCATTTTTCTCTATACGTCATTTTAATTTTCTATTTAAATAGGTTAACATATTCAGATATGTTGGAGGGCAGCAAATTAAAGCACCACTCCGAGCGGGACAAACTCGACCTATGCCATTGCGTACATTGCCGTCTTTTTGAGCAACATCCGTCTTTTCAAAGCCAAACCACCGTGAGGATGATTCGCGTCTTGCAATTTAATCTAGCGACATAGATGACAGGTGTCGAACTCCGGTCCTCGAGGGCCGCAGTGGCTGCATGTTTTCATTCTAACCATCTTCTTCATTAGTGAGCCATTTTTACTGCTATTTTAATTTCTTTTGCCTTAATTTTAATTAACTTGACTCAGGCCCCTTAGTTGTCTCTTTTTCCTTAACTAGTAGCCAAACAATAATGAGACATCAAACAAGACACCATATGACCAGCTCACCTGTGCCCATCACACAATATCTGAAAATAAAGAAAGGTGAAGGTCTCAGTAAGGTTGATCTCTCAGGTCACCAAAACATTTTGATGGTGTTCTTAGGAAAAAACAGAAAATCAACCATTTTGGAAATGTCTGCTGTGACAGAATGAGAGCAGCAACAAGCCATTAAATTAAATAACGGGCTTAATTAACAGCAAGAATCAATTGAAGGCAGGATGAATGGAGAAATGTAGCGGGACATTCTTGATAAGAATCCGCCGCCATCTACCAGGATGCTGAAGATGAAACGAGGGGGGACATTTCAGCATGGCAAGGATCCCAAACACACAGCCATGGAAACTCTCAATTGGTTTCAGAGAATAAAGAAAATAAAGTCAATCACCCGACTGGAATCCAATTGAAAATCTATGGAAAAAACTGAAGATCAGAATTCATAGAAGAAAACCCCTAGAAACCTTCAAGATTTGAAGACAGTTAGTGTGGAATTAAGAATGGGCCAAAATCACACCTGAGCAGTGCATGTGACTCGTTTCTCCAGACAGAAGGCATCTTGAAGCTCTCATTACCAACAACTAAATGTTCAATACATTTCAATAAGTGTGTTCAATACTTATTCCCTGTGTCATCCTATTTTATTACACATAACTTCATTTATGGACTTATTTGGTTTTGATTTCTTTGTATGTGTGGATTACTTGGGTTGTGTCCCTTTAGGGGGCAATAGCTCCCTAGTTGGAATAAGTTCTTTTGTAATTGCTTCGTTTTAAGTAACCGAAAACTATATAGATATGATATTAAAAGGCAATATCCCTCCCAAAGTGATATGGCGGTAAGGAATCACATAAGAGAAAATAACTTAGATTTCTTTAATGACAATTTACGCGGCATTACA
>JANRMT010062791.1:205167580-205240080 GCA_026402145.1 Polypterus bichir lapradei
CAATAAGGAAAAGGTATAACTTAAAACCACACAAAACAAAAACAGCAAAAAAACAGTACGAGGAAAGTTCGAAGAAAGAACATTTTTTTTCAATGTTTCTGTTTGGGGATCGTTGTGCAAATGTCCACAACTGAGCAGTGACCACAGAACTAACTGCTCTGTGGATGATTCATTCAAGCATTTCCCGGTCACTTCGTTGTAATGAAAGTATCTGCTGCTGAATGTACTTCGTAGTAAAAAAAATTCTGTGGACTCGTGTCATATGGGGAAACTGTCAGAAACATAAAAATACTTTGTTGTAATACTCTCTTACCGCGGTCTTCTCTCCTCTTTCTGCGCCGCTGCAAAGCCCCGCCCGCCTAGCGTTCTGAAAAGTGTCCTCAGTAAAGGGGGCAGCCTTTTTGCTGTAGCCCTTCACTGAGTGAGTCTCCGTTGCTGGCAGTTCTCTCGGGCCACAGACTGCAGCCTAGCACTTCAGTTGCGACTTCGCGGCTGCAACTATACTAGCAGATGACGTTTCCGGTACCGTTATGTCAATGGGAAAACGTGCTTTTGTCAGAAGGCAGAAGTAAGAAAAGTCAATAAGTAACGGTAAAGATGCAGAATGATTCAATCACAAATGATAGTAATCATTTTGTACAAGTTTACTGCTAATTAGGCTCTGTCATGCGGGCCGGGGGCCGCGTGTTTGACATGCCTGCCATATCTCACTTCTGTGTATAATGATGGAGTACTGTCAGCACATCTCTGTACAATCTGGAATGGATTTGATAAGTAAGAACTAAACCAAGCGAGCAGGTTGTGCAATATTATAACTGTAGTGCAAGTTTACAGTGAGGTGATTGTACTTACTGCGGCCCCATGCCAACTCATCTATCATCTGTGTGGCTTCACCTGCTTAGATTCAAATTAAATTTAACTCAAGTTGTTCACTTTATCTGCGGTGGGCTGGCGCCCTGCCCGGGGTTTGTTTCCTGCCTTGCGCCCTGTGGTGCCTGGGATTGGCTCCAGCAGACCCCCCCGTGACCCTGTAGTTAGGATATAACGGGATGGATAATGGATGGATGGATGATTGTACTTATAAGTACAAACAGTTCTACAAGGAGCACCTGATGGACTGATTGAGTGATTCACGTCATGGATGAGCAGCCAACACATCTGCAGCAACTGTGTGATGCTATCATGTCAATATGGACTAAAATCCCTGAGAAATGTTTCCAGCACCTTGCTGAATCAACACCAAAAAGAAATATGGCAATTCTGAAGGCAAACGGGGGTCCAACCCAATACCAGCAAGGTGTACCTAATAAAGTGGCCAGTTTGAGTGTATACATATAAAGAGAAAGACAGAGAGTGTATTATCAAGACACACAAAACAGTGAGAAGCTACTGTCTATCATCACAATGTCACAAGAAAAAGACGGATAAACATGATAAGCCTTAATATACTGTATGCTAAAATTATTTCACAACAAAGACTTCTATTTTTATAAGTAAAAGAGAATACCTAAGGTGCTCAGAATCTCGCTAACAAATAATTTACTAAACAAGGCCTTCCAAAGACAACATCCCTTTTTAAATCATAAGCAGAAGGGGAGCTGGTGAACCGTGACCAGTGTCATCAGCGGAGCAGATCACGGCAGGTGAATAGAGTATCACCAGCAGAGGCTTCTTCTCCTGTTGTCCTCTCTGTCCACCTCTCCACTTCCAAACTGACCACGAGCTTATCAACGAAAATGTTCCAAGTGGCCTACCAGCCCCAGAACGGTATGCAATGTTTGAAAAGAAACAAGTCAAAAGACACACTGCAATTTCAAAATGTCTCATTTATTATGTTAAGGGCACAGCAGTTTTTGCTGCCAGTTGCAACAAACTGACCACCAACCTAATTTAGTTTGGTCTCCAAAAAAGTGTTTGAGTAATTTGTGACTTGAGTGGAGAGGCAGGCCAGCTTGAAATACAGTAGGACTCCCATGTAGTGTTTTTTAGGGGCCGGTTTGGAGAAAGTGTTAAATGAAGGAAATGGTACTCAGTACAGGTCTGGGTTTACCGTGTTTAGGTTTTTTTTTTTTTGTTTGTTTCTCTGTTTGTATTTTTTGGATTACTATTTACAAATGGCTCCAGCTTTGTTCCATTTCATTGATGAAATTCTTATATCCCTGACTGTTATTTTCTTTCATGAACACCATCATGTTATTGATCACAAGTGCGCAGGAGCCTAAAGCCCAGTTACATACAGCATGAGGTGTACAACCTTATATTTGATTTACAAAATCCAAAATAGGCACTGCTTACTGAAACTCAATTCTACGTTTTTCAATCATCTGTACCACCAATATTTTATCTGAGATCTTTTTAGTGCAGATAGCAAAAAAGTGGCATAGAATCAAATATTTTCAGAAAAAATGACCCCACATTCCAAAAGACTATTTTGCACCCAAACCCTCCACCCCAGTCTTGTCCCGTCTCGTGTTTGCAGGTTTCTGCAAGCAGATCTGGCAGCAATACCTGCGCTCAAAACACTACTGAGGATTCTCCGTTTTCCAGTTTTCTTTCTTGAAACCATCAGCTGACAGACAGGACAGTCATCCTGTGCTTATAAATGTGAGGTACCACAGCAACCAGCATCCACCTACAAGGTCGCATCTCTCTGAAATTCTTTTTTAATCATTCTTTGTATGCTGGGTACGGTTATGATCTTATTGGTTATGAAATTTTCTCTGCTTCAATTTAAGGAATTATGGGATATTTATTCACTATCATGTTGACATGCAGAATATGAACTCTACATATTTTACGTAAAGACTTTATAAATAATATTGAATTCTTTTTTGCTCCTTTTGTGAACTTGAAAATTCAGAAAACATAAGCGAATCAATTTTCAATGCACAATGAATGTAGCCTTAAAAGACGTGTGCTTGTTCAGGCCTGAGCTTTTTATTTTTATTTTTATAAATCAGCATCCAAAAAATATTACATGCGTGAAAACTCTAAATATGGGTACATTGCATTGAGGTTCTACTGCAAATACCTTTTGGTCCCAGGGATTGGGGATGCCCTTAGCCCTCAAATTGGAAGCGACACAAAGCTAAGCTCCTGATGTTCGTAGTGCTGGAGCGGGAGGGCAGCATATATCCAACTGTAGTTGTGGCCTTGCCCATCGTCTTTTCGTTTCTGCTGCCTAGCGAGCTGTATTGTCGTGAACTGGAGATAACATGAGTGAGTCTTTCACACCTTCACTTCTTCTGTATTGTTGACCACACTTTATGATTTCAGCTCTTTTTTGGTTTATTACCTTCTGTACGTGCCGAACTTTGGGATATACCAGGTACAATTAAAATCCACTGTTTACCGATCTGTATGTTAAATCCGTTTCAATCAGACCCATACATTCATTTAAGATCTCAGAATGTAAAGTCTTGGAATATACAAGGATCAGTGCATTAGTTGATGTTCATACATCAATTTTCCTGCTTTATGCTGTCCAGCCTATGGCCAAGTATAGGACTGCAAGGCTTTACCACAGAACATCAGTTACTAGTTGGTTCATACCTGGAATCTTATTGAATTAAGGAACTCCTGAAGATAGTTTTCATTCTGCAGATGTAGTCTTTACAAACATGTTGCCATGGTGCTTTGCTCCGGTTTAAATATTTCCACATTGTTCGTGGTGGTCCTCACTCTTTGGTCATGACATTTGTACTCCTTTAGTTTGACTGAAGGCTTGATGTAGCACCTGCATCACTCCTATCAACGCTTCTCTTTCGTGTGAACTCTTCCGTGCTTCTGAAGGCAGCTCTTGAAGGTGAATCCCTTTCCACATTCAAAACAACAAAACGGTTTCTCTCCAGTATGAATCATTATGTGGGTCTGAAGAGTACTCTTATAAGAAAAGAGTTTGCCACACTCAAAACAAGAATATGGCTTCTCTCCTGTGTGAATTCGTCTGTGTTTCTGAAGGCTGCTCTTGCACATGAATCCAGTTCCACACTCGGTACAACAATATGGCTTTTCTCCATTGTGAATCTGTGCGTGTATTTGGAGATAGCTACTGGTGGTGAATCGTTTGCCACATTCTGAACAGCAATATGGCTTCTCTCCAGTGTGAGTTCTTTTGTGGTACTGAAACTTGCTGCTGGTAATGAATTGTTTGCCACATTCGGGACAGCAAAATGGCTTCTCTCCAGTGTGAGTTCTTTTGTGGTACTGAAGACTGCTACTGGTAATGAATCGTCTGCCGCATTCCGAACAGCAATATGGCTTCTCTCCGGTGTGAATTCGAGTATGATTATGAAGATGGCTTATTCGTGTGAATCGTTTGCCACATTCAGAACACTGAAACATCTTTTGTTGTGATTGACTCTGACTGCCATTCTTGGAATTAGGTTCATTTTCAGAACTTTTCCTCTGCTCCTGGTGGACAGTGGCAGAGTCTTTTGTATTGTGCATTTCAGGTTGGGTGTTGATCACACCTACCGTTGTTAGTTTCATAAAAAGCAGTGAATTATCCTGCAAAGAGGCTGGTATCACAATGCCCTCTGATCCAGATGTCACTTTCTTCATATTTTCGTCATTTGCTTTCTGTTGTGTTTCATAATGAAAAGAGGTATGAGGCAATGATAAGAACAAGCTGCCATTGTCTTGTAAAGCTGTAGAAAAACAAATTATAATATTAGAACATTAGAACAATCTAGACAAGAACAGGCCATTCAGCCCAACAAAGCTCACCAGTCCTAACCACTTAATTCTTCTAAAAATCCATCAAGTTGAGTTTTGAAAGTCCCTAAAGTCTTACTGTCTACCACACTACTTGATAGCTTATTCTAAATGTCAATGGTTCTGTATAAAGAAAAACTTCTTAATGTTTGTGAAAAATTTACCCTTAACAAGTTTCTGTGTCCCCATGTTCTTGATGAACCCATTTTAAATTCACAGTCTCGGTCTTGTCACCTCTTAGTCCTCTTTTTCTTAAACTGAAAAGGTTCAGCTCTTTTTATCTTTCCTCATAATTCATCCACTGTAGCCCTGGAATCAGCCTAGTTCCTCTTCTCCAGTGCTATTACGTCCTTTTTGTAGTTTGGGGACCAAAACTACACCCAGTACTCCAGATGAGGCCTCACCAGTGTGTTATAAAGCCAGAGCAGAACCTCCTGTAACTTGTACTCCACACATCAAGGCGCTATATAACCTGACATTCTGTTAACCTTCTTAATGGCTTCTCAACACTGTCTGGGAGTCGATAGCTTAGAGTCCACTATGACTCCTAAATCCTTCTTATAAAGTGTACTCTCGATTTTCTGACCGCCCATTGTGTATTCAAACCTCATATTTTTATTTCCTATTTGTAATACTTTATATTTGCTGACATAAAATTTCATCTGCCCAAGTCTGTATGCTATCCAAGTCCTTCTGTGATGATTTAACAGATTCCAAATCATCTGGCAATCCACTTATCTTGATATCATCTGCAAACTTAACCAGCTTGTTACTTATATTCCTATCTAAATCATTTATATATATTAACAATAGCAGCGGCTCTAGCACTGACCCTTGCTGGTCACCACTTTTAACATCGGCCAATTCTGATGAGGTTCCTCTGCTTCCTGCGACTGAGCCAATTCTGCACCCATCTACAAACATCATCCTGAACTCCCAATTATTTTAGTTTGATGCCCAACCTCTCATGTGGCACCTTAACAAATGCTTTCTGAAAGTCCAGATAAATAATATCATCTGCTCCACTTTGATCGTATCCTTTTTTTGCCTCCTCATAGAATTCCAGCATGTTAGTAAAACACAACCTCCCTCTTCTGACCCCATGCTGACTGTTCAGAATAACTCCTGTCCTTGCCATGTGTTGCTCAATCTTATCCTTAATAATTCCTTCCATTATTTTTTCTGTGATGCATGTTAAGCTTACTGGTCTATAGTTGCTTGGATCTGCCCTGTCACCCTTTTTATATAACAGGATAATACTGACCATTTTCTAGTTCTACGGAATCTCTCCAGTGCACAGTAACTTCCTAAAAGGAGGTGTCAAGGGTTTATATCTGTACTCACTACATTCCTTAAGAACTCAAGGGAAAATATTATCTGGTACTGCCTATTTGATTGATTTCAGCCTATTTAATCTGAGCAGCTCTTCTCCCTCTACAGTTTCTAAATCCCTCAGTACCTCCTTAGTAGTCCATTTTACTGCAGGGAGGTTATCCACTTGCTCACTTGTGAACACCTCAGAAAAATATGAGTTTAGAGTGTCCGCTATTTCATTGTCTGTATCTTTTAATTCCCCTTTACTATTCCTGATGCACTCCACCTCCTCCTTGACTGTTCTTTTACAACTAAAATGCTGAAAGAATCTCTTTGGGTCTTCTTTCACCTTATTTTCTATATTCCTCTCCAACTGTCTTGTAGCCTCCCTGCTATGGTTGCTCTCATGTTCTCACACACCCTACAATTCACTTTGGAGTCATTAGTCTTATATACCTTATTAAGCAGTTTTTTCCTTTGTAGCTTCTTTTTTAACTCTTTATTAACCCACTTGGAGTTTTTTTTTTTAATTTCCTATTAATTCCAATTTTAGGTAGGTATCTGTCCTGCATTACACGTAAAACATTTTTAAACCTGTTGCACTGCTCCTTGACTGTCCCAACACTTAAAAGCTTATCCCAGTCTATCCTACTTAGACTTTGCCACATCTGCTCAAAATTTGCCCTACCAAAAAGTTGAACTTAATAATTTAGTCTTTGCATCAGCACTCTTACAAAATACCAAGAATTATATGATATTATGGTCACTTGACCCTAGTGGTTCAATCACCTCTACCCCCTCAATTCTGTCCTGATTATTACAAAATACTAAATCCAGACGAGCTGGTGCTTTAACATGCTGTGTTAAAAAACAGGCACTGATTACTTCTAAAAACTCCTGTGCTCCTCCATCTGCAAGGTTATCCCAGTTAATACTTGGATAATTAAAGTTCCCCATGAATATAATAGCCCCCTGAAAACTTGCTGTGTTGAAATTACTGTCTGCATCGGGCGGTCTATAACACACTTCTAAAATAAGACCTCTCTCCCTAATATTTACCAGGTGAATCCACATGTCCTCACTAAGATGGGGCTCATCATCCAACTGAAGAGGTCTTACATTTAAATTCTGTTTGTCATAAACAGGACCCCCCTCATTTTCTGTTCTGTCTATTGTTCCTAAAAAATGTGTATCCCTCTATGTTACACTCATCCCCATCTTTGTTATTTAGCCAGGTTTCCATTATTGCTATAATATCATAATTATGCTCTGCTACATACAGGTCCAACTCACTTACCTTATTTCTGATACTTCAAGCATCAAGTCAAGCTATTTTTAATAGTAATAATAATGATAATAATAATTCTTTGCATTTATATAGCGCTTTTCTCACTACTCAAAGCACTCATTGCTCAAGGGCCCAACAGAGCAGAGTCCTCTTTGGCATTTACGGAATTCGAACCGGCAACCTTCCGATTGCCAGTGCAGATCCCTAGCCTCAGAGCCACCACTCCTTCTACATTTAAATGTTGGGTGAGAATTTACATTACTACGTATTTTTGTTTCCACATGTATAGTTGTAAACCTGGCCTGTCCTAAACTCCATATCCCCCCATTCTCTAGTTTAAACAATCCGACTAGCCTACTGATACGCCTCCCCAATACATTGGTGCCCCTCCAGATAAAATGTAACCTGTCATGATGGGACAGGTCCCACCTGTTCCAAAAGAAATACCAATGTCCCATAAACCTATACCCTTCTACCCTGCACCAAGATTTGAGCCACGCGTTAAGCCTTCTGATCTCAATCTTACCTGGACTGACACGTGGCACAGGCAGAACTTCAGAGAAGACTATCTTATTAGTTTTGCTCCTCAGCTTGGCACCTAACCCTTTGAAATTGGATTGCACAACTGACAGCCTATCCTTATGTATGTTATTTGTTCCAACAATGATAACTGGATCCATCTCCACTCTGGCCAAGAGCCTATCCACCATTCCAAGGAGGTCTCCCACTTGTGCACCAGGAAGACAACATACTGTGTGAGACTGTCTCTGGAGAACACTTGTGCTTCAGTCCCCCTAATGACTGACTTCCCAACTATCACTGCCTCTCTCTTTCTGGGAACTGGTTTTGAGGTGGCCTGATGGGGCTCCTCATCCCTGCCTACCACCTCAGAATTAATTAGAGACATCATCCTGCTCCGCTAGGACCTGAAAACGTGGGGTTGATGCCCCCGGACAGTGTGCATCCTTTACCTTACTCCTTGTGTCCATGACCCACCTATCTCTACCTGTCTGGTCTGGAATCTCCTCCTGTGTTACCTTAGGGGTGCATATTATCTCTCTAAAGGACACCTGGGTCAGGTCCGCCAAATCTCTACTGCAACGCAGGCCAGCCAACTCCTCCTCCAGTTCAGTGACCCTGAACTTGAGGTGCTGGATCAGTTGGCATCTCCTGCAGATGTAAGCCCTTATAGACAACTGGCTCTTCTAAGCTGTCATCTAAAAAGTCCAACATTCAACAGGACTTGCATCGCACTTGCTTCATTATTAACATTTGATTTAGGATTAATAAAACTTCCTTAGCTCTCTTTTTTTAATTAAAATTAAATGATTTAACTTAAATGGTAAAATTAAACAATTTAAGCCAAAGAAAATAGATTATAGAACTGCTACAGCTATTTTATGCCTCCTGTCCCCTTAAGCTCCTGTAATAATCCCCCTCTCAAATAACTGCTATTTGTCCTCCTATGAGGTTAACTTAACTTTTCTCTGTCTGTTTTTCTAACTTTATGGTCCTCTTATTCCTTACTTTAAAGCTCTCCACTCGCACTGTTTGTACTCCCCCATATTAATGAACCCTTATGCTGTCGCCCGCTTAACTGTTCCTCCTCCGGACAGCTAAGAACTGTTCATCCTAAAATAAAATAAGTAAATAAATAAATCTTGCTTAGTGAATATCTGCTGCTAGTTAATTTCTTACTATCTTATCTGCTCCTGCAGCTCCTTGTTCCTGATTGGGCGTCTTCACGCTGGACGCTTACCTACGCACCACTGAGCCTTCCCCTTTATACCGTTGAAGTCAGCCATGGCCTTTTTATTTTTTTTTAAAAACTAAGGAATCAATATTTCAATTACTTATTGACTATTTATTGCTACCGTGTGGTTAGGAGTTGCCGATATCAGTAACTGCTGCTTTCTACCATGCCTCCTCAATGCTAGTTCAAATACAGATAACAAAAACAAGTACACATACAAGTAACTTTTTCAAGAGCACCTCCAAATACCCAGCAACTTTTGCTCCTGTGCAGGCAAGGAAAAATGCAAAAAAAAAAAAAAATACCCTTTAAAAGGGAAAAAAAGGTTTAAAAATCCCTGAACGGTTCCTTAGCAGCAACCAAAACCCAAGTTTATAGGAGCAAAATGTTTCTTTTTTAATTAACTCTCACAATACAGAAAACACGAAAAACTCTCTGCAGCCTCTCTCATTCACAAAATTGACGTCAGCACCTCCTCTCAGCATATGGAAACATAAATATAATCTTCTAAGAAGTACTGAAAAAGATCTGCCAATAGATGGTCATTTAGTGTCAAAATTAACCCAACTGGTACTCCAATCAGTCCTACAGTTATCTGCAATCAAAAGAGGAGTCTTAGTCAAGGTGTCTAATGCCAGAAATCACAAAAATAACACAATTACCACAAAGATGTTCTTATGTTCTAGTACAGAAGCAACCATTCAGTAGTAAGAGATTGTGCTGCATGTGAGGGTGATATAGAGGGTCTGCCGCTTACCAACTTGTGATCAGTTTGATAAATAAATAAATAACCGTCTTGATCTCTGTGGGTGTGTGTGCTCGCACAGCTGCGTGGAGTTGCTGGAGTGATCGAGATGGGGCGCACCTGTACGTGAGGGTGTGGTCTCTCTTGATGGCTTTATTGGCTCTGTGCAATTTGCGTTACAGTTGCTGCACCCATGGAGACATTTAAGAGGGAGTCATGCAAGACAGAAGGAAACTGGAAAAGGAAAGAAGCCAAAAAGAAAGAGAGGGCGAACCAGAAAGAGTCCAGATAGAAGGTGAAGGCAGTAAACGGTCAGCCAGTACACAGGAGTGGAGGCAAGTGGTCATGGCTCTGTAGAGGAACAACTTATTGTCATTATTTATAAGGGATAAAGAACGCTGCGCTATTTCACTGTTTCGTTTTGACTGTAGTGTATTTTAAAGACACCTGGAGTAAAAGCACCTGTACTTTATACACCCATCCATAGCTAACTGTGTGTTTTTGCTTGCCGAGGCACATCCCTTTGTTACATTACAGGTGACGCGGGTTCAAGAGGCTCCCAAGACAGGTTCGGGAGATTTTGGCCAACCCGCATCATCACAGTGAGGCACTGTGTTACATACAAGGCTAGCTGGAATGACAAAGAGGTGGCGCTCCTGCTGCATCAGCTGGTAGTGTTTTAACACCATAACGTATTACTGCTTATCCTTTCTCACCTGAAAGCAGCCATATTCTAAACTTGGTGTTGTTCTTTCAATGTAGGCTGCTGATAGTGAAGAGATCTTCCTAACATCGGGTGCTTGTGAGGCTCTCACTTTACTTAACGCTTAAGCCCTTATGGCTGCATATTGTCAGGTGATGATGATGTCAAGGGGGTATCATGATGCTCTGATGTCAATCAACACAGACCAGGCACCAGATCCCCATCATCTGAATGTTTTTTTGTGATGCAGATGATGTGTGAACTTGTTAGCCATTAGACCAAGATGCACCGACATGATTAGTAAAGTTCGCTCAAATGAATGAAAAATCTGTAGATATGAAGGAAACTTCTAGAATGGCCTCACCACAATTTATAGACCAAGAACACACTAGTTATGACAGCTTTATTTCATCATTGTATTGTGCTTGCTTAAATCCACTTGTTGCAAGGGTTTAGTCACACCATAGACCCCTTTAGGATCCGTGCAATTCACAGAACAGGGTCTAACTGATGAAAAACAGCGGATAAAGTGTTTTTTTGGAAATTTAACGTGGCTAAACACAATCCATGACCAGACGAAAATCTCAAGGCTTAACTGTTAAACCAAAAGTGTAATCTAGTACAACAGAAATCTGAATTAGATGAGAAAAGAAATAAAACAAATGTAGTAACTGTGTGCGCTGGTAAAGTTCTCCTCCTGGAGCACTGCTGACTGATGGGAATTGTAGTCCACGTGTCAGCACTGCCACACTGGTGCAGCACATGAGATTAAAATATTGAGGAAGTACCATGTTTTTATGCCAAGACTAAAAATATTTGCACCCCTGCACTTCTTTCAGAGAATGCTTTGGTATTCATGTGTTGTTTTTTTTTTTCTTTTGTTTATATGCGAGCAACACAAAAAAGCAGAGAACAAAGTCAAATCTGATGTCACTCCATATAGAAATATTAACATCTTTTCAAAATTGTAAAACATAATACGATTTCAGTCATGTGATGCTCTTATTTAATTTGTGTTTAAACTACCCTGTGGAAAGTAGCAGATGTTGCCAATGGAGAAAGCCTACTTGCCACCAGTTTAACTGGAAAAACGTTGATGAATGTTTGTGACTGTGTTATCACCCTGAGCATGGAGTAAAAAAAGAAAAGCAAGGAATCATCCGAGGACTTGAGAACCGAAATTGTGGAAAAGCATGGACAACCTCAAGGATTCAAGCCCATCTCCAGAGATCTTAATATGTACAGTAATCCCTCGCTATATCGCGCTTCGACTTTCGCGGCTTCACTCTATCGCGGATTTTATATGAAAGCATAACTAAATATATAACGCGGATTTTTCGCTGCTTCGTGGGTTCTGCGGACAATGTGTCTTTTTACTTCCTGTATATGCTTCCTCAGTTGGTTTGCCCAGTTGATTTCATACAAGGGACGCTATTGGCGGATGGCTGAGAAGCTAACCAATCAGAGCACGCAGTTAAGTTCTCCTGACTGAGAAGCTAACCAATCAGAGCACGCAGGAGCTATGCAGTGTTAACCAGGAAGTCTCATCTCGCTCATTCAGCATCAACGTGCTTCGCTGTGTAAAGAGTTGTGCTCTTTAGTGTTTATCTTTGTGCATAGTCAAGCCCTTCATTATGGCTCCAAAACAATCTGCTACTGCTTCAGGGGCCGTGCCCAAGCGCAAGAAGAAGATGTTAACGATTGCCGAAAAGGTAAACGTTTTGGATTTGTTGAAGGCTACGATTCTTTTTATTTAAAAAGTAGGAAAGGAATATAAGATCTACGGCTGCAGCGTCCTTTTAACCAGGGTGCAAAACGAGTTGTAAGTGGATGTAATAAGGCAGTAGTCTGGATGGAATCTGCTTTAGGGATTTGGATTGAAGACTGCCAGAAGAAGAACAACGGCAGTGCTACACAATCGCCTGAAGTGGCTCCTTTACAAGGGCTGTAACGCTCTCCTTTGTTGTGCAGTAAAATTAAACTCATTGTTATCGGACAAGTCACCGTGTCATTGTTGGTGAGTAACCATAAATAATTAATACATTTACTGTATACTATTTTTCTTGCAGTGTACGTATTTATTGCTGGTGACCTGTCTATCGTAATGGCTGTAACATATGTGATATCGGAGACACTCAATATCTTTAAAATAATATTTAGGTTTTACTGTATATAAACAGTGTGTGTTTATATACATAATTTCAATGAATCTTACCTAATATCTAAGAGAATACAAAGGGATTATGCTGTATAACGCTGCAGGGAATATTTATAAACAGTGCGGGAGAGTTTATAAGGGCTTAAAATATATAAAAATAACCATACAAACATATGGTTTCTACTTCGCGGATTTTCACCTATCGCGGGGGGGTCTGGAACGCAACCCCCGCGATGGAGGAGGGATTACTGTATATGCATTTAATTATCATCATCATTCCTGGTGGCTCCGTAATCCGTACTAGCCCCTACTTTCTCTTCTGTTCTTTTTCCGGTTTTCTGTGGTGCTGACCTGTGCCCCCACCACCAGATCAAAGCACTGTGATGTCCCTACATTGATGGATTAAAGGCCAGAAGTCAACATGACCGTCATCATCAAATTCTTCAATGTGAACCCCGAATACAATGAGGACTGATTGAAGTCATCGATATTACGTAGAATGCCTAGAGGGGTCTGGGTGGTCTCGTGGCCTCAGAACCCCTGCAGATTTTATTTTTTTCTCCAGCCGTCTGGAGTTTCTTTTTGTTTTATCTGTCCTCCCTGGCCATCGGACCTTACATTTATTCTACATTAATTATTGTCCCCTAATTCTATTTTCTAATGTGTCTTTTTCTCTTTCTTCATTATTTAAAGCACTTTGAGCTACATCATTTGTATGAAAATGTGCTATAGAAATAAATATTGTTATTGTTGTTAATGTTTCTTAACATCATTAAGAAGATTACAGCCTTTGGCACTGTAGATTACCTCCCTGAAAATCTGGTGGAAGGCTGGAATACAGGACAGTTCAAATGGTTGATAAAGAACCTCAACCAACTTCCAAAGAAATTCAAGCTGACCTGCGGACACAAGGTACAAACAACAGTGTCACAAGCTTACATGATCCATTGCCATGTGGTGAATGAAATGGGACATTATGGTAGGAGACCCAGGAGGACCCCACTGCTGACACAGAGACTTAAAAAAGTCAGACTGGTGAAAGCCAATTTTTACCTGAAGAAGCCAACATCCTCCCAAAGAGAATGGCCTGTGGACACATGAGCTTTTTGGTAAAGCACATCATTGTACCATTAGCAGAAAACAAAATGAGGCCTCCAAACAAAAGAACACAGTCTCTACGGTCAAACATGGTGGAGGTTCACAGATATCTTGAGGTGTCTTTGCTGCTTCTGGCACTGGATGCTTTGACTGTGTGTGTGAAACATCAGAAATTTGAAGACTAACAAAGAGTTTTGGAGTGCAATGTAGGGCCCAGTGTCAGAAAGCCGGGTCTCTGTCAGGGTTCATGGGTCTTCCACCAGGATAATGATTCAAAACATACTTCAAAAGGTACTAAGAAATGGTTTAAGACAAACCTCTGCAGTGGTCAGCAATGAGTCCAGATCTAACTTCCATAGAAAACCTGTGGAGAGATCCTAGATCATCAGTTGGGAGAAGGCACCATTAAAATATGAGAGACCTTGAACAGCTAGCAAAAGAAGAGTGTGCTCCAAAATTCCAGTTAGAGAGGTGTAAGAAACTCTTAAAGAAAATAATAGATTTCAGTTATTGTTTCCAAAAGGTGTGCTACCAGATATTAAGTTTCAATAAGTTTGTCCAGTCCATTTCTGGAGTTCTGTGCAAAATACCGCTGGTTTGACTTTGTGTCGAATGAGCAGTTGCTTATGGAGTCCCGATTGAGGCACATTACCTGTATTGTGAGGGAGCGTCAGTTACGGCACTACGGCCATGTGGCGCGATTACCCGAGAGTGATCTGGCTTATTGCTGGGGACCCGAGTGGCTGGCCCAGGCCAAAGGGACGCCCACGAAACACCAGATAGATGGTCATTTCCGGATGGTGGGACTGGACAACTTGTCTGCCTGGGAGGGTTTCCAACCAGAATTCCAAGCTTTTTCATAGTGTGGCGGGTGCGGCAATGTGCTGTACCAGTGTAGGCTCCCCAACCTGACCTGACCTGTGCAGAATGAGATCAGATTTGACTCTGTACCAAAGCATTTGTAATTACAACAGTTTTCTGGGAGAAATGTAGGGGTGCCAATATTTTTGGCCATGATTGTACATAATAAACAGGTCTCATGGGTCAACAGCGCAATGTTCATTAGTCACAATACTTTTATGAAATTTACAGTACTTTTTTTTTGGAAGCAAAACAGCACGTTTCACATCAAATTTGATTTTCCACAAATCACTGGCCTTCACTAATAATAGGGAAAAAGTTGGCCAGGAAAGTGCCACCAACCGATTAATTTAATTTGAATTTCATCTTTCAAATAAATCTGCTGATCTGCTGTTTGATTAACCAAAAATGAAAGTTGGAGTGCTCACAATAAAAATATACATACATTTGTATCTAAGTGAAACATTCTAGATGCTATATGTACAACTGTACTGTATGTGCTTTCTGTCCCAGGATATTTGTACATTTACTGCTGACAGCAAGCCTGCATAGAATGAAGAGCTTATGAACTGTGATAGGACAAGCTAGAGCCCTCAGGAGCAATGTGATTCGCGAACTCCACTGAACAGCCAATCAGATTGCATTTTTACATCACATGATTTAAACAGAAAAAACTCCAAGGGTCTGGCTCTGGCTCTCAGAACTATACGACATGCCTACTTGATAGTTGTCATTAATACTCCAGAGTCAGGTCATCCTCAAACAACACTAACCTTAACCATATTTAGAACTGGGTGAGTTGAGAAAGATGAAAATGACTGAACGTCTCACAAAACATGACTGACATGTAATGGAAAGGCAACAAAATGTTATCGAATGTATACAGTGTTATTAGCTCATCAATGGAGCAGAGGTAGGAAGGTCTGCAGTTGGATTCCATTGGAGTAGTTGCTTAAAAGAAGCTGATAAACAGCAGCCTTCAAACAAAAGTGACCCTTGAAAACACAGCAAATCTTCACAATGTCGGGATTATCTGTGCACACAAAGTGACGAGGTCAAAGAGAAAGTTGAGTGAGGAGTCATGAAGTCTCGTGTGCGCCTTTTAATCTCATGTAGGTGAATCATGATGTGATTGTTTTTAATCTCTTTATGCACCATTTCACTTTTTGATTTCAAACAAGGTCTACATCATCATGTATGGAGTAAGATCGCTGTCAAAAATAACTTGTAATAATCGGAGTCAAATTTAAATTTCAAATATGTCAATTATGCTTGCGCTTCTGAAAGATATGCTTGCTTCTGAAAATTACAATTCTCAAGCAT
This sequence comes from Polypterus bichir lapradei, assembly GCA_026402145.1. Classification (NCBI taxonomy): domain Eukaryota; kingdom Metazoa; phylum Chordata; class Cladistia; order Polypteriformes; family Polypteridae; genus Polypterus; species Polypterus bichir. The sequence continues at coordinate 205,183,540 of JANRMT010062791.1, forward strand.
GAATAAACTGTCAAAAATACGTCACTGGACACATGAGGCATTCTCTGTCAAAGAAGAAACAATTGATTTTTGTTACTACGCATGCGCCACAAAGGTGGAAAAATGTTGTTGTTGACAGCGATCCTACTCCATACATACTGGATAAAGCTTTGGTCGTCGGTTCAATTGCTGCCTCGGTGTTGTGTGTTTCTGATGTAACAGGAGGTCTCGGGGACTGGAGGTTTCCCTAGCAGCATTTAGTGAACGTCCGTAGGCAATCAGCCTAGGCTGTGATGCTAATTCAACATGGGGATGTGCCATTGGACCCTTGATTTACTTCACATGCGAGTCTTTGGGAGGTCTGGTCTAAATCCCACTGAGATACGGGGAGAACGTGACGATTTCACATGAACCTGAAGTTTTTACTCCCGGCCAGTTTCTTTTTTCACACAACTTGTCCATAGCACTTACTCATTTTACGTTATGAGCCAGTTCTGCAGCATAAAATGATATTAACGTGCATCTCTAAAATGGGCCTTTTATTTGAAAAGAAAAAAAAAATACAATTTTTCCACATTTTCTATCTGATCAAATACAAAAGAGTTACATCAAATTGGACCAACTTAATTTTCAAAGTTTTGCGACAAGACAGGTGCCTTTGTTAAATGGCAGCTCAGTTTTGCTCAGGTCAATGACAAACTTAGCACACTGTCATATCTAATGAGTAAGATGTACTCGGATGTTTAATGGGCACAATAAAACATCTGGACACTCGGCTAAGACGTTATGTAAAATTTAAAATGTACCAACATTAATTTGTTAATTTCATGCTCTCACTTTTTATCGTTAATTGCATGTTGTATGGAAGAGTATTAGGGACATGGAGAAGAAAAAAAAATACGGACACAGTCAAGAATAAAAAAAAGTGTGTGTCAAAAATAAAGCCAAAATGTCGACTTTATTCTCGACATTTCCAATTTAATCCCGTAGGGTATTTTGTCATTAAATTTGAACATCGTAAACTTTATCTTAAAATCAATGTTAAATCAGGCACGTAAAGGAGCGGCAGGCAGCAATCGCCTCACAGAATCCATTCCCTTCATGATATTCCTGCTCTCTGAACATTTAGAATGCTAAGATAAACACTTGATATCATTTTCGTGATAAAATGCATTAAAGTATGTATTAAACATGTGGGTGCACCGTGGCGTGGCGTTAGTGGTACTGCCTCACAGTGTTCCTTTCCTGGAGTTTGCATGCTTTTCATTGATTTCCTGAAACTCTCTGCTAAACCACTGCAAAGACAAACCATTAAAAGAGCGGTCTTCAATGGAGGAAGTACATGCTCAAAATTTAGCCTGTGAGCGTCTGTGGCAAATACAACTGCAAGAAAAAGATGCTCAGTTATTACTGCGTGAAGCTGCAACTTTAATTCAGAAAGTTCTGAATTGATCATCGGGAGTTTACATTTGATGTGTCTGCTGTGAATGTGGTACTATAGAAAATAAAGTCATGTATTAGCATAGATAGATATAAACTTAGTAAGAACTTTTGTAAGCATTAAACTTAGTGTGAATTAGGTATGTCAAATAAATAGTTAAATAAAGGCATTTGCCATATTTCTTTTTTAGTTGAGCTCAGAGAGAAACCACCAATATTCAGCAACCCAGAAAGACAGAGAAGGGGTAGAATGACACACAGGAACTGCCCGAGGTCAGTGTGGTGTAGCGGGTCCACAGGTCAAGTCAAATAATCGCCGCACTCGCGGCTTAGGTAGGGGGTGTGGTAGTATGGCGGAAGCAGTTCCCGGGTGAATTCGTGATGCGGGCAGTCCTTGCTTAAGTGCACAGGTGAGGAGAGGTCCGCATCCGTAATTGATGCCAGGAGCTGCTAATTGCCACACCTGATCCACGTTCCCGTGATAAATAATAGAAGCGCGAGGCAGCTAGGGAGGGGGAGACAGAAAAAGAATGGAAAGAAAAGACGGACGGAGGTTAAATAGGAGAGAAGGCAGGAAGCAGGGAGGAAAAAGCCGGTGCGTGAACAAGTGAAGGTACAGCTGAGCAGTGAGCCTGGGTGTTTGGCTGGCACCCCGGGAGCAGGCGGTAGTGGTCGCTCCTGCGGAGCACTATTCAGGAGTGGGAGTGACCGGAAGGAGGATGCATAAGGCCGAAAAGGCAGCGGGAGTTGGGACTTGGAACGTGAAAGCCCCAGCGTGAGCGCAATGGTCGCTGGGGAGCCCAAGTCACAGTCTGGTGAAGCCCACTAGAGCCAGGGATCGGCAAGGCGAGCAGACCAGCGGTAGAAGGCAGAAAGCAGGTCAGCTTCAGGTAGGGTGTCTACCCTGGTGCATAGCCTGGATGGGAGAAGCAGAAGAGTCACCAGTAGAAAGGCACCAGGATTTGTTTTAAAAGACTGCTTCCAGCCATTGTTTTAACCTTGTTTTTAAAGGAATTATTTATTGTTTTGAACCTCCACAATTCACTGCTTTTTATGGATTATCATGGATTATTTATTTAAGGAGCTTTGATGCACTGCACTTTAGTTGGACACTATGCTTTAATTTTTGTTGTTTTTAATAAAAACACTTTGCACTTTTTGCACCATCCCCTTGCTTCACTGTTGTGCCTCACTGTCCAGCTCATTGGTGACATTACTGACGGTGTCGGGTTCAGAGCCCCCAGAAGCAAGATGGGAGCATGGAGCAGAACCTGCATCATCACAGTCAGACACCTGTTGTTTGAAGGCTGGTTAGGAAATAAGGGAAGCAAAGAATGAAAGTAAGAAATAAGCTGAGAACAATATTGGTGGCCATGAAAAGGCCTGTGAGAAGCCAGCTGGAGTGGGGAGTCAGAAGAAGCAGCGAATTAATTGTTACAAGCGAGGCCAAGATGATAAGAAATGACTATATATATATATATATATATACAGTATATATAGTATATAAACTTGTGATTTTTGGCTTGTTCAGGGCTCAACTCAGTTTGGCCCAATTGGGTTGAGTCTGTGTTATTGTTTATAGCAATAAAACTAATTACTCTGTTTGCCTATCCTTCGACTCCTAGAGCCTTCTTTCAAGGTGAGAATCTTCGGTGCATTTTACGCTCCCACAGTACTTGGTGAGAGAAGATCCACATCTCTCTAATAATAATTCACCAACCACAAAACAGTACTTGCTAGAGCCCGTCTTCTCAACTTTTGACAGGTGAAAACGACAGTTGTCATTTTAAGGCTCATTTCATGTTGCATGCAGGGTCACGGAGACACAGTAGTAATGAGTGAGGAAAAAGGCAAGAGAGGAACTGGTCATCTTTGTGACTTTTTACAATGAAGACTAAAATGTGTAATCCAGACTCTGAAATTCCACCCAGGGAGAGGAGTTACACCATCCTGATTGATAGTTTACATTCCTCTCTCTACAAATGGAGACACAGGAACAGAAATGATTCCTTCTGTCACCAACACTCTAAAGTGGAGGCATTCTGGGCCTGCAACAGGAAGACGTGGCGACTTAACCATGTGATTTTGGAAGAAGCAATGACAAACTTCCATCCGAGTGTGTCACATTCTATTGGTGGACTGGAGAAGCTGGACCTTCTTTGTACATTTAAATGTAAACGTTTGACAACATTGAGCAGATGTGATCACAATCTGATCCTCATTACTCCTCGCTTGCAAGCCTGTTAGTGGACAGCTTTTACAAGGATGAATGGGCAAAAATACCTCAAGTAAGAATTGTAGTATTAGGGTGTTGTACCGTGTTAGCCATTATGAATGTAGTGAGAAGTCAAGCAAAATGACACGTTTTACTGGCTAACTGAACAGATTCCAATATGCAAGCTTTCGAGACAACTCAGGCCCCTTCTTCAGGCAAGACACAATCTTTTTAGTTAGCCAATAAAAGGAGTCATTTTGCTTGATTTCCAAGTAAGAATTGAAAGACTCTCAGTTGGCTACTGAGATTCAACTCGCCAAAGGGGGTCTTACTAAGTATTGACCAAGTTGAGGGGCCCAAATTTTTTTCTTCAGGCCCTTTTCATGTTCTTGGTATTTTGTACCTGTGAATGATGGAATTAAAATTGTAATCGTGCTTAAAATATTGAAGGAATGTGTCATCTTTAACTTGATGCCTTCTGGTGATCTTCTGCTCACTTAACTATTCACAGTATCAGACATTTTAAGCAAGGGGAGACAAACTTTTGTATGCCACTGTACATAAAAAAAGAGAAAAGGAAAATTAAAACATTGCCTGCTTTTCACTCTAAAGTATGAAATGTGTATTTTGAAGTTTCACATAAAAAGTGTAAAACTGCCTTTTAAGACCGACACCACCTACCCCAAAGCTTGCACATAACACTTACTTATTGTGGCCCAGTTCGAAGGTGTTGGTTGATCCTCCCAAGTTCTAACGGATGACATTTCATCAGCCATCTTTGTTTCAGACAGTAATGACTCAGATCCCACCTTGAGATCAGTGCACGCCATACTTGCAGGTTTTGGCATCTCAACCCTGACAGACGTCTCCTCTGCCTCTTCTTTAATGTCCACGGTTACCAGTTCATAATTCTCTTCCTTAATACACAGACTGTCCTGGTTAGGATGGACAGACTCCCCGTCACAGTCCTCCTTCTTAATGCTCACAGTCATTTTCTCTGTAGAATTTATGTCAGCCTCATGCATCTCCTCTTTTATATTCATCTTGATGTTGCAATAAATGGCAACTGTTCCTTCTCTGCTGTTAAAAAAAGGATTGAACTCCATCAGAATGGCACCATTCAGCTTTAAAAACATTTTCAAAATATTTTTGTAGCATCCTATTAGCTAATACTGATGTCAAGTCAAGTGATTAAGGGGGAAAAAAATCATGGCATGGTTACAGTAACTCATCACTACTCATATCACATTATCAGGTGTAAAACAAGCAGGAAAGTGTGGAGTGAAAGTCCTACAGGCTTGAGGAGGACCACCTCACATAGTTGTGGGTCACCAGCATTGCCTGCTTGGCTCACAGGTTTCTCATTTAAAAATAAAAGTGCTGTATGGCAGACCTCAGATTTGCCTCATCTGTTGGTTTAACATAAAATGTGCTTATGGAGAACATCTCCTCCTTGTCTATAAAGTGAGAAGAGTGGAATTGAGATGTACAACCAAAAACACACTGAACACATTAGAGTCAACTCCTTTGCCTATTCCTTACACCTTACGAGTGTGACTGGCATGAAAATTGAGGTTGATCCACACAGACCTGGAAGACACACATTGTAAAAAGTGGGTAGAGTGTCACGAGACAGACACCGTTAGAAGGTCCAAAGCCATCCTTAGAAATAAGAGGTGTGCATGTAGGTGAGAAATGATGACGCACCTAAGAGAGCAGAACCTATGAGTCCTGTGCCCCTGCTTAAATTCACCAGCCTGGGTAATATGGCTGTCGATGCGCATCATGAAGGATCTCGGCTTGACTTGTCTCAAAGTATTGGTGAAAGTAAATGCAGATGGTGTTGCCTCTGTCCCAAAATGACTGATGTGAAGTGGAGCTGGCGGTGTGAATGTGCAGGCAGCAGACAAGGCAGATGAGAGCACATTGATCTGCATGGAAGAATATGACCTCCAGTAAACCTCACGTGAGGGAGAGATGATGTGTGTGATAATGTATTAGACTACTCGACCGGTGAAAATGAGAAATTAATGGAAACGTAACACGGAACACATTAAGGCAAATTTACAGTTTGAATCAAGCAGACCTCATTTAAACTAACACTATTGACAGAAGGCTCCATCATAAGGCATTTCCAGGGTAAGGATTTCAATATAGGGTATAACAGAACTAACCAGTACAATAAATATTGAAGCATCACATTTAAACAAAATACACAATAAAAGCAGACATGAAGAGAACCTGATATTCATCCTCAAATATTTGAATCACGAGTAACAAAAGGAGTTTAATTTATCAATCAGTTATAGGACAGTCTGGATAATTTAAGAGTCTGTACTCAGGTATGTTACTTGCATGGCTGCTCACCTGCTTTACGAGGGTTTGCTGCCACTGATTTGTGTTCCTATAATGTAGTCTGAGATATTTAGATACAAGTAAAGGGATAAGGGCTTTAATAAACGGACACCCGACTACATTTTATTCAAAGGAAACTGCATCACTGAACAGCCCAACTGCAGCTCTTCAAAAGTGAAATGAGCATAAGGACATAAGAAATCTGACAAATGAGAGGAGACCATTTAGTCCATCAAGCCCGTTTGTTTAGCCGATAGCTAATCTGTCCCAGCTAATGACTTCAAGTTAAAAAAGTACTCTCCATTTCCAAATAATTTCCTCCCTAAATCTAAGGAACTAAAATGTACAATATATCCTGCTTTCTGAACTTTGTGAATAAACTGAGTGTAATAAGTGAGGCATCCCCTTTCACAGCATTACCCGAGGCACTGTTAGGTTTTTCACTGGAATTCAGTGACAATGACAATGCAAGTGTTTGAAAAATGGAAAGAGGACATGAATAAGCCCTGCGTCTTGTTCTGTGTTTGCTCCGCAGTGGCTTTAGTTTACGTCAAACATGTGAACTCCTACTGTTGAATCCATTTCAGTATAAGAGCATTTCAACAGATAAGAGATGCATTTGTAATTGTCAATACATTTGTTATTTGTCCCCAGCAAGTACCAAAACAGTCAGTTTTTCATTGTACTATTATATGGATTTTTGGCCACGCTGCCTAATTCTGCTGCATCCTCCCAGGACTGTCACCTCGATGTTGGGGGAGCTTGTGTGCCTCAGTCATCCTTTTAGCTCAGTTATCTGGACATACATGTTTCTGATAGGATTACTCGTGAAAAATGAGTCTAATGGGAGAGAGACAAACAAAGAACAACCCAGTAAAGACTCTCCTAAATGTTCTAAATTAAAGAGGACCCTTCCCGGAAGAACAACACTGGGATGCAATTCTCAAGCCTTGCCTGGTGTTTGCTGGTGAGTAGACCAGTCAGGCTCAGCCCAAAAAGGTGAATGCAGCTATTTTAAGAATTCACCACTGAACAAGGCAAAGAGTGCAAGTCAGGGGAAATGGAGGAAGAGAGAGTGAGATAGACCAGGAATATTAGACAGTGGCAGGGGAAACTGCCTTTTGGGATGTGCAACTTAACTTCTCTGACAGGGAAGAAGCTGGGATTCATGTAGGAAACTGAAACAATAAAGGCTTGTCTTTTTGCTTTGCATATTTAAATGCCAGTCCCCCTTTAAGTCAGTGGGTAACTTATGTTTTATATTATTTGAAAATCAAATTCTCACTTAGAGGATCTGTGCAGAAACTTTTCAAAACTTGGCAGGATCTAATCAATAACATTTTAGAATAAGGTTTTAAACCACTGAGAAAGCAGATTCTCTCTTTCTCTTCTCAAATTATCTTTATTTACTTATTAATTCATCTATTTATTTATTTTAACTAGCTTTAAATTTTATTCTGCTGCCCATGCTCTCTTTCTCAGGGGTGGGGGTTTATTTGTTTTCAATCCTATTTTTGTAAAATTGATCTATTTGTATGGAATGATGTGAGATTGGCCAGCACGGTGGCACAGTGGTAGCGCTGCTGCCTCACAGTTAGGAGACCCGGATTCGCTTCCCGGGTCCTCCCTACGTGGAGTTTGCATGTTCTCCCCGTGTCTGCGTGGGTTTCCTCCGGGTGCTCTGGTTTCCTCCCACAGTCCAAAGACATGCAGGTTAGGTGGACTGGCGATTCTAAATTGGTCCTAGTGTGTGCTGGGTGTGTTTGTGTGTGTCCTGCGGTGGGTTTGCACCCTGCCCAGGATTGGTTCGTGCCCTGGGATTGGCTCCAGCAGACCCCCGTGACCCTGTGTTCGGATTCAGCGGCTTGGAAAATGGATGGATGGATGATGTGTGATTTCAATAAAATTAAAAAAATGCTGTAAAAAAAAAAAAAAAAGGAGCTGTGCTGGAATTAAAAAAAAAAAAAAAATCCCTTTCGAAGGTGTTTTTTTTTTTTTTTTTGCATCTTTTCACTCTCACAGGAGGAAACATAGCGTGATTGAGGGTGCATTGGGAATGGTTACTTCTACTTGTTCTTGTTATTTGTATTCAAAGTAGCGTCGGCGAGGCAGACCAGTAAGCAGCAGCAGCCGAAACCAGCATCTCTGTAAGTAAATAACCAGTGTTGCAGCGGCAAACACTTAAGTAACAGAAACATTACTTATTGGGTTATTAAAGTCAGCAGCTCAATTCAAAGCAGTACCAAGAAGGACTCAGTGGTACACAGGCAGGAGGCCAGTGTTAAGGCTTCAATCAGGCACAAGTGGCTATAGATGCAGACAAGACAGTAAGAAATCAACCAGCAGCAGATATTCAGTGAACAAGCTTTTCTAGATTGACCAATTCTTTGTGGACAGGAAAGTAGAGCAGTTAAGAGGCCAACAGCATAGGGGTTCATTAATAATAAGGAATACAAATGGCGTGAGTGGAGAGCTTTTAAGTAAAGAATAAGAGGAGCGCAAAGTTAGGAGAACAGACAGAGAAATGCAAAGTGAACCTCAAAGAAGGACAAACAGCATGCAGTCGAGGGGGAGAAGATTACAGGAGCTTAAGGGGTAAGAAGGTGTCAAATAATTGTAGCAGTTCTTCAGTCTCATTTTTGGCTTAGGTTTTTTAGTTTTAGCATTTAGTTAATTTATTTAATTTTACATTTTTAAAAATTGAGCAGTTTTAAGTTAGCCAAAGTCAAATGTTAATAATGAGGAGAGTGCAATATAAGTTCTGTTAGAGGTTGAATTTTTAAGATGACGGTTTGAAGGAGCCAGTTTTCTGTGACGGCCATATCCACAGGAGATTCCAGCTTATCAAGCAAATCAAGGTCAGGGTTGCTGAACTGGAGGAGGAGTTGGCTGGCCTTTGTTGTAGTAGAGAATTGACAGACTTGGCCAAGGTGTTCATTAAAGAGAGAGTGGGCTCCCCTAAGGTGACACGAGAGAAGACTCTAGACCAGACAGGTAGAGATAGGTGGGTCACAGTCACAAGGTAAAGGGTGCACACTGTCTTGGGGCATCAAACCCAGAATTAGAAGTGTCAAACCATTTTCAGATCTTTGGAAAGCTGGATGGTATCTCTGATGATTCTGAGGTGCTAGGCAGACATGAGGAGCCCCAATGGGCCACCTCAGAACCAGTTCCCTGAAGGACAGAGATAGTGATAGTTGGGTACTCAATCATTAGAGTGATTGAAGAGGAAGTTTTCTCCAGAGACAGTCTCACACCGCGTTTTATCTTCTGGGTGCACAGGTGAGAGATCTCACTGGAAGGGTGGATAGACTCTTGGCCAGAGCAGTGGTGGATCCAATTGTTGGAACAAATGACATACATAAAGGTAGTCAGTCAGTTCTGTATTCCAAATTCAGAGTTAGGTGCCAAGCTGAGGAACAGAACTGACAAGGTAGTCTTCTCTAAAGTTCTGCCTGTGCCACACGCCAGTCCAGGTAATACTGAGGAGATTAGAAGGCTTAACGCGTGGCTCAAATCTTGGTGCAGGGTAGAAGGGTATAGGGGGGCAAGAGTTTAGCACAGGCCAGGTTTAGAACAAACATTAGTGGTCAAGAGTTTAGCACAGGCCAGGTTTAGAACAAACATTAGTGGTCAAGAGTTTAGCACAGGCCAGGTTTAGAACAAACATTAGTGTAGAAATAAAAATGCATATTAAACTAAATTCTAACCTAATGTTTAAATGAAAAGGTAAAAGGAGTAACACATTAAAAATAGCTTGCCTTAATTCTTGAAGTATTAAAAAATAAAAACAAAACAGTTGGGGTTGTATGTAATGGATCATAATTATATTATTATAGCAGAAACAGACACCTGGCTAAATAACAAAGAACAGGCACTTGATTGTAATCATTCTGTAACAATATAATGGTGCACGGAATGGCCATACTATTCCAACTACCATAGCTGCTTTAGTGTTGTTAGAAGACATTGCAAATGGAAGAATTAGAAGAGAGTGCATATTTAGAGATCATACTAATTTTTGTCCCATGATGGTGACTGGCTTCTAAGTCGATTTAGATTTCCACGAGTTATCCTCTGGGAGCTGTGTGCTGAACCGGTGCCAGCTTTACAAAGGCAGACTTTAAGGAATTGTGCTCTACCTGCATCTTTGCAAGTTCTGTCTACCATCGGGTTTTTAGCCACAGGAGCTTTCAGCGTCAACTGGCTGACTGATTGGGTATTTCTCAGTCATCACTGAGTCGCGCCATGCCAGCTGTATGGGGTGGTATTATGTGCGTGTCATTCAGATATATATGATTTCCTTACACTGTGGTTAAACAGGCTACATCAAAGAGTACTTCCCAGTAATGTCCAGTTTTACAAATGTAACCTGAGCAGTCAACTGTAGGCACATTGTTATAAAGGCAACTTCAGAGAATGAATTTGCTTATGTAAATAGAAAGCATTTAATCTCCATTAATGTGCAAATTATCTGTGATGTGAAAATGAGTCACATTAATGTTGTGGCTCGGTATATAAGTGTATCACCAAAAATGTCAGCTGCTTACTGCTCAAACAGCGTGAGCCCTGGAATTTTGCTACGTCCTACAGTGGTGTTGACACTCAAATGGTGGGCTGTTATGCGCCTTTTCAGGTCGACTTTTAAATCTGACCACTTCTTTTTAATTTCTGGCATTGTGCAACTTTCTGAACTTGAACTTTTGAGTGTCTTCACCATGTTGTGCCACTCCATCAATTTCCTTTTGTTGTTCATACCACTGCTTAAGCCACCAAACAGTACATTTTTCCATTTCTCCACATCACTGAGCAGGACCACCATTTTGCATTTGCTGAAATTATTTTTTACACATGCTTTTGTCATTTGTCATTAAAGATCAAAACACTGAATGGAAGGGTCAATTTATATTGATTTACATATTCAAATGGACAAAATTCTGAAAGTATTTGGGGTGAGGCTATAGGCGCATGCATGTGTGTTAAAAGTCACATTGATTGGGATATATAAAAGCACAGTGTGTAGAACTTTGCTTATGCATAATTTTATGCATCTGAATTTTTTTGTGCGTGCGCACATTTCTAGTTTTTTTTACCATACACCAAGTTTTAGTTTGAATTCTATGCAAGGTGTTATACATGAGGTCCCCTGCACTCTAAAAACAAACAACTACCAACAACAATTACTTGATCTCACAAAATCTGCCACTTGGACAGCCAATTGAACGGCTGACCGATAATGACATACAATGGGATTCTTCCAGTTGAACAGAATTAGAATATTAACAATGTAAGGTAGAACATAATGGTCAGTTTATAATCAGATAGCCTAAGCTCGTCTGAAATAAATCTGCTGCAAGAGGATCTAAAATGATAGCAAATTCTACTAAAAACTGATACATATGAAAAAATCTTTTCCTCAAAAGTCCCAATACAAGTGATGTCAGTGCTGCCTGGCATAGTTCACAATTAGGGACCAAACCCGAATATATAATTTGGAAAGGTGTATCCAGTGTATAATTTTCAGCCTAATTCCATCATTCTTGCACAAATTAAAGAAGAAAAAATGAATGTTGTGAATTATCGACTCCTTGTCTGAAATTTAGATGGAGAAATCTCTTGGCCAGCAATGCCGAAGGTGGTCTAGCATTAAGCACTATGACAATCTTTGATGAAGTCAGGAAGTGTGGTCAATATTCTTCTCCTTACTAGTTAAAACATTTTTGTGTATGAAGTTAGGCAAATTCTAATCCAATGCTCTAGCAATGAGCACCATGAAAATTACCAATAAAAGTGCAGAAGTGCTGCCAACATTCTTCTGCTTACTAGTCCAAACATTTTTTAGTAAAAGCATTGGTGGTGGATTAGGGAAGTCAGGTGAATTCTTTTTAACAAAGTTCCTAAATTGTAAATAAATAAATATATTGTGGCAGGAGGCTGGGGGCCAGACCCAGCCGGTATGCCTGGGAGGACCGGTAGGCGGTTTATACGTTCTCCGGGCCACGAGGGAGCAACAACCTTGGATAAAGAGGGCACCACGGGGCCAGAGCAAGGAGGCTCAAACCCACTGTGGCCTGTGGCCGCCGCCAGGGGGGCGCCTCGAGCATCGTGGAGCCTGGGAGATCTGCACTTCCGCCACACCTGGGAAGGTGGAGGAAGGACCTTCCAGGGACGCCCAGAGTGCTTCCAGGTGCTCATGCGGCACTTCCGCCACACCAGGAAGTGCAGCAGGAAGCTCATCAAAAAGCACCTGGAGCACATCCAGTTGACAATAAAAGGGGCCGCCTTCCTGCAGTCGGGAAGCTGGTGTTGGGGGAAAGGAGACAAGGCTTGGGAGAGTGGAAAGAAGGCGGCCCGAAGAGTAGCATTGGGAGGCTCGGCAAGAATGGTAATTGGTGCTGGAAGCATTGCGTGTGTTGCGGGACTGTTTATGGACTTGGCATTTGTAAATAGTTAATAAATCGTGTGTGGTGGATCTAAGAAGGTGTCTGTCTATCTGTGGTCGGGCTGGATCCACTATATATATATATATATATATATATATTGTCACAGACGGCTGGGGTTCTTACCCAGCCGGGACGCCTAGAAGGTGGCAGTAAAAGCTTCCGGGTCAGGAGGACACAACCGCCCTGGAGCAGGAGAGGACCACGGGAGAGGAGGAGAGACTTTCCAACTCGTTGGGACCCGTGGCCACCGCCAGGGGGCATCTTATGCCTCCTAGAACCTGGGAGAACATTACATCCGCTACACATGGCAAGATGGCGGAGGAACCTTCCAGGGACGCCCGGAGTGCTTCCGGGGCATAGGGCAGCACTTCCACCACACCAGGAAGTGCTGCCGGAAGATCGTCATCAGCCACCTGAAGCACATCCGGGTGGGAATAAAAGGCGCCGCCTCCCAGCAATCTGGGAGCTAGAGTCGGGAGAGGGAGCAGGACGAAGCTCTCAGGAGGAGATTGGTGGCCAAAGACTGAGGAAGAGAAGTCTAATACTGGTGATTATTGCTGAGTGCATTGTGTGTGGCGTTTTGGACTTTATTCTTGTGTAAAATAAATGTGTGACTTTTATAAAGATGTGGTCTCTGACTGGTGGTTTTCGGGCAAGTCTCACTATATCTATATATATATCTATATCTATATATATCTATCTATCTATATATATATACACACACACGTATCCACACACACACTAGCTGTGTAAGCCTGTGCTGTAAAAAGGATGGGGTCCAAGTAACTATTGAAATCATCAGAAAAAAACTGAAATGTAGAGAAGTCAGGTAATTGAAAGGAACTACTTTGGGCATCTCTCTCCTAGGAGGATTTGTTTTGCCGACGTGCTAGCATCGCTTGTGTATAAGTGGCTAAGTGACGTCTTTCGTTGGAGGTCTCGCTTGTGTATTAGCAGCGGAAGGAAAAGTAAAAGGGATACCATTTTGCTGATGTGCTCACCTCACTTGTGTTATTAGTGGCTAAGCATGTTTCCGTTCCTTATCCCGCCTCCACCTCTCACTTCCAGGCTGGACAGACACACATACTTACACGTGTAGGTGTTAATATATAAGACAGAAAGATAGATATATCTATAGATATATATGGATATGTAGATAATATAAGTGTGTTAAGGGAATTCCATATTTACAACAGCACTGATGAAAAGATGCAAACATGTAAACATGTTACGAGTATAAAGGCAGAAATACCTTGCGGTTTCAAGACTTAAATACTTTACCGTTAAGGAATAGCTCTTGTCAAATTTAACGAAATAGTGTGCCGCACTCGAGGGCATAGGGACCACACTTTGCATGAATTGACATTGTCCAGAAGTGACACATCATTCTGTTTTGACCAGGAATGCTGACTAGGATGTTGGATCTTAATATCACAATGTGAATTTAAAGTGTTAATCTTTAATTTCCATTTAAAGACCATGTCAAAGATATCAGTAATATGCATTCATATAAAGCAATAAGGAGTGAAGTTTAAAAATGGAGTAACATTGTTCAAAACAGACACAGCACTGTGTTTCCTTTGGAATCATCAATTTGCAAGCCTGCCCCTGAATTCACAACTGCCAGGTGATGTGAGGATCCTTTGACACAGCAATGCAAGGTGCAGGGGTTTTAAATCTGAATAAATATGTCCACAAACAACATATCATTCATTACATTTTCGTTACAAACAGAAAACGTAATGTGTAATCTTTAAATCACAACCCCACAGCTGATTTGTGAATCTTTTATTTCACTTTCACACCTTCTCCAATATTACACATCGCTAGCAGCATTTCCATTGCAGTTATGCTCAAAATAGAAGCGACACTTCTGAAAAGTTGTCAAAACACAATTGTCTGCATTTCCATCGAGTGATTTCAAGCGAATAAAGTTTGTTTTACCACCTGAAATTAAACACGGAGACCAAAATAATGGCTGTTGGTTCTGTTATTTCAATTGTGTCTACAATCGGCGTGTTCATTTTTAATTGGAGATGACAACAGTGAGTGAATATAATAAAAAGAAGGTGAACTCCTTATATTTGGTGCAGGCCACGTATTAAGGATTTCCTCCACAGTGGTTTTACTGAGGAGCTGTGGGTACAAACTTTTAGGATGAGCAGCTCGACTTTCATTGCATTATGTAGCGCAATAGGCCCTGGTGTCCCCTGCCGTAGCATATACGAGGGAGCCAGTCCCGACCGAGAAGCGCACATAAACTTGCTATCTGTGCAGAGTATTGGGTTGTTGCAGAGACTCATGTGGCCTAAAATGCAAAAATAAAGTTATTCTATTGAAGTTTTAGGAATAATTACTTTTTTGAATCACCTGAAAAACCACCTTTTGCAGTTCACGAAAGTACCACTCCCCTGTGACAGCATGGGGACTGAAGTTTTAAAAGTGTGAAACGTTTGTTCAGGAAAGACGGTACATTTGGCTCTTGAACTCAAAAACTTTATTTCATTTGTGAATCTTTAATTTAAGTTTTATCAGATTATCAAATATTGAATACATGCCTGTGAAAGCAGCGAGAAGAAAGTTTAATTCACAACAAACATTTGAATGGTGAAACTATTGTGGTGCTTGAAAGTTAGTGAACCCTTCAGAATTTTCCATATTCTCGCATTGATAAGACTTAAAACATCATCAGATTTTAACACAAGTCCTAAAAGTACATGTGGACAACCAAGCTAAACAAAATGACACAAAAATATCGTACTTGGTCATTTTTTTTATTAAGGAAAATCGGCCGGTATGACAATCTGTGAGTGGTAAACATATGTGAAGCTAGTATGTAATTTGAAGGTGAGGTGTTGTCAGTTGGTGTGATGACAGTCAGGTGTGAATGGGCCCCCTGTTTAGCGTTCTATCAAGGGCTTTATCTTCAGACAAGTTTGTGCGGTATCTGTATATCATGCCACAGACAAGGAACATTTCAGAGGACATCACAAAAGAAACTGTTGATGCTCATCCTGCTGGGACGGGCTACAAAACCGTCTCTAAAGTGTCTGGACTGCAACAATCCACAGTCGGACAGAATGTGACAAATGCAGGAAGTTTAAGACTATTGTTACTCTCCCCATGAGTGGTCGACAAACAAAGATCACCCCAAGGGCAAGGTGTGTGATTGTCCGTGAGGTCACAAAAGAATCAAGGGTAACTTCTTAGCAACTAAAAGAACCTCTCACATTGGTTAATGTTCACGAGTCCACCGTCGGGAGAACACTGAACAACAGTGGTGTGCATGGCAGGGTTGCAAAGAGAAGGCCACTGCTTTCCACTAAACAAACATGGCTTCCCGTCTACAGTTTGCTGAAGAGCACGTGCACAAGCCTGAAAGGTGTTGGAGTTTTGTTTTATATACAGATGAGACCTAAACAGAAATTTTTGGTCCAAATAACAAGTATTACGTTTGGAGAAAGAAGAACGCTACATTCCTGGATGAGAACCTCACCCCATCAATGAAAAATGCTGGTGGTAGTATCAAGCTTTAGGTCTGTTTTGCTCCATCTGGGCCAGGACAGCTTGCCATTGTGGATGGAAAAATCAGTTCTGAATTATACCAGCGAATTCTAAAGTAAAATGTCAAGATATCTGTCTGTGGGCTGCATCTCAGGAGAAACTGGGGCATGCAGCAAGACAACGAGACCAAGCACACAAGTCGTTCTACCCAAGAGTAGTTGAAGAATACAATAATGGTTTTGGAATGGCTAAGTCAAAGCCCTGACTTCAACCCAATAGAAATGTTGTGGAAGGACCTGAAGTGTGCCATTCATTTGAGAAAACCCAGCGACATCCCTGACCGAGGGCTAAAATTCCTCCAAGCCAATGTGCAGGACTGTTCAAGACCTGTAGGAATGTTTTGTTGCAATTATTGCTGCAAAAAGGTGGTCACACCAAATCCTAAAAGCAAAGGTTCACATCCTTCAGCCACTCACAGATTTGTGACATTGGATCATTTTCCTCAATAAATAAATGACCAAGCATGATATTTTGTCTTATTTATTTCAATTGTGTTCCCTTCACCTACTTTTAAGTTAAGTGTGTAAGTCTGATGATGTTCTTGGTCTCATTTATGAAGGAATATGGGAAATTCTCAAGGCTTCACTAACTTTCAAACAGCACTGTATATTGTAGTGTTACTTCCCACTATGTGTTAAATATCACAATTCTGTGCTTCACTCTGAAGGTGTATGGAGTGTAGTTCTGAAGTGGAATAAAAACAACCAGTAGGACGTCATTCATTTTCAGACTGGAATTAGTTTGTCTGGTCATTCCTGATCAATTGTATTCCACTTTAATAAACCCCAGTCCACGTGCCGTCACGGGGAGGCATACAAGTGTGCCATTTATAGGTTGTGAAAAGTGAAAGAGTCACAAATTAAAAAAGAACCATGAAAGCAAGAACCCACCTTACTGTTTCAAAAAGAATTACAATGACACATCATTTCTGAACACGTTTTTTTCCACCGTATTTCTCCATTCTATTTACCTTTATGGATATGCACAGAATGAAAAGATGTTAAAAAATGAAATGCATGTTGTGAATTCAAGAATGGACATCAAACTTACTCTTTCAACCGGTATTGGAATGATTTTTTGTTTTTTTGGGACCAGTTCCATTACAAGTCACCACTTCTGTGCCTTCTTGGCAACGTATAAGATAACAGACATGACAAAAATCACAGTTTCATTCTGAGTGGTTAGTTAATTCAGTGTTTTGATATACAACATCTGAAAAGAAACTGGAATGACAGGTCACTTCTTAATACTTACATCTCATTGTCAGACTTCATTCTATAAATCTTCAATATATAAGCATAATGGCTACAGGTTGTGAACATTTAAAGATTCACAAATTAAACAAAAGTTTTGAATTAAAGATAAAGCATTGAAATTACTATTTTAAAATGAATTGGAAAGATGCGTCTTTCCCAGACAAGCTTACTTCATACTACATCTTCAGCTCCTGGGCGTTAACTGTGACAGGTTGTGACAAGTGAAATTAAAGTCACAAATTAAGTGACGGAGGCACAGTGACAATGCTGATGCCTCGCAGTAAGGAGAAAGGGTTCACATCCCGGGTCATCCCTGCACAGAATCTGAATGTTCTCCCTGTATGCTAGGTTTTCTCCTATAGTCCAAAGACATGCATGTTAAGTGGACTGGCAACATTAAATAGGCCGTATTGTTGGTGTGTGTTTGTTCACCCTACGGTGAAATATGGTGGTGGCAGCATCAGGCTGTGGGGATGGGTTTCATGTTCTGGGAATCTTGTTAGAGTTGACGGGATACTGGATGGACACAAATAGTGTATGCATATATATATATATATATACATATACACACACACACGAGGGCTTTGCTCGCCAACCCCACCGGCCTGCACTACGCACCAGCAACTTCATGTCTCTGCCACTCGTGTATGTGGATTTCACTTTCACCAAACAACAAAATCTTTTAAAGAAACAGTACTGTACCTGATGACAACACCAATTAGACGATCTTCAAGTCTCCGACTTAAAGTTTAAAGCCAAACAAAATATTTGATCTCTTTTCGCTGTTCTGTTATTTCACCGAGTAGTAATTTCCATTTGTTTGCACTAATGTGATCTTTACTATAGTCTTTTTGAGACTTTCGAATTTTCGTACTTCCATTATCTCTAACCTGCTCTGCATGTGTATCTACTCTTTTATTTCTGGCCCCGGGCGTGGTGAAATCTCTTGCCACAAAGTCTTGTCTCACGGGACGTAAAGGTTTTTCTCTGGAAAAAGTCACGCCGCGTCTCTCTTCCCAAGATTTTTTTATTATAATAGAGAGATATATATAGGGCTATTCAAAGTGAAAGTGCAGATTTCAAAAATTTATTTCAAACAAACTGAATAAGACAGAAACACATTCTGCATATAACTGGACAGAGGAAACTTCAAAGTTTGGTCCTATGGTCCTTGAGGTTGCATGCACTCAACATAAGCACCATGTGTGGTGCGACAAACATCAAAACAGTAGACCATTTCTTGCCATACATCAGTCAACTGGTCCCTACTTTCTGAATTCACAGCTTCCTCAATTCAATTTCACAAATCTTGAAGATTAGCGGGCATAGGTGGAACAAACACTCTTTCTTTAATGTACCCCCATAGATAAAAAAAGGCTGGGGGTAATGTCTGAAGACCTGGGAGGCCATAGATGATGAGCAAGATCTTGTTGTCCACCTCTTCCAATCCAATTGACTCACACTTCGCAAACTGCAGCACGCTAAATGATTTCTCTTGTGGTGTTGTCGCCATTTTACTATACACGAGAAACAGTGCTCGGTGGCATTCACTGGTACTTTTAGGCGGGGTTTTAAACTTTGAACTTTCCTCTATCTACTGATGTACAGAATATGTTTCTGTTTTATACAGCTTGCTTGAAATTAATTTTTGAAATCTGCTCTTTCACTTTGAATAGCCCTGCATATATCAGGAGATCTTGTTCCAGTATGAGGTGAACCTACGGCTCAGGAGAAGATTCATCATTCAACGTGACAATAACTCAAAACAGTGGACAGTGGAATGACACAAAAACCAAAAGGTGACTGTTTTGGAATGGCCAAGTCAAAGCCCTGATCTTAGTGCTACAGATTCTCAGTAGATTTGTTTGAAAACTGCTGTCCAGCAGCATCATCCCACAAGCCTAGAGGATCTTTAGTAATTCTGCCAAGAAGAATCACAATGTGCAAAACTGGGACATACTTACATAGCCAAAAAGAATGAAGGCTGTTATTGCAGCAAAAGGGTCCTCAACAAAGTACGAACATGTAGGCCTTGAATACTTAATGTAAACACTAACTGTGGAGTATTTTTCCTTAGTTCAATATCTACAGAAGATAAGTTTATTTGGACTTTATATACGGAATGGATAAATATATGTGCAAATCTTTTGTCAGGCAGAAAGTTAAGAGGACTTTTCATGGGGATTAAATACTTTTGCACACCATTGTATGCAGTATACATTGGTGTAGTTATATGTGTATTTTGTACCGATTTTGGTGTTGTGTGTTAAAATATTCTTTTTAATTTGTACAAAAAATTATGATTATTGGGGTCTTTGGAAATAATAATATTATGAGGTTATTCATCCATCCATCCATTATCCAACCCGTTGAATCCGAACACAGGGTCACGGGGGTCTGCTGGAGCCAATCCCACCCAACACAGGGCACAAGGTAGGAACCAATCCTGGGCAGGGTGCCAACCCACCACAGGACACACACAAACACACCCACACACCAAGCACACACTAGGGCCAATTTTAGAATCGCCAATCCACCTAACCTGCATGTCTTTGGACTGTGGAAGGAAACCCACGCAGACAAGGGGAGAACATGCAAACTCCACGTAGGGATTGTTGAAGATATTAAATTTATTTACTTTGTTTCGAATAGAGGTGACACGGTGGCGCAGTGGGTAGCGCTGATGCCTCGCAGTTAAGAGACCTGGGCTCGCTTCCCGGGTCCTCCCTGCGTGGAGTTTGCATGTTCTCCCCGTGTCTGCGTGGGTTTCTTCCGGGTACTCCGGTTTCCTCCCACAGTCCAAAGACATGCAAGTTAGGTTGATTGGCGATTCTAAATTGTCCATAGTGTGTGTGCGCGCCCTGCGGTGTGCTGGTGCCCTACCCGGGGTTTGTTTCCTGCTTTGCGCTCTGTGTTGGCTGGGATTGGCTCCAGCAGACACCCGTGACCCTGTAGTTAGGATATAGCGGGTTGAATAATGGATGAATGGATGTTTCGAATAGTAGGGGGGTGTTATACCGTGTTAGCCATTATGGATGCAATGAGAAGTCAGGACAAAATGACACTTTTTATGGCTAACTAAAGAAATTACAATATGCAAGCTTTCGAAGCTGCTCAAGCCCGACAATGTGTCATCTACAGTCTCATTACAATCTCCCTGAAGAAGGGGCCCAAATTGCTTCGAAAGCTTGCATATTGTAATCTTTTTAGTTTGCCAATAAACGCGTCATTTTTCCCTGACTTCTCTTTGTTTCGATTACATAATTTACGTTTCTGAGAACGCGAACTTCAAATCGCGAATGTCCAATAAAGGTCGAGGGGTCCGCGAGTAAATTCCGACTGGCATCATCGCTGCTTGTTAAACTGCCAGCCGGCTCACCTCCATCGTCTCTGAAGTGGACAAGAAAAAAAAAAACTAACAAGAATCGGCGTCTCCTCAAGTTCGGCGATTTGAAAACACGACCTTACGAATAAATAGAAATGAATTATAATTATGAGTAGTCGGCGTCGTCGTCTTGCCTGGGCACTTTTAATTTTAAATGGGACTCAGAAACGTGAACTAAGCCAAAACACACAACAAAGACACGGGGCTACAGTGAGGATTGGCTCGAGTAAAGTCCGGCGGTGGGGTGCTTGCCTCTGATTCCTGTAGCGTGCAGTAACTCTGAGTGGAGAGAATTAAAAATCACACATCCATAAAGTGTTGTCCCGAAACCCCGAGTACTTACCCTATGTTTTGCCTCTCGATGATGGGATCCTTTCTAAAGGAGTTTGCACACCCGCCTTTCCCCTCGTGCATGGCTTCAGTTTCCGTCGCTTTCCATGACGTCACGATACACACCGTGTGACATTTTGCCAAAAAAAGTCGTGCTTTTTTAATATGTCATCTACAGAGTCGGATTTAAGAATTTGGGGGCCTAAGGCAAAAATAGGAATGGGACCCTCATAAACCCCACTGATCGCACTTTGCCGTTCTAATTAGTGCAAAGCAGGCCTGGGAAAACGTTTCTTTTGGAAGCGGGACAAATTGTTAATAATGACACATGCAGTGAAGCCGTATAAAATTTAGGTGTGTCTACGAACCCAGACAAACCAGCATATGTGTTCATTTCGAACATTACCTTTAAAAATAGTTGTTCTAAAAATTGTTTTGAATTATAAAGCTTTTTAATAAAAGCTATTAAGAGCGATGTTCAAATCGTGAGCATGGGAAAGGCATTATATGAATACAATGTATTATTATGATTTTTTAAATAATAATAATAATAAACAGTAATATTATGTCTTTGTTCTGGTCATTAACATGAACCTGCTTTCTTCTGAACAAATGATGGCTATCAAATGATGTTCTGGATGGTGCAACAATTTATTGCAAAGATCGATTAGTATCTGTTACTAGTAGTAACAGTAACAGTAAGCGTAACTTACTACGCTTCTATGCATGTTCTTAAGTAATTTCATTTGTTGAAATTGATACCTCATAATGATGCCATGCAAGTATGTTTGCAAAGCCTTGGTCGTTTGGGAGCATGCGCTGATACAGCACATAAGAGGAACTGCCCGGATTGGGACGCGAGTACAGCCGTACAGCAGGTGACACCTCCGCCTTGGTGTGATCCTATGTGCACTCTGTAGAAATCATGAGAAGAAACTTTAATAAGCTTATTTTGAATTTGCCCTGTTACTTTCAGCTTCAAAACGTTTGTCACGTTGTCCATATTAACAGCAAAAGTGAGATGAAAAAAATGGAAAACTTATCTCGCGGCCGCCAAAGTCCTGATCACGACGAAAGATGGCGGGCTGAGATGTTTGTTCGGCAAGTACATGAATAATCCGTTTCCATAGATCTGCTTTTAACCTGCACACACTCACATTTGTAACACGGCGCTCTTTGTGTCGATTTACGCACAGAATTACTGTGACGCCCGAAGTTTTCAAGGTGCTGCTGTAACCAATAAAACCCATCTTCATAGCATCACCATGCACAAACACATATTCTTTTAAATGAGCATGTAATACAATGGCAAGCAACCAGCTACAATATTGACATTTATCCCCCTGCAGACCCTCCCCCTGTTCTTACGGTAAAAGCTGGATTTCTTTTGATGACACCGTTTGTCAATTTACTACGCTAACACCAGCAAACTACAGCAACATTTTGTTAAGAGCACCTCGTGAGGTACGGAATATTAAGATGCGAGGACTGTTTGCACCTCCAGAATGATTATAAAGCAAGAAAATTCAAAAGAAAGAAAGAAAACTCCTGACTTGGCTTTCCCTGTCCCAGCTAGGTGCTATGCAGGCTTGTTGCCGCATGATGAAGGAGCTACAGTCGCATTTCTTGACCCACTTCTTCTGAATGTGGCAGAAAAAGGTGCACAAGCAACAGGGATAACCGCAGATTGCGGCTGGAGTCAGTGCTTCAAGAGCCACCACACACAGACTTGTGTATCCATGACGTGGGCCACAACTGTCACATCATTCCTTGTGTCAAGCCACTCCTGAACCAGAGACAACGTCAGAAGCGTCTCACCTGGGCTAAGGAGAAAACGGACTGGACTGTTAACGGCTCAGTGGTCCAAAGTCCTCTTTTCAAATGAAAGTCAATTTTGCATTGCATTTGGACATCATGGTCCCAGAGTCTGGAGGAAGTGTGGAGAGACACAGAATCCAAGTTGCTTGAGGTCCAGTGTGAAGAGTCCACTGTCAGTGATGATTTGGGGAGCCATGTCATCTGCTGGTGTTGGTCCACTGTGTTTTATCAAGTCAGTGCAAAGCCAGTGCAGCCGTCTACCAGGAAATTTTAGAGCACTTCATGCTTCCCTCTGCTGACAAGCTTTATGGAGATGCTAATTTCATTTTCCAGTAGGACTTGGCACCTGCCCACACTGCCAAAAGTCCCAGTACCTGGTTTAATGACCGTGGTGTGTATCACTGTGCTTGATTGGCCAGCAAACTCTCCTGACCTAAACTCCATAGAGAATCTATCAAAACGAAGAGGAGAGACAGCAGAGCCAGCAATGCAGACGAGCTGAAGGCTGCGATCAAAGCATCCTGGGCTTCCATAACACCTCAGCTGTGCCACAGGGTGATCGCCTCCATGCCACGCAGCACTGATGCAAAAGGAGCCCTGACCAAGTATTGAGTGCCTATGGACAGACTTGTCAGTAGGCCAACATTTCTGTATTAAAAATCATTTGTTTTTATTGGTCTTAATTGAGATACTGAATTTTGAGTTTTCATTACCTGTAGGCTATAATCAGCAAAATGAAAAGAAATAAACGCTTGAAATACTGTATATATCACTCTGTGTGTAACGAATCTATATAATATGAGTTTCACTTTTTAAATTGAATTACTGAAATAAATGAACTTTTCAATGATATTCCAATTTATTGAGATGCACCTGTACATGCATCTTTCCATTCCTGCTGCCTTAACACATAAATGATTAATATCCTCTAATAATCATGAAAATTTAATGGTTAAATCAAGGTATGAAAACACACTTTCAACAGCTATGTGGTGCCGTTTAGGACACAAATCATTATTAGCAATATAATATGTTATATTACAGTTTACATAAAAGAAAGGATTTAAATAATTGGAAAATTGGGATGTATCTCCCAATTTTGCAGCATACAAGCAATTACGATGACGTCGTCCTGCATTTGATCTCTTCTCTGATCAAAAGAAGAGACAGCCTTCCTGCACAGGAGAGGAGACAGAAATTGAGCACACGGCCAGGTCAGTGGACAATTTTAAATGTTCCCAGAAACAACCAACGGGTGACAGAAATGTAACGCGACGAGTCTGCGAACTTGTAGTTGAATCGGCAGCGGACAACCAATTCCTGGCTGTTTCGCCTTACAGCACAGTTGTAGGGTTGTCGAGCGCAGCGGAGTTGGGGGAGTGCCGCGATCTGAAAAATCTGACAATATATATAAAGTCGGTAGTCTTCTTTCCCTCACGTAATAAATTACATAAAAATGCCCGATCCGCGCGCGCATGCGCACAGTTTCTAGGAGGAACTGATACTCCCCCCGCCTTCCTGTGCCGCGTGACGTCTTCCAGAGCGACGGAAACTTAAGCTGTGCTACTGCCCCACACTGGACAGCGGACGAGAGGAGAGGCAGGTGTGCGAATGCTTTTAGAAAGACTCGACAAGAGAGACAGAAGGTAAGTTCTCTGGGTGTGGGTTTATGAACGGCAGAGTATTCATTCGCTGCATTCAGTTATTGCACGGTGGTTGAGTTAGAGGAAAACAACGCTCTGCTCGAATGGATCACTCCAAGGCTTTACGCGTGTCTTTGCTATTCATCGGTGTTTGTTGTTGGGTTCACGTTATCAAATTAATTTCTGCTTCAAAGCGCGGACACACACACACACACACACACACACACACACACCCCCACCCTCTCTCACCCTCACCTCAATTTAATTCCTTTCCATATAGTAACAGCACAGGTGGGAAGGACTAAATCGGACTAAGATAAAGTTAATTTGACGTTCGACATTCGGACTTGGAAATCTCCGGATTTTTTTCCCCTAAAAGTCACTTTGTTTTGTAAAAAAGCTATCAAAACGCAAGACTTTTGTTTGTATTGTTTTGAATTCAAACATGTCATTAGTAAGAATAATGGGAAATTTGGAGTACTGTTCATATAATTTCACCCCTCCAGCAACAAGGGTGACTCAGTCAGAACTGAATGTAATGCTTTGGTCTGTAATCTTATGCCATCACAAAGTTGTGAATGGGGGATTGAGAACTTAATTGTAGTTTACTTGAACTTTTTAGCTGACCCTGCGCTCTGATCCCCAAAGGTCATGCAAAAAGAGAATTTCCATTTGAGGATTAATGCAGTATACCAAATTATACAGCGTTGACTTTTGTGTGGTACATACAGTGAATTGAACATTTAAGTATTGTGCATAAAAAGGAGGGTAAATTGTATTGTAAACTATGTACAATGTTCCAGTGCTTAAAGTGGTGCCAACTTACTGATTTTGCTGTTTTGTCTTTGTCTGTTTGTTTAGTGTTTTGCCCCTTCTTGCTTTTCTTTTTACTTTGCCCACCAACATATTAGTTGAATGTACAGTACGTGGAGGTTGTGGTGTGATTTGCTGTGCTATGATAACATTTGGTTTGGCTCTGGGTTGGAGGCAGGGAGCATAGGGGCCCAGTAAAATGCACTGCAATTTCTACCACCTGACTTTAGGGTACTTCTATAATGAGCTGAGCATTTAAACCTAACAAGGCATGCCGTCGCTCCCAGCTTGTGGTTTTTTACACAGGGCTTGAAGTGAACTGAAACACATTACAGGCAGTTCATGGTTTTTGCTTTGTGAGCTAGAGTGTAGCAGCTCATTGTGGTCTAACCTCAAAGAGGACCCCCCAGTTCTCCATAATATGGCATGTATTTTATAGGGCTGTAACTAGTGATTATTTTTGTAATCAACTAATCGTTCAATTTATTTTTCAATTAGTCGATTAGTCACGATTATTTCATGCCTGACTATTTTGATGCCTGCGACCTGTGGTTGCACATCCTGTTCTGGGCTCCAGTGCATGTCTTGCATCATTTGCTCGTGAATGTTACCCTGATGTCTCTGCATTAACACGATTAAAATCAATAATAATCAAATTTAAAATAACCAGTGAAACATGAATTTGAAAATAATCAGATATTTTTATATTAGTGTGACCATCACAACAAAAAGAAATATATTAAACAATACAAACTAAAGTGCACAGTCTTTAAACAAAAAATGTGTGTTTAACTTAACCAAAAAATACATCGTTAAAACTGAAATGTTTTTCAAATTTTAGTAATAAATGACAAAATGTAGACATAAACCATATAATATGTAAAGTCTGAAGTGCAAAGATCAAATAAACCCTTTCACAAAAGGTTAAAGGACAATACAATAGCTTCCATGGTGCAGCAGTAGGAATTTCTGACTTATAATTAAGAGTACCCCGGTTTGATCCAGACAACGTATATTTACCATTTTAAGTAGTGAGTTGCTCTTACTGTTAATATTATATAAGAAACGCATACATTTGATTTGCATCTGTAACAGCCACTGTAAATGTATAGTACTTGTAAAAGTTTCCGTTCCAGACCCCCGATCTTGCCCAGTCTGCACAGGACTCCAGGACATGCAGAGGAAAGAATGTTCCTCTGCAAGGTGAGCCATGAACGCTCTTCTGTTCTCAGTGGACCAAGTACATGCCTGGCAAAGTAAATGTGCTTTGATCGCCACCAGGTCAAGCGTGTTATAGCACAAGCAACCAGCTACCTGCGTGCTCCTGCTAGCACTGAATAAGCTCAGGCCTTCTTGTGTCAGCGCGCAGCACCGGGGGGGGGAGAGACAAATATATGTGACGTTTTGAAGAAATCATTGTATGACCTGAATAGTACCAACCAGAAAACATCATCGCACTAATGCAATATTTGAAAACAAACGGATCGGGTGTAAATTTGTTACTTGTAATAGTTAACTTTTTTCACTTTTATTTTCTTAGTCTCGTTCACGCTCTCCCTCCCCTCCTGATCTGACTCTAACTAACAGCGCCATTATAAATTCTCAAGAGACGGCGGCATCACAGCTCCAGGATGCTTGCGTTTCAGATGCTTATGCATTGCGGTAGGTGGTGCCGTAAAAAGAAACCTCCGCTTTGCATAATCTGCATTCAACTTTTTTTTTTTTTTTTCCTTTTTCTGTGAAGTTCTCCCACACTTTAGAAAATTTCTGTCTGTTTTTTTCCCCCTCTCCTTCCCCCTCCTCTATCCGACTAGCCATTGCAACCATGTTTATTTTCCTGTACATTCTTCTTCTCCTCAGACGTTCTTCATTGGTGGGATTGTGTGCAGTCTTGACAAACAATAACAAACGATACTGCCCCCAGGCGTTCATGTAGTGCATTGCAGTTACAAAAACCAATGTAGTTCTTTGTGACTGGAGCCTCTATTGAAGGTTCTGTTTGACGCGTCGACAATAAAAAATCTGTGTCAACGATTTTTTGTAGTCGAGGTTGTCGACTAATCATTGTAGCCCTAGTACTTTACCACCAAGCCACCCTCCCCTAACCCCCCTTTCTTTGAAGTTTATGTATAGCAGAGTGCTGTGCAATCCAGTCTGGCTTGAATTTGTATGTGCTTTATATCGCACCACAAGGAGTAGGAAGAAGCCAACAAAGTAGGAACTACTGCATGTACCCAAGGAGGCCACTTGTCAACCACAAAGTAGCCCACACCTTTTGCTGATCTAACAGCCCAACTGTGGTAAGCCTCTTGATTCAGAATGCCAGTCACTCTGTGCAAGTCAACAACTCAAGACCCCCCAGACCACCACACTTCCTCCATGTTAGACAGCTGGTGTCGCACACTAAGGAGCCATCAACATCACCAACTCCATGGGGTACAAACACCCTGCGTAATGAACCGAACTTCAAATTTGGATTCATCGGTCCATAAGTCTTTCTTCCAGTCTGTGGTAGTCCACAGCTGTTATTTCAAGGCCCTGTGTTGTCCTTTTAATGAATGGCTTTCTTCCTGACACACTTCCCATCAGACCTGCAGCACAGTGTCTCCTCTTCACAGTAGGAAACTGACACTTGCATTTTGTTGACCTGCAATGTGCTTGAAGCTGTTGTGCTGTGAGGTGCCTGTGATCACACAGGCTAGTGACCCTCAGAAACTCACCTTCTGATTGGCAGGTGCCTTTGGGTCTGCCAGATCTCTTCCTCTCAGAGTTTCTTTTCCAGTTTGCCTTTGGATTGTGTCAGACACCACAGGACTCGCTGACACTTTGAACTTTTTTGTAATATATCTAAATGAGTGGACTACACTTCTAATGGTAATTAGTGCTCTGACGCCTTTCCTTTAATTTTCCATTTTCTTGCCATTATCACTGGAATATTGTCCAAGTGGTACATCAGGGGGTGTAGTAACACAGTCTGGTCCAACACTGCTTTAATTCAGACAGATGGTTTGTAAGTAATCAACAAAAGTTGGGACACCTGTGCAAATTGTGTGCTTCAGCTTGCAAGGCTTCATTTACAGTCGACCCTTGACATACAACCGGCCTGACATGTGAACAACTTGATTTACGACCAAAATTTTTGTTTTGATTTATGACCAACATCTTGCGTTACGACCTGAATGCGGTCACGTGTATCCGCTTCTGCGATTGTAAACAAACAGCTGAGAGCATTCATAAGCATCAGTCGGAGCCCAGATACATGTTTGTGGACGTAATTTCGGTCGATATATATATTTTTTCAAATTCACTAAGACCATGGCAAGCAAGACGCATAATTGCTAAGGAAGGAAGAGAAAGTAACGAAGGTAAAGAAAGTGATTGTTAAGGGATGTTAGCTAGCAGGCTGGGTCAGCACCGGCTTGCTTTGAGTGTATTATTACAGCAGTTCACAGCCAGCTTTGAACTGAGTGCTCAACTGTTGTCATTATTAACTTGAGAAACAGCGATCACAATCGAAATGAAGAAGGAAATTGTGCGGAAATATGAGAGTGGTGTTTGTGACCGATCTCGCTAATATGTACAGCATGTCGAAATCCACCATCTCGACAATTTTACAAAGAAAAGATTTGCATAAGGAGGCTCTTTCTAAACAATAACCACCTTCCGTTTCATTCTCCTCCTCCTCCTCCCTTCCTGCAGCCCAAAGATGTCAAATTAAATGGTGAGTACAGTATGAAATTGTTGTTTCTGGTAGGCTAGGCACTTTTTATAACTTTTTGGTTAGTACATTAGAAAAATTATTGGTGTTTTGGTAAATTATGCGCATTCTACAACCCTTTTTTATTATGAAAAGGTTAAGTAAGTGTTGCTGTGGGAGGTTCGGAGCACATTATGGTTATTTCCATTATTTCTTATGGGAACAATAGTCTTGAGTTACAACCAGCTCTCGCGAATGAATTGAGTTCGTAAGTCAAGGGTCCACTGTATTTGAATTGCTGTGGAGCATCTGTAGGTTCTAAACTATTCGTGGTTCCCGGAAGAATATCTATTCTGTCCGTCCTGCTTCCACTAACTGGTCCCGCCCACATAGCATTTCTTGATTCCGATTTGTCCTCTTCCAAACCCTTCCCCATGCTGCCAGCGGCTCCTCTTCAAAACCAGACCCACCCACACGCAGCCGTCACGGCATTTCTCGCCAAGCTTCTGAAGTACGCTTACAAAATAAAGCAAACTCTGCATGCAGCAAAAATTTACTTCTCCAGGTGGAATTCATGCTCAGAACCATCAAACCCTTCGCTAAATCATACAAACACATGCATGAAATCGCTGCAGGAATTACTTAGACGTTCTACAACATCTTTTTGGGGTTGTTATTGATTATATGTACGTAATCGAATTTCGGAAGCGCAGCCTTCCTCATACCCACATGCTGTTTACTCTTCACAATAATTCTACCAACCAGTCTTTAGCCACGGTCAGTTGTACGTGGCTTTTTCTAGGGTTAGATCTTTCGACTCATTATGTGTCGTCTCCACCAAAGCACCTATTCACAACTGTCTTTCAAGAAGTATTTCTTCCTTCTTGATTTCTGAATTCCTTTCTCACTGTTTTCTTTTCCTATTCTTACGCCACCGTATGCTATGGCGGGCGTCGGCTAGTTTTTGTAATATTCGGATAATTCTTTTTTTTTTTTTTTTTCCAATTTTTTTTGCGAATCCAAACTTTAAATTTAAGCAGTAAAGGTTTACATTTTCACCATTTTAGGTCATTCATTGCAATACAACTGTTTTAATTTGAAAATAAAACTGAAAAAAAAATCTTTTGACCGGTTGTGTGTGTACCTTTATATATAAACGTCTACGCGTAGAAGTCTGTCTGTCTGTCTGGCCCGGCCCGGAAGTAAGTAGTGGAGCCGGGCTAAGGTCTCTGCCTCCGAGGAAACGGACAACTCTCTTAGCCGCTAATGACACAAGCGAGGCCAGCACGTCGGCAAAATGAAACCTCAGAAGAAGGTCGCTTAGCCACTAACATCGGCAAACCAGTGTCCTTTTTACTTTTCCTCCTGACACTAATGCACAAGCGAGGCGAGCACATCGGCAAAACAAATCCTCCTAGGAGAGAGACGCCCAGAGTAGTTCCTTTCAACTTCCTGACATCTCTACATTTCAGTTTATTTTCTGATGATTTCAATAGTTTCTAGGACCCCAGGCTTTTTACAGCATGGGTTTACACGGCTAATATATTATAATAGAATGAATGACAGAGAGAGATGTAGGTTTATAAATCGATAGTGGAGAAAATTCTATTGCCACACATATTCCTCTGTTAACTTGCTTATTAAGCTAGAGTATACATTGAATTTTAAATGGTAGTTTGGGCATCATCATCCTTTATGTGTGTATTTGTCAAGTAAAACAGCCCAGCATTCTGAAACCTGCTTAATACAATTTAGCCAGCATACATTGCTTAAATAAAACATTTTTATATAGAAGTATACAAATGTATTATCATTATTTAGATTTTTTTAACCAGTAAAAATGCAGCAATATCCAATGTTTTTGCACTAAAGTCCAAGGCAGTAATGCCTGTTAAGAGTATTGGAGAAGGTAATGCAGATTGTGATCAGTGTTCCTGCCTCAACTCCAGCAGACTGGATTTGACCCTTACCCTGTTTACATTCTGTACGCAGTTTTCTTGTACCCTGATGTAGTGTGTGTGTGGTGTTTTTTGCGCTGTCCCCCCCCCCCCCCCCCCCCCTTCCCAATCTAAGAATACAAAATTTTATTAAACTGACAGATCTGGTTTGGGTTGCTGTAGTTATGAGCGTGAATGCGAGTGTATACCATTATTTCCTGCCCTGTACAGGTACTCGGGTTTTCTTGTTGGATCCCCATGACTTCTATCTGTGTTTGTTTTATACTGGGCTATGGTGGTGAGGTGAAGGCTCATATAGTGACTGCTATTACTATGGGTTCTTTCTATTGTTAAGAACTGGAGGATTTATGTATAGAGACCTGGGTTCACTTCCCGGGTCCTCCCTGCGTGGAGTTTGCATGTTCTCCCCGTGTCTGCGTGGGTTTCTTCCGGGTGCTCCAGTTTCCTTCCACAGTCCAAAGACATGCAGGTTAGGTGCACTGGCAGTCCTAAATTGTCCCTAATGTTTGTGTGTGTGTGTCCTGCAGTGGGCTGGCGCCCTGCCCGGGGTTTGTTCCTGCCTTCTGCCCTGTGTTGGCTGGGATTGGCACCAGCAGACCTCCGTGACCCTGTGTTAGGATATAGTGAGTTGGATAATGGATGGCTGGATATATAAAAATTACATTTTATATACAGAATCCAATGTACGTATGTCCACTTTTCATGAGAGAACTACTTAACAGATTTAGATCGGGTTTTTTCTTTAATTTACTTGAACATTATGGTTGATTTTTGTGACTTCTCTCATTGCACTATGTATCATAGGTCACTTGCGGTACCGATTTTAATTTGCGCGAAAGAGACTCCTTGGGCTGAATGTAGGGTGCGAGACCCTCCTCACTCACACACCATCCTCGTGGTGTAACTTTAACTCCGCTTCGTTAGTGAACGAGAGAAGAACTTAATGGTTTTAGATCTTTGTTGTCTAGAATTTGCTTGAACATTCCAGTTGATTTTGCCGCTTCTCTCGTCACGCTGAGAATCGTAGTTCACTTACAGGAGCGATTATATTTGCGCTAATCTGAGACCGAGGCTGCAGGCCGAGGGGAGGGAGAAAAGTGACGTCGGGGGTAGAGAGCCAGGCAGGGCCGCCTTCACTGTCTTGTTTCACTTCTACATGGGCAGAGCCATGGGTGATGGCTAGTTGAAAATAAATTTGAAGGTAATTGTTTGGAGGAATTAAAGTAAACCAATACAAGAGGGGCTCCATGTTAGGAAACTAGTTATGTTGTGAGGGGTGCGGAGCAGGACAGGACAGGCTGTGGTGGAAATTGGCAAGTGAATAAATAAAAAAAAATTGGCACTGTAGCAGCAGATAGTATTTAGTAAGCAAATTTTCCTTGAGGGAATTTGGGGTTTGCTATGGCTCATATCTAGGAGATTTTGTGATAGGGCAAGGATGTAAATATTCATCAATAGAGAGGAAAATTTATTTTAACCCTTTCAGCCCTGAAATTCTATTAATATTGCATATATGCAGCCATTTTTGTAAAGCACAGGTACGTTTGCAGCCATTGGAAACTGGGCGCGCTACTATTAGCGCAGACTATAGAGAAGTGGCCATTGCTTTGTGTGCCACCTGGTGCAATACAGCCCCCGAAACACGGAAGAGAAAATGGATGCTTCCGTGCACCACATAGTAAGTAGCTCCACTTTGTTTTATTTCCTCAAAAAGATGGAAGTATTTGGCAGCTGTTGTATAATAATAGTGATTTATTTTTTTTGTTTTTTCATTTTTGAGCTTCCCAGACACCCCAAAGGATAGAATATCTCGCAAACTAATTTTCCCTTAAAAACAAAAAATCCAGGGCCGAAAGGTTTATGTATAGTCCATGTATGTAGAGGCAGTAAGACGGGCACAAAGTTAGGACAATTGCTGCAAAAGTAAGAAGGGGAAAGGTAAAGCTTAGTAACTTTAAAGGAAGACCCACAGCAGAAAGTCGAGGGATTAGTTTTATGAGTTAGGAGGTGTTAAATAGCTGCAAAAGTTTCTGTAAACTGATACTTTAATTTCTTCATTTTTAATGATTTTACATATAAAACGTAAACATCAATAAAAAGTGGGTTGAGCAGTTAAACAATCCTAATCCAAATTTTTAAGAACTAGGCCAATACATTTCATTACTCTGAGTGCCATTGACGGAAAGAAATGAAGAAATTCAGTGGAAGACATCTTAAAAAGCAAGTCAAATTAAAATGAATGGAAAAGGAGTTAATTAGCAGCAAAAACGCTGCACTAATTAAAAAGGTTAGAGTGAAAACCTGCAGCCACTGGGGCCCTCCAGGACCAGAGCTGGGGAGCCCTGTCTGAGTATAAATATCCTGCAGAGGCTGTAGATCAGATCTGGTACAGCATTCTGCCACCCGGCTCACTCTCTAGTTCCTTGATGTGCTGTGCACAGCTATTACCAAGCCAGAAGGGGGTGTTCGAGTCGAGACACTTCCTACAGCACCAACATAAGTCTTTAGGATCACTGAAGGGACCTGAAACTTCCTCAGCTGTCTCAGATGGTGCCTAGGCTTGAATATGTTCAGTACATGTCAAATCTTCGGTGATGTGAACACTCGGATATCTGAAGCTGCTCACCCTCTCCACTGGTTATTAAAGGAAATATTACGGTAGAGCCAGGCCATTATTTTAAAATGAGTTCAACAAGAACACAGGGCATAGTTGGAAACTTTTTTTTGCCAGGGAAAATGTTTGCCCAGATGTTACAAAGTTTTTCTTCATACATAGAACTACAGACACAAGGAATAAGTTGCAGAGTACTACAGTGGAGCGTAGGAGTTTAGGAACCTTCAATCACATGACTTGATGTAATTTTGGAGAACTCTGGTGGATAGGATTGACGAGCTTTGTTGAGCTGAATGGCCCATTGTCATTTCAAATGTTTCTAATATCCTGACCATTCCTCTACATAACTGATGGCACAATTCTGGGACCCCAACAACATGGTAAGTTTTGTTCAAGTAGTGAATACAGCTAGCTCACAGCTGTGGAAGACGGTCCTTTTCTGCCAGCTTCTTGGACCTTCATTCCCAAGTATGTTTTATACTTGATAGTTTGATATGAAGAGTAGTGATTTACTGTGACGTTTGTTGATTGTCTAACTTGACATAAACCTTAACTGACGAGGTTTTGTAAAATGCAATTCAAAGGTCTTTAGATCTAAATGATTCAGTTGTAATGGAGTTGAATTCTGTTCTTTTCCACAGCGGGAACGAAAAAAGCTGATGTTTTACTGTGACCTCTAGATGGATGTGCAAGAGGAGAAGTGTAAAGCTGGCATAAATAACCTCAAAATAATCACTGTAAGTGTTAAGGAGGAGGACTGTGAATGGGAGAGCATCCACCCTAAACGGGACAGTCTGGGGATTAAGAAAGAAGATTGTGAACTGGAGTCGCTTGGCATTAAAGAAGAGGCTGAAGAAAAGTCTGTCGGCATCGATGTGCACAACAAGTGTGAAAGTGTAGAGGAAGACGACCTTCGTTTTGGCTGTCGGGATGGAGCAGAGATCGGGTTATTCTCCTCTCAAAGCAATGACTTTTCACATTTAGAGCCTTCCGTCGATGTGAAGTCTGAATCATTACAGGCTGCAACAAATTCGACT
Organism: Polypterus bichir lapradei; assembly: GCA_026402145.1. Lineage (NCBI taxonomy): Eukaryota > Metazoa > Chordata > Cladistia > Polypteriformes > Polypteridae > Polypterus > Polypterus bichir. Next base: position 205,218,087 of record JANRMT010062791.1, read on the forward strand.
GAGGAAATTTCATCTGTTGGAATTCCGAAAGATCAGCTACCGCCTGCAAATCAGGCTAAAAAAAGTAAGTATAAAATAAAAATAAGTGTACGTTTTAGGGTCATTGTGGGCTAATGGGTACTGAAAGGAGGGTTTTATTTTTATGTGAAACTTTGAAATAGAGTGAAATTGAGCATTTATCGATGATTAATGTTGTAAGGTTTAGGAAATTGCTGTTCTTGAATTTAAGTTGTGAATTTGTTCAAACTCACCAACACTGTCTTTGGTAAAGAGTGCTATTTGAAAATAGTTGCAAGAAAGAATTTATGAACCCTTTGGAAATCCTCAGATTTCTGCATTATTTCGTCCAAACGATGTGGTCTGATCGTCCACTAAATTACAACAGCAGACAAACACAATCGTCTCAAACAAATAACACGCTAACAATTGGACAACTTGTCTTTCCTGAACACAATGTTTAAACATCTGCAGTCCAGTCTTTGTATTAACCCCCCCAATCTGTCTTTTCTAACTGGCCTCTACCAAGCATCTCCTGTAGTTGCTGATCAGCTATGAATTTCTTCCATTCCTCCTTTTTCCAGCCATAGATGTTGCTGGGATTCCCCTCTTGGTTGTCTTTCCAAGTTGGGCCACAGCCAGTTAATTTCTGTTGAGCTATGGACACTAATTGGTTATTCCAGAACACCCAGTTCCTTCTGTCATTGCATTAAAACCAGGAGCCTCCATCATCTCATATGTGGTCTCTGATGTGGCGCTACTTATGTTAGTTAAATTATGGTGAATTTTGAATGAGTGCAGTGCTGTAAAAGTTTTTTTAAAAGAGCAATGATATTTTGTTCCACATCTTCCAAATACTGATGTTAACTGTTCATTACTAATCAAGTATTTCTTCTTGAATGTCATTCCTTGCTTCTGCATATGTTATGAAGTCACTATTTAGATACCATAGTTTCGGTAACCTATTGTACTGAATTTTGTTATTAATGTTCTCTAAGCATGGTTTTGTAATCTCTTTAAAAAAAATCGGGAGTGGTCTCCCCACGACTTTCTCTTATACTCAGATATGGGGATGGATATTTGAGAGGCAAACTATAAGACAATGATTATATTTGTATTATGTACTAGGGGGCTTCGCTGTCCAACCCTCTGGCCTGTGCTACGCACCAGCAACTTGAGGTTTCTCCCGCACTCGTATGTGGATTCCACTTTCACCAAACAACAAAACTTTTAATTCTCGTGGATACGCCTCTTCATTGGGAGGAAACAACTTTTTTCCCTGATGGCAACACAAATTAGACAATCTACAAGTCTCCAACTTAGTTTAAAGCCAAGCAATATATTCAGTCTCTTTTCGCTGTTCTGTTATTTCACCGAGTAGTAATTTCCATATGTTGGCGTTAATGTGATCTTTACTATCAGTTTTTTGAGACTTTCAGATTTTAGTACTTTCATTATCTCTAACCTGCTCTGCTTGGGTATTGTGCCAACGTTTTTAAACCTCTTTATGACATTCTACTTTTGTCTTCTACTCTCTTTTATTTCCAACCCTGCTTGAAGCTGAGAGCAAAGGAACTGTGTCTGACAATAGTTTTCACATGAATGAGAAGTGAGTGTACCGTGGGAGTGGTTGTAAATGTTTGAGGGGAGGTTGGGACTTGTCAAAAATCTCTTGGCAAAAAGTCTCGCCTTGTGGCACTTGAAATTCTCTCGTGGGAGTTGAAATTATCTCTGAGAAAGTCTAGTCCCAGGATTTCCTTTTATAACAGAGACATTAAAGAATCCTCAACAACAAATCAAATTAATAATATATTGAACAATTATTATAAAAGTAAAGTTGAATAAATCGGACTGCTTGAATAAAAGGTAAAGTACCAATTTTGGTTAGAGGAAATAGCCCCAAAGTTGATAGAATTATACGCTTTGTACCTAATACTTGTATGCATAATTTGGTTGACCTAAGTGAAAGCGTACTATATATATATGTATCGGACTTGGGGAGGTCTAAAATGTCGATTCATAAAAATCTCGAAATCAAATTTTTTTGGAAAATCGCAATGCTGTTCCCTTACTTTGTATATGAGAAAGTAAAAAAGCCACCACTTCAAATATATCCGTGCACACTAATTCAATCAAGATAAACTCGATCTCAAATCCGTGCATTGTGAATCGGAATCAAATCGGGACATCCGTGCTGATACCCAGCCCTAGGCATGAGCTCTTTAATTTTAAGAGGACCTAAAACAAACCCACAAGGCCATTTGGCATGCTTTTCGTGTCCTTTGGGGAAGTGTGGGTAATAACATTTCATACTGGGAAGTTCCAATGTGAATGTCTTTTCATGCACCAGGATGATTCTGAGGTCACTTTGTTACCTGAATTCATCGAGTTTTGATATAATGCTGATCTATCTTATTTTACTGAGTGAAATTAAAAATTGGTTTAATGTAAAATGGCAATTGGCAGATATGGTATACCTGGATCAATGAGAAAAGCACTTGCTTTGCTCCCTTTGCAGTTGCACCTCCTAGGCCATGCGTGTGTAGAATGGACTGTGTGACCCTTGTAGACTCTAGACTTTGCTATAAGGGTCATTGAGGCACACAGGGGGTCCCCAGGACCAAGTTTGGAAACCACCACTCTGGACATTCTGTACTCTTAACTAATAATATTTGTGTTGCAATTTAAGCGAAACAGCCGAGTACCATTTTTGCAGAGAGCTGTTTTTATTTTATTTTTTTTTTTTTAAATTCACAATAAAATTAATTCCACGTGCAATTTCATAATTTCTTATCTGTTTTGATGGATAGCAGTTTGTCGCCGTGGGGGAAATTTTAAGCATTTTACAGAAGTTCAATAAATTAAATATAACACCAACTCCTTTCTAATGCTCCCTCAACTAACTGAAAAGGAAAAAAAATCTGACTTGGTTAATAAGAGGGCAATCCCAGTGAGGCATTATAGAGGCATATTGCTGTTAGTATGAAGGAGTCCCCATAGTTTCTTTCGACTTTTCTGTGGAATAATTTGTTGGCTGAAAATACTTGATTATGGTATATCAAGGAGAGGATGTGCAGTGTTGTTCATAATGGCATTCAGTATCGTCTCCTCCACTACTACCTCCCTACCACCCCACAACTGTGTTTGCCTTTTTAATTGTCGTTTTGGTTCAGTGGGCCTCTCTTGAAGTGATATTACCAGCCATGTATAGCACAAATTTGTAGAAGATGTCAAGGATGTCACTTCCCCCATAGTATAAGGAGTGCAATGATGGAGAACATATTGCAGTAGGTGAGCTTTAAGAGTTGGATAAGGTTGGAACGAGTGGGTGTATACTTACTGTGGGTGATGGTGCAGTCTCTGCACTGGCAGTGTGACAGGTGTCTCGTGTGAGGCGGATTGGCGATGGAGCAGGCATACAGCTTGTGAGGACAACCAGCTGTTTATACAGCCTAAATCATTTCTCTGCAGGAGATGCTTTAGCTGCAAGTATGGCAGCTTCGAAACCGAGCGTGACGTGCAGACTAGCAGCTGATCCGTAAAGAGGAGATGAAAAAGCTGTGTTACCCATTGAATCACTGTTTAAGAGGGGATTTTGGAGGAACGGCAACATCTTCTTGGGGCTGCGTTCACAGTGTTCAAAATATATATCTATCTATATCTCAAATTCATACAAATTTTATATTGTGCACTCTTTTGTTACTTTTTCCATGAGCAAGTTATTTTGTTTTGCACCAAGTTCTGTTTCACTTTTAAATTGCATTGGATGTTTATTTTGGAAGACTATCATTTAATGTATTTTGCACAATGAAAGCAGTGGTATATTTTACCCCCACTCCCCAACCAAAACAGGTACACTAAAATGTCAATTGCCTCCCATTAACCCTACTGACTAATCGGTGCCACATACCTTTTGCCCTTGTATCTTGCCTGCAGTTACTGATAGACAAGTACACATGGGCATTGACACTCCTAAGAACAAAAGAGCCTGCTTTGCCTCTTTCTTTTATAGTGCCTGTGTGTTTACTAGACCAGTTCATCCTGCCCTTGATGTGGACCCCCTAGTACTCATGGGTGCTCTCTCCCTGAGTAGTCACTGGACCTGCACTATATGGACACAAGTACTGTATTAAATCAAGCACCTAGTCACGCTTCCTCCATTGAGAGACATTTGTGAAACGGGTCATTCTAAAGAGCTCAGTGAGTCCAGGCGTGGTACTGTGATAGGACGCCACCTTTGTAAAGAGATGGTTCGTGAGAGTTCATCCCTGCTGGATGTTCCGCAGTCAACTGTAAGTGGAATTATTAGAATGTGGAAGTGTTTAGGAACAACAGCAACTCTGCCATGAAGCAGAAGACCATGTAAAGTCACAGAACGGGGTCAACTGCTGCTATGGTGCATAAAAGGCGCCAACGCTCTGCTCATTCCATAGCTGAAGAATTCCAAACTTCCACCAGCATTAATGTGAGCAAAAACGTCATGGGTGAGTCTGGGTTTGCCTGATGCCAGGAGAATGTTACCTGCCTGACTGCACTGTGTTAACCGTGAAGTTTGGTGGAGGAGGAATAATGGTGTGAGGCTGTTTTTCAGGGTTTGGGCTTGGCCCCTTGCTTCTAGTGAACGGCAATCTTGATGCTTCAGCATACCAAGATATTTTGGTCAACATTATGCTTCCAACCTTTTGGGGATGACCTTTTTGTGTTCCATTATGACTGTACCCCATTCACTTTCTAATCTGTTGTGTTAAACTACTGTTGTCCAAGCATGTGTGTGTTTTTGTTTTGAGAAATATAAGGAAATAAAATGCACTCTTTTTGCTCAACCCTCCCCCCCATAGGTCTTAAGCATTATGGACGATTTTAATTCATTTTGCTTTTGTTAAATTAGAAATTAATTAGAAGTGTGTACTTTTTAATCCTACATTTGGCTTGTGTGGAGATGTGTGCTTCTGATTGGTTAGTCTAAGATGGGTGTCAAGCCCATGGGCCAAGGGAAGTTGGCTGTTTGCTGTGCACTGTTTGTTTAGAAAAGTTCTTAACGCATTTCATAGATAGTGTAGCATGAAAAGGCCGTCTATCTTTTTACACGTTTATGTGGGGTCAATGTGCTTGATCATCCTTCTCTATTCAGCTCAGTCCTGCACCACCTTCTCAGTTAAGCTGTTTCTCCTTCAGATCTTTTACTTTATCCATCCACCTCCACTTTGGCCTCCTTCACTTTCTCTTCCCTTGGACTTCCACTCCCATCACTCTTTTGCCCACATCTCTCCTCATCACATGTCAATACCGCTTCAACCTCCTTTCCTGTCCTTTCTTGGCTATCTCTCCCATTCTTGTTTGTACCTCTGAGTGTCTTATATTCTTTCCTTTTAGGTAGCTCTACACATCCATCTCAACCTTCATTTTCTACCACCTTCTGCGTCCCCTTTACTGCCCGTGTCACAGCTCCATACATCATTGCTGGTCTGTCTTAATAACCTTACACCTTTGATTCTCTATGCGCTGATGTCTTTCTCTCTTCTTGCTTTTTTTTTTTTTTTTTCCCCCCCAGCTGTGAGCATCCAAGCAACAACTTGGTGAAAACCAAAGTTGCGTCTGTTAATTGTTGTAGTGATAGTGGTAAAGAGATGTCTTGTTTGTTTTACACCATCAAATGAAACTGCTGAAAGGTTGTGCAGCGCACTTACGCCACATCTCATTTAAACTGTGAAGTCGGAATTTCCAACTGGAACATTAGGGGGGGGCCCCGCCCCCACAAGTCAGATTTGTATGCAATCCAAAATATTGATGTACACTGCACATACCGTATAAGTATACATTTACCATACAGTATAAGTTTTGGTTAAAAACAGGAACTGCATTACTAAAATGGTAATACATATTTATAATTACACCTCAAGAATTACAAATCTGTAGCTTGGTGTGCTGAAGGGAACAAAAAAAAACAAACCTGAGTAAATATAGTAAATGTATGTATATTTTAATGGCAACACACAAGCTATAGTGCAATTAATGATTAAAAATGGCAATTAAACATTACTTAAATGTAAATATACTATATCAATTACAAATCTTGTTATGCAGAAAATGAGGATGACTTAAGGGGACTGGATATGGTGTTGTGTTTGTGTGTGGTTTTTTGGTTTACCTCTCTCTCTCTCTCTTTCTCTCTCTCTCTCTCTCTCTCTGTAACTAGGGGTCTTTGCTTGCCAACTTCCAACCCTAAATCCCCCCCCTGCCTGCACTACGCGCCAGCACCTTCATGTCTCTGCCGCATGCATATGTGGATTTCACTTTCACCAAACAACAAATATTTTAATTCTCGCGGACAGTCCTTTTTCATTTGGAAGAAACAATACTTTTCCCTGATGGCAACATGAATTAGATGATCTACAAGTCTCCGACTTAGTTTAAAGCCAAACAATATCTACATACTTCTGTCATATCACCTATGTCCATATATTCAATCTCTTTTTGCTTTTACCTTTTTGTCATATCACATTGAATTTTGATTCCGTGTTTGGACTTGCATTATGATAATACAACGTATAACTGCCCGTGAGTGAATATCGTTTCTTTCTCTCTACAAGAAAAGGGTCTGACAATAGCATTCACACAAATGAGAAATAATTGAACCGTGTGTGTGGTTATGTGGGCGGGACTTTTCCAGGTCTCTCTGCATAAGCTCTTGTCTTGCGGGGCTTGAAATTTTCTCTTGCTTGATTTCACTTTCAATAAACAACAAATCTTTTAATTCTCGCGGATATGCCTCTTCATTGGGGGGGAAAAACCACTACGTTTCCCTGATGGCAACACAAATTAGACGATCGACATGTCTCAGACTTAGAGCATGGAGTTCAATAGAGCTTCACAGGTTGCCACTGGAATCCTCTTCCAGTCCAGCACCTTTACCCTCATATTTTTTCTTAAAGCTAAAGAAGAAAAATAAATGGTATTGAAATTGGCAGATCCAGCAGACTAAATCTGAGCAGACAGTATAGCACCCTGGACACTTCAGAATTCATCCTGCTACTTCTGTCAGCAGTCATATCGTCAATAAACATTTATTTCTATAGCACATTTTCATACAAATGTAACTCAAAGTGCTTTACATGATGAAGAAAGAGAAAAAAAGACAAAGTAAGAATTTAAAATCGGAGAACACTAACATAAAATCAAAGTAAGGTCCAGTGGCCTGGGAGGACAGAAAAACAAACTCCAGACGGCTGGAGAAAAAAATCTGCTGGGGTTCCAGGCCATGAGATCACCCAGTGCCGTCTAGGCATTCTACCTAACAACAAACGATCAGTTCTCTTTGTATTCAGGGTTCTCATGGAAGGACTTGATGATGACAGTCATGTGGACTTCTGGCCTTTAATCCATCAATGTAGGGACATCACGGTGCTTTGATCACGTGATGGTGGCGCAGGTCGCCACCACAGGAAAACGGAAAAAGAACAGAAGAGAGAGTAGGGGTTAGTATGGATTTTGGAGCCACCATGAATAGTAATAATTGAATATGCAGAGAATCAGGATTAAATTAAAATGAAGTTATGAGAAAGCCATGTTAAAGTAATGTGTTTTTTAGCAGTTTTTTAAAGTGCTCCACCGTATCAGCCTGGTGAATTCCTATTGGCAGGCTATTCCAGATTTTAGGTGCATAACAGCAGAAGGCTGCCTCACCACTTAAGTTTAGCTCTTGGAATTCTAAGCAGACACTCATTTGAAGATCGAAGGTTACAATTTGGAATATAAGATGTCAGACACTCTGATATACAAAATGGAGCGAGATTATTTAAGGCTTTGTAAACCATAAGCAGTATTTTAAAGTCAATTCTGAATGACACAGGCAACCAGTGTAGTGACATCAAAACTGGAGAAATGTGCTCGAATTTTCTTTTCCTAGTTAGGATTCTAGCAGCTGCATTCTGCACTAGTTGCAATCGATTTGTCTTTTTTGGGGTAGTCCTAAGAGGAGTGCATTATAATAATCTAGTTGACTGAAAACTAAAGCAAGAAATAATTTCTCAGCATCTTTCAATGATATAAGAGGTCTAACTTTTGCTATATTTCTTAAGTGAAAAAATGCTGTCTTAGTGATCTTCTTAATATACGATTAAAAATTCAGGTCACAGTCAACAGTTACCCAAAAATTCTTTACCTCCGTCTTGACTTTTAATCCTAAGGCATCAAGTTTATTTCTAATAACCTCATTATATTAATTATTGCCAATCACTAAAATTTCAGTTTTCTCTTTATTTAGCTTGAGAAAATTGCTACTGATCCACTCAAACACAAGTAAATCATTGTGTTAGTGAAACAACAGAGTCGGCATCATCGGGTGCTATTAAATACAGCTGTGTCATCAGCATAGCTGTGGTAGCTCACATTATGCCCCAAGATAATCTGACCTAACGGAAGCATGTAGATCGAAAAGAGCAGCGGACCCAGGATAGAGCCTTGTGGAACATCATATAGAATATTATGTGTCTTTGAAGTATAATTACCACAACTAACAAAGAATTTTCTACCTGCTAGGTAGGATTCAAACCAATTTAAGACCATGCCAGAGAGGCCCACCCATTGACTAAGGCGATTTTCTAAGACTATTGTGATCAATGGTATCAAATGCAGCACTCGGATCTAAGAGGATGAGCACAGGTAAATGGCCTCTGTCTGCATTTACCCGCAAGTAATTTACTACTTTAACGAGTGCAGTTTCTGTACTATGATTTGTTCTGAAAAATGACTGAAACTTATCAAGAATAGCATGTTTATTGAGGTGTTCATTTAGCTGCATAATGACTGTCTCCTCTAGAATTTTACTTAAAGGCAGGTTAGAAATAGGTCTAAAATTTTCAAAAGCAGAGTCGTCGAGATTTTTCTTGAGTAGGGGTTTAACTACAGCATTCTTAAGACAGTCTGGGAAGACCCCCGTATCTAATGAGTTTACTATGTCAAGAATACTATCAATTAGCACACCCGATACTTCTTTGAAAAAACTTGTTGGTATTGGGTCAATGACACAGGTGGAGGGTCTCAGTTGAGAAATTATTTTATATAAATTGGGTTAATCTATCCTGGTGTAAGAATTTAATTTGTTTATAACTGGGTACTGGGGCTTAAGAGGATGTGCAGTGTTGGGGAGATATATTATAGTATTTCTAATATCATTAATTTTTTTGATTGAAAAATACAGCAATAGCCTCAGGTTTCACTGGAAGTATTCTGGAGGCATTCCATTGAGTTACCTGGGTTTAGCAGATGATCAATCGTAGAGAATAAGACTCTGGGATTACTAGCATTGTTTAATTCTAGAGAAATGGCAGCGCCTCTCAAGACAGACTGTGTTTTCTGTTATTTTAACCTTCATTGTCTCATAGTGGATAGTTTAGTTTTTCTCCATTTACCCTCCGCTCTATGGCATGTTCTCTTTAAATCAGACACTCTTTGGGTCTTCCATGGTATGACAAAGCTTTAAGAGTTTTTTAACTGTCTTTTCAAGTGCAACTATGTCAGCAGCAGCTCTCACCTTAGTATTAAAATTTTCCACCTTACTATTTACATTATCCTCGCTATTGTAGTTAGCTCTACAAATGGACTGGTTGCTTAAAATGTTTGTAAATTTTGAAGCTGCTGATGAATCAAAGAAGCGTTTTTTAACAATATGCTTCCCGTGAATGTTTTCTATCATTATTTCTATATTAAATAGGAAAAGAGAATGGTCTGATAGACCAATATCAATGATCTGCTTCACATCAACTTTCAGTCGTTTAGTAATTACTAAGTCTAACGTATGCCCTGCTTTATTTGTAGGCTGATTAACGAGCTGTCTCAAATCAAGAGCCCAGGAGGTTCATAAATTCTTTTACTTTTGGATCACACTGTTTATCGATTATGAAAGTTAGTCACCAACTATTAGGTGCACATCATAGTTCATAATTATAATTGACACCAAGTCTGAGAATTGCTCAAAGAAAGACGCTTTGTATTTAGGAGGTCTACACACGCATAATACTAGAAACTGAGAAACTCCATGAATAACAACGGCAAGATACTCAAAGGACTTGAATTTACCAAAACAGAAATCTTTAACCGGCTCGGGTAAATGTGTGCTAAACCACTGCCTCTCTTTCCTTGGCGATCCGCATGAGTAAAGCTGTAATTCTGAGGCACAGATTCGATTAAAACAGCCGCGCCCTCAGAGCTAAGCCACGTTTCACTTAGTGCAATAAAATCAATTTTCCTATCGCTAATAAGATTGTTGATGGAAAACGTCTTGTTAGTTAATGCTCTGACATTTAATAAAGCCATATTTAATGTTTTGGAAGAGCAGAGCTGAATTTTATATGCGTTATGGTGGTTTGAGAAATTTTTGTTTTTATTAGCACCGCTCTGTGCGTATTTTTCATTTAATCTATAATGTATTTTTAAAGATTTAATACATTGTTCATCTAAAGGTGTAATTGTAATTAAGTTATTTGTATTTATGCCGCACCGTCTAGATGTTTTACATGCATTGTGGTTAGACTAGTAATGCAGTGCACTTTTGCGGAAGATTTTATTAAAGAATTATCACGTCCTAGGAAAGCATTACAGAAAGGGTTATTAGTAAAAATAGCGAGTCAAGAGAGACTAATTACCTTAGCGATGTTTTCGGAGAGGACCCGGGCACTGAATCTATTTGGACGCAGACCATCCCGCTTGAAGAAACGCGACCTCTCCCAGAGGAGGTCCCAGTTGTCTATGAACCCGATGTTTTGATTCTCGCAGAAGCCTTTCAGCCAGATGTTTAATCCCAGCAGACAGTAATATTTGTTTGATCTTCTAACGAGAGGTAGGGGACCTGAGATTAAGATTGTTGCAGACAGGGTCCTCTCCTTCGTGGCTTTGATTAGTGCAGTGAAGTCCGCCTTGAGCATCTCCAACTGTCGGTGTCTCACGTCCTTTACCCCGGCATGTATTACAATGGATCCCACTGCCCTGTTCTTGTGCTTCTCAAAGACTGTCGGCGCACGTCTCATAACATCTTGGAGACGAGCACTGAGAAAACAAGAAACAAAACATTTCTGATTAGGGCATGCAATATTTAGATTGCTTACAATTGAATCACCAATCACTGGAGGCGCAGAGAGGGTCGAACTGGTTCTGGGTGGAAATGCTTGCCTGTGCCGATTGAGGTGGTCTAGCCTTAAACCCCCACCTGCATAGCTGAAACAAGCCGAGGTCTTCATTGTTGGCATTGTTGCTCCGACGAGGTGCGGGGGTAAAGATCACTTGGCCTTGGAGATGAATGGCACAGCGTGGTGTCGATGTTACTAAAACTTGAAGTGTTGTGTTGATTTCAGATGACGGGGATGATTTTTCCAGCAGCCGAGCCTTCAAATCCCTCAGGTACCTCCGCCTAGACAGGAGTTTCTGGATCTGGTTGTCAAGAGCCTGGAGTTCTTCAACGACGCGATTCATCTCGCTGTCGGCCATTGTCTGCTTCCGCTTGAGAGAGAGAGAGAGAGAGAGAGAGAGAGAACCAGTGACTGAATTCCATTGGCAGCTATGCATGATTAGGCCATAGCACTCCACCTCCATGTTTCACAGATGTGGCGTTCATCAAATCATGAGCCATTTTCTTCCGTTTCCCACATTCTGGTACATATTGATCTTGGTTTCATTTGTCTAAAGAAAATTGTTCCAGAACTGGACAGGCTTTTAAAAAATGTCTACTGGTAACGTCTTATCTACCCTCCCTATGCATGAGATTTACCAGTGGTTTGCACTTTGTGGTTAACCTTCTGTCTTTACTTTCCTAAAGTCTTCTCTTGATTGTAGACTTTGGCTATGATAGGTCTACCTCCCGGAGAGTGGCATTGGTTTGGCTAAGTGTTGTAAAAGGGGTCTTCTTCACCAAGTACAGAATTCTGTGATCATTCAGCACAGCTGTCTTCTGTGGTTGTCCAGACCTTCTGCTGTTGCCAAGTTCACCAGTATGTTCCTTCTTTTTAAGAGTTTGCCAGATGGTTGACTTGAACACTCCTGGGGCCTGATGTATAAATGGTGCGTATGCACAAAAATGTTGCGTAAGCCTGTTTCCACGCTCACATCGCGTTGCATAAAACCCAAACTTGGCATAAAGCTACACACATTTCCACGGTAGCTCAAACCCTGGTGTACCCAAGTTCTCCACTCGGTTTTGCAAACTGGCAGCACCCCGCGTCAAAGCAGTGCTTTTGTTCCAGTGTGGTTTCCCATTCTTTTTTTAGATCCACATCCCTGACGCGGCTTTATAAATACCGGGAAATTAACCTCGTATTGTTTTAGTTTAAAGCATCTGATATAATATAATGATCCGTAGGATGGCCATACTATTCCAAATACCATAGCTGCTTTAGCGTTGTTCCTCTCATTGCACCCCTCAGACTATTTATCCCACTGTATCTGAGTTTGCAATCTGATTGGAAAGAGAATTATAGGTATACAGCATCAAGCAGCACATGCTGCCTCAGCCATGCTGTCTATTGAATTGCTCTCATACGGCAAACAGTTCAGAGCCTTTCCTGTACGGACCTCGTGGTTCAGAAACCGTTTCATCCCAAGAACTATAAACGCACTCAATCAGTCCATCAAGTGCTCCTTGTAGAACTGTTTGTACTTGTAAGTGTGATTACCTCACTGTAAACTTGTGATGCAGTTAGAATATTGCACAACCTGCGCCACTTTATAAAGTGCGGATTTTACATATATCATTTTTAAGATGAAATGCAGCAAAATGTGTATTATACAGATAAAATGTTAACATTTAAATCTATATTGTTAATAATTAAACATGTGAGGACACGGTGTCGCTGCGCTAGCACGGAGCTGGCGCCCATTCAGAAATTGTTCCTGCCTCGCGCTGTATTCTTGTTGGGGTTGGCGCGACACTGGAAGTATAGATGGACAGAATAATTAAACATGTACTATGAAGATATTTCAATGTTCCTTAAAAGTTTTGAAGAATCAGCGTTCTAAGCTTACAGATGGCTTAATGTATATTATAGAGCTGATTGTGTGGTGATTGGCTACTTGGAGAAAGAAAAGGACCGGAATTGGGGGTTAGTACGTTTGAAAGAGACAGTACTGCTGCAATTAACTATGTCATCGAAGGTCTTGGCAGTCTCTGGACAGGACGCCAGCTCGTCATTATCACTGCGCCACCATGTTCCCATGTTTAATAACATGCTTTAACTCCTATCATCCTGAAAATCTTAAGTATACATCTCAGTATTTTAATTATTCAGAGAGCTGTAATATCACAAATGTAATGGATTCTGTGTCCTTTTGGAGGAAGAGGAAGCCCGTTTAAGAAGCATGTAGTGATTCTCACACACCGAGCACATAGAAGAAAAAATACAAAACAAAGCATTTAACGTGCTACTTTAGTTACGATGGGATTTGAGAAACTAGTAAATTAAACGATTTAAAGATGAAGTTTATGATGTTCTACTTTAATGACAAAATGAACTATGAGATTAAAGTTGACACTTCATGCTTTTTTCCCCACTGTGTGCCTATTTTTTTTTTTTTTTTTTCTTTTTCTTTTCTCTGTACCCTAATAATCCTTTTGGTGTTTATACCACTGTTTAAACCAACTAATAGTACTTTTTCATTGCCTCCACTTCTATTTTCCCCTGTGCATTTGCCATTACCTTTCACTGAACGCTGAGCTTAAGGGCTATTTATATTGATTTGCATATTCAAAGAGGCATAATTCTAGGAGGAGTTTGGGGAGTGGCAGCAGGCGTGTGCACGTGCGTTACTTTTCACGCTGACTGGGATTTATGGAGCGGAAGAACATGGAATTTGGCGAATGCACAAATTTATGCATCTGGATTTTTTTTGTGTATACGCACATTTCCGCTTTTGCCCTTACGCCATGTTTTAGTGTGAATTCTACGCACGACATTATGCATGAGGCCCCTGATGTTTCTGCCATCTCTCTAAAAGGTTTGTTTTGTATTCTCTACCTAATGATTGCCTGTTTTATTTGCATGAACAGCTCTTTGGACCTCCTATTGAGAGTTCACAGTGACCTCTTCACAATGCAAATTCTACACTTGGAATCAACTGCAGACCGAAATAATGAGGGACCTGCTGACACCAGGCTATGGAACAGCTGGTCAGTCCAATGTCCAAATACTTTTGAGCCCTTTAAAATAGGTGGACCACATGTAAAAATGGCTATAATTCCTAAACAGCTCTATTTTTGGTAAACCCCTTAAATTTAAAGCTGAAAGTCTACACTTAAATCACATCTTAATTACTTTATTTCAAGTCCATTGTGGTGGCATACAGAGCCAAAATTCTGAAAATTGTGTCACTCTCCGAATACATATAGACCAGACTGTATAAATAAAAGACCACTTGTATGAATTGTTTATCAATATTTTATGTTTAAAGTAATGGCTGCTAATACAGTGTAAGTAACTTAATCCGATACCGATCAGCCTCATTAACCTGCTCATTATTCTCCTAAATAAAGGAGAATTAAAGCTATAAAAACCTCGGTTAAAACAATTGTGATGTGATTCCCATGTAACAATCATAAATGCCTGGTACATTACAATAAAACACGAAAAAAGACCAAACCTAGTTTTATTATTTCTACATTGACCCCAAAAAACATAAATCATTAAGTAACAGAGAGCTTCATTAAGCTAGGAATTCAGTTAAGAAGCAGAACTTCCTTGGAACAAAAACCTGCAGCCACTTTGAGTCCCCAGGACTAAGATCCATTGGACCACAGTAATGTGAATTGCACATTGTGTTTGAAATCTAAAGTTTTCAGTGTCTTTTGTTATCAAAAAAAAAAAAAAAAATAGAGCCATAATAAAGTCTACACAGAGAGCCTCATTACTTCAACAACATTGATTTCTATAGCACATTTTCAAACGAATTATATAGCTCAAAGTCCTTTGAAAGATGAAGAAAGAAAGATATTAAAATAAGATTAGGCAGTACTACCTAACAAAGAATAAGGTCTGATGACCAGGAGGACGGAGGGAAAAGAAAATCTGCAGGGGTTCCAAGGCCATGAGACCACTCGGCCCCCACTGGGCAAATCCACCACACGTTTGGATGTGCAGTGTGTTGTATTTGTTCCACAGTACAATCGAGTTTGATAACCTGGCTATAGAAGAAGGTGCTAGATAAGTTAGGACTGATGTTTAAGATTGTCTTGACTCGATCAAACGGGACCTCACCATGAACAGGAATACCAGAACATGCGTCTGGAATCGGGACTGGGAGTGGTGATCACTGATTTAGCAAGTGGTATGATGTCCCACAGACTAGTCTGGCATAACCTGACAGACACCTATAGCCACCATGTTGGCTCCCATGGTGAAATATGATGGTTAAGTCCAGTGACAGCAGGGGATGAGCAAGAGTAGGAGATGGATCCATGCATATTGGACCTTGGTAACTAATGACTACTGACTCTTGGCACATGAAACGTTGATTCTCTGTTGTGATGTATGACCTGGAGCTTATGAAGAACGTTAAAACTACTGACCAGATATAGTAGGACTCTGCATTGGCTCCAGAAACACAATTCTCGGGCAAGAGTGGTTTCGCTTTTAGTCTGATGTTTCCCCAGTGGAGTGACTTCAGGTGGGTGTGTGTGAATTTTTCTTCCAGTGGATTACAAAGTTGTCTCAACGAAATTTCAAGTTGAAATGAGAAGTGTGTGTGTGTAAGTGTGTACCAAACAACTGTTCAGAGTATCATTCAGTTGTCCTGTCGGATCAAGGAGTATT
The DNA here is from genome assembly GCA_026402145.1 of Polypterus bichir lapradei. Classification (NCBI taxonomy): domain Eukaryota; kingdom Metazoa; phylum Chordata; class Cladistia; order Polypteriformes; family Polypteridae; genus Polypterus; species Polypterus bichir. The sequence continues at coordinate 205,233,875 of JANRMT010062791.1, forward strand.
GCAATCATTGGAAGGAAAGATTCTCTCATTAGATTGGAGATCCAGCACAGATTTACAATAGCAAAACCTAGGAGTGGGCATTCAGCCAGTTCGCTGACATCTCCAGGATTGTCACTTTCTCTTTTACAATTTTAATCTCCACTGTTTGTCAACTGCCCATAGTTTATCGATTAATTAATGGACAGATATTGTTTTTCATTTGTGCTTAATCCATAATTACATTGTTCTTTTGTTTGCTTAAACAAATCTGCATTTGTAGTTAGTGAAGAGTGCTATACAAACCATAATTTGGTTTCTTTTATTTGGCTTTTTTAGACACTTTGGATACAGTGCTTAACACGGCATCATCTACTGTAGACCTGCTGGGAGACCTCAACAGGCTTGGAGCGAAAATCTGGGAAATGTAAAATGGTCTAACTGGTTAGAATGACCTGTATGATTTGAAGCAAAGTGGTGAATTACAGTATGGAATTGTTGTGATGGTCAATGTTTGTCATGAGCCTTCCCGGTAACCGAAAACTATTTTCTAGTTTGTGATTGACTGGCTTTGTTGTCTACTTAGAGGTCATGTGGTAAAGAGAAGGCTGAGCTAACTCACTCGGATGACCCAATGCCTCTGTTCGGAATGGCAGTCAGCAGGTTCATATAGTTTGAACAGAACACGTTAAAGACCTTAATAGTGGAGGCTACTGCAAGGACGCCCGACATGGCGGTGACCGTTGAAGTAATTTGAAGACACCAGCAGTAAAGAAAGCTGTTTGCCTTCAAAGGGGCCTTCCATGCAATGTTAGCAAGAAAAACTCCTGATTTGACTAAAATGAACCAAAATATTAGCACTGGCTTCTGTCTGATTTAATGAATGCCAACATAAAGGGTGAATTACAGGAGCTTATGTTAACAACGGCAGCATTTATCTCTACAGCACATTTTCATACAACACTGTGGCTCAAAGTACTTTACAAGATGTCAAATAGAAAGTTATGTGAAAAGAAAAACCAGTAAGACTAGGCAATAATATTAAAGAGTAAGTAACAATAAAACAAGGTGAGATGGCTGGTTAGGCTGGAGAGAGAAAAAAAATCTGCAGGGGTTCCAATGCCAAAAGACCACTGAACCCCCACTGAGCGTTCTATCCAGCATGAATGTTCATTCCTCTTAGTTTTCATGCTTCACATGCTAGGTTTGTTGACGTTGGTCTCGCAAACAGCTGAGATGCCTGCCTTCATCCCAGGGGTTTGCATGGTGCTTTGATCAGGTGGTGGTGGCACAGATTGCCACCACAGAAGAACCATAAACAGCAGAGAATAGTGGAGATTAGTATAGATTGTTGATCCTTGAAGAATACGATAACTCTATACCTATATAGTCGATTAGGAATACAACTGAAATGTAAATTAAACAAATTAAAATGAGTTTGTAACAGGTTTATATACAGTATATACTCACGTAAGCTGGGTCTTGAAACCCGAAAAATCAATCATAAAATCAAACCCTGACTTGTACGACCGTTCAAAAATGCAATTTTTTTTTTTTTTTTTTATACATCTTCTTGCCTCCTCCACTCTCTCGCACCAGTTTCTCAGACGCATCGAATTTTGCTGCAGCAGTGCAGTTAATTTCTTTCACCACTTCAACGATGTTTAATTTAAAACCAGCTTCATATTTTCTTCTGATCGAACGCTCCATCGTAGATAAGGGATGCTCTTACAATAAAGGTGTATAAGCATGTGAGATACACAAAACAGTGCAAATATCACTTCAGAATAGCTTTGGCATTACCGTGTGGTCACGTACGCACAATACATAGGGGGAAAAAAAAAAAAAAAAGGACATGTGCTCCGTGGTTATTCTCTCAGGGGGCATTAGCATATCATAATCTCTTGGACCAATAGCGTGACTTTTCCACATTCGACTTACATAATCTACATTATAAAATACCAGAGATCATATGATAAAATTTAAGTCTCGACTTGATCCACGGGAGAACCTAAACATGAATATTCAGTGGTACCTCGGTATACATCCTTAATCTGTTCCAGATCCTTTGACATATACCAAACTAATTTTTCCCATAAGAAATAAAAAGAAAATCCGTTCCCATGGGAAAAAAAAAAATCTTATTGTTGTTGGTATATTATACATTGATGGGGTTGTATTAAAAAAAAAAAAAAAAAAAAATTTAAACACTGCTTAATACTAAAATACACAAATACAAAAGCTTTAGATGAAATAAATGAAAATTTAACCTCACTTTTTAATAACGTCTTTGTTTTTCACAATCGTAGATACCATCGTTCTTAGCATATAGTATGCAACAGCCATGTCCCAAATACAAATGCCAACTTCATACTTTTCAACAATCAATTCAAATTTATGCAAAAAAACACAAAATCACATGAAAATTCACAGAGTTCACTGAATGCTAACAACTGGTGTACTGATGCTTGTGGGCAGTTGTGGCTTTGTTTCGAGAGAGGTAAACAAGGGTAGCACACGATGTTCTAGCATGTGAGTCGTATTCCAAACAAAAGTCGTATGCCAAGCAAAATTTTTTGCATCCAAACAATACGTATACCAAGTTGGACTTATTCCAAAGTGGACGTATACTGTGGTACCACTGTATATGGTAAATGTTTCACAGTATTAGCCTGAAATGTTCGTATTGGTAAAGTATTCCAAATTTTAGATGCGTAATAGCAAAAAGCCACCTCACGACTTATTTTAAGTTTGGCTGTTGGAATTATAAGAAGACCACCATTTGAAGATCTAAAGTTATGACTCAAAGTGTACGGGGTGTGGACGAAGTCAAGACAACAGCAGGCAGACACCTATTCAAACAAGCAGAATTCTTTTATTTCTTTACACTTGGTGAGTAGAGGGTCTTTGCCTTACAGAGACTAAGTGCAAAAAGCCCCCTCATGGGGGGGTGAGTTGCATTTTTATAACAGATCTTCAAAGAAGCAGTTAGAAAAAATAAGCTCAGTTTCATCTAAAGGTCACAGAATATTCTTACACGATTTGTTGATTATAACGGAAAGCAGAAATTCTAGTCTTTTCTTATATTTTTAATTAGGCTTATCAGAAAACTTGTCATACGTTTGGCATCTTAATTGGACGATCACCTAGACACTGCTGAAGCAAGCCGGGAAGTAGCCAAAAACTGCATTCCACACTGGCAGCCCTACTCTATGTAAGCACACTTATTTATCTGTTATAATAATACCTAGCCATACAGATAACATGCAGATTTTTATACAGAAGCTAGCAATAGATTTTAACTTCCATTCCACAGGGGACAGGCATTTCAAAGTATAGGACGGGCCGAGATTAAGGCTTTATAAATCATTAGTAGCATTTTAAAGACCATTCTGAACAACACGGGTAACAAATGTAACAATGCTAAAACTGGTGTGATGTGCTCACGTTGTGAAGGGGGTCAGTTGAACACATGCTAAGGAGATGCCGTTGGACCATCTGCTGTTTTTCTGCTGCTGCTGTTGTGCTGCCCGTCGATCATTTAAAAGCTTGTACAGCAGCTGTCCTTTTGCCACCTAGTGTCTCTGCCACTTGCGTTGTGTTCCATGGGGGGTATATTGGTCTTAGGGTGGCTGAGTGCATGGTAAGGAGAAGCAGTCGGATCACCTGCTGTCTTTCTGCTGCTGGCGAGCTGCCTGTTCTGCTTGTTGCTTGTCATTGTTTTAAGAGCTAGGAGCAAGTTAAACTGTCTCTCGTGGGACTTTAAATTATCTTCCGAGAAGGTCACGTCTCGTCTCCCCCCCCAAAGATTATTATTTATTTATTTATTTTTTTAATAATAGAGAGATATATAGCAAAAGCCTCATGTCTCCCTAATTGTTTTTAGAAGGCATTCCATTGCGTGAGCTGGGTTTAGAAGATCATCGACACTTGAAAATAATTAAACTCTTGGATAACCAGCATTATCATTTAGAGTTTTAGAGAGAAGACTGCCTCTCAATGCGGACTGCATTGTTGTATTCAGTTGTTAGTTCACTATGAAATATCAAAGGCAAAATCAGTTTAGTTTTTCTCCATTTACACTCTGCTCTCTGGCATGTTGTCTTTAAATTGAACACACTTTTGGGTCTTTTAGTCCTTAATTGTTTTTTCAGGGCCAGTGCGTCAGCTGCAGCTCTCAACTCTACATTTAAAAAAAAAAAAAAAAAAAAAAAACTTTCTACCTTACTATTTACATAGTTAACATTATTAAGGTAAGCACTACAATCAGACTGTTTAGAATATTAGCAAGTACTGAAGCTGCAGACGTATCAAAATGTTTTTGACAGTACACTTTGCATTAGTTGTCTGTTTTGCTACATTAAATATGCAAAAATGATCCAATACACCAATATTCACGACCTGTCTCACATCAACGTTTATTCCTTTTGAAATCACTGAATCTACCTCATGTCCTCCCTTATGTGTGGGTTGGCTGACATGCTAAGGGCAAAAGCATGCAGTAACTTCATGAATTCTCTTGCTTTTGGGTCACACAGGTTATCCACATAAATTAAAATTGCCTACAATTGGGAACCTGTCATCGTCAATTGCTACTGTAACATGTGAGTCTCTGTCTTGCACCTCAAAACATGAGACTGAGTCTCAGTATTTTAGCAAAACCAGCTTTATTCAGCTTGAAACAGGAACAGAATGGTTATTTATTGTAGCGGGATCTACCACTCTCCTATACACAGACACGGCAGTCAGGCAGGGTCGTGGCCAAGTATTACTGTTCCCTGCTTTTATAATGTTCCTTGCATCACCCATCGATGACAGGCGCTTATAGCGTAAACCGCAATTGGCTCGTAGTTGCTTCTGTGGCACTCCGCTGAAGCGCTGAGAGCCTACGGTTGCCCCGGTAATGGATAAGCAGTCTTCCACAGACTCGCCAATCATGCTTCACTTCGGCATGTTGTCCCATTTGGGGGGGGGGGGGGTCCCCCCCAAAAGAGTTCAGAAATGTCATACTATAAATACTAAGTCTGAGAATTCCTCAAAAGATGCAATTTACTTTGGAGGTCTATAGACTGTCAATACGAGAGACTGGGGAGACTCCTTGAGCAACAACAGCAAGATACTCGAAAGGTGCGAACGTACCAAAACTGCATTTTTACTGTTTTAATCGGCTCCAGCAAATACTTGCTAATCTGCCGCCTTTTGCCTTGGCAAACCGAATGAGGAAAGCTGGAATTTGGAGGTGCTGCTTCAGTTGACACTGCTGCCTCATCTGAGCTGAGATGCTTTTAACTTGGTGAGAGAGCCGATTTTCCAATCGCTGAAAAGATCATTCATGTAAAAGGTCTTGCTGTTATAATGATCTAATATTTAGCAGAGACATACTTAAGGCCTCGGAAGCGCAGAGCTGAATCGTACTGTTAAAACAGCTTGAAAGTAATTTTGTTAATTATATTCCTTAGTTCAGTTTTTTTTTTTTTTTTTACATTGGGTTTTCATTGGATACAGTGGCGTGGAGTGACTGACGTTTCTAGCTACAATGCTTCGACATACGTCCTTAAACTAGACATTATTTGCACACATGAATGTGCATGTTTAATTAAATACACATTAAAACAGAGCAAATTTCAGTTTGATTAGTGTAACAGTACTTGTCCATTAACGTGTAAATGTCATCAGTGAGTCGCAAAATCCTGGTGTCTCTTCCTGCTCAGAGTATCAATGCAGACACAAATAACTGCACTCATCCTGGGTTTTCTTATCTTCCGACTTTTCTCCTTGATGACTGCAGCTCCTATAGGCCTGTGTATTAATATATTACTTCGCTAAATTTTCTGTTTTGATTAGTTGATTTAAAGCCTTTTTGATATTCGGTTTAAATTAGTCTTAACTGTGGAGAAATGTCAAGGACACATTCTGATCATTTCACATGCTTGGGTTGGCATTCTGTTTTATGACTGGAGTTCTTTTAAATTGTCATGATAACCATTAATCAAATAAAATTAAAATAAAATGTAATATTTTGTGAGTGGGTTGGCAAAGTTGTGATGCATTTCTATAATGTAGTTAAACAAAATGTGACCCTTATATTCTTGTCAGTTGGTTCTATCACTCGTGATCTATTTAATTTACTGTTTCAACTTATACTTATACAAGGATATTTGTAATTGCAACTAGCATTTATTTAATGTTGTAACTTAATGTCAATAAAAGAGCAGTGGATTACAAAAATA
>JANRMT010062791.1:205242580-205257689 GCA_026402145.1 Polypterus bichir lapradei
TACTGATCATATAATTAAACTGTACCACATGCAGTATAATAGCTAAGCGCGGCAAGGCCATAACTGAAGTAAAGCAACGGCAACAGTGGGTGATGGATACAACAGTCAACAGGATCAGAACTGTGCAGCAAAGCTCATGACTTCTAAATGGAGCAGATGAAAATCGGAGTGAGGAGAAACTGACAAAACTGCAGTCCACCATGCGGAAATCGAATGTCTACAGAGGGACATTTCATTAATCAAGACCTACAGGGAAGATGTGAAATCGCACAAAGTCAAACCCAAAATACACCAACTGAAATCTGAGTATTGCATATCAGCACACAAAGTGTAAACTTCACAACAGCAAATGATAAACTCCAAATCCTTGGCAGAAGCAAAATGGCTAAGACAATACAAAGGACATCAAAAAGAGATGAAATAGGATTCGACTGTTCAGGAACAATTCAAGAAAGTTGATCATGTTTTCACTCTGGAATTTAACTACAGTGCACCAGGCAGAAAAGAACTTGGAATATTTTAGAGAAGCATATAGGAGAACATTCAAGAGCATGATAAGGAAGCAGACTGGTTAAACAAACTACAGGCAGAAAATGAAGCAATTGAAGAAATGAAATACCCTGAGGTGACCAAGAAATGGAAATCCTGATGAGAACCACTGCTAACTGGAAGACACCCGGTCCAGACGGCTTACGAAACTTCTGGATCAGACAACTGACGCCACTACACCAGGATGTGGCTGAGGGTAAACACTTATTAATGTAATATCAGGCCAGATCCCATTCCTAAAACGTAAAAATAAGAGGAATTTTCCAAGCGAAGCTGGACAATATATATCATGGTTTTTTGTTTTTTTTTTTTTTATTTGGTTTATGAAACAATCAGTATGCAAAATTTGATATCGTAATGTTCTGTATTTTTTTTTTTTTTTTTCTCACAACTGCTGCTTCTGTTTAGTAAAACAGAACTAGTTTTAGTAGACACAAAAATCCCCAAAGCTGTTCAAGTCCAACCATGTTGTCTCCGCCCGTTTTTGCGTCACTGGGGTGGTGAGTGAGGGTCCAAAGAGGAAGTGTTTAGAGCGGGTAATGTTAATTCTGCTAATGGGTGGGTTTTACACAGGATGACAGAGCAAGCAGTAAAAGAGCTAAAGATATAACCTGCTACTGCTTATGTACAGGCCAGCTAGGCATGTGTGGAGTCTGCAACAATTCGTTTCTCCTCCCCAGCAAGAAGGGTCCCTTGCTAAGCAACATTCTATATTGTGTGCAATGGAATACTGTAGTAGACATTGTATCAGCGGGTAAAAGGAGGGAAGAGCTGCAGGGTTTTAAAACAGTTTGGCTTACTAAAACTTGTACTTCATGCGTGGTCAGATAACTTCACTGACTACTAATTCACACCAAATGTGTTACAAGAGTAATAGGCGCTCATCCATCTATTTCACTCCGTCTTCTCGCTGTATTAAAACAAAATGGCAGCCCTTGTAGTTGTGTGAATGATTCATTGTTTATGTGTAAGTTACAGAGTAAACTGCACCATTGGCCATTTTCATTTGGAGTGTGGGTGTTTTCGGTTTTGTTTTGTGAATATTGTTGTATTGTGTGCTTGAGGTGGTTATGATCAACTGGCAATCGAGCTCTGTGTAGAGGATCACTTGTGTTTGTTTGTTGTATTTTTTTTTTTTTTTTTTTTGACACCCATTGCATGCCCAACCTACTTACCTCTCTGAATTGTCTCTCCCAAAAATTCTTGTCATTTGGGTGGAGTCATCACTAGTTTGGGGTGGGATGGGAGTGTGTGTCTGTTCAAGCCCGTTGAGGCATCCCTTCTGTGAGTTTTGAGCTATACAAGAAATAAATTTGTTTTTGAACTGAGCTTCCTAATGTCAGTAGTTGTAGATATGTCACGGGTTGGGTTTTTGTTTATACGTGTTATTCAAATATATATGTTCTCCTCACAATCTTTTGAATCTGTTAAGATGATTAAGTTTAATGATTGTATACTTGACTTCATCTCTTTTACAAGTGAAAAATACATGTATTGTGAACCACCATGGCGTGTACAGCAGCCTTAACCCAACACAGACAGGCAGACACAAGTTGTCACACAGCACATACGAGGTGTGGCAGAAAAGTAATGAGACTGGCAACACTGCAAGCAATCTGGCAACGCTGCGCTGTTGTCCTCGATAGAGCACGTGTATCAGTACCCTCCCATAGCTCAGTGCGAGTTTCAACTCCTTCCGTTAACTACGTGATTTTTGTGACTGCTATTAGCGAAGTTGTGTGTTTGGTTGTGCGTCACGCAAAATGGAACAGCGGAATTTGGAGCAACGTTGTGCCATTAAATTTTGTGTTAAGCTTGGAGAATCGGCAAGTGTGATGTTTGAAAAGTTAACACTTTGGCACAAATAATTTTTGGAAGGCAGAAACACGTTGAAGATGAACACCGTTCAAGGAGGCCTTCAACTTCGAAAACCAATGAAAACATTGAACGTGTGAACACTCTTGTGAGATCAGACCGTCGTTTAACATTAAGAATGTTGAGTGAACAATGAAAGGCTCAGAAAAAGGGTCATTCGCGTGAGACCAGACATTGCAGACAAATGGATGCTCCATCATGACAACGCCCCATGTCACACTGCCCTCTCCATAACAGAATTTTTGACCTCAAAAGACATTCCTGTGGTTCCCCAGCCCCCTTATTCACCTGACCTCAGTCCGTGTGACTTTTTCCTTTTTCCTAAGCTGAAAAATGTCCTCAAAGGACGTCCTTTCGGGACTTTAGAAAACATCCAAAAGAGTGTAACGGACATGCTGAAGACCATACCGGTTGAAGACTTCCAGCGCTGCTACCAACAGTGGGAACAACGTCTCCATCGGTGTGTAGCTGCCCAAGGGAACTACTTTTGAAGGGGATAACATTGATGTTTGAAAAAAATAAAAACTTTGGTAAATAAAAAATCAGTCTCATTACTTTTCTGCCACACCTCGTACGGTTAATTTTATAGAGGGGTGCTGCTTTCTCGCTACCCAGAACACCGCACAATGCACTGCGGTACATTTGTGTCTCTCTCTTTTTTTCTCTCTCTGTCTCTGTGTGTGTGTGTGTGTGGCAAGGCATCTTCTGTTTTTTATTTTGGTCCTGGGAGTGTCCCAGTTGCGGTAGAACGTCACTCTTAAGGCTCTGTAGCTCTCCCCAGCCTAACAAGGCTGTACCAAACTCCAACTTCCAGCATGCCCTGCAGGAATCTGTGGTGCCACAGCTGCCCAGGAGGGCCACCCTCTAGTGTCTCAGGGGAGGTATTGCCTCAGCTTCTCTCTTTCTCATATTCCATTCCATTGGCGTCTTGGCCATGGCCGCCCTTCACAATAGATTTGTACTGCAGTAATTATTTCAATATATGCGAGTGTATAATACCAAATTTTTAATAGTGAGATGATACTTCACTGTTTGTTAGGTTGAATGTGAAAGGAAGTTGTTGCCAAAATATCCCTGCCCTCCTCAGAACTTTAAGCAGCCCTTTTAGAAATTTGTCTTTTTTTTCCCCCCTGGCCCCGGCCATGAACATACCTTTAATAGTAGAAAAGGAAAAACTCAAGATGGTGATCAGTTCATCCAGAACACAGGATTCAAAATATGAGTTCCCTGGCTGCAAGTACAAAACAAACTGCCTGTGAATTTTATAAAGTGAGCTCCCGCAGCTGTTACAGCCAAGAACACGGCGAAGCACTCGGATGTGTTCAGGGTATTTGGTGCATTTTATATTTTTTTGAGTTTTTATTCAGAGTTATCACATTTTTTGTTAAATATTTTTGTAAAGTCCTATTCATATAATATAAGCAATTACATGAACTCATAGACTACATTAAATATATATACTTGGCAAAAAAAGAAACGTCCCCTGACTTTCAACTGTTTTTACTTTCAGTAGACTTAATGTGTAAATATTTGTATGAACACTAAAAGAGTCAACACCATAAGACATAAACTAAAAATGTTTCACAATGTGTCCCTGAATGAAGGGAGGCTCAAAATCAAAAGTACCAGTCAGTATCTGGTGTGGCCACCAGCTGCTTGAAGTACTGCAGTGCATCTCCTCCTCATGGACTGGACCAGATTTGTCAGTTCTTGCTGTGAGATGTTACCCCACTCTTCCACCAAGGCACCTGCAAGTTCCTGGACATTTCTGGGGGGAATGGCCCTAGCCCTCACCCTGCGATCCAACAGGTCCCAGACGTGCTCAATGGGATTGAGATCTGGGCTCTTCGCTGGCCATGGCAGAACACTGACATTGCTGTCATGCAGAAACTCACGCACTTTTTGCCACTCCTGTCTGGTCCAGCGAAGGTGGGTTTGTGCCCATAGGCGGCGTTGTTGCTGGTGATGTCTGGTAAGGACCTGCCTTACAACAGGCCTGCAAGCCCTCAGTCCAGCCTCTCTCAGCCTATTGCGGACAGTCTGAGCACTGATGGAGGGATTGTGTGTTCCTGGTCTGACTCGGGCAGTTGTTGTGGCCATCCTGTACCTGTCACGCAGGTGTGATATTCGGATGTACCGATCCTGCGCAGGTGTTGTTACACGTGGTCTTCCACTGCGAGGATGATCAGCTGTCCTTCCTGTCTCCCTGTAGCGCTGTCTTAGGCGTCTCACAGTGTGGACATGGCAATTTATTGCCCTAGCCACATCAGCAGTCCTCATGCCTCCCTGCAGCATGCCTAATGCACGTTCACGCAGATGAGCAGGGACCCTGGGCATCTTTCTTTCGGTGTTTTTCACAGTCGGTAGACAAGTCTCTTTAGTGTCCTGCGTTTTTAGAACTGTGACCTTAAATGCCTACTTTCTGTAAGCTGTTAAGGTCTTAACGACCATTCCACAGGTGCATGTTAATTAATTGATTATGGTTAATTGAACATGCATGGAAAACATTGTTTAAACAATTTACAATGAAGATCTGTAAAGTTATTTGGATTTTTAAAACATTATTGTTGAAATACACAGTCCTGAAAAAGGGACGTTTCTTTTTTTTGCTGAGTATATTTTTAACAGCACTTTATAATATCATGCACTTAAATATGCTTGTAGGGGCTCAATAGCCTTCAGAGACAGCAGAGTCCAATTCAAGTGATGTCAGAATGCCATCGGTGTGATGTGCTGCTGTTAGTCGGGGAGGGTCTTTTGGATAACCATACATCAAATTTCTTAAATATAACCTTTTTAAAGAGAAGTTCCCAATGGAGTGTTTTAAAATCTGTGTTTGAGGTCTCAAGGTGAAATTGTTGGCAGCTTTAGCTCAAGATGGAGAGAAGGACTGGAGCTTGGCTGAGAAATGGTACTGTTAGACCCAGCGTGAGTTATGTTATGCAAGTCATATAATTTGGAGCTGGAGATCCACAAAGGGAGAAAATGAGTCACGGATCTTAAAACATATTTTTTTTTTTATTCTTAAGCTTTCAACAACCTACCTGGTGTCATCAGCAGAGGAAAGTGATCCAAACACACCTTTTCACATTGAGGTCAAAAAGTTCTGTTTAGGCGTTTTAAAACAAGCCTGAAACATTTTAAAAATGTCCATTTGCAAACTTAATGCATTACAGGCTTTCTTCTGCTGCCTCTGCCATGGAGGTGCTATTGGTCGAGGTGTCGCTGCACAGTAGAACAGTGGATCACCCCTCCAGAGTCTGCCCAATCTTCCTGCGGGTCTTTTGCAGCCAAGCAAGGGTTTTTAATTGCCTTTCTAGCAAGCCAATGAGCAGTTCTTGTAGAAAGTTTTCTTGGTCTGCCAGATCTCGATTTGACCTCCATTGTTCCTGTTAACTGCTATTTCTTAATAACATTATTAACTGAGGAGATGCATATTTGTAAATGATTTGCTTTTTTCGTGTCACCTTCTCCTGCTTGGTGAGCATCACTTTTTTTTCCCAGAGTGTGAGGCAGCTGCTTTGAGGAGCCCATGGCTGCTGATTGTTGGGATGGTTTGAGAATTTCTACAACTTTGACATTTGCATCACCTGTGACTTCCTAATGATGAGTGTGAACAAGCCATAGTCCTAATGTGCTATTGAAGGGCTGAGCCCACCTTTGGAAATATTCTCCGTGACCTCATATAGCTTGGCATGCTCAATACAATACACTAGTCTTGCGTAAAATGCTTAAGTATGTCACTTTTTAGCTTTATCCCGTTTGGTGCTCACTTCACTATTCACAGTAACAGACTTTTTAACCAAGGGGGCCCACCCTTTTGCACACCACTGTTCATGTTTATATGATGCTGGTTGAATCTTTAAGCTCTTTTGACAACAAATCTGAATGCATCGAACATCATATTGCAGGGCAAAATTATCTAAATTTCAATTGAATGAAATATCGCCCAGCCCTCATTCCAAGGGGACAGACTCATCGTCACCCTTCATGTTGCGTATGGCATTAAACCCACCAAACCTCCTATCTGATCAGTCCACAGTCGAAATCAACTGAGCCCTCCAATCTTCTCTCGTCTCTTGATTGGTTGATGACCTGAGACTGTAAGCTCAAGTGCCAGCCACAGAGAACAACAGCAGCAGCAGCAGTTGGTGAACAAATTTCTGAAAGACATTCAAATCCTATTTGGGCTTGAAGAATTAAGTGGATGGGACTGGTGAGCTTTGTTGGGCTGAATGGCCTGTTCTCGTCTTGATTGTTCTAATAAAGCGCTAAGGTGCTACTCTGGCGCTATGCGTGCCCTTCCATCTCAATCCTAAATGCAATTTTATTGAAGAGTCGCGTTACTTCAGGCGCCTCATACGAATTTACCTTGCACTTGGAATACCACTGAGTTACATTTTTATTGGTTCATTTAAATGATTTTTAAAACGGACGGCAGTGAAACTTCCCCCAAAGAGCCCAACACTAGAATGGGTAGGAGGAAACCTTATGCAACCTCCGCTCTTCAATTTGGTGCCACGACCTTTGTATCTCTAGTTTTCCAACCCCAGAAATGAATATTTGGATGCATAACTTCCAATTGTACATATGCATTTCTATAATATTCTAATTTCTGTCAGTCAGTCATTGTCTAACCTGCTATATCCTAACACAGGGTTACGGGGGTCTGCTGGAGCCAACCCCAGCCAACGCAGGGTGCAAGGTAGGAACAAATCCCGGGCAGGGCACACACACATACTAGGGACAATTTAGTATCACCAATGCACCTAACCTGTATGTCTTTGGACTGTGGGAGGAAACCCACGCAGACATGGGGAGAACAACAGTGAGGACCCGGGAAGTGAACCACAGGTTTCCTAACTGCGAGGCCCTCAAATTTCTGTAAATTTTGTATATTTTTTATCCCAATAAATATGTTATGAATTTGTTTGTCATGCCGTCCGTTTAGTACACAAGTACCTTTTATTTATTTACTTTTTTTGTTTAAGGTTAAAGAAGTCACCATTTTTTGAGCTCCCCCCAAACAATCACGCTCATGCACTAAACCGACCCTGCCAATCCGTTTTCCACTGTTTACGGTCACATGCTATCCCTGGAAGTTCGAATGGAGACCGTGAGGCTGTGGCCAGAGCCAGGCACACATCTGAATATGGAATGCCAGGTACTTAAGCAATCACGTTTCCTTCCCCATTCTGAAAAACTATATTTAAATATTATTTGTGATTTACCACATAAATATACGCGGTTTCAAACCTTGTACTGCTGGAATGAGAGGGCTTGTCACTTGAACAAGAAACTTATGTAATTAGCCTGAACCACAAATATTCTAAAATATTTTAAAATTTTCTGAGCCAGAATTTGTTCTGGCTTTCAATGTGCATCACTGGACCATCCGTAAAAAAAAAATGGCATGTGTGTGCACTACATGGAGGACGTACACAAACGACGGGCATATTTTATTATCCAAAGCAGGTTCAGATATTTGACTTGATAAACAATCAGGCTAATGAGGGCACTCCGAGAGTGTCATATTGTTTAATGCTATTAAACTTTAATGAACTTACTGCATAGAAATCTCACATTGTTAACATGTAAAGGCAGTGAGTGCTGTATGCTCTGATACGAACAGCAGTTTATGTTTAAAATAGAATAACCCAAAATAGTGTTAGTAGATGTAATTACAGTTTAATTCTTAAGCCTAAATTTTTAGAATCCATTAAATAATCAGGATGCTACCTGCCCATAAACTTTTGTTCTGCACAACATAACCTGCTGAATGTCTAAAATAGACAGCGCTCCACTCTGATGAGGGGATGTTCACTTTATATTATGGCAAACCGGCACCCTCAGTTATCAAGAAAACCTTTTTTTTTTTACTACTTTTCTCAATCCTCGTAGCGTTGTACATACAAGCAATCCAGACAAACGCCACTACAACGAGCAATAGTGAAATAAAGCCTACTTCCTATCTGTCTCGAAAGGCGGCATTACTTCGTGGTATTAGGTAAACTCACAGAAAACAATATTTACCAAAAGTTACAAAATAAAATGAAACACAGTAAATGAACGACATTAAAGAAATAAAGCCTAGTTATAGGTGCAGCGCCGCAGAGCATTCTGGGATGTCAAAGCCTTCTTTCGCTGCTGCATTGTGGTAGCCAGTCAGCATCGTCACTCTACAGATGGGCGGGTTCTGGATAGGTGATTGACAGCAGGGTATTCACTAGTGTGCTGAGCTCTGCGTTCCGGAAACCTACATTATTTGTTGTGAGAGTTAAGCGTAATAACGAGCGCGTTTATTGCACAACAAATAATTTCCAGCAGTCATACAATCAAATTCGTAAACGCCCAGAAAACAATAACAGTCACTTCACTAGGAAGACTATTCCACTCTCGCAGTGTTTCCGATCGTCGTCCAGTGTCTCGTGTTGTGTCCCTTTTCCTAGTAATTTAGTCTGCAAGGCGGGTAACATGCCGTGGACTTTAAAGGTACAACAAGAAAGTTCCAGGGGTTCCTGGAATGCAGAGCTTGGCACACCCGTAAATAAATAACCCTGCCGTCAATCATCTGCCCAGACCGCACTCATCTGTGTGAAAATGCCGGCTATTTCAATATTAAACGTTAGTGGTAACACCCACTTGTAGTATGTTAAGATCAGGTTTCAGGGAGGATTATCGGACTCGGGTCGAATAAAGTAGGTAACAATAACCTGTAATCCAACTGGCTGTCCAAGCGGAGCTACTGATTCCCGGAGCTGGCACTTAAGGTTGTCATTACAAATGGTGACAATTATATTCGATGTGGTACTCTACAGGTTCAATATTAAAGTGGTGAAGCTAAGCCGAACACTTCACAGAACTCCTCAAGCACGTACCACCTCTGTATTTCCTATTGTGTGTTGCTGGAACTTTGAATCTTCTTAATAAAGTTGGGAAAATGAACATAATTAATTAACAAGATATGAGACGGGGAAGCATCATAGACATATATAGGTAGACGCCGCATTCACTGTGTTGCCCAGTTGACACGATACGTCAGCGCGTCCGCCCTATTGCGAGTGGCAAATGTGCTATTTAAACTAATACAGGTAGACGTGGAAACCGGGTTTTCTGGTGATAAAACAGTAACGTTTAAAACAGTATCGTTTACATAGAACAGATTTTGGCGAATCGTTTAAATGCAATTATTTATATCCATTTATTCACTAATAATGGCAATTATTAAATAATAATAATTATTATTATTATTAAATAATTCCATCCATATAAGTAACATTTCTCGGACTGCCTTCTTCCATCTCCGAAACATCTCTAGACTTCGTCCTGTTCTTACGCAACACAGTACTGAAGTATCGGTTAATGCCATTCTATCTGGTATCCCACAAAAACGTATCCATCGCTTACAACTTCTTCAAAATTCTGCTGCCAGGATAATAACCTGCAGTTCTAAATCCACTGAACATATTACACCGATTCTCTCTCAACTTCACTGGCTCCCTGTTAACTACAGAATACAATACAAAATACCGCTCTTAACATTTAAAGCTCTCCACAACCTCACTGATCTCCTACAGACTTGCACTCCTCTCGCTTACTCAGAACCTCAGCTGCATCTCTACTTTCTTTACCACACGTCAGACTCTGTGCTATGGGAGCTCGAGCGTCTGTCATTGTGCTCCTCAACTCGGAAATTCTCTTCCCTCTCATATACGTCAGCTCGATTCAATAACACATTTTAAAACTGCCCTCAAAACTTATCTTTTCAAACTGGCATACCAATTGTGAATTTTGCCCCGTTACTGCCAGTTATCTTTGTTTTTATGCTAATTATTGGTTTTTGATTTATCTTTCTCTTGTGTTAATTGTACTAATGTTGTTTAATTTTATTGTAAGGTGACCTTGAGTGCTAAGATTATAAAACGGGATTTTCTAATGGCCAAATATAACCAAAACAATTGTTCAGCCTTACCTATGAAATGTAATCCCCCGGAATCTGGTTTGGAGCGTACAGCGGTTTGTACAATCCCAAGCAAGCGCATGCGTGAGGCATCTTTATCCATTACTTCACTCCACAGCAGTGCCACTCGCAATATGGCGACGACGTTGACGTATGATGCTGCTGGTCATGCGGCGTCTAGTAATTCTATGTCAATGGTAAGCATGGCACTGCCAGATGGCTCACCAATCATAATACCACGTCAATCAATCACACACGAGCGTCCAGGTGAGTGGGTGGAGCAATCACAGGTGGCTGTTGCTGTGTTTCTTTTATTATTCAGTATGCTGCTTTGCGCTAAAGTTGCTTTCGTCGAGTATTTGGAGGCGGGCAAGATGTGGAAGGTATAAACGGCGCCTATTTCTATTGGAAATGAATGCGCAGGAAGAAAACAAGTACATTTTTCTTTATAAAATCCCCGATGTTATATTTATTTTCCCCCCATAATTGCTCCAGTTAAGATCTTAACCACAAAAAACCCTTCCTCCCAGCGTGTTTTGTGCCACCTACTGACGTTTGAAGGTAATGCTGTTTTTTTTTTTTTTTTTTTATTATAATCTTTCAAATTTCCCTGGGGACAAATAAAGATCTATCTATCTTTCCATCCATCTGACACGGCACATTCTGCTCTGCTCCTAGGGATGTCTTTTGTGCAAAGACTTACAGATAGGTCATTAAATGTATATATGTTCCAGCACATATACAGTATGTTGATTTTTCAAGACATTTTAACTGTGGTCTTTTTGTAATTGAATCTTCTCAGTATGGAGGAGCCCATCTTACTGGGCACACACACAAAATATTGCACAATTTAAGGTGGAATGGAAAATCTGAATAAGTAGCCAACTTCTGCCTCGTCTTTCCCATTGATTTATAATGTGTTTTTGGAGGACCTGTATGAAAAACTGGAGACATAAGGGGAGGCGTGATTTTTAAAATAGTAAAGGAGTGGAGGTACAGTGCAATTGCACCCATTTATGAGGAGAAGGGAGATGTTCAGCAGTGTGGAAACTACAGAGGGATAAATCTGATGTCACATTCAATGAAAATTTTGGAAAGGGTTACTGGGAGGAGCAATTTGGTTTTGTGCCAGAGACAGGAACAACTGATGCAGTCTTTGCATTGAGACAGCTCATGGAGAAACACAAAGGTTTGCATTATGATGTCTATTGATCTGGAGAAGGTCTATGATAAAGTGCCACATCAAGAGGTCTGGAGGTGCATGAGAGGAAAAGGAGGACCATGGAACCGTGCACAGCTTATCCAGGGTATGTATGAGAGAGTGAGAACTGTTTAAAAGCAGCGTTGGGGCCACAGACAACATCTCTGTTAGAGAAGGTCTGCTCCAGGGCTCGCCTTGAAGTCCTTTAATCTGGTTGTGGGTGTGTTGACCCGTGGGATAAAAGATCATTCCCCGTGGTACTGCTTTGTGCTGGTGATACTGTGTTGTATAGCACCAGAAAAGAGAATGTGGAGAGGAAGTTGGAAAAATGGAGAAGGGCGGTGGGAGATAAATAGGAAGAAGACTGAATATCTCGGGTTTAAAGATGATCAAGATTGAGAAGTTAGCCTGCAGGGAGAGCCACTGAAAGAGGCTTGCTTAGTGTCTCATTACTGTTTGGCTGCTCATTAAGGAAAAATAAACAACTAAGGTGTCTGAGTCACATCAATTAAAACTAAGGTAAAACAAGTCAATCAGCAGCAAAAACGGCTCACTAATTAAGAAGATGGTTAGAATGAAATGGCTGGAGTTGGACACCCCTGATCTAAATGAAAAGGGTCTGACTAGTGAGCAAGTGCAGGACGAGCTGTTTGGAGAAGGTTGATCAAGCACTTCAACCCCACAAAGAAGTGGGAAATGGTGATGAGGAAGAAGTTTGTTTTGGTGTCATCCCAAATATGTTAGTGTAGTTGAGGTTTTTTAAATAAATCAGTGTATCTAATAAACTATACACTGTGTGCACAATTATTAGGCAAGTGAGTATTTTGACCATATCATCATTTTTATGTGTATATTCCAACTCCAAGCTGTATTAACTTGAATGCTTATTGGATTTAAGCACGTCAGGTGATGTGTATTTGTGTAATGAGGGAGAGTGTGGCGTAATGAGATCAACACCCTATATCAAGGTGTGCAGAATTATTAGGCAGCTAGTTTTCCTCAGGCAAAATGGGCCAAAAAAGAGATTTAACTGACTCTGAAAAGTCAAAAATTGTAAAAAGTCTTTCAGAGGGATGCAGCACTTTTGGAATTGCTAAGATATTGGTGTGTGATCACAGAACCATCAAACATTTTGTTGCAAATAGTCAACAGGGTCGCAAGAAACGTGTTGAGAACAAAAGACGCAAATTAGCTGCCAAAGATTTGAGAAGAATCAAACGTGAAGCTACCAGGAAACCATTATCCTCCAGTGCTTTCATATTCCAGAGCTGCAACCTACCTGTAGTGCCCAGAAGTACAAGGTGTTCAGTGCTCAAAGACATGGCCAAGGTAAGGAGGGCTGAAACCCAACCACCACTGAACAAGAAACATAAGTTGAAACGTCAAAACTGGGCCAAGAAATATCTGAAGACAGATTTTTTTTCAAAGGTTTTATGGACCGATGAGATGAGAGTGACTCTTGATGGACCAGATGGATGGACCTGTGGATCAGTAATGGGCACAGAGCTCCACTCCAACGTGGAGGTGGGGTACTGGTATGAGCTGGTATTTTTAAAGATGAGCTAGTTGGACCTTTTTGCATTGAAGATGAACTCAAAATCAACTCCCAAACCTACTGCCAGTTTTTCGAAGACACTTTCTTCAAACAGTGATACAGGAAAAAGACCATGATTTTTATGCAGGCCAATGCTCCATCACTTGCATCGAAGTTCTCCACTGCGTGGCCAGCCAGTAAAGGCCTTAAAGATGAAGGAATAATGACATGGCCCCCCTTCCTCATCTGACCTAAACCCTATCGAGAACTTGTGGGCACTTCTTAAATGCTAGATTTACGGGGGAGAAAAACAATACACCTCACTGAAGAGTGTCTGGGAGGCTGTAGTCACTGCTCCACAAAAAGCTGATCGTCAACAGATCAAGAAACTGACAGACTCCATGAATGGAAAGGCTTATGACTGTTATTGGAAAGAAGGGTGGCTATATTGGTCATTGATTGATTTATTTTTTTTGAAATGTCAGAGATGTTTATTTGTAAATTTTGAGGTGTTTGTTTATTATTCTCACTATAACAGATGAAAATAAACAAGTGAGATGGGAAAATTTTCATTTTTCCTTTAGTTGCATAATAAATCTGCACACTAATAGTTGCCTAATAATTGTGCGCACATATGTATTCCCCTGATGATGTTCACACTCACATTTCCGTTGTGAAACATTCAGGTTTCAGGTTTATTAACATTTTGGATTGACTGATAGCACTGTGTTTGTTCCATATTAAAATTAATCCTCAAAAATACAACTTGCCTAATAATTGTGCACACAGTGTATAAATGGTGGTATCCTCAATGATAAATGTAAATTTGCCTTATCATGCTCCTGGCTACTACTATGATTCCACTGAGATTGTCATAGAAAATGAGTTAGCAGATCTTAAACCGGTGTTTCTTAAAGTAACGGGTCATGTGATGTCAAAACTTGTTTTGCACTAAGTTGTGAATTACAATAGTACTGAATGAGAAAGGGGCACAGAAGAGTTTCTGGAAAGCCTTGCAATGGGTCGCCACTTGCAATTTGGAAAACAGTCACCCCGAACAACAAAGCTGGTGATTGTGCCAGGTGACAGGTCGACAGTTGGTGGTGATTGTCCAAGGGGAACAAGGGGGATAGATTCCCTAATGACTCTCCAATGCCATTGTGGGTTGTGATAGAACCATTGACTTAAACTAATACATAACACATAATCTAATAGTTGGTCATAAATTTTCCTTAATACAGTATGTCTTATGTTGCTATTTTAGTTCCACTCTTTATATCACTAGAGAAATTCAATAAGTGCATCTTATGTTAAAGGAATAACATGAAGCTAACTGAGTGGCCTGCTATCATTTACCAAACTGTGTGAGGTGGTCCTCCTCATGCCCGTTGAATGTTCACTCAAGACGTCCTAACTTGATATGAACCTGTAGTGTGATTTCTCTCCACCTTGGCTGTTACAGGTCTATGAAAAGAAAGCAAAATATTTTCAGTGCTCGATGGTGCAGTTTTGATGGAATTCAATTTTGTTCTTTCAGCAGCAAAGAAAAGGAATCGTGTATCAAAAGTAGTTTTTTATTCCTGAGTAAAATTCAAGGCCAGTACGAAAAGTGCTAGAGAGCTGGCCGAATCCTGGTTATCAAATGAGAACGCCATCAACAGACACCTGGACATAAATCCAGCATATGCAAACTTAAGAAGAACATATTCATAATAAACAAGACTTCACACCCAATACCCCTCCCCACCTCCTGACCACACTGACTTAGCCAACATAATTTTTTTGCTATATATTGCCTTTGATTCTTGTAAGTCTAAGCATTATCCTCTGAAGACCCCTGGCAGGGGTTGAAAGCTCAGGAATAAAAAACTACTTTTGATACGTGATTCATTTTCTCCCTTTGTGGATCTCCAGCTGCAAATTTATATATATATATATATATTTGACAGATAGGGGGTGCTGTCGTCCCCTTGAACCCTCAGACCAGACG
>JANRMT010062791.1:205258089-205274676 GCA_026402145.1 Polypterus bichir lapradei
CTTTGCAGACCTGGACTATGCCATTCTTTGTGTAGATCCTCTCAACCTCTGATAGATTGGAAGGGAAGCATCTGTGAATTGCAATTTTCAGGCCCATCTGTAGATGTTCTATGGGGTTTAGCCTGAGCTTTGGCAGGACCACTCAAGAACGGTAGCAGGTTTGTCCTGAAGCCACTCTTATGTTGTCTTAGCTGTATACTTCATGTCATTTTGACACTAAGAGATTAACCTTTCACCCAGGTTTTAGGTTACATGCATTCCCATCCCTGCTGCTGACAAGCATCTACATAGCATGATGCTACCACCATCATGCTTCATCATAAGGATGATATTTAGGCAGATGATGAGCAGTGCCTGGTCTGTGCCAGACAAACTGCTCAGACTGTAGGCCAAAGAGTCCCATTTTTGTTACATCAGACCAGAGAATCTTTTTCCTCATGGTTTCAGAGTCCTTGAAACCCTATCATACTCCTTTTATTCAACAGCGACTTCCTTCTAGACACTTAACTAGAATCACAAGTTTGATGGCGTACTGCTGAGATGCTCATTCTTCCAACAGGTTCTGTCATCTCAATAGAGGACCCCTGAATCTTTGTTAGAGTGACCATTGGGTTCAGGGTCACCTGCCTGACCAAGGCCCTTCTTGCTCAGTTACTCAGTTTGGCCAGATGATCAAATCTAGGAAGAATCCTGATGGTTCCATACTGCTTCCATTTCACAATTGGTGAGGCCACTTTGCAACTGACAACACTCAATGCTTTAGAAATGATTTTATCCCCTTGTCTTGATCTGTGCTTCACAACAATTTGATTGCTGAGGTCTTCAGAGAGCTCCTTGGACTTCATTTTTTGGTTTTTGTCCTGACATGAGGTGTGAATTATGGGACCTTCTATACATAGGGACAGGTGTTCTTTTCTAAATGTGGTCCAATCAATTCACTTTTTCCCACAACTGGAAGACAATCAGACATATCTAATGGAGAATTAAAGCACACAGGATGCACATGAGCCAAATTCAGAGTGCCACATATAAGGTTACTGTTACCTGTTGATAAGCTTGATTCAAGTGGCGGTCTATCAAACTGATAAAAAGTAGGTTTTATTTTTTTTCCTTATCCTTACTTGTTTGCTTGTTCACGTTGCTTCTGCAGCCAAACGCCGTATTGAAAGACACATCTTCATGTCCCACCTTCCTGTTTGCATTGCATTTGAGACACGAATACGCCCACACAAAATCGCATTTCCTTCTTCATGCACATTTGTGTTTTTAAATGTGTTTTCCACAAATCTTTAGGATACCGGTAAAAAGTATTTTGTGTAATCCCATACCAGACTAAAATGAGAAATTCCTCTGGTATATTGGATCCACAAGTATTTAGCACACTCTTACTTGCCCATGTTAGTTACTCCTGAAGAATTGACTCAAATGAATCAGAGATAATTTCTATATTTTCTGTAATCTCATGAACTCTTTGGTTCTCCATTGTAGTTTAGTCCTACGTGGAAAAGTTTTCTCCTGTCATTGCTGTGAAAATCTGGCACACATTTGAGTTATCTTTGAGATCTGTCCTGTCACATTGGAATTTTGCAGCCAATTTGACTCGACTATTTGAAGGCAGTAATAGCATGATATTTGATTCTATCTCTTTTTTTTCTGGTCATGAAAGAAGACACATGTACTATAAAGAGAAAATGCTATAAACTTATAATTTATATGTTGATGGAAACTGAAGCAACTCTTTGGCCACTCACAAAATTATCATTTTAGAATGGCCTTTTTGGGTCTTAGCTCAAAACCTTTTGGTCACTTCTTATAAATCAAGGCAAGAATGGCTATTTACCTGCCTGGCATGGCTTGTACATTTCAGCCAGGTAACCTGGTGATGCTCCATCTCCAAATTAAAGTGACTATCATGTTGCCAGGGACCGTATCACATTAAGTTATACTGTTTGTGGCCTAATAACAAGAGAAATGCAGTGTCATGTTAAAATTTTTACATTTTTACACTAGACGAGAACAGGCCATTGAGCCCAGTCATATCCTGTTATTCATTTACATTCATGGATTTGGTGCAATCCAAAATTAATTGATGCGTAAAAAAGCTCTGTTAGAGTTATTATTGAGAATCTCTTGAGAACTCTTGAATTTCTCTGGTTGACATGAATGAAAAATATTGACAGTCAAACAATCTGATAGGTGAATAACTTCATTCAATTCTTAGATGATGGTGGTTTGTAATATAGAAGGCAAAATTAAAGTACCAATGTTGGCATGTTGTTTTGATTTGAGTTTATGTTAACAAGCTACTCTCTACTACATGGTTTCTACTCTTTGCATGTCTTTAAACCCTTTGTGTTTGATTAGCATTGTGCATTTTCTGTTTCTGCAGATTTGCAAGAAATTGGAACCTTCTCCTTATCTTCATTTCCTCAGATATCTCTACAGTGCAGGTCACAACAGCCACAGCAGCATGAAAATATGAAAACTTTGATATCTGAATCTGAGATTTTGATGCCAATCTCTTTGTGTTCCCTGCCTGTTGTGAAACTGACAAAGACAGATAAAAGGAGGACTCGGCGACAGATGTGCAGTACAAATTTATCTGCTTTATCTGTTTTACAAGAACAAAGGAAAGGGTTAAAACAGAAGTCTAAATACACTAATGAGCAGGGCAGTCCTACAAGAAAGAAGCCACATTGCTGTTCCGAATGTGGCAAACGCTTCTATGACCGTAGCAGTCTTCAGATTCACACAAGAATTCACACTGGGGTGAAGCCATATTATTGTACTGAATGTGGCAAACGATTCACCACTAATGGCAGTCTTCAAGTCCACAGAAGAATTCACACTGGGGAAAAGCCATATTGTTGTACTGACTGTGGCAAACTATTCTCCACAAATGGTAATCTTCAGAAACACACCAGAATTCACACTGGAGAGAAGCCATATTGCTGTTCTGAATGTGGTAAGCGATTTTTACAAAGTAACCAACTTCAGACCCACAAAAGAATTCACACAGGAGAGAAGCCATATTGCTGTTCAGAATGTGGCAAGCAATTCTCTATGGCTGCTAATTTTCAGTTTCATAGAAGAATACACACTAGAGAGAAGCCATATATCTGTTGTGAATGTGGGAAGCAATTCATTAGCAGTAGTAGTCTACAGACCCACAAAAGAATTCACACTGGAGAAAAGCCGTATTGCTGTTCTGAATGTGGCAAGAAATTCTCCCAGTTAGGCAATCTTCAAAAACACACAAGAATTCACACTGGGCACAGGCCATATTGCTGTTCAGAATGTGGAAAACAATTCACCAACAGTAGCCATCTTCAGAGACACACAAGAATTCATACTGGAGAGAAGCCATATTGCTGTTCAGAATGTGGAAAACAATTCACCACGAATGGTAATCTTAAGCAACATGCAAAAGTTCATACCAGAATGACTAGTGGACTAAAGGAATAATAAAAACGGAACTAATAAAGAAACTTCCAGATGCATCTTAACATCCTATAAATAAATGTAACTCCATACAAACTGCAAAAGGAAGCTCATTGGAAATTTAAGAGAATAAGAGCTACAGCAGTACTACTAAACTGTCATGAATAAAGAGCAAAGTTCATCTCTGTCTTCATAGTATGCACATCAGAAATTTTAAAGAAATAATCACAGAGATAAGTAAGGCCTAATCAGAAATTTCCAGACAAATCTTGACAACCTACCAATTAGCATAACTTTGGATGAACTGAAAAAGGAAGTGTTTTAGGAAGCAAACCAAGTGCTCCTCTGTGAATGTATGGGGATAAAAGTTACTGCAGCACAACAGATATGTCATGACTGATATGTGAGGTTCAGTCCTGTTTTGATAATAAGCACACCAAGACATTCTGAAGAGAACCACTGTTCTGAATATGGCAAGTGATCTGTTGATAATAGTGGCCATCAGAAACACATAAGAATTGACACAAGAGAGTTCAAACTCTATATCTGACACAGCCTGGATCCTTGAAGTATCATTCTCAAGTGATTACTCAGTGAAAGGACAGATAATGATAATAATAATAATAATAATACATTTTATTTGTAAAGCATCTTTACCATGCTTAAGATAACATAATCGAATATCAAGAAAATGATCAGGAAATAAACCACATGTGGAACAAAACCACTGAAGTTACGCCAGTGATGCCGGAATATATAGGAAAAGAAATAGTAACTTCCCGGCCCACTTTGCCCTCCTACTGATCACTTTATCTTCATACAAGCTACAACAAAGCATTATTGAAAAAAATAAAGGTTTTAGGTACTCAGTTAAGCTTTGGCAGCCAGTTTAAGAGGTCAACAATAGTGGTGGTACAAAGTCACATCATAACTAATAGTGTGGCTCACATAAAACAAGCCATTCATAAGGAATTCAAAAAGGAGAAAAGCCATATTCCTGTTCTGAATGTGGAAAACGCTTCTTGCATGGTAGCCATCTTCATACTCACAGGGGAAATCACACTAGAGAAAAGCTGCAGTGTGGTTCTGAATGTTGCATACAATTCTTCACCATTATGTTGTACAGATAGTTTTATCCCTGGCACACATTCTATTTTTATCTAATTTTTGATATTTTTTTAATACCGTTTTATATATTTTGGGATTTAACATTTTTCTGTTTATTATTATTTTGTGTATTAGTTATTTCACATTGTTTATTACTGATGATGCAAGATGCTATGCCTCATTCTTAGTGTACATTGACTCTGTGGGGTCCAGAAACTGTGGGACCACCATTTCCCTTTATATTAGGCCGAGATGCTTCAGTCCATCACTGAGGCATTGGTGTAAACACTTCTCTGTTGTTCTGTTACTTTGGCTTTCCTTCAGTTCTGTTTTTTTTAATGTCCTTTGTGGATTTCCCCTTTTTTAGGTTATTTTTCTTATTCATTTTGGTGTGTTGGACTTTAGAATTAATTCTATATTAATTGTCTTGGTAATATTGAAGATTTGTTTTAGTTTGTATTACCACGGTAGATCTTTAGAATTTTTAACATAATAAAACATTCTCAACTCTACTTAATGTAGAGTCTTTTTAAGTGCATTCTCATATAATGCACAGAGTACCTATTGCAAAAGCCCATGTCTGTCTGTCTGTCTGTCATTCTGCAGGAAACAAGTCATAAATTGTGGAAATGTGACACACGTATTCTTAAGTTAAATTTGTCAAGGCAGTTCAATTTTCCTTGCAATATCTTCAAGAGATCACACTGTACAAAGTTTTACATTTTTCAGAATTTCCCATTGAAAATGATGGCAAATTTGCAGACTCGTCTCTCTTAAAATGGAGAAATGTTCCGTGGGATTTCAGCTAGGAATGAATTTACAGTTTCAGTTTTATCTTGAGAGTGGTTGCTTGGACTTGTAGATTTTGTATACTTTTCCTCTTTTACTCATCTGACAGTCAGACGCCAAAGCAACCAGACAGACCTTGAGCGTGTGGGTAAACAGTTTACACAGCAGCACCACTGCTGCTTTAGGTAAGTAAACTAATTAAGTACAAAAAAGGTCACATCTTTAGAAATAAATGGAAGGGGAGAGCATTTATGTAACCATACATAAGACTAAACTGACAGAATTAATATGATCTGCAGAGTGTTATTGTAAAAAAAACAATGTTAATAAGTTGTAGCTAAATTGAGTTTGAACTAATTAATAACACAGGAAATGTGCAGCTGCCCAAACTGACAGAAACTGAGAACACGTCTAAAAATGGACAGTGGCATCGAGAGGTGAGGGGCCGCAGTGGTTTAAGCCCCGATTTCTGGTGGCCAGTCCCCCTCAAATGATATACATGAACAATCGCAACAAGCCACTGATCTTCTTGTCTAGTGTGTACCATTCATATTGTACAATAAATCCGTTCCTTTCCAAGTTCTTTCATTATTTACATAATCTCGATGAATTACTGTGTTTCAATTAATATTAATAGCTAGAGTGGAACTTACTTTAGTTTATTTTATTCTTTCATAGGATAATATTGATTCTGATATTATAGTAGTATTGGTCATTTTTTTATTAATATATTTTTTCAGTTCCAAATTATTAGGTACTGCACTAGTGGGTATACTTTCAAAACGTATTATGTTTAAGAAAATTGAACAGTTAGTGACATACCCTTCACCACTGACATGCATCAGTCGATGCCATTTTCACGTCACTTGAATTGCATTCAGCTGTGTGTGGAAGCCATTGAGCCCCCACAAGCCTCTTTATGCTCCATTGTGAAGTGCTGTTAAAAAGCACAGATTTAATGGAGTCTACAAACACATGGAATTGCCGTCTATTATCGCTATTACTTTTGAATAGGACTCATTGTTACAAAATACAGTGGTGTGCCAAAGTATTCAATCCCCTGAAAAGTCTCTGTTTTCTGCCTGACAAAAGATTTGCACACGCATTTATCCATTCGGTATTTTTAATGTGAACTCTTATGCTGTAATAATAATCTCAAAAGTCCAAGTAAACCATTTTCTGTAGATATTCACCTGAAGAAGACAAACTCCAAAGTTTGTGTTTGCCTAAGTATTCAAGGTCTACACATTCATAATTTCTAGATGCAATCACACCCTTCATTCTTTTTTGCTATGTAAGTATGTCCCAGTTTTGCACATTGTGATTCTTCCCCATTCTTCTTTTCAGGATTTCTAGAGATCCTCTTTTCTTGGTGGGATGGCACCTCTGGTCAGCAGTTTTCAAAAAGTGCCACCGATTCTCAATAGGGTTAAGATCAGGGCTTTGACTTGGCCATTCCAAAACATTCACCTTTCAGCTTTTAGGGTGTTTAGTTGCCCAGAATAACTAGACTGTGGTGGACAATTTAGCCAGGACATTGGGGTGCACTTTTATAACTACAGAGAGTCAGGACCCCATAAGTACTTGGACAGTGGCAGAATTTTCATAATTATGGCTATGTAGGCCACCACAATAGCAATTGAGATGTGATTGAAGTGTAGACTTTCAGCTGTAATTCAAATTCTTTAACAATAGCATTGTTTGAGCTGTTAAGAAAAGACATTTTTATATATGGAACCCCCCCCATTTTCAGGGGCTTAAAAATATTTGGACAGACTAACATATGTGATAGAAACACAGACCAGACATCGTGAAAAGGTTTGGGTCCGCCACCTGTATAATATCCCTGGCTGCAAAAGGCTTCTTTGAAAAGAACAGATGTTTGTTCACAAGGCTGAGTCCAAAACAGAACTGATTCATTTTTGGTAAGATGGTGGCTTTAAAGGCCCGTATAGGAAGTGACATCATCTAAGGGCCTGGAACCGGAAATGTCGTAATCTGGACCGGAAATGACATCATTGAAAAGGGCCATAACTGGAAATTAGGTCTTCGGAGGTGCCGGAACCTGGCAGGATTTCTCAGGAAAAGTCTGCAGGGAAATGAGAAAAACTGTCAGTGTACCCCATTGCCCCCTGGTCGGATGTGGTATTGCCATTACTTAAGCCCTTTAGCTGCCACCTACTCGCACGTGTGTGACACATAATCATAAATATAATGATCATTTTTAATGTTTGGTTGAAAATCCTTTGCAGTCAATGACTGCTCCCTGAAGTCTGAACCCACAGCCATCTCCAAGTGCTGGGTGTCCACCCTACTGATGCTTTGCCAGGCCTTTACTGCAGCTCTCTTCAGGTGCTGCTTGTTTGTTGAACTTTCTGCCATCAGTTTTGTCTTCAGCAAGTGAACTGCATGTCCACTTGGGTTGAGGTCAGTTGGTTGACTTGGCCATTGAAGAATATTCCACTTCTTGGCCTTGAAAAGCACTTGGTTTGCTGTCGCAGTTTGATTTGGCTCATTGTCCACCTGTACTGTGAAGTGTTGTCCTGATCATGACATTACACGGCCTCCACCATGTTTCACAGATGATGTAGTATGCTACAGATCATAAGCCATTACTTTTCTTTACCATACTCTTATCTAGGCATCATTCTGGTATATATTGATCTTAGTTTCATTAGTCCAAACAAAACTGTTCCAAGACTGCACAGGCTTCTAGAAAATATTTTCTGGCAAAGTCTAATCTGTCCTTCCTATGCCTGACTCTTAGCAGTGGTTTGCACTTTGTGGTAAACCCTCTGTCTTTACTTTCCTGAAGTCTTCTCTTGATTGTAGACTTTGGCAAGGATAAGTTTACCTTCCAGAGAGTGGTCTTGGTTTGGCTAAGTGTTGTTAAGGGGGTCTTCTTCACCAAAGACAGCATTCTGTGATCATTCAGCACAGTTGTCTCCTGTGATTGCCCAGTCCTTCTGGTGTTGCTGAGCTCACTAGTGTGTTACTTAATGTACCAGATGGTTGACTTGACCACTTCTGGTGTTACTGCTGTCTCGGTAAAGGGTTTGTTTTGTTTTCTCTGCCTAATGATGGCCTGTTTTTACTTGCGTGGACCGCTCTTAGGACCTCATATTGACAATTCACAGTGACCAATTCACAATGCAAAATCCACACTTGGAATCAATTCCAGACCTTCTACTTTATTAAAAGTTAATGAAATAATGAGGGACGTGCTCCCACCTGGCTCTGGAACAGCTGGTCAGTCAAATGTCCAAAAACATTTGAGCCACTGAAAATGGATTTACCATGTATAAGTATGGCTGTCATTCCTAAATGGCTCACATAATACTTTTGGTAAATCTGGTAAATTAAAGCTGGAAATCTACACTTCAATCACATAATGATCACTTTATCCATTGTGGTTGTGTACAGAGCCAAAATTGTGAAAATTGTGTCGCTGTTTAAATACTTATGGACCAGACTGAACGTGTCTTGCAAAGGACAACACCATTTTTACAGCACAGTGTCCCCGTCACTACACTGGGGCTTTGGGGTCCACATTCAGATAATAGGGTTAGTGCCCCGTGCTGACCTCACCAACACCTCTTCCAGCAGCAACCCAAGCTTTTCCTTGATGGTCTTCCATCCAAGTACTGACTGGGCCCATGAGAACATAGTTTTAGGAAATGATTGAAAATTTCCACTTCCAATATTTGGGCAACAAGCAATAACTCAAAGGCATTGGAGATTTTGATAATTGGCCTGAATGAGGACATGTGTAAGGACCCCCATGCACAGAGGCTGGTTTGAATTACCACAGCATCTCCAAAGTTTCCAGATGTTAGGTGGTTCTTAGGGTTGAATATCGCCAGATGTCCCCAACACACCCACATGATGTTTGGGGGAAAAAAAAAAGCTTTTACTGGCATCAAACCCAAGTGCTGACAGTTTGTCAAACATTACTGGAACTTTCAATGGGGTGAAGTTCTCTGGTCCATTGAGACAAACACAGTGTTTTAACTACAAACACCACAGGTTGGAATGGTGTAGAGAAAATGATCAGCATGCAGATAAGTATCTCCTCACAGCCCTCTGTGAAGCATGATGGTGGGTATAGGATGTTGTGGTTTTTCTACCAGAGGACACATTGGGATATGCAATACCATGGGTTCCAATAAGTATCGGCAGGTAATTAAACAAAAAACAGGAAGTTTACATTGGACTGTGGTAGGATCTTCCTGTGAGACTACAATCCCAAGGAAATCTCAGAATTAAAACAAAACTGTTTCAAAGACCACAAAATCAAGGCTTAGGCATGGTCAACCCTAATCCCCTAACCTAAACCTGTGGCATGAGCTGAATAAGAGAGGCTCTGGAGAGATACTGGATGGAGGAATCGCATGCCATGGGCCTTCCAATCTCACTAAGCAGTAGAGGAGAAGACAAAGGGGGTGGGGGGCCTGCACAAAGTATTAATTGAAGGGGGTTGGGGGGCACACATATGCTTGAGGAAAAAGATTTGCTTTATTATAAGAACTGATTTTCCTTTCGATTATTTTACTTCAATTAAACATTAGACTTGTGTTAACATTTTGAATGAACCATCAAGAGGATAAACAGTAAAAGAGGATTTTACAACACATTTTGCTTTGTCACACACATGCGCTTAAGAGGCAGTCAACAAGCCCTCAGGTAAGTGAAACATTGCGAGATGATTTATGGTACTACGCCTCTCTCTCATTTTCATCCGACCAAAAGAAGAAAAATAATTCCATTTACTCACCACTCAAACTTCCTGATTCACAAGATGGCCACCCAACATCACTTCCAATTCTGACTCCAGATGATAACATCACTTCCACTCTCCCAATGATGATGTAACTTCCGCCTCCTAATGATGACGTCACTTCCATCACAACCACGATGACGTCACTTCCATCCACCCGTTCTGACGTCATCTCCTGCCACATCAAGACTTGTAGAACCACACTACAGCAGTCCTGGATTACATCAGGTTCTGCACAGACAACATCACCAGGGACAGACGCATAAGGATTTATCCCAAAAGGAAGCCCTGGGTGACGAGGGCGGTCCAGAGTCTGCTGAAAGCCAGGAATACTGCTTTCAGGTCTGGGGATGGGGCTCTTTACAGTATAGCCAGAGAGAACCTGAAGAGAGGCATCCAAGAGGCCAAGGCAGCGTACAGAAGGAGGATAGAGGACCATCTGAGGAGCAACAACACCAGGGAGGTGTGGCAGGGTATCCAACACATCACCGGCTACAAATCCAGCAACTTCTCGGCAGCTAAGGGAGATGCTTCTCTGGCAGAGCAGCTGAACATCTTCTTTGCCTTCTTTGATGCAACACCAACAGTAGCTCCATCACAGCTGCCTGTTCACAACAGCAACATACTTACGGTGGAAGAGTGTGAGGTGAGGCGGGTGATGAGGAAGGTGAAACCGAGGAAGGCTGCAGGACCCGATGGTGTGGCTGGACAGGTGCTGAAAGACTGTGTGGATCAACTGGCTGGAATCTTTACTAAGATTTTCAACCAGTCCCTGTCCCAGGCCACTGTCACATCCTGCCTCAAGTCTTCCATCATTGTTCAGCTGCCGAAAAAATCTATCATGAACAGTCTGAATGATTTCCGCCCAGTGGTACTCACATCTGTCATCATGAAGTGCTTTGAGAAACTGGTGCGGAGTCATATCATCACCTGCCTGCCAGCAGACCTGGACCCATTTCAATTTGTTTACAAACCAATGAGATTCACAGAGGACGCTGTGGCCACAGCCCTTCAAGCTGCCCTGACCCACCAGGAGCAACACGGGAGTTACATCAGACTTCTCTTTGTGGACTTCAGCTGAGCGTTTAACACCATCCTCCCACAACAACTGGTGTCCAAACTGGCAGATCTGGGACTTCCATCACTCACCTGCAGTTGGATACTGAACTTCCTGTCAGGTTGCTCCCAGAGGGTCAGGCTGGGTCCCCACACCTCCACTGCTGTCAGTCTCAACACCAGGATGCCGCAGGGTTGTGTGCTCATCTATCTATCTATCACTTCTGTCAGCCATAGCTTGTATAAATAACTCCATGTCACTGTTGCAGATTGTCAATTGCTTTGGTTTTTGATCATATTTTTCCTTTGCTATGTCCGCTTGACATTATATAGGTTCATTCCCCAACTCTTTTTATTTTGAGGCAATTCTTTATTTACAACAGCTTTTATTTACCAAAACTGCAGATATGAGTATGGGCACTGCAAATTAGTAATTGAGGTCACACAGGATGTTCCTCTATTTTTTAGGAAAATAATTTAGGACATTTGTCAAAACTTTAAAAATGGGAAGTATGGAAATTCATTTCTAAGCAGAAAGTTCAGATATCTCAATTTTACTATCGTAATATTTCCCTCTAATTACCCTTTACCTGTTTTCCTCAGGGATAAGTGAACTCATCAGGTTTGTTACCAGGTTGGTCTACTGTCGCACCTTAAAGAGTAACGCACACACACATAGATATACACATACACACAGAACCACAACAGTGCCCTATGAATGACACACACTCACAGCTGATTAACCTGTAGCGCTATAAACCATACAAGCGTCTTAGGAATATTACAGCCTGTCCCTCTCTCAGAACTTCAAGAGACTTGCTTATTGTTGACACGAACAACATATGTCTTAAATATATCTCAGACCTAAATATTACTTTTGTCTCTAAGAATATATATTCAAACATATAAAAGCTCATCATCCTTGGTTATAGGCCATTTATCAACTAAGAATGTCTTACTTTACATACTGTTCACTACTATTGGGTGGAGCTCACACCCTCAGCCCTTAATAAACCTTGCAGATCAAAGAGTATGGCAAACTTCTGACTACTCCAGGTGCAGGGAGTGTGCTGCCATTTCCTCTTCCTTGAGTCTTTAATCATCTCCTTGGTTTTATCTGTATTCAGGGAGAGGTTGTTTTCCTGACACCAGGCCACAAGTCCTGCCACCTCTGTCCTATATTCTACCTCCACCCCCCCAGTAATCAACCCTATGACTGTAGTGTCATCAGCAAATTGAATGATGCTGGTGGTGTTCTGAGGCAGTGGACTCAGCAAACAGCCTTGCGGGCAGCCGGTGATGATTGTTCTTGTGCCTGATGTTTGGTTTCCCACTCTGACTGACTGGGGTCTGTCTGTAAGGAAATTCAGTACCCAGCTCAGAGAGATGATGTCAGTCCAAGGGAGACAAGTTTATTGCACAGATTCCATGGGACGACTGTATTGAATGCCGAGCTATAGTCAATAAACAACATTCTTACATAAGTGTCCCATTTCTCCAGGTGTATGAGGATTGTGTGGATGGCAGCATTGACTGCATCATCAGTGGACCGATTTTGGCAGTAAGCGTACTGTAGGGGGTCGATGGTTGCTGTAATTGACTTCTGAATGTGTGTCATGACTAGTCTCTCAAAGCATTTCATCACAATAGGGGTGGAGTGCAATGGGATGATAGTCATTTAGACAGCTCACCTGGGATTTCTTTGGAAGGGGCACGATGGCAGTGGTCTTGAAGCAGGAGGGCATGGATGCCTGTGCCAGGGACAGATGGAATATGTCTGTGAGGACCCCTGTCAACTCCGATGAGCAGGCCCTGAGTCTACGCCCCGGGAGGGAGTCAGGGCCTGCTGTCCTACAGGGGCTGATTTGTCTCAGGACCTGATGCACCTCCTCTGTTGTTACTCACAATGGTACATCATACATGCCTCCAGTGACTGGCGACCCCCCATGGCGATGGGTGTTAAGCTCCTCGAAACGAGCATTGAACTCATTAAGCTCATCTGGCAGTGTGGTCTGGCTTGCTGTAGCCCGCAGTGTCCTCTGTTTATAGTCAGTAATATGCTGCAATCCTTGCAACATGTCCCGGGAATCCAAGGTGATGTAATAATCCTCCAGCTTCAGTCTGTACTGTCTCTTGGCTTGTTTGATAGATTTACGCAAGTAATATCTGGTACTTTTATAATTATCTTCATCACAAGAGACAAATGCAGCAGAGCAGGCATGCAGCACAGACTGCACCTCCTCATTAATCCAAGGCTTATTATTAGGATAGAGCCTACAGCATTTTGTGGGAACGATGATGTCAGTACATGTGCTGATATACCCAGTTACAGTAGGAGTATACTCCTCCAAGTCAACTGTGAAGTCTCCCCTCAGAGAGGCAGTTCTAAAAACACCCCAGTTAGTACTCTCAAAGCAGTCCTGAAGAGTTTGCTCAATATCTTCGTTCCATATCCTGATTGTTTTATTTACTGGTGGAGCTCTCTTGAGGAGTTGTCTGTAGGCTGGATACAGGAACACTGACAGATGGTCTGACTGACCGAAATGGGGCGTTGCACTGCCCTGTAGGCATCCTTCACGTTGCTGTAAACTTGGTCGAGAATGTTAAACTTCCTTGTTGGAAAAAATACATACTGGTGATATTTGGGTAGGACGTTCCTCTGGTTGCAGTGATTGAAATCACCGGCCACAATGAAAACAGCATCAGGGTGGAGCAACTCATGTCTGCTGATGACATCATGCAGCGCAACAAGTGCAGTTATGTAGTCCGCTTGCGGTGGAATGTAAACAGACAGCAGATACACAGCTCTGAACTCCCTTGGTAGGTAAAAAGGTCTGCATTTCACCATTAACAGTTCAATATCGGCGAAACAGAATTTTCCGACTACCTGTACACCCACACACCATCTGCTGTTCATGTACAAGCAAACGTCTCCTCCTCTGTTCTTCCCTGAGTCTGATGTATGGTCTCCACGGTGCAAGGAATATGTGTGCAGCTGCAGTACCGAGTCTGGTGTACAGTCCGAGAGCCAGGCTTCCGTGAACATAAGAGCACAACAATCCCTTATCTCACGCTGTGTGGCTACTCTGGTTCTCAGCTCACCCATCTTGTTTACAAACAAGTGGACATTAGCTAGTAACAGGCTAAGCAGTGGTGGTTTTGTAGCCCTTGCCTTTAGCCTGGCGTGTAGCCCACCTCACTTTCCTTGATTCTGCTTCGGGCGTACTGAGTGTTGGCTATGCTGCTTATGCGAGGAGGAAGCTATTGTCTCTTGCTGGCTGATGTTAGTTAAGTCCAGCCGTGGGAAGGAATCTAAATCCAGCAATTTAGTTTTCGCCACATTGTGGGCTCTGCGAATGTCCAGAAGTTCCTCACGATTGTATCGCAATACTGCACAAGCTAGTTGTAAGTTTAAAAGGCATGATATCACGAACACAAAAACAAAGAGAGAGCAAAGCAAATACATCAGCCACGGTGGGTGCCATACTGTACTAAATAATGTATTATTGATAATATTCATAAATAAAAACAATAAGCAAAGTATATGTGAATATTGGTAACCAAACAACCTGATAAATGCTGTTGTGTAGTATCATATGGCACACAGACTTGTAGTTACTTTAAATGCTTCTAGTTTAGTCATAATTTCTATCTCATTATGGCTGCCAAGCTGTCCTCTTCAGCATGTTGCCTGTCAAATGAAAAGACAATATTCCACAGAACGGTTTGAGGTGTCCATCCTATATAATGTAGTTTGGGTTGAAACACTTCAGCAAAAAGTTTACCTTGTTGTCGTCACACAGACTTCAAAAAGAACTAACTTATAGCAGACAAAATAGTGGTTTTATGGGAAGGCAGAAAAAATTATGTCATTGGGGCCGGAACCGGAAGTGATGTCATCAGGCTGGCTGGAATTTCCCATGACTAGTCTGTAGAGGAAAGAGAGGAGGGGTTAGTGTACTCCGCCACTCCCTGGTCTGGCATGGAATTACCCTAATTTGAGCCCTTTAGGTGCCTCTCATGCCACGTGTGAGCAATGCCCTTTTCATTGTAGTGGTTTGGGAGAGAGAAAGAGAGGTAAAGCAAGCAAATGTATAGATTCTCTGCCCAAACCCTATAGCCAATAGGGTGTTGTGGTACAGAATGGCTACTGATTCAAACCAATCCCAAACAGCCAGCCAGGTTGTTTGGTCTCCATTAGAGGGGTTGGTTGAGAAAGCCCTGCAGAGAATCTATGGCAAACTGGTTTGAGGCAGTTCCCCTAACACTGTCATAAAATTCACTTCTTGAGCAAGTCCCAAAGACTGGGTTTTTTTTTTTTTTGGTTATAAGTGAAAACATATCAGTGAAATAAAACACCAATATTACATTTGCTTTGTCTGACTTAAAAATAAAGACGCTCAAAATATTTATCAACTTCAAATACAAAATTTCACACCACAACAGTTCCCAACATTTCCTTGTCCCCACACCTCTAGAAAATGTTTGATTTATGTTTGCACCCCCTACAACAGGAAAATCAAATGTGTCGATGAAGAAGTCAAATTTCTCAAATTGAGCCACTTACAGTAGATTAGAACAATCGGGACAGGGATACATTCAGCCCAACAAAGGTCACCAGTCCTATCCAGTTAATTCCTCTAAAATGTTATCATGTTGAGTTTTGAAAGTCCCTAAAGTCCTCCTGTCTACCACACTACTTTGTCACTTATTCCTAGTGTCTGTGGTTCTCTGTTCGTAATGTTTGTGCACAATTTTCCCTTAACAAGTTTCCAAGTGTGTCCCCGTGTTCTTGATGAACTCATTTTAAAATAACAGTCTCGATCCACTGTACTAATTCCCTTCATAATTTTAAACACTTCAATCAGGACACCTCTTAATCTTCTTTTGCTTAAACTGTAAAGACTCAGCTCTTTGAATCTTTCTTCATAATTCATCCCCTGTAGCTCTGGAATCAGTCAAGTCGCTCTTCTATTGTTTGGATGCACACACAGACCATCCAGTTCCACCCAGTATGCACATACTCTGCTGATCTGGTTGTGGTTTGTCTGGCACATTCAACTTCCACTTGGGCTTTGCTGATATGTTAGTCAGCATTTTAGATGAGGTTGTGCATTAACTCCATTGCATTTACAAATACTCTGTTATACCAAAAGAGAGTCCTCATTATTGCCGTGTTTAAGAGCTAGTACCTACTCAAACGTCGGAAAAACACATGCTCTTATTTCAAAAATGTCTAGAGTACAATACTTAATACAACCAGGTAAGCACATCAAAAACACATAATTGACAATTTCCTTGTTGTTTTTAGGTTTTACTAGCAAAATACCCACGCTTCGCAGCGGAGAAGTAGTGTGTTAAAGAAGTAATGAAAAAGAAAAGGAAACATTTTGAAAATAACGTAACATAATTGTCAA
>JANRMT010062791.1:205289676-205354324 GCA_026402145.1 Polypterus bichir lapradei
TTTCCTATCCAGTAAAATCTTCTGTTTTTCCCCAACCCATTTTCCAGCCCTTGCACTGTTTGATGTTGATTCTGAGATATCTGTTAATCTTGCGCTTTTGTGCCAGTACTGTACAACAATAACTCTATGTTGATAGATTTTCATTTTATGTGTTTTTTTTCATTTTCCCACTCACTTTTTCTCATTACTAGTACTGGTAGCCTAACACATTTTCAAGCTCAGTGCCTTTCTCTCTCTTCCTCTCCTTTATTGGAGACCCTCTTGTTCCCCAGCTGATGCTCAGGTCTTTCACACCACTACCTTCCATGCAACTCCATTGGTCGTTTCTTTGTTGTGTCCACTGCTTTCACATTCATTTCCATCACATTCCCTAACTTTGGGTCAGGAGAGACTCCATCTGCATTCACTTTCCAAAACTCAGTCAGCAGAGCCAAGCCATGATCCTTCCATCTTCTGATAGTGCCTTTCACTTACTGCCCCATTCTGACAGTCTCTCTTACACTGTGACCCCAACACCTCAACCCACTTTCCTAATCACAATCACCAATTTTCTTGCCAAAGTGCCAGTGTTTAAAAGGTCATTGTAATGAGCTGTGAAGAATGTCTGAAAGAGTCGCTACCAATGCGTATGTTTAGTTTTGGAGAACTTTTCAGTTGTACTTTTCTCTGCCTACAGATCAGAAGAAGGCTGCTATCCCCACTTGTCCCATATGGAGAAGGCAAACTCATCTGTTCAAGGACCTCAACATGAGAAATATAAATGTGAAAAGGGGGTTTCTGAAGAATTGTGTAACTATGAGCAAGAAACGTATCTCAGAAAGCACTGGGGCCTCCTTTTGATGCACGGTATAGAAGTTGAGGAAGAGCACTGTAAATGGAGTTCTGCACATCTTGAACAGGAGAGCGTCTGCATGAACAAGCAGGAGGATTGTGATAGTGGACCTATGGACTTTACAGTGGACTCTGAGCTGTTGCAAAACAAAACTCTCAGCAGCATAAAGGAAGAAGACCTCAATTCTGAGTCAGACAGGCAGTGTTCTTATCCAGATGAAGAGGGTCCTGGATTGGGATTGACCCCCAGTAGACACTGCCCCCAACAGCAACTTTCTGTCAATGTGAAGTTGGAATCTTTAGAATCTGACATTAAGAGGGAAGTCGAAGCATCAGATTCAAGTCCTTCTGGAGAAGGTAGGTGCTAAACTACAAAAACAATCCTGGGGCCCTGGGCTTATGGGTTTGACTTGACATGCACAGCATTTTCTTTATCACTAATTAAAAAATTTCAGGCTGGTTTTGGTTTGTGCATTTTGTGACAACAAGTCATATGTATCACATTTTATAATGAGCAAATTATTTTAATCCTTGAATTTATCACCTTTACTCTTTTTAAACACTGACATGACTGGCATTGACCACCATTAGGCACATTAAAATGATAGTGCAAGTGCGGTCAGATGGGCAGCATGCGGAAGTTGGAAACAATTGTTAGAGTAGGTCGGTGATCAGGGCTCGGGGTAACGCGTTACAAAGTAAGACGCTCCTACCATTTAATATCGTTGCTGGAAAAGAATTTGTGTAATGCTTAACACAGCCTCATTACACTTTCACGTTTACTCGTTTCATTTTCCTTCACTGTGCAATGCAGGTATTTGGCAGAATATCAGTCAGGTCGATTCTATTTATGCTCCTCCATTACATCATCACAGAGTAGAAAAGTTTGTCAAAACGGTATTCTACTGTGTTTTTTATGTACAAAAAAATCCAGAATGCCTCTTTGAGGAAAAAATGGTAAAATGTCGAAATGTAAAACTCGAGTAGCAATTCCCTTTTACTGATTTTTGTTCTATGGAGCTTCAAGTTTCATTTTTGTGTTCTCCACATGTTTAGGATTGTGAGTGTCATTATAATTGGCAAAGTCATCATTGTATTACTAGAACAAACAAAACATATACAGTGCATCCGGAAAATATTCACAGTGCATCACTTTTTCCACATTTTGTGATGTTACAGCCTTATTCCAAAATGGATTAAATTCATTTTTTCCTCAGAATTCTACACACAACACCCCACAATGACAATGTGAAAAAAGTTTACTTGAGGTTTTTGCAAATTTATTAAAAATAAAAAAATTGAGAAAGCACATGTACATAAGTATTCACAGCCTTTGCTCAATACTTTGTCGATGCACCTTTGGCAGCAATTACAGCCTCAAGTCTTTTTGAATATGATGCCACAAGCTTCGCACACCTATCCTTGGCCAGTTTCGCCCATTCCTCTCTGCAGCACCTCTCAAGCTCCATCAGGTTGGATGGGAAGCGTCGGTGCACAGCCATTTTAAGATCTCTCCAGAGATGTTCAATTAGATTCAAGTCTGGGCTCTGGCTGGGCCACTCAAGGACATTCACAGAGTTGTCCTGAAGCCACTCCTTTGATATCCTGGCTGTGTGCTTAGGGTCGTTGTCCTGCTGAAAGATGAACCGTCGCCCCAGTCTGAGGTCAAGAGTGCTCTGGAGCAGGTTTTCATCCAGGATGTCTCTGTACATTGTTACAGTCATCTTTCCTTTTATCCTGACTAGTTTCCAAGTTCCTGCCGCTGAAAAACATCCCCACAGCATGATGTTGCCACCACCATACTTCACTGTAGGGATGGTATTGGCCTGGTGATGAGCAATGCCTGGTTTCCTCCAAACGTGACGCCTGGCATTCACACCAAAGAGTTAAATCTTTGTCTCATCAGACCAGAGAATTTTGTTTCTCATGGTCTGAGAGTCCTTCAGGTGCCTTTTAGCAAACTCCAGGCGGCCTGCCATGTGCCTTTTACTAAGGAGTGGCTTCCGTCTGGCCACTCTACCATACAGGCCTGATTGGTGGATTGCTGCAGAGATGGTTGTCCTTCTGGAAGGTTCTCCTCTCTCCACAGAGGACCTCTGGAGCTCTGACAGAGTGACCATCAGGTTCTTGGTCACCTCCCTGACTAAGGCCCTTCTCCCCCGATCGCTCAGTTTAGATGGCCGGCCAGCTCTAGGAAGAGTCCTGGTGGTTTCGAACTTCTTCCACTTACAGATGATGGAGGCCACTGTGCTCACTGGGACCTTCAAAAGAACAGGAATTTTTCTGTAACCTTCCCCGGATTTGTGCCTCGAGACAATCCTGTCTCTGAGGTCTACAGACAATTCCTTTGACTTCATGCTTGGTTTGTGCTCTGACATGAACTGTCAACTGTGGGACCTTATATAGACAGTGTGTGCCTTTCCAAATCATGTCCAATCAACTGAATTTACCACGGATGGACTCCAATTAAGCTGCAGAAACATCTCAAGGATGATCAGGGGAAACAGGATGCACCTGAGCTCAATTTTGAGCTTCATGGCAAAGGCTGTGAATACTTATGTACATGTGCTTTCTCAATTTTTTGTTTTTAATAAATTTTCAAAAATCTCAAACTTTTTTCACGTTGTCATTATGGGGTGTTGTGTGTAGAATTCTGAGGAAAAAAAATTAATTTAATCCATTTTGGAATAAGGCTGTCACATAACAAAATGTGGAAAAAGTGATGCGCTGTGAATACTTTCCGGATGCACTGTTTCCAAATGTTCAACAAAATGCCTGCATGTTTCAGGAAATGAGCCCTGTGCCTTTAGACTTACTTTCTTTATTTCTCCAAAGATCTTCCAATAAAAACTAAATGATGGGTAAATACCTGAAATGATTATAAGGAAGTACATCCAGACGGGAACTAAACACATTACTTTTTGTCAGATGAATGAATTTAGCTGGAATCATTATTTGTTATGTTAAATACGGAGTTTCACTTCAATTTCCCATATCACTACACCAGAGGTGGTCCTGTTCTTTTGATTTTAATGGGGCGTAATTAAGTCATAACAGTGGTTTTCTATGGCCTTTCCCATGCAGATCCCACCAGCCCACCTGTTAGGCCCTCACACAGGCATAGCTTTCCAACGCCCTGGCCTGTACATTTTAACTACGCACACTCTTGTGTACTCCTGGTGACATTCACTATTGCAAACACCCTTTGTGTAATATGATGGGACAGTGATGGACAAGTATCTCTGGAACACTGAAACACAACATTGTCATAGTACTTTATTTGTACTCCAAGGGGGTAATCAAGACTGTAGAAAAAAATACAAGAACTTCTAGCTTGACTTACAGTAAGAGAGCTGTTACAATCTGATCACAGGCTTGTAGGTGGAAATACAAAGATTAATACTGTGGTCAAATCAGCCCAGTGGTGCCACAGGTTTACATTTAAAGGGATACTCTGACTGTTGCCCTTTCTTTCTCTTGGATCGGGGCTTGAACTGAGTTTTGTTTTGTAATGTTTGATGTAATTTCATGGAATGTAATTTGCTTTTAAAAAAAAAAAATGAATTTGAAAACAAATAATAATGAAGGTATTTTTGCTTTGCGCCCTCCCCCACCATAACCTATCGTCTATGGGGGGAAGAGTGGACACTTTAGAATCATCAATAATTTCAATATCCAGATTTTAATAGATCTTGATGTTTTAGGGTCCCCTGATACCAAAAAAATTGATATCTTGATGAAGGATGTGTTTCTTTCTCTCTCTCTCTCTCTCTCTCTCTCTCTCTCTCTCTCTCTCTCTCTGTGTATCACAATCTCTTGAAGACGGTCTATAGCTAAAGCGGCTGGATGGAAAAATACCAAACTCGAAACTTAAGCCTGTTACATGATAACAATGTGGTGATAAGTTTTTGAATACCGCAGGTGCAGCGTGTGTCCACCAGCAGGACATGACATACACTTACAAATGTTTATTTTCCCTTCTAATCTCGCATGTTTTTTAAATTGAAATCTGAACTAGTAATTCATTTTTATTCTTTAAAGAAATTTAACACTTACATTACCTTCATGACACCCCTTAGTCCTCATTATGACTACAGGTTTGTTCAGCTCCTTTACTCTGTATTCACCTGTCGGCTTTGATGCAGTGCATTGGAGATGAGTGATATTTTAAATAGCAGTACTATATGAGCAAACATAAATAGAAATCCTTACCATTAATAAGGACTTTAAATAGCTAATTCCATATTATTTTTCCTGACAAGTGGTTTGTGAAAAGAAGGAACTGAAGAAGAAGCTGAAGTATTCAGAAAACTGTATGTCATCTCTTTATATGAAGTGTTTAAAGCGTACCAGAGACCATGTGACAAAGGTTTGGTGTGTGGCACTTGATGGGCAAATTTTTGCCTATTAGTGGTAAGCCAATGATCTGAGGAAAAATGAATCCCCAATGAAACGTTGAGTTTCACTTTGAAGAAAAACAAACCAATAAGAGGAAGATCTTCTCTCTTGGCGGACAGAGGGCCTGAAGCCTCGTCTCGTTGTGGCTGTGTAGCCCCTGACTCACCAATGAAACCTCTCTCATACAATTGTGCCCCCCCACCCCATTAGCCCCCAAAGTTGTAACTGCATTTCTCAGAATTTTCGTAAGCTTCAAATAATGCAATGAAGTCTTGAACTGGAGTCTTGTCTTTCCCAACCCATTTCACAGTTGGCCGTAGCATTTTCTTATCAGTAATCAAGGGTGTAAAACTGTTAGGGATAGAAGTTACAATAGCTTAATTTAAGAAATCTGTTTCTTTCTTTAAAATATCCTAAATTATCTTTTTAATATAATTTTAATAATTATAACAAAGACACAGAAATGTGAAACAATCACAAATGCACATTAGCAAAGCAATGTTTCAGAAAACAACTCTAATTTGTTGCAGTCCTTAAACTCGGCTTATTTCTCCTCTGCATATTTTCATTTTCAAGTAAATTTTTGTCCCCAGTAGATTTATTTATCTTTGTTTCAGCTCTTTTCTAAAGATTGTACAGGTCCAGAAAGCATGTAAAGCATTGCTATAACAAATGTCTTACCAAACTAAATACATGAAGTTTCACTTAAATATAATAATCGGGGGTGGCTAAAAACTAAAATAATTGATGTCCATTCTCTTCACTACCCCTCAGGGGCTCAATTGTTTGTTTTTTTTTTCCAATTTTTTTTCTTTTG
Organism: Polypterus bichir lapradei; assembly: GCA_026402145.1. Classification (NCBI taxonomy): domain Eukaryota; kingdom Metazoa; phylum Chordata; class Cladistia; order Polypteriformes; family Polypteridae; genus Polypterus; species Polypterus bichir. Next base: position 205,295,723 of record JANRMT010062791.1, read on the forward strand.
TGGTTATGTTTGCAGTCAAATCAGAATCGGTAAAATGAAGCTGGGTTAATACTGACATGAAATGGTTGTCTCTTGACAGATCTCTTTCGAAAGCTCACCTTTATCTCCATATGTTTTTTCTGTAGCTTTACAAGCCCATGGCAGCTTCTTATCCCCATTGGCTCAGACATCTCCTCAGTGCAAATCTGAACAGACAGTGGATGATAAGAATATGAAGAAACTGACATTGGCATCAGAGAGTGGGTTACCCACCTCTATGCAGGATGATTCTCAGCCGGAGATGAAACTAAACGCAGTAGGTGTGATCACCACTGAAACTCAGATACCCAATACAGACTTAACCACAGTCTACCAGACAAAGAGTGAACTGGCTAAAAGCAAATGTAAGTCCAGGAATGGTAATCTGTGTCAGACTCAAGAGGAGCCATATGAGTGTTCTGAATGTGGCAAGAAATTCCAACAAATGAGCGATCTAAAAAAACACAGAATAGTTCATAATGGAAAAAAGTCATTTTCCAGTCCAGAATGTGGAAAAGGATCTACCTCCATTAGTAACCTTCATAAACACAAACAAATTCACACAGGAGAGAAGCCCTATTTTTGTTCAGACTGTAGGAAGCAATTCCGATCAAAGAGGACTCTTCAGGAGCACCGAAGTATTCACACAGGAGAGAAGAAATATTGCTGTTCAGATTGTGGTAAGAAATTCCGAACAATTAGCAATCTTCAGCAGCACAGAAGAATTCACACTGGAGAGAAGCCATTTTCCTGTCCAGAATGTGGAAAATGTTTTACCACCCTTGGCAACCTTCATAAGCATGTAAAAATTCACACAGGAGAGAAGCCCTATTTTTGTTCAGAATGTGGGAAGCAATTCCGAACAAAGAGCAATCTTCAGGAGCACAGAAAAATTCACACTGGAGAGAAGCCATATTGTTTTTCAGAATGTAGAAAGCAATTCCAAACACAGAGCAATATTCAGGAGCACAGAAAAATTCACACTGGAGAGAAGCCATATTGTTGTTCAGAATGTGGAAAGCGATTCCGACAAAAGGGCCATCTTCTTGTGCACAGAAGAATTCACACTGGAGAGAAGCCATTTTCCTGTCCAGAATGTGGAAAAAGATTTACTGCCATTGGCAACCTTCGTACCCATGTACAAATTCACACAGGAGAGAAGCCCTATTGTTGTTCAGAATGTAGACAGCAATTCCGAACAAAGCGTTGTCTTCAGAATCACAGAAGAATTCACACTGGAGAGAAGCCATATTGTTGTTCAGACTGTAGTAAGCAATTCCGAACAATGAAAAGTCTTCAGGAGCACAGAAGTAGTCACACAGGAGACAAGAAATATTGCTGTTCAGATTGTGGTATGAGATTCATATATTTGAGCCGTCTAAAGACCCACAGAAGAATTCACACTGGAGACAAACCATATTGTTGTTCAGACTGTAGTAGGCTATTCCGAACAATGAGCAGTCTTAGGAGGCACAGAAGAACTCACACTGGAGAGAAGCCATATTCTTGTTCTGACTGTGGTAAGCGATTCCGAACCATGAACAGTCTACAGATCCACAGAAGACATCACACTGGAGAGAAGCCATTTTCCTGTTCAGAATGTGGAAAAGGATTTACCACCATTGGCAACCTTCATAGACATGTAAAAATTCACACAGGAGAGAAGCCATATTATTGTCCATAATGTGGTAGGGGATTTACCAGCATTGCCAACCTTCAGAAACTGCAAAACATGTAAAATGCACACCGGAAAAAAAACCATATTGTTCTGGTTGAGGAAAACAATTTACCATAATGAATAACCTCCAGATCCACACAAGAACTCATAGTGGAGAGAAGGCTCAATTGGGATGATACAAGTACTAAAACAAGGCCTGTAGCAGTGAAAAGATCACTTCATGATTCAAGAGTCAGGTTTACATCTGTCTTAAAAGTACTCAGATGAATCCATTGCTGAGAATTTAACTTAGAAGCCTTAATGTAGTAAGTGGGAGGATGAAGAATGAAGGAGCATAGGGGGAGAGAAATGTAAGTGTCCATACTGTTTGAGGCTTGATGAGTTTCTTCATGTTGTGAGGTTTGATGCACACCACACCTCTGCAAGGTAAATATATTTTTAAAAAGGACCCTAAATGTAAGTCAATGTGGCCGTCCATCTCCCTCAGTAAAAGGTGCCCACTCCCTGTCTCGGCAACATGGTAGGTGATGGTTGTAGCGATAGTGCACTATCTTCAGATGAACAGAAGACCTCCAAATGGACAGTATTGCTGGTCTCACCACAGTGGACATGGTCAGGACACAAACATACAACACGAGCAAGAAAACAAGGAAACTGCAGAGAGTCCAGTGGTCACCTGAAGATAAAGCAGGGAGGGAACACAGGTGCATGCTTGCTGTCGCTCCTCTCTGTGAATAACACTTTATGTTGAATTTTGCAATGAGCCTTGTACAGTTTGCATTGCTTTTCAGTTTTTCTCACTCTGTGTTTTGTTCAAGGATCCAAATAGTTACTTTTTGTCCTCGGTTTGGATTTATTTTTAGGGATTACGCCTTTGCTGGGTTTGCAGCCTGTGAGACAATTGATTTGAATTTCTGTGAGCTTCAGTGAATGAAACGTTTTTTCGATTTCCCAGCCTGTTGCCTGACGGGGTGGTCGATTTTATGAAAGTTCCATTTTCTTTAATGTACTGGATTGCTGTCCGCACTTTCTCTATGTGATTCAACAGAGAAATGGCCCGATGCCCGGGCACACCTGTAAGTCTTTCCTGGTTGTGGTGGCCCTGCTGGCCCATTTGTTTTTTCTTTGTGTACTTCAGTCCGTGTTTCAGGATGTTTGTGTGGATTGTTGACTATTTGTCATCTTTACTTGGGGACTTGTGACACTATGGGGATCATACCTGCTGACTGCCCGTTACTGTGTACTGGGACCCCCAAGCTTTCTTCTTGACTCTTGCTGTGTTGTTGTCACCTCTCACCTTCCTCACTGTGCTGCTCTGCTTTTACGTCCGCTTTTTGTTTGACAGTTATGGCCTGCCTTTGACGTATGCTGAAATACTCTCACGATAGATATCTGCATATTAAACAATTTGATCAGAGGAAAAAGTCAGATTGGAATATCTTAAAAGATTTTGGTATTGCGTGGTGTCCAAGATTTGCATACCGTGAGTCCGTGTCAAGAAACACAACTGAGGCTTTTTGCACTAAAAGCAATACGTCTGTTTGATGCCCACCTCACTGGTACTGGGACGGCCAAGTCAGACACTTTATTTCATTTCAAATATTCTTTCTTTTTAGACATTTTGGTGTATGTTCAGACCACTGAGTGTGTGTGTATATATGTACATGTATATTTACGCATTTACATTTTTTAAAGATCTTCCCAAACAAGGTAAATTCCCCATGGGAAGAAACAATATTCTATCTGTCTTCTATTTTTTTATAATGAAAGTTGCTACATTAAGTAAAGAAAGATCATTTATTAAGTGGTACATAATAATGGAAAGAAAGAAAGAAAGAGGACAGTCATGAAGTGTTTGAGTGTTTATACTGAAAGGTGCTATAGAAACAAAGGAAATAATAATCAAGTGGTGTATAATAATGAACAGTATGAAATTGTCTATAAGACCTTAAGCAAGAACAGTCATTGAGGTGTGTAAAATAGTCCAGAAAAAAAGAAAACAGATAAGCATAAGTGAATAATGACTTATTGCTGCCCTCTTGTGGTATAAATGTAAATTGCAGGCATATTCATCCTCTATTGCACAGGTGTCAAACTCCAGGCCTGGAGGGCCGCAGCGGGTGCAGGTTTTCTTTCTAACCCTTTTCCTAATCGGTGTCCAGTTTTCACTGCTAATTAACTTCTTTTCACTCTATTTTAATAGCCCTGTTTTTAAGGATTAAGTCTTCTTAATTGATTTTCTTCATTAAATAACAGCCAAACAGAAAAGAGACATGAAACGAGCCGACAGAGGACCAACTAAATTGGGGCTTCAGACTCCAACCTGTTCCTTAATGAAAAGCTAATTCTTGCTGTTAATTAAACCCATTATTCAATTCCATGGCTTTTTGTTGCTCTCTTTTTTTTGTTCTGTTTTTTCTAAGAACTCCTAAAATGTTTTGGTAACCTTAGGGATCAACCTTATTGAGACCTTCATCTTTATTTTCAGATTTTGTTTGATAGGTACAGGCGAATTGGTCATGTGCTGCTTGCTTTGTCTCATTACGGTCCGGCTGCTAATTAAGGAAAAAACAACTAAGGGGCCTGAGTCAGGCTAATTAAAGCCAAGGCTAAATAAGTTAATTAGCATCAAAAACTGGTCACTAATTAAGAAGATGGTTAGAATGAAAACCTGCAGCCACTGTGGCCCTCCAGGACTGGACAGGAGATCAACACCCCTGCTCTATTTCTTAAAAAAATTCTCTGTAACAGCCTCACTGTGCTTGCTTCGCTACACGTGCTATAAAACAGTGTGCCTTGTGAAAGAACGAAACAGGGCATCATTACATGTTGCTTATATTCTGTGCAGAAAAAAAGACGACGTCAACTGAGAAAATGAACTGCAACTGCATACAGAGCAACGGTGGTTCATATGTGGGGACCTGAAAGTTGTTTCGGTGTATCGTGCCTGTTCTTCAGTCACGGCAGGTTAAATTTGCACGTGTTAGTGGGACAGCAGAGCCAAGAACTGTCATTGGGTTTAGAAGGAATTTCGGGCTTTTAAAATCTGATATCAAGTTTGACATTTTAATATCACGTTTATGAAATTTGATGTCGCACTTTTAAAAATTGATATCATGCTTTGTAAATTTGATATCAAGTTTTTAAAATGAATGTCAACATTACCATGTTCGATATTAAGCCTTTAAAATTTGATATCACACTTTTTAAATTTGATATGAGAGCTTAAATGCTACTGTATATTTTTTGTCATTTTAATATCACGTGTTGGAAGTTTCCTATCAAGTTTGAGGATGCTGATGTCAGATTTAAACAGCATGATATCAAATTTCAAAAGCTCTATCAAGTTTGTAAAGCATGAAATCAAAATTTAAAAGTTTTGAAATCAAAATTCAGTAGTTCAATATTAAATTTCAAAAGCTCAATATCAAATTTTTAAACCATACTATCAAATTTTATAAACTTGATATCAAATTTTAAAAGCTTCATATTTAATTTAAAAATGATGAGATCATCATTTTGTGACTGCCTGTATCAAGGAAAATGGATTACATGTTAGAATGGCCTGCCGTAGTAAACTGGAGAACTAACAGGATGGGAGTGAAACACCTTTACATTTCCATTGTGGTGACGCCCAGGAGGACCGGAGGAGGGCTTGCACCTCCTCCAGACCACGAGGGGTTGACTGCCCTGGTTGCTTTGGGGACCACGGGTAGAGAGCATTGAAGCTCAGCCTTGTAGGGGCCCGGGGTCACCACCAGGGGGCACCTTGCTGCTTTTGGAGCCCTCAACCTCCTCAGCACTTCTGCCTTTCTGTGTTCCGGGTGCACAGCCAGCCTGTGGTGTAGCTCAAGTTCGTGCCGCTCGGGGCGGGGCATCAATTTGCCAACCTCCAACATATCTGAATATGTTAAACTATTTAAATAGAAAATTAAAATGACGTATAGAGAAAAAATAAGATACATTTTGCATAGATTTATTCATATATAAACAGCAATAATTTATATACATTTATAAGCAACAAATAGACAAGAATATAGTATAGACGCACTGATAAGCCGTGTTCTAATTATTAGTTTAATATATTTACGCTACGAAAACCAGAACCAAAGTAGGGTACAAGTGATAGGTAGGGATGTTTTCTGCACAGAGCAAGAACGCATTCGGATTAATAACGAAACGAGATCATAAATTGTAAATTAGTTGTTTATCTTCCTAGAAATTATCAGTGTTATGTTTGTCATTGCCTCATAAATTTCAGCTGCTGTGTCTGATGCAGGACAGTTTGAACATTATTTTTCAAGCATTTGTGGTTAAAAATCAGAGAATTTGACTTTTTTCATTCATCAGTGATATTTTTCCGGACCCTGCTGCTTACACATGAATTGTACTGAGCCTTGTGGCCAATAACGCCACCCCCAAAAATGTGCAGCCCGGGGCGGATCGCCCCCTCCACCCGCCCCTAGCTATGCCACTGCAGCCAGCACTTCCGTCACACAGGGGAGTGCATGCAGAAGAGTGTCGGGAAGCACCTGGAGCACATCCGTGCGTGTATATAAAGATATAAAGGGCCGCCTCCCTCCATTCGACGGCTGGAGTCGGGTGGAAGTGGACAGAGTCTTGGAGGAGAGAAGGCGGCGAAGAAAAGCGTTGTTGAGGGCCTGGACTGAGGGTAATTGGTGCTGCGGCAATGGAGTGTGTATGTGTTTAACATTGTGTATAGTGTAAATAAACGTGTTGTGGAACAATCAAAGATGTCTACCTGCCTGTGTCCAGGCTGTTCCCCACACCATTTATTTTCCAGACAGATGCTTTTATCCAAAGTGACTTACAAATGACGTAAATATAATCGAGTAATATTATGCGATTGCCTATTAGTTCAGCAAGTGTAGTAGGAAAGGTAACAAAAGTTGATTGTCACAAGTGCAAAGATGTAATAATTAATAAATTTATGATCATAGATTACAATCAATAAAGTGATTGGACTAAATGTACCAATTAATTAGCCAACAATATCAAGTATCACAGAGCAAAGGAGTTTATTTTTTTTTCAATCAAGTACGCAGATATTCACAGAACAGATGGGTCTTCAATCACTTCTTAAACACATTGAGGGAGTGAGCAGTATGGATGGAGGCAGGGAGCCCGTTCCAGCAACTCCTAGCTACACACAAAAAGAGTCTGGACTGATACTTGATACCATGCAGTGGTGGTATCATCAGATGCTGCTTGTTGGAAGATCTGTGTGGGAAAGAAGGTGTAGAGCACCTCAGCATTGTCTCCGTAAACTCAGGTGATGACACTCTGACTACTCTGTAGGCAAACACCAGGGATTTGAACTTAATGTGTGCTGCTACAGGGAGCCAATGTACCTGTAGTGATCTGAAGAGAGGAGTGACATGGGACCATCTCTGGTGGTTAATTACAAGACAGGCCACTGCATTTTGGACCATCTTCAGCAGCTTGATAGCACATCTGTGTACTCCTGCCAGAAGTGTGTTGCAGTAATCCAAAAGTAACACAACCAAATCCTGGACCAGATGTTGTGTTGCATGCTCTGTCAGATAAGGTCTAATCTTGTGGATGTTGTACAGCGTGAACCTGAATGAATGAGCAAGGTTGCATACTGACTTGTCAGGTGTTATTGACGGTGAGCTAAGCTGTACAGAGAAAAGGAGCTGAACAGACTGGCTGGACAGTTTTTTGCCAGGTTGAGCTGTAGATGGTTGTCCTTCCTCCAGGTTGAGATAGACATGCAGAGACTCACGCTGATACCATGTTGTCCTCGGGCAGGAAGAACAGGTAAAGTTGTGTGCCATCACCATAGCACTGATAAGAGAACCCATGGGATTGGATGATGATAGTGTATAGAAAAAAAAAGTAGCAGACCCTGCACCAATCCTTGAGGTACACTTGTACATTTCTGTTGTGACCTTGACAACTCTTCTCACCAGGACACACTGTAGGATCTGCAGAAGATGTAGGATTCGGACCATCTGAGACCAGTCCCAGTGATGCTAGTGTCAGAGAGAGTGGCAAGAAGGATGGCGTGGTTCACCATGTCAAAGGCAGAGGAGAGATCTAACAGGATCAGAACCAATGACATGTTGGTAGCTCTAGCAAGTCATAGTTGGTTGACAACAGTCGGAGCCATCGCAGTGAAGTGGTTCCTCTTGAACACAGACTGGTTGGTATCCATTCTGTACAAGAAAGGAAGAGACCTGGTTAGAAACAACACCTTCAGGGGATTATCAGAGAAGGACTGGAACAGAAAATTTCTCTCTCTGCAGATGATATGGTACTGCATGTATCAGACCCACAAAATACTGTGCCTGCAGTCCTAACCGCACTTACAGAATTTCAAAAGATTTCTGGTCTCAGAATTAATCTGAATAAAAGTGTACTCTTTTTCCAGTGAATTCTCAAGCATACAATATCAGATTGGACACCTTCACTTTTATCGTTGCAGATCAGTTTAAATAGCTAGGGGTAAATATCACAAGTAAATATAAAGATCTTTATCAACAAAATTTTGCCGTCTGTATGGAAAACATTAAGCAAGACTTGCATAGATGGTCAACCCTTCATCTCACTTTAACTGGAAGAATTAACATTGTTAAGATGAATATCTTTCCTAAGCTTCTCTTTCTATTTCAAAACATTCCAATTTACATCAAAAAATAATTTTTTAAGCAATTAGATTCACCTGTAACCTCATTTATTTGGATTTTTAAACATCCACGTATCCAAAGAGCGACCCTACAACCTTTTCAGTTTTATTACTGGTCAGCAAACATACAAACTATAAAAACCTGGACATGGACACAAATAGATGAACATACACAGGCCTGGTCCGCAATAGAAATAAAATCCTGCAGTACTTCTTTATATTCAATGCTTTTTGCCCCAATAAATGCAAGTTATCGCTGATATAATAACAACCCAATTGTGCTTCACTCACTCAGAATATGGAACCAATGTAGGAAGCATTTTAAGATGGAGAATCTTTAATCTGTGGCACCTCTGCAAGAGAGCCACCTCTTTCAACCCTCGCAAACATATGCAGTTTTTAATATCTGGAAAACATTTAGGATTAAATTGCTGAGAGATCTTTATATAGACAACATCTTTGCATCCTATGAACAATTACATTCCAAATTTAACTTTCCAGCAACACATTTCTTTCACTATCTTCAAATTAGAAACTTTTTTAAACAGAACCTGCCTGATTTTCCTCATCTCCCTTCCTTGCTCTATGCTGGAAAAAATATTGCTCAATTTTGAGGAGTCAGATAGTATTTCTGCAATATATAAAATTATTTTACAGTCCCTCCCTTTCAAAGATCCAAGAGAACAATGGAAAAAAGATCTCTCACTCAACATATTAGAAATGGTGTAGAAATTAGCAATGCAGAGAATTCACTCGAGCTCCATATGTGCAAAGCGTACAATTATTCATCTCAAAATTATATATCGAGCACATCTGTCTCATTTAAAACTGTCCAAAATGTTTCCAGGGCAAGACCCAACCTGTGAATGCTGCAATCAAGTTCTAGCCTCACTGGGTCACATGTTTTGGGCCTGCACCAAATTAACATCATTTTTAGACCAAAATATTTAAGTGCCTTTCAGACAGCCTTGGTGTCACAATCCCTCCTAACCCATTAACAGCTGTGTTTGGTGTTCTTCCAGATGGGCTTAAAGTGGAGAAGGACAAACAAACTGTGATTGCATTCACTACACTTTTGGCATGCGGACTTATTTTGCTAAACTGGAAGAATCCAAACTCTCCTCTTTTAACTCAGTGGGAAACTGATGTTTTATATTATTTGAAACTGGAAAAAATCAAATCCTCACTTAGAGGATCTGTGCAGAACATTTTCAAAACCTGGAAGGATCTCATCAATAACATTTTAGAATAAGTTCTTAAAGCACTGAAGAACCAGATTTTCTTCCCATTTCTTTTAATTCTCCATTTTTCTTTATCCACTTATTAAACTCATCAATTTATTTATATTTACTAGCTTTAAGTTTTACTCCACTGGCCTTGTGCTCTTTCTCAGGGGTGGGGGTTGATTTGCTTTTTAATCCTATTTTTTGTAAAAATTGAACTATTTATATGGAATGATTACAATATAATTTAAAAACAAGAAGAAGAAATGGCATATTTACTTGTTTTGGAAAGGAGAGAGACAGGCCTGTAATTGTTTACCTGTGGTGGTTTTATGAGAAATGAGGTTATCACAGTAATAATAATAATAATAATAATAATAAATTGTATTTATATTGCGCTTTACACTCACCTAAAGGATTATTAGGAACACCTGTTCAATTTCTCATTAATGCAATTATCTAATCAACCAATCACATGGCAGTTGCTTCAATGTATTTAGGGGTGTGGTCCTGGTCAAGACAATCTCCTGAACTCCAAACTGAATGTCAGAATGGGAAAGAAAGGTGATTTAAGCAATTTTGAGCGTGGCATGGTTGTTGGTGCCAGATGGGCTGGTCTGAGTATTTCACAATCTGCTCAGTTACTGGGATTTTCACGCACAACCATTTCTAGGGTTTACAAAGAATGGTGTGAAAAGGGAAAAACATCCAGTATGCGGCAGTCCTGTGGGCGAAAATACCTTGTTGATGCTAGAGGTCAGAGGAGAATGGGCCGACTGATTCAAGCTGATAGAAGAGCAACTTTGACTGAAATAACCACTCGTTACAACCGAGGTATGCAGCAAAGCATTTGTGAAGCCACAACACACACAACCTTGAGGCGGATGGGCTACAACAGCAGAAGACCCCACCGGGTACCACTCATCTCCACTACAAATAGGAAAAAGAGGCTACAATTTGCACGAGCTCACCAAAATTGGACAGTTGAAGACTGGAAAAATGTTGCCTGGTCTGATGAGTCTCGATTTCTGTTGAGACATTCAAATGGTAGAGTCAGAATTTGGCGTAAACAGAATGAGAACATGGATCCATCATGCCTTGTTACCACTGTGCAAGCTGGTGGTGGTGGTGTAATGGTGTGGGGGATGTTTTCTTGGCACACTTTAGGCCCCTTAGTGCCAATTGGGCAATGCTACCTGAGCATTGTTTCTGACCATGTCCATCCCTTCATGACCACCATGTACCCATCCTCTGATGGCTACTTCCAGCAGGATAATGCACCATGTCACAAAGCTCGAATCATTTCAAATTGGTTTCTTGAACATGACAATGAGTTCACTGTACTAAAATGGCCCCCACAGTCACCAGATCTCAACCCAATAGAGCATCTTTGGGATGTGGTGGAACGGGAGCTTCGTGCCCTGGATGTGGATCCCACAAATCTCCATCAGCTGCAAGATGATATCCTATCAATATGGGCCAACATTTCTAAAGAATGCTTTCAGCACCTTGTTGAATCAATGCCACGTAGAATTAAGGCAGTTCTGAAGGCGAAAGGGGGTCAAACACCGTATTAGTATGGTGTTCCTAATAATCCTTTAGGTGAGTGTATATTTAACAATCTCAAAGTGCTAGAAAATAAGAATAAATTAACAAACAAGATAATCTATAGAAATAATTTAGCAAAATGCCTTTCTAAAAAGATAAGGTTTTAGGTTTCGTTTGAAAGCATCAGTCGACTGTGGGACTCTCAGGTAGTCAGGGAGAGAATTCCAGAGCCTCGGTGCCACCGAATTAAAGGCCCTATCACCCATGCTGCTAAGCTTAGTTCTGGGAACTTGAAGAGTGTTAGTATGCACAGAGCGGAGGGTGCGTGAGGAAGTATGAGGGATAAGGAGTTCCTGTAAATACAGGGGAGCAGATCCATAGTTGCACTGATGGGTAAGGAGGGAAACCTTGTACTCAATTCTAAGTGGTACAGGGAGCCAGTGAAGGGTTTTCAAGATAGGAGTAATATGGCTATGCTTTCGCACCCTCATCAGGATCCTGGCAGTGCTGTTCTGAATGTACTGGAGTCTCTGGATACTCTTGCCAGGAATCCCAATGAGGAGCGCATTACAGTAATCCAGCCTGGACGAGACAAAGGCATGGAAAAGCCTCTCTGCATCTGCCAGGGTGAGTGCTGGACGGAGTTTTGCAATGTTCCTGAGATGGTAAAAAGATGACTTACAGAGATGTTTAATGTGGGTGTCAAAGTGTATTTGAAGATGGGAGAAAATGTGCCTGAGCTGCGTGAGGTGTTAATGGTTGTGTGTAATTGCAGGAATGATTAAGGGGGAGGTGGCCTGATGGAGATGTGAAGGGATAAGGTCAAGTGGACATGTACTGGGGTGATTGGAGAGGAGGTCAGAAATGTCACTGGCAGAGAGTGGAGAGAATGTTGGGTGTTGTTTGGATGGTGGCAATGAGGGAGAGAACTGTCCGCTGATCATGGCCACCCTATCCTGGAAAAGGTGACAGAGTCATCAGCAGACAAGTAGGCTGGGGGACCAGGTACAGGGGGGTTAAGAAGAGATGTGAACAAAGACAATAAGGAGCGTGCATTAGTGGTGCTGTTAATCCTATTCTGAAAGAACCTTCCCATAGAATTGATGGTGGCAGAAGAAATGGATGCAAGAAGGGATTGGTACTTAACCAGGTTTATCTGAGCCTTGGACTTCTTCCATTTTCTTTCAATTGTCCTGAGATCGGTCAACTCATTACATCAAACCGTATTACTTCACCGAAAGGCAGAATATAAGTGGTCCATTGTCAGGGCTGTCACTTTCTGGGTGTGGGATTCCATTTTGGCATCTGGCAGTGTTACAGCAGGTATCTTGAACGACAGCTCGCTCTTTACTAAGGACTCTCCTTGACTGCATCTTCTCTTGTCTCACTTGTTTTATTTCACATTCTCCTGTTCCACTTCAATTTAAACCCCCTCTTAATCTTCATTCCTTTGTGTACCAAATATCCATCAAATGAAAAACAGATAACGCATAACTTCTTCCTTCTACAAAAATCAGAGAGTAAAATGAAGAGAACAGATTGTTGCGTTTACTTTCATTCGATAAAACAGCAGTGCAAGTCCAACGAACACCCAGCAAGCTGTTTTATGATGACATGAATTCATTTTTGATGAATTCTTGAAGAGCTGCTCAGAGAGACAATTTCCCATCGACTTCTGAGAGGTGTATTTGGATTGTTCTAATAGAATAAAAGGAGGAGTTGTGCGATCATGTAGTGTACAATAAGAAGTTTAATGAACGTTCATTAAATGTTGCTTATTCCTAGAATGTTCAACATAAGCATTGATATAACCAATATCAAGTCTAAAACAACCTTGATTATTTATTTATTTGTTTAGTACACAGAAGTCACCACAGACATGAATGTCAGGGCCGTAGTAGATGGATTGGAAGAGCATTGGGGGTCATGAGTTCACTGGAAACTGGTGTGTGGCGCTCCTGATATCTTAGCAAAAGGACAAAGTTCCAAGTCTTTAGAGTCCTGGTGTTTCCTGTCTTGCTATATAGTTGCGAGACATGGATGCTATCCAGTGACCTGAGATGAAGACTGGACTCCTTCAGTACCGTGTCTCTCTGAAGATTCCTTGGGTACCGGTGGTTGGAGTTTGTGTTAAACAAACGGTTACTCACAGCCTCCCGAATGAATCATATTACCTCCCTTGCGAGGGAGCATCACTTACGGCACCATACCCATGTGCTGTGATTCCCTGAGGGCGATCTGTCTCTCAGTTTCCTCATTGCTGAGGACCCAAGTTACTAGACCAGGCCAAGGGGATGACCAAGTAATGCCTGGCTGCGGTAGATGGTCATTTCTGGAGGGGTTCCCAACCAGGATCCCGAGCTGTTTCATCATGTGCTGGGTGCGGCAACATACTGGACCAGTGTGTGATCTCCAAACTGACCAGACTGTGACGATGTAGGTCCAGCTTCAAGCTCGCTCTTCCCATTTGGAAGTCCCGGCCAAACACCACGCCAGGGCTCTCTTCCCAGCTGCCTGCCATTACTTCTGCCAGCTTCCTCTGCTCGCACCTTTGCCTTCTTCTGTCACTCTTAACCTCCTTCTTTCATTTCTCCCTCTGCAATCGCACTCTTCCTATTTATAATGGGGACGTGGCACAGGTGTGGCAGTTAGCAGCTCCTGGCATCAACTGTGGACACTGGCAATTCCACACCTGTGCACTTCAGTGTGGAAACCCCCAAGCCCGTATCGCACCTGGGGACCACTCTGGTCAGACTACCAAGCCCCCTCCTTAAGCCACAAGTGCGTCGATTATTTATTTAAAATGGCAAACAGTTGTGCACCTCACTTTACCACACTGACTTGATACTAGAAGAAAAAAAAAAAAAAAAAAGAAGGAAAACATAATAAGGTAAGCTGCACAAGAATATTGCCATTTAACAGCAACATAAAGAATGATAGTTCAATGGAAAGTCTGTGACCAACACACATCAAATGAGACTAAATCTCAACAATGGGCACAATTATTTAACAATGAATGATCCACAGTCGTACTTAATGAAGAATCACCTTCCCGCTGTTATGGTCACAGGATACGCCTCATAAAATAACAGTCATACTGAAACAAGCCCCCGCTATCCTTGTGCTATTCCCAGAAGTCCCCTTCACTTTTCCAGGGCTCACAATTGTCTCCCACTGTGGTGTGCCCTGCCTCTCTGTGTTATCTTCTCTGAAGCTCCATTTTTCCAGTTCCCTGGGAGTCTCTGCCTACTTGAACCTTCCTCGACTTGTGTAGTGTAATACGAATGTATCAGAAGTTGGTGAAATGCAGAGCTCAGTATACCTGTTGGACATATTGCTGTCAATCATCCATGCAGCCCCTCGCTTATCTTCAGGGTACAACAATACCACCTGTGTGCTGATTATATCATGTGACTTGTGATTCACAAATGTGTGCTCATCTACACTTGGAGCAATGATCTTCACGTTTGCGCCAATCGACGAGAATGTATACTTGCTTTAACATTACCTCACGTGCAGTGGTAGGAAAATGTAAAAAAATCAGCAGTTGTAGGGGCTTTCAAAATTTAGTGTAGAATTTGAGAAATGGTTGAGAAATGACATTCCCAAATTATAGCAAACATAATGTTACTAGCACTTTAACTCTTTTAGGGCTAATTTTTTTTTTTCTTTTCTCCCAGGGATGAATATTTTTCCAAAAACTTTTTTTAAAAGAAGAACACAAAACAATTGTTTAACTTATCAAATCAACAAAGAATATTTGTTTTTGACTAATATAACTGTTTTGCATTTTGTATGAGCCTGCATACTATATAATTTAACACACTATTATTTCACATACTGTACATGTTACAAAGCAAAGTCCTGCAAAGTATGATAACGCTCAAAGCAGCCAATTGCATGCATTGCCACGTTGCACTGCTTACAATACGTGTTGCACTGGTGCCTCTTTTTCAGTTGTCTGTTGCTCTGCGTACCTGTTTGTCTCGTCAGATATCAGCTGAATAACTGCCTCAGGAAAAAACAGCCTGAAATAGTCCAGCGGCTTGTAATCCGTTGTGTCCAGCAGCAAGCCGTGCCTTCTTGTAAAGTCCGGTAGCCAGTTCGGCTCCCAAGGATCAATTTCTGGGTATTCCTCCCACGCGAACATTGCCGTAGGTGCACCGGCAGCGCGAATGCGCTCGGCTGCCAGCCGAGCAGCTGCGGCGGCATCGGCCGGTCTCCGATCGGCTGATGCCGGCTCCTCAGTCTCTTCCTCGATCTCCTTCTTGTAAAGTCCGGTATCCAGTTTGGCTCCCAAGGATCAATTTCTGGGTATTCCTCCCACGCAAACCTTGCCGTAGGTGCACTGGCAGCGCGAATGCGCTCAGCTGCCAGCCGAGAAGCTGCGGCGGCTGGTCAGTCGACGAGAATGTAGCTTGCTTTAACATTACCTCAACGTGCAGTGGTAGGAAAAGGTACAAAATCAGCAGTTGTAGGGGCTTTCAAAATTTGGTGTAAAAAATTTGAGAAATGACATTCCCAAATCAGCGCTGTAGCAAACATAATGTTACCAGCACTTTAAGTTCAGTTGACCAGGTACAGCTTGTCTGTGTAGATCAGTCGTTCCTGTTTTCTCTCAGTAGAGTTCTATATTAGTTTACTTTCACCTTTTATATTCTTTATTGTGTAGCCTTTGTCAGAATGCCTCATATCCCATAGACTAACCACTGTTTATAAGGCATTGTACTTTACAATTTCTCCCCACCTTCCCTTCTACATCTATAATCTCAGCTACTGTAATTACATAAAGTAACAGACAAGCAGGAGTAAGTTACAACTTTAAATAATATATTATTGATAATATTCATAAACATCCATGTGAATATTGGTAACCATACAACCTGATAAATGCTGATGTGTAGTTTCAGGTGGCACACAAACTTGTAGTTACTATAAATGTTTCTAGTTCAGTTATCATTTCTAGCTTTCACCAGGACAGGACTGGGAGAGAGAAAGAAAGGTAAAGCAAGCAAATGTGCAGATTTTCTGTCCAAACCCTACAGCCAATATTGTGTTGTGGTACTGAACGGCTTTTGATTCCAACCAAAACCAAACAGCCAATTTTAGACCAGTTGAATTTTGATGCAACACAGTAGGTTTCACTTCCATTTGTCAAGGTGAAGTTTTCCAGCCAGGTTGCTTGGCCTTCATTAGAGGAGTTGGTTGAGAGAGTCCTGCACAGAATCCTTTGTCACACTGTTTTGAGGCAGCTCCCCTAAATCTGTCATAAAATTCAGTCCTTGAGCAAATCCTAAAAGACTGGGGTTGGGGGTTTGGTTAGACATGAAAACATATCAATGAAATAAAACACCAATATTACATTCGGGTTGTCTGACTTACAAATAAAGATGTACAAAATATTGATCAACTTCATATGCAACATTTCACACCACAATAGTTCCCAACATTTCCTTTGTCCCGCACCCCTTGAAAGTGTTTGACCCCTTACAATAAAAAAATCACACTTGTCAATGAAGAAGTAAAATTTCTCAGAATGAGCCCCTTACAGTAGATTAGAAATTTAGAAAAATATGGACAAGAACACATTTAGCACGACAAAACTCACCAGTCCTATCAAGTAAATTCTTGTAAAATGTCATCAGGTCGAGTTCAGAAGGTCCCTACTGTCTTACTGCACTGAAAAAAATGGCATGTCAGATTAAAATAAAAAAAATATATAAACATCGCTTGCACATAATAAAATTGTTTTTATCAAAAATAATTTAATCATGCTTAATGCACTAAATTATTATATTCTGAAACAATGTGATATTTTTATATAAAATGAATGAAACTTTTCATTCTCTGTTAAATGAATTAATTATGTTACATTAAATAAACATGGCTCATGCCAATAAAGCAACTCCACGCAGGGAAGACCCGGGAAGCGAACATGGGTCTCTTTACTGTGAGGCAGCAGCGATACCACTGCACAAAAATGCCAGCCTTGATAAAACATTAAAAGAGAATACCAGAAAATATGCAAAACAGAGTAACATTAGTCTGTGTGATTAAGTATTTTAAATGAATATCTGAATATTTCTCGTTTTGTGTGTGTGTTTCTATTATTTTTTTTACTTTTATTTCACTAACCTTTTGCTCTTAACCAGCGACGATAACTCAAATGAACAACCTGATACTTCTTTGAAAGTCACATGACTTTGCCGCCAAGTTATCCAACCTCTGCTGATGATAAATCTGCTTGGTGCGTATAAATTTCCGGTGAGGACTCTTCTTCTTCTCCTTTCGGCTGCTCCCGTTAGGGGTTGCCACAGCAGATCATCTTCTTTCATATCTTTCTGTCCTCTGCATCTTGCTCTGTTACACCCATCACCTGCATGTCCTCCCTCACCACATCCATAAACCTTCGCTTAGGCCTTCCTCTTTTCCTCTTCCCTGGCAGCTCTATCCTTAACATCCTTCTCCCAATATACTCAGCATCTCTCCTCTGCACATGTCCAAACCAACACAATCTCACCTCTCTGACTTTGTCTACCAACCATCCAACTTGAGCTGACCCTTTAATGTCCTCATTTCTGATCCTATCCATCCTCGTCACACCCAGTGCAAATCTTAGCATCTTTAACTCTGCTACCTCCAGCTCTGTCTCCTGCTTTCTGGTCAGTGCCACCGTTTCCAACCCATATAACATAGCTGGTCTCCCTACTGTCCTATAGACCTTCCCTTTCACTCTAGCTGATACCCGTCTGTCACAAATTAATCCTGATACTCTTCTCCACCCATTCCACCCTGCCTGCTCTCTCTTTTTTACTTCTCTTCCACAATCTCCATTACTCTGTACTGTTGATCCCACTTATTTAAACTCATCCACCTTCGCCAACTCTACTCCCTGCATCCTCACCATTCCACTGACCTCCCTCTCATTTACACACATGTATTCTGTCTTTTTCCTACTGACCTTCTAGAGCATATCTCTACCTCTTCAGGGTCTCCTCAACCTGCTCCCTACTATTGCTACAGTTCACAATGTCATCAGCAAACATCATAGTCAAAGATCTCGTCTGTCAACATGTCCATCACCATAGCAAATAAGAAAGGGCTCAGAGCCGATCCCTGATATAATCCCACCCCCACCTTGAAAGAATCCGTCACTCCTACCGCAGACCTCACCACTGTCACACTTCCCTTGTACATATCCTATACAACTCTTATGTACTTCTTTGCCACTCCCGACTTCCTCATACAATACCACAGCTCCTCTTGAGGCACCCTGTCATATGCTTTCTCCAGGTCCACAAAGACGCAATGCAACTCCTTCTGGTCTTCTCTAAACTTCTCCATCAACATCCTTAGAGCAAACATTGCATCTGTGGTGCTATTTCTTGGCATGAAACCATACTGCTGCTCACTAATCATCACCTCACTTCTTAACCTAGCTTCCACTACTCTTTCCCATAACTTCATACTGTGGCTCATCAATTTTATTCCTCTGTAGTTACTGCAGTCCTGCACACCCCCCTTATTCTTTAATATCAGCACCAACACACTTCTTCTCCACTCACTTTCGAAGATTCCATTAAACAATCTGATTAAAAACTCCACTGCCATCTCTCCTAAACACCTCAATGCTTCCATAGGTATGTCATCTGGACCAATGGCCTTTCCATTTTTCATCCTCTTCATAGCTGTCCTTACTTCCTCCTTGCTAATCCGTTGCACTTCCTGATTCACTATCTCCACATCATCCAGCCTCTTCTTTCTTTTGTTCTGTTCATTCATCCGGCTCTCAAAGTACTCTTTCGATCTGCTCAACACACTCTTCTCACTTATGAGTACATTTCCATCTTTATCCTTTTATCACCCTAACCTGCTGCACATCTTTCCCAGCTCGGTCCCTCTGTCTAGCCCACTGGTCCTTTTCTCCCATCTTAGTGTCCAACCTCTCATACAACTCATCATACACCTTTTCTTTAGCCTTCACCACCTCTCTCTTCACCTTGTGCCTTATCTCCTTGTACTCTTGTCTACTTTCTGCATCTCTCTGACTATCCCACTTCTTCCTCTGTATATTCTCCTGTATTTCCTCATTCCACCACCAGGTTTCCTTTTCCTCTTTCCAGTTGTCATGCTAAGCACCCTTCTTGCGGTCACTCTTACTACATCTGCTGTATTTTCCCAGCTGTCTGGTAACTCTTCACTGCCACCCAGTGCCTCTCTCATGTCCTCCCTAAACTCAGCCTTGCAGTCTTCTTTTTTCAACTTCCACCAATTGATCCTTGGCTCTGCCCTCACTCTCTTCCTCTACTTGATCTCCAACATCATCCTACATGCCACCATCCTATGCTGCTTAACTACACTTTCCCCTGCCACCACTTTGAAGTCTTCAGTCTCCTTCAGATCAACTCTTCTGCATAGGATGTAATCTACATGTGTGCATCTTCCTCCATTCTTGTACATAACCCAATGTTCCTCCCTCTTTTTAAAATACGTATTCACCACAGCCATGTCCATCCTTTTGGCAAAATCCACTATCCTCTGACCTTCTTCATTTCTCTCCTTGACACCATACCTACCCATCACCTCCTCGTCTCCACCGTTCCCTTCACCAACATGCCCATTGAAATCCGCTCCAATCACCACTTTCTGTCCCTTGGGTACACTGTTCATCGCTTCATCCAACTCACTCCAAAAATCTTCTTTCACACCCGTTGTGCACCCAATTTGCAGTGCATATGCACTAACAACATTCATCATCACACCTCCAATTTCCAGCTTCATAATCATTACTCTGTCTGACACTCTTTTCAGCTCCAAAACACTCTTGACGTGCTGTTCCTTCAGAATAAGTTCTACCCCATTTCTCCTCCCATCCACACCATGATAGAACAATTTGAATCCACCTCCGATCCACCTGGCTTTACTCCCCTTCCATTTAGTCTCTTGCACGCACAATATATCAACCTTCCTTTTCTCTGCCATATCTGCTAACTCTCTCCCCTTACCAGTCATACTGCCCACATTCAAAGTTCCTACCCTCAGTTCCACTCTCTTTACTTTCCTCCTCTCCTCCTACCTCTGGACACGTCCCCCCTCTTCTTCGGGCAACAGTAGCCCAATTTCCGCCAGCACCCTGTTGGCTAACAGTACTGGTGGCAGTCGTTGTTAACCCGGGGCACGACCGATCTGGTATGGAAATTTGTATTGTTGTCCGCATATTGATTTGGCAAAAATTTACACCGGATGCCCTTCCTGATGTAACCCTCCCCATTTATCCGGGCTTGGGACCGGCACGAAGAAACACACTGGTTTGTGCATCCCCTGTGGCTGAGTTAAGACAGGTGTGTACTTGTAGCTTTGGTTTCTGCAAAAAGAGCCTGCCGCTGTAAAGGTCATTCACATGAATATTCGGAATGGGACACTCTTTGTTTGCTGTTTGTCTGATGGCCCGTGAATGTGGATGCATTAATGAGTGATTGTTTCCTATCTCATCTCTTACATTTGCACGTTGTTTCGCGTTTTGGCTTTGCATAAAGTCGTCTTGCCTCTCGGTTCTGTACATGC
Organism: Polypterus bichir lapradei; assembly: GCA_026402145.1. NCBI lineage: Eukaryota > Metazoa > Chordata > Cladistia > Polypteriformes > Polypteridae > Polypterus > Polypterus bichir. Next base: position 205,316,424 of record JANRMT010062791.1, read on the forward strand.
GCAGATGTTTACTCTTCCATACGTGCACTAATTGTTTATTGGTGTTTTCATTTCGTTGTGAAGGTGTCTTTGAAAGCTTGTAATATTTTTAAAGGGTATAAGAACACACACACAATTTGTTCCTTTTTTTCTCTTCGTTTATTATTTTGTAGCCACTTCTGTGGTCCAGAAGACAATGGCCATGTCCATCCTCATCGATTTCTTTAAGACTTTCCAGATGTCTGGCAACAGTGGGGCTGACCTCGGCATGATAAACAACGACTGAGAAGAATGGACAGAGGAATTACCGGTTTTTGGGTCACCATAATTCGTCTGTTTGTCCTGGGCGGGCTTTTCCTGAGCACATTTCCCGTTTCGTGCAGAGACACATGTGAATTAGTGCAATGGCCCAGCCGTTACTTTAAAAGAAATTCTTAAAAAAAGAAATACGGGGAAACGATGGCAACTGAAGGAATGATTTCATATCACCTTTAGAGAGTTTTTCTTTAATGTGGTGATCACAGAGAAGTTGAACAATTGATGTGGTAGACAGGATCGCTTGTAATTAAACATCTCGTGATGGAATGTTCGAAGATATTTAATAGGTAGACAGACAAAGCAATAAAACTAGTCAACTCCTGCAGTGTTTCTCTAGACACGGTCCTTTTGTTCTTTAACATTTGCAAAGTAAGTTGTGCTATTTTGCTATTAACCTCAAACAATACCTTGATTGGATCCTTATTGTCACGTACGCAGTGAATGTCGTATGTTAATCGACAAGGAATTTGTCAGCACTCTCCACTGCCATAGGTACTGATAGATAGGACAGATGCTAGATAACAGGTTTATGGGGTCACCGTGGAAGACACTTTTATATAATGCCTTTCACAAAACGGCTACTAGAAAACATTTTGTGCTCTGCTGTGTAATGAACAGACCTTTTGAACTGTTTTTCTTTAAAAAAACAAAATCAATTAATGGATGGTTCTGGACACTCAGGTACAAAATATTTTTTATACAAACAGAATGAGATTTGAATGGCCTTAGAGAGGGAGTTCTGAATCTGCGTCATCACTGCTGAACTGCTTTAATAATAGCATTTTTATATGCTTATATAGTGGCTTTAAAATGGTTGCTGATGCTTTGAAGGAAGACAGACACACCAATATCCAGATTCTGACGTTTATTCTGCAACATCGTCATCTAGCTATAAGACAAGCAGTAAGGGGCACAGTCAACACACGCAGAGACAGACGCTCTCTCAGTCTCCTGTAGCAAGCCAAACAATATGCTAATGAGGCTGGATCTACGTCAAATGAAACACTTTTAAAAGCCATTGACGATAAAACCTCAAGGTACATCAATAACCACATGATGTGATGTTTCTCTCTGCAGTTTGGGACATGATACAATATTTCAAAACTTGTTAGCTTACACGGGAGACAGAGAGCATAAAGAAGTGCCTTACCTGCAACAGTGTCATCCAGCTCTTGCCACAAGTCTGCTGTTAAGCTACATGTGTGCCCTATGGGTGTTTCATTAATTAAAGCCCACTCTGCTACAACAGATAAACAAGAACTATAATACAAAAGATACACAGATTGCATTCATATTAAACAAAATTCACAACATATAAAATAGAAGCATTTCAGTATTAAAAAGTACATAGTTTTGAGAATGTTCACTAAAATAAAACATCAACAAACTCAGCCATACCTATAATTTTACATATAATCTTTGTAACTTCGTATTTCATTTTAGTGATTTTACAAATACGAGAAATGTTTTTATTAATATTTTGGTATCAAAAGTTTGGGGGAGGTGGGGCTGTCACCTTGTGGATTTCATTAAAGGTCTAAGCTGGGTCAGGCATTTTAAATCCTGGTGTGTGAGACAGACAATGGTCTGAAATAAGTAACCAAACCTGTTCAAGTCTCAACATCTGCTGCATGGACCAGAGATCTGAAAATGCAAGGTGAACCTTTAAGGCCCTAAGGTCACCGCTACCTCCACATTTCTTGCCCCTTAGCCTGTGAAAGCCAAGTGGATCACCTGGGTGCCCCTCCAGGCCTGACTCTACAGTACATTGGCCCCTTATTTCTTGTGTACAACGTCCAGTGAAGTTATTACTTGCATGTCCTAATTTCTACTCTCGAGTGCCATGTTTAGTGAATCAAACTACTGGACCTCAAAACTTCACTATGCCTTAACTGAAAAACCTCAGAACGTATTGTGACAAGTATTTTAAGGAGGACCATAAAGGGCACACTAAGCAACAGATGGATAGGAAGGCCTATATAATGGAGTTTGGTGAAATACAAGGTGTCTAGCCACTTAGAGCTGTTACTCCAGTGCAGTCCAGGCTGGGCTCATGACCTAGTAAAGCAGTTGTTTGACTTTATTTTTCTTGACTCTGACACGCTTTGGAGTTGATTTAGATATTATTGCTCACAAATTGTAGAAGAGCGTGTTTTATCGAGAATTTCTGAGTTCAACATAAGTTTGTGCTTGCAATGCCACTAGAGGGCAGCAGCAGCTTCCACATACATTATCATTTCTACTGAATCAATACATTTCACTCCTCCACAGACATGTAACATGGTGATATAATTCTGGGTTGGGATTTGCAACAGTTTTTAATTAACTTCAACTAAATTAGTTAACTTTAAAAACTTAACTTTAAATTATTTTTGTCACATGTACCAAAAGACTGTGAGCTATTATAGGTGACCTTTTTCAGTGATTATTGTCTAGTGGCCTACAGAAGAGTGACGGCAGGTCACATCCAGGTGTCAACTTTCAATAATGGAGCTTGGAGATGACTCTCCAGGTAAAAAGTATGTGCTGGAGGAAAGAACAGCCCTGCTGTGGTGGGGGACGAGCAGCGAGGTGAAGCACAAATTTAGCATGCTCGTTTTTTCCTATATATATATATATATATATATATATATATCCATTTTTTTCTTCCAGCCCTTGCATTCTCAGTGACTTCTCCATACTTCTGATCAGGTGTAGCCTCAATGTTTCATATCTGCCTTGAAGATGGAATTAGAAGATCCTTTATTGTTTAATGTTTGTGTGTACTAATGTTTGTGATGTAATGCCTTAAACAGTACATCTCAGTCCTCAAAACTGAGCAATATTTTTTCAACAGAGGGAGGAAGGAGGTGAGGAAAATTGGGCAGGTTTTGTTTAACAAAGTTTTTAATTTAAAGGTAGAAAAAGAAATGTGTTGCTGGAAAGTTAAATTTGGTGTGCAATTGTTCGTAGGATGCAAAGATGTTGTCTTTATAAAGATCTCTAAGCTATTTAATGCCAAATGTTTTCCAGATATTAACAACTGCATAAATTTGAGAGGGTGGAAAAAGGTGGTTCTTGTGCAGAGGTGCCACAGATAAAAGATTCTCGATCTTAAAATCTTCCTACTTTGGTTTCATATTTTCAGTGAGTCAAGCACAATTGGGTTGTGAGTATATTGGCGATAACTTGCATTAATAGGGGCTCAAAGCAGGGAATAACACAAGTACTGCAGGATTTTATTTCTATTGCGGACCAGACCTGTGTATGTTCTTCTATTTGTGTCCAGGTTTTTATAGCTTGCATATTTGCTGCCCAGTAATAAAACTGAAAGTTGGGTAGAGCCATGCCACCTTCTGTCTTAAGACTTTGTAGGGTTGCTCTTTGGGTATGTAGATGTTTTGAATTCCAAATAAATTAGGTTATGGTTTATTCTAATTTCTTAAAAAATTATTTATTAATGAATATTGGAATGTTTTGAATTAAAAAGATAATCTTAGGAAGGATATTCATCTTAACATTAATTCTTCCAGGTAGAGTGAGATGAAGGGTTGACCATCTATGCAAGTCTTGCTTAATTTTTTCCATACAGACGGCAAAATTTTGTTGATAAAGAGCTTTATGTTTACTTGTGATATTAACCCCTAGGTATTCAAACTGATCTACAATGATAAAGAGGAAGGTGTTCAATCTAATATTGTGTGCTTGAGAATTCACTGGAAAGAGCACAGTTTTAGTCAAATTAATTCTGAGACCAGAAATCTTTTGAAATTCTTTAAGTGCTGTTAAGACTTCAGGCACAGTATTTTGTGGGTCCGATATATACAGTACCATATCATCTGCATACAGAGAAATCTTCTGTTCAAGTCCTTGTATGATAATCCCCTTTATCTTATAAGCATATCAACAGTGAACTGCCAGTGGCTCAATGGCAATTGCAAACAGTAGTGGTGATAAGGGGCATTCTTGCCTGGTACCACGTTCTAATTTAAAGTAGTCTGAATTAATGTTGTTTATACACACTGAAGCTTCTGGATTGGTATACAGCAGTTCAATCCATGCACAAATGTTTGGGCCAAACCCAAATTTCTCCAATGTAGTGAAAAGGTATTTCCATTCAATCATGTCAAATGCTTTTTCGGCATCCAAGGACAATATCATCTCTGGGGTGTTTGACTTTGTGGGTGAATATATTACATTAAAACAGGCTTTGAAGAATGGAAACTAAGTGTCGGCCATTAATAGATCCAGTTTGATCTGTTGATATTATGTGTTTGCAGTCAAATTAGAATCAGTAAAATAAAGCTGGGTTAATACTGATAGGAAATGACTGTCTCTTGCCAGATCTCTTTCGAAAGCTCACTTTTATCTCCATATTTGTTTTTTTTTTCTGTAGCTTTACAAGCCAATTGCACCTTCTTCTTATATCCATTAGCTCAGACATCTCCTCAGTGCAGATCTCAACAGACAGTGGATGGTAAGAATATGAAGAACCTGACATTAGCATCAGGGAGTGGGATACCCGCCTCTCTGCAGGACGACTCTCGGTCGGTGATGAAACTAAACACAGTAGGTGTGATCATCACTCAAACTCAGATACCCAATACAGACTTAACCACAGTCTACAAGACACAGAGGATTAAAAGCAAATGTAAGACCAAGTTTGGTACTAGGTGTCAAACACAACAGGAGCTATAGGAGTCCTCTGAATGTGGCCAGATGTTCCACAAAAATAGCCATCTAAAAAGACACCAAAAACTTCACACTGGGGAGAAGCCATTTTCCTCTTCAGAGTGTGGAAAATATACCACCATTGGCAGCCTTCATAAGCTTCTAAAAATTCACACAGAAGAGAAGCCATACTGTTGTTCAGAATATGGAAAGCAATTCCAAAAAATTAGCAATCTTCAGAAGCATAGAAGAATTCACAAAGAGAAGCCATATTATTGTTCTGATTGTGGTAAGCAATTCAAAGAACTGCAGAGTCTAAAGGCCCACAGAAGAATTCACACAGGAGAGAAGCCATATTGTTCTTCAGAATATAGAAGGTGATACTGACAAAGTGGCCATCTTCAGGAGCACAGAAGTATTCACACTGGAGAGAAGCCATATTGTTATTCGGACTGTGGTAAACGATTCCAAAAACTGCGCAGTCTAAAGACTCACAGAAGAATTCACACTGGAGAGAATCCCTACTGTTGTTCAGAATATAGAAAGCAATTCCGAACAATGAGCAATCTTCAGGTGAACAGAAGAATTCACACTGGAGAGAAGCCATATTGTTGTTCTGACTGTGGTAAGCAATTCCAACAACTGCACAGTCTAAAGACCCACAGAAGACATCACACAGGAGAGATGCCATATTACTGTCCATAATGTGGTAGGGGATTTACAAGCATTGCCAACCTTCAGAAACTACAAAAACATGTAAAATTGCACATAGGAGAAAAGCCATATTCCTCCGATTTTGGAAAACAATTTGCTATAATGAATAACCTCCAAATCTACACAAGAACTCATAGTGGATAGAAGGCTCAATAGGCATGATACAAGTACTAAAAACAAGGCCTGTAGCAGTGAAAAGATCACTTCATGATTCAAGAGTGAGGTTCACGTCTGTCTTGAAAATACTCAAATGAATCCATTGCTGAGAATTTAACTTCGATAGAAGCCCTAAAGTGGTAAGCTGGAGGGTGAAGAATGAAGAAGTACAGGGAGGAGAGAAATGTAAGTCTCCATACTGTTTGAGGCTTGATGAATATCTTCATGTGGGCTTTGTTGCATACCACACCTCCTCAAGGTAAATCTTATTTAAAAAGGACCTTAAAAAGTAATTCAAAGTGGCCATCCATCTCCCTCAATGAAAGGTGCCCACCCCTTGTGTCAGCAACATGGTAGGTGATGGTTGTAGCGATAGTGCAACATCTTCAGATGAACAGAAGACCTCCAAATCTGGTGTCAGTCCAAATGGACAGTATTGCTGTGCTGTGCTGCTCTGCTTTTAAGTCCGCTCGCTGGTTGACAGTTAAGTCCTGGCTTTGCTGAATGATGAAATACTCTCACGATAAATTTCTGTACATTAAACAATTTGTTCAGAGCAAATAGGCAGACTGGAATATCTTAAGAGACTTTGGTATTGTGCAGTGCCTCGCACAGCACATCATGGATCCGTGTCAAGAAACGCGACTGGGGCTTCTTACACTAACAGCAATACGTCCGTTTGATGAACACCATACTGGTACTGGTACGGCCAAGTCAGACACTATATTTCATTTTACATTTTCTTTCTTATTAGACTGTGACGGATTGGTGGGGCCCATGCCCGGCCGGGATGCCCCTTTGGCACTGAATCCAGGGAAGCTGCCATGGGAGGCTCATTATGTTCCCTGGAACACTTGGTGGCAGCCCACTAGGGTGGTATCGGGGCACAATCGTGGAACACCAGAGCTCATACCTTTTTGGCACTGTGGCCACCACCAGTGGGAGCTGAATGACTTAACAAGCCCGTGTAGGCTGTGATGCAGCCACACCTGGAAGTGCAGCCTAATTAGGCTAATTACCACCTGATGCACTTCTGGGTAGGCAATAAGAGGAGCCTGCAGCCACCAGTCAAAGTCGAGAGGAGTGGAGGAAAGGAAGAGTGTTTCTGTGGTGGTGTTCTGGGACTATGTTGTGCCTGTGGGACACGGGGAAGATGTGCCCTACAGGTGAAAAAAAATAAAGTTTTATTTTACATGTGCCTCACGGTGTCAGTCTGTGTCGGTTGTGGTAATGTGCTTTACTGTCATTACCAGCAATTAAATAAAATTAGTTTAGTGTCTTCTGCAGGGTTATGAGAGGGGCATTTGTTTGGGGGAAAAAAATTATAAAGAAATTAAACTTGCCTTTTTCTTTTCTTTATATAGTACAGAGAGATGTCTTCGCTGATGATATTAGCGCCTTTTGGGGAGCGTCGCAGTGGGTCTCGTCTAGAGTGGAAAGGCGGCCCTGCCATTGACTGGCCTGGGATGGCATTGTCTTTCTTCCACTCGTGCGCGTGTCTCCCGTGACCTCATAACACTAGAAGAGCAAAAGACAGTGCAAAGAGACTTAATAGTTTGTCGTGGTTTAGAAAGGGGATCCCGTATTTGCAGTTGTCTGGGCTGTAGCTCAGGGAAGGAAAAATATTAAAAGTGCTTACTTTCACTTAAGGCAGAAACGCAGTCCATATCTCAAAGGCCGGCACAGCTACACAAGCTCGCGCACGCACCGGCTGCTCGAATTTTTATAGTCATTTTGCTGGACAGGAGACACCACCTTTTGCAGACGCATTCACGTCATCGCGTGCAACTGGAGGGATGACGTACAGCAGTTTAATTGGTCGGCACGAGGGCGCCGAATACAAAAGGGAATTACAGCCTCTAGAGGGGGTCTTCTGACTAGATCTTGCAAAGAGAAAGGTACTTGGTAGAACATCAGTTTGAATTTACCAAGCACTACTGCTTGTGCCTTGATTATTTTTTGATATCTTGGAATTAACTTTGGTGGAGGTATTTATTGGTGCACTGTTTGTTTTTGTATATTCACTTTTTTTTTCTGTATTTTGAATATTTTTGTTTTGGTGAATCCTGTACTATACACTGTTTGAAGGAGCAGGTTCCTGACTTGGAGCATTGTGGAGGAAGACAGCTTCATATTGGGTTTTTGTGTATATATGGTTTTCACTAGTTTGTGTGCATTATTCTTTTTCATTTGGGACTTTCAGTCAGCACTATAAATACTGTATATAGTCATCATTTTTGAGTACACTATAGGGGGCGGTTTGATCCAATCCCAAATCGACAAAATGGCCACTATAAAGGATCGTCCGCATCCTGGAACAAAGAAGCGGGTTCGGTCATTCCTTGGTTTGGTGAGGTGGTAAAAAAGATTTATTCCCAATTTTTCTAAGATTGTAGTGCCCCTCACCAACCTGCTTAAAGGATCTGCACCACGAAACATCAAATGGACTGAGTCATGTGAAAATGCCTTTTGATCTCTGAAAAAGATATTTTGTGAAAATGTACTGCATTGTCCTGACTTTGCAAAACCTTTTATTTTGCAGGTTGACGCCCCTGGGAAAGGTTTAGGGGCAGCCTTGATGCAAGGGGAGGGTGACAAGAAGACGCCTATTTTGTTTATCAGTAGGAAGCTGTTTGACCGAGAGAAGAAATATGCTACCTTAGAGAAGGAAGGATTAGCAATAAAATGGGCTGTAGACAGCCTAAAGCATTATCTTCTTTCCAACGAATTCATTGTGGAGAGCGACCACTGAGCTTTGCAGTGGATCCAAAGGATGAGGCATTCTAATGCTCGTGTGGCCTGCTGGTATTTGGCACTCCAGCCATACAGGTACGTTATGTTGCTGGGAAAAAATCTTGCGGCTGATTATTTATCCCGCACAAATGACCAGAAATCTTGTGGGAAAGGGTGTTTGGTAATGCGCTTTACTTTCATTACCTGCAATTAAATAAAATTAGTTTAGTGTCCTCTGCAGGATTATGAAAGAGGAATTTGCTTAGGGAAAAAATGTATAAACAAATTAAACTTACCTTTCTTTATTTAGCGCAGAGAGACGTCTTCGCCATTTGGGGAGCATCGGCGGGTCTCATGTTGTGTGGAAAGGCGGCCCCCATTGACCGGCCGGGATGGCATTGTCTGTTTTCCACTCGTGCGCGCGTGTCTCCCGCAACCTCATAACACTAGAAGAGCAAAGGAAAGTGCGAAGCGCCTTAATAATAGTTGATTTTGAGGCGCGGAAGCGTAATGACGTCATTGATATCTACGCAGTCAGCAGCCGGATTTGGTCTCTCCTGCTTCTCAGTGAATTACCGGTTGTTGAGTTCAACTGACACACGTATCTATAGGGGAGGAGTCTGAGAGCGAGACTCTACCTGAAAGGGCGTGGCTCTCGTGAGATGCCGCGCAGGGGGCGTGTCAGTCAGAGATCGTGAATGACATGGAGAACAGCTTCGAGCTGCTCCGCTATTTACAACCATTAGCCTGGCTATGTGAGCATCTGGTGATCGGAGGAAGAGTAAACTTTATCGGGGCCACATTGAAATGCTGATGTAGTGCCGGTCTCTCGAGCGGAAGACAAGATTTGAACCGGAGGACAGGTGCGTACTTGTAAGTTTGGTTTCAGCAAATAGTGACTGGAGACATGAATGTCATTCAAGACTCTTTGTTTTCTATCTCATTCCTTACCTGTGCGCGACGTTCCGCGTTTTGATTTTGCCTAAAGCCGCCATGCCCGTTGGTAGTGTACATGCGCAGATGCTTACTCTTCCAGACGTGCACTAATCTCTTATCCGTGTGTTCATTTCGTTGTGAAGGTTGCGGTGTCTTTGAATGCTTGTAATATTTTTTGAAAGGGTATAGAACACTGTTGACACATAAACAAAATGTCCTTGCAAAGGTAAGAAAACTAATAACAGTGTACACTTGGGTAATATACTAATGGAGGAAAATTAACAACACTCTCTGAAACTTCTCGACCAGGAAAAACACTGGTCTTGCATTCTCTTTTATTGTAGTTTTTCTTTACGTGTACATGCGCACCACCGGGCACCAAAATCACGCGAGCACTTAACAAGGGAACACATCTTACAATTGTGAGTATTTTACATTCATATGTTAACACCTCCAATTGCTCTTACTTTGCTATGCATTCTTGACAACAGCCTTCCATGAAAACAAAACAGACTTCTTAATTTGCATACCAAATATAAATTCTTTGAACTTTTACAACTTCCTCTTTGTTACAGGTTTTGTCATAATGTCAGCACCCATTTCTTCTGTTGGACAGTACATCAGAGTAATTTTTCCATCATTTAACATTGCTCTGTCAAGTGGTACTTAATGTCCACACGTTTACACCTCTGTCTGCTTACAGGATTCTTTGCAAGAGCAATTGCACCCTGGTTATCATCATGAATTTCTTTTCCTTTTAAGAGCTGCATGACATACATACTCTCCTGTACTGTGGTGGTAAGTGGCATATAATCAGCTTCACATGTAGATAATGCCACAGTGGATTGCTTCTTTGTTTTCCATAAAATTAACCCTCCTCCCCCTTTTAACTTAGACCGAAACAGTATCCAGTTGTGCAGCATCTATCATCTGCATCTGCTGCCCAATCGGCCTATAGTTTTAATTGATCGTCACATTTTCTATAACACCTTAGTCAGCAGTTCCTTTCAAATATTGTAACACATGTTTTGCTGTCACCCACTCTTGGATACTTGGTTTGGACAAGAACTGTGATAAGTTACTGATGACAAAATGTAAGTCTGGTCTAGTGCATGTCATTACATAGATCAAACTGCCAACTAGTTCTCTAAACCTCATGGGATCAACTGACTTCTCATATTCCTGGTAATATTCCAGCTTCTGCTCACATGGTGTTGCTCTTGTTTTATATTCTGTCAAGGCAAACCTTTCCAACATTTTCTTAATACTAGGCTGACCTGCCTTTTAAGGCGACCAACTTTTAAGTTGACCAATTCTTAAGGCAATTCAATATGTAGATCAATTTGATATTTTATACAAACTCATTAATTTGGTTATATTGCATTTGAGTGGTATTACTTTAATTCTCGTAGTTTCTGTTATTTTTGTGATGAAATTTAAACTTTTTTTCTATATTGAGGTCGCCCTTTTGAACCCCCCTGATATTTACTACGCAGTGAGGCATTTGTACTCCATCAACATTAATTATTTCCAGAGACATAATTTTGTCTATTTTTCCAGCGCATCGCGCACAAAAGCAAGGGAACGATGGGAGCACCAGAACTCTGCTCACATCATGTCGCGTCGTACCGCAAGCTGCAAGTAGTAAGTCTGTGATAAGCGGAATACCGCTACGCTTTCCACTCACGGGACGGAAGGACAATCCCGACCGCTTTTATATAGTAAGAAAGAAAGAAGAAGATATCGCACAGTCTGGAGTAGAAAATCATCTTTTACCTGGAAAAACGAAACTACAAATCCCATCGTGCATTGCAAAATGGACGGGGCGTGTGTGAAATTCCGCGCCTGCGTAGCACTCACGGGATGGAAGGACAATCCCGACCGCTTTCACATAAAAGTATACCCCTCTTGGTTTTAACCCACTCCATGATTTCTCCAGTTTGCATTCCAATTTTTCTCCTTTCTCAGAATCAACCTCAAATTCTTCCTTCTGTTCCTTATAACACTTCATAGTCTATCGGCACGTGCAAGTGTGCAGTTTTTGCATCCATCTGGTGTAACAACATACCATTCTGTGCAGTTATTTCAATCAAAACTCTTATGCTTGTCATATTTGCGGCTGGTGAAAAAGTAATTTTATAATCTACTCCTTCCACCTGATTGAACCTTTTATCTACATACCTTGCTTTGTATGTCTCAGAACCATCAGGATTGTTCTTAATGGCATACACCCGTCAACCACCCACTGCATTTTTACCCTCAGGTAACACTTAACACGAAAGTTTTGTTTTCTTTCAATGACTTCATTTCTTCCACTTGCTGGATCAATTGGAATTTACAGCTTCTGTAAATGTTTGTGGGACGTTACTTATAATATTCTAACAATAATCAATATTAACTATTGTTTGGTCATTGTTATCTATATCAAATACATAATCATCCAAGTACATTGGCTTTCTATGCTCTCTGCTGGGATAGCGTGTACCAGGATTGTCTTGGTTACCTGCTCCAGTTTGATTTCCCTGAACCTGTACTGGCTTTTCATCAGTAATGTCAGAACTACCAATAATTCTGCTGATCTGCCTAGTGTTACCCCTCCTCAGGTCATAATCATCACTGTCATCAATCTGTTCCCGGTCGGTATGTGTGCTCTGCTCTATCCTACCCTTCTCAATAAATTTCACTAGTCATGTGCTTTAGGACCCTGCCAGTATCTGGAGAGTAGATTATGTAGGCCGGACTATATTTGTCAGACCAACAAAAACACCTTTCTCACACCTACTGTCTAACTTCTTTTTGTCTTGTTTGTATGCATAGCACACTGACCCAAACTTGTGTATCCCAGAACCATTAGGCTTCTTCCCTTTCAAGAGAGTTTGGTGCGACTGTAGTAGCACGTGTTCCTGATTCCCAGTCCTGTTTCTACCACATACACCCATAGCTCTATGGGGAGGTTACTCTCAATGAGTTTGCACCTGGCCATGTCAAACAGCGTTCTTCACTTGTCGTTCAGCAGTACCATTCGGGTGAGGTGAGTATGGTGCAGAGGTCTCATGCCTGATACCATTTTTGATCAGCAGTGATTTAAAGCCTTCACACATAAATTCTGTACCATTGCCTGACCGCACATATTTGATTTTCCCATAAGGGACACTGTCAGCAATAAACTTCTCCAAAGCTACCACGGTAACACTTTTATCCTTCAAAAAATAGATAAATATTACACCTGAAAAGTCATCAGTGAATACAATCACATATTAATACCCCCCTTTGATACTGGGTCAATTGGACCTGCTAAATCTGTGTGAACTCATTCAAGTACCTCTATGCCTCTTTTGTCAGGGCACCTTTTCCTACTCTGGGTAAATTTTCCCTGAATGCAAACCTCACAGCAAAGAGTGGTCTTATCGCTTTTACTCTTGATTTTTAACCCATCAACAACATGCTGTAGCTTCTATCTTCTTCTTCTTTTGGCTGCTCCCATTAGGGGTTCCCACCATGGATCATCTTCTTCCATGCCATTTCCTCCTACAGTCCAAAGACATGCATGTTTGGTGGATTGGCGATCCTAAATTGTCCCTAGTGTGAGCTTGATGTGTGGGTGTGTGTGCCCTGCTGTGGGCTGGATCCCTGCACTGGGTTTGTTTCCTGCCTTGCGCCCTTTGCAACAAGTAGACCCCCGTGACCCTGTGTTAGGATATAGCGAGCTGGATAATGACTGACTGTCTGGAAAGAGTGAGACTGACCTCAGTGTGATAAACCTGGACTGAGGGAATGGACAGGCATTATCGGTTTTGGGGTCACCATAGTGGATCTGTTCATCCTGCGTGGGCGCTTTTCCTATTTCATGCAGAGACACTCGTGATTTAGTGCAAAAGAAAAAACACGGGGCACCCATAGAGAGTGAAGGAATGATTTCATATAACTTTTAGAAAGTTTTTCTTTAAAGTATGGATCACAGGGACATTAAACAAGTGATGTGGTGGACATAAGGACTTGTAATTAAACATCTCGTGATATCCAAGGAATGTACAAAGACATTAAGTAGGCAGACAGCCAAAGCAATGAAATTAATCGACTCCTGCAGTGTCTCTCTAGACGCGCTCCTTTTGTTCTTTAACACTTGCAGAGAAAATTATATTGTTTTGCTGTAAACCTCAAACAATAGTTTGGATCCTGATTGTCACGTGCGTAGTGAAAGTCGACTGTTAATCGACAAGCAGTTTGCACTCTTCACCATCATGAGCACTGATAGATATGAAAGACATTAAATAACAGGTTTGTAGGGTCACCATTTAAGACTCTTTTATATAGTGCCTTTTATATAATGCATATGTCAACTAAAAATCAGAGTTTGTGCTCTACTGCACAGTGAACTGACCTTTTGAAATGTTTTTATTTTTAAATAAATTCAATAACTGGATGGATCTGGACGCTCAGACACAAAATATTTTCTATACAAACAGAATCAGATTCGAATGAGCTCGTCTTGAGGATAGAGAGGAAGCTCTGATTCTGTGTCATCACTGCTGAACTGCTTTAATAATAGCATTTTTAATTGCCTATACAGTCGATTCCTGTTAATCGGACCACATCGGGACGCGATCATTTTGGTCCTAATAACCGGCTGGTCTGATTACACGAACATGCCCTATACATGTGCAACCAAGACGGGACGTGCCATAAGTAACATATTAAAATGTCATTATGACTTTTAGTGTGCTGCACACGCGTATGGTGAACATACAAACAAGAACTACGTACATGTACGTGTACGGTTACTTACAACTTTGTTTATTGAAAAAGAAATCTACAAATTCTTCAAAACGATCTACATGACACTCAGCATGCGAAGCACAATAAAAAATGTTACATTACCAAATTCGAGTCAATGTTTAAAGAACTTGTCTAGTGTAATCTGACGCATTCTGTTTACGCACTGCACTTGTTTACGCTCGACTTCATGTCGCCGGCTACTGGGCGGTCCATTTTAGGAAAGAAAGGGCAGGCATGTTCACCCCCACTGGTTTTGCACTTGGTACAAATTTTCCAACTTCCTGACCTTTGATAAAAGCATAAATTCTCCTGGGGAGCCCAGGGATCCTACCGATGTCGCTGACCCGCTTTACATCTGCTTTCCACGGGCAACTTATGGCTTCTTTTTCTTATTCTCTGTCACGTTCTTTAGTCCGATTAAACGGAATTTTGGTCCAAATAAGCGAACAATATTAGGCTTATGTAATATGATCTGTTTCGGTTCTTTAGGATTCGGTCTGAATAAGCGGCTGGTCCAATTAACCGGTGGTCCAATTAACCGGAATCGACTGTATTTTACATTTAATCTTTTTAACTTTGTATTTCATTTTAGTGCTTTTATCAATACGCTAAACGTTTCTATTATTTTAATCTCAAAATTTTGGAGAGGAGTGCCAGCGTTACCTTAGGCATTTCATTAAAGGGCTATGCTGAGTCAGGGATTTTAAAGCCTGGTGTGTGAGACAACAGCCTGCAACGAGTAACCAAACCTGTTAAAGTCTCAACATCTCCTGCATGGACCAGAGATCTGAAACTGCAGGGTGAACCTTAAGGGCCCTAAGATTACTGCTACCTCCACATCTCTTGCCTCTTAGCCTGTGAAAGCCAAGTGCATCACCTGGGTGCCCCTCCATGCCGGGCTCTAGACAGTTTATTGGCTCCTTATTTCTTGTGTGCAGCGTCCAGTGAAGTTCTAACTTACATGTGCTAATCTCCACTTTCAACTGCCATGGTTAGCGAATCCAGCTCCTGGACCTTGAAACTTCTGTCTGCCTTCTGTGATTAACCTCAGAACAGTTTTAACAAACAATAATATCATATTGTGACAGATGTTTTAAGGAGAGCTATAAAGGGCACACTATAAGCAAAAGGTGCATAGAAAGGCACTATATAATGGAATTTGGTGAATACAAGGCAGTGGCTGCAGTGAGGTTCATGGCTGGTGAGACACTGAGTCCTTCAGAGTCAGATTTACAAATATATGAACCCAAAAGAATAGCTTATAGACTATTCTGTTTGCAGCATTCTTTACACACACTTAGGTAAGGCACATATTTGGCTAAGAAACAACATCACATTTATAGCGGTGGAAGAGAGCGAAAAGAGCACATTTACTCAACAGCCTCCATGTGTTCAAAATTTGCAGTTGGAATTCAACAATTCATACTCATTAACTACAAATAAAAGTATTGAGTGATATACAAAAAAAACGGATTTTAATTTTGACTTTAATTGAAATATTTAGTTTTTTAATTAAAAAAAAATCAGCTTTTTATTCTGAGGCTTTATTCAATTTTAATATAGTCTGTTCAACAAAATTATAACAAGAAAAACAAAAGAATATTTTTATTTAGGGTCAAAATCCATCCATTTTCCAACCCGCTGAATCCGAACACAGGGTCACAGGGGTCTGCTGAAACCAATCCCAGCCAACACAGGGCAGGGTGCCAACCCACAGCAGGACACACACCCACACCAAGCACACACTAGGGCCAATTTAGAATCGCCAATCCACCTAACCTGCATGTCTTTGGACTGTGGGAGGAAACCCACGCAGACACGGGGAGAACATGTAAACTCTACGCAGGGAGGACCCAGGAAGCGAACCCAGGCCTCCTAACTGCGAGGCAGCAGCGCTACCACTGTGCCACCGTGCCGCCCAGGGTCAAAATTTAGTTTTTAAATATTGAATTGTTTTTTTCTTAGTCTGATCCCTTTTTTTAATTGAAAACTGTTTATGGTCTTCCCTTTATTTGTAAATGAAGTCCATGCACCTATCCTTCTCCACAAAAATCTCCGATACTTTCTTGTAAAAGTCTTCCCTATTTTCCTTTAAGTTTTAAAAATCTTAATCTTCCATTTTGGCAGTCAGTTGGAACAAAAAATAAAAATAAACGGACCGCTGCAGTGCACTTGACTTTCTGATATCACTAACTTATTGGCTTGTCTGCGTAGAACATGGGTGTCGAACTCCAGTCCTGGGGGGCTGCAGTGGCTGCAGGTTTTCATTCTAACCTCTTCTTCATTAGTGACCAGTTTTTGCTGCTAATTAACTGGACTCAGGCCCCTTAGTTGTTTCTTTTTCCTAATTAGCAGCCAGACAGTAATGAAATGCCAAGCAAGCTGCCACATGACCATCTTACCTGTGCCAATCACAGATTATCTTAAAATAAAGAAAGATGATGGTCTTGGTAAGGTTGATTTGCTCTGGTCACCAAAACATTTTGACAGTGTTCTTAGAAAAAAAAACAAAAACAAAAAAAATCAACAGTTTTGGAAATGTCTGCTGTGGTTGAAAGAGAGCAGCAACAAGCCATTGAATTAAATAACGGATTTAATTATCAGCAAGAATCCGCTTCTCATTAAGAGATTGGTTGGAGTGAAATTGGTTTAGCTGGTCATCTGTAGCTTTCACATTTCATTTCATTTCGGCTGCCATTTAATGAAGAAAGGAATACATTCAGGGGACGGAATCCTTAAAATCAGGACTATTAAAATGAAGGGAAAAGAAGTTAATTAGCAGTGAAAACTGGTCATTGAATAGGTAAAAGAATGAAAACCTGCAGCCACTGCGGCCCTCCAGGCTCGGAGTTCGACACCCTTGGCGTAAAAGAACATCAGCAACGAGCACCTGCTACGCACACATGCGCCCCCTTCAGGGCGGCACGGTACTGTCTGCTCACCTTGTACCTTTTCACTGCGGATTTATGTCCGATCAGCAAGACTAAATATGTCAAACACATTTATTAAAGATAACAGCCAGACTATGGAAAGTCAGGGTGTATAATAAACATGTCTGCAAACAATTATATTGGCGACATACAGAGAGACGGCACGTGACAATTACATGCATCAACCCTGCAGTGTGTGAGGGAGAGCGCAGTCTGATGTGATTTAAGGTTGTTCGCTGCCGCACCTCGCGTTTCTCCTCTGTATTTGAACAGGAAATACGCCAATACAGGGATTTTGACTATAAAAATTATCACAATTATTGGTGTTATGTCTAGAATTGAATTAATTGTTTCTTTAAGAGTTTTGTACATAGCTGATTTCATAAAAGACAAGGGGCAGTATGGGAATAATGGGGTGTGGTGAACTGGGGGTTTGTGAGAAAAAAGAGAAAGAATAAAAGAAAGAAAAACATTTGGGTAAAACCTGTGTGAAACGAGTTTATTTGTCTGGATACAACAATTGGAATCATACAGAAAACAAATTTATAACACATACCAGAGGACAAATTTAATTTATGTTATCATAATTAGTTTTTTTTTTTACTTTTCATGATGACCTCCCCTGACCGCAAGTCCCTGATACGAGGTGTATTACCACTATAGGCTTTTACTCCAGTAAGGTCCAAGCTGGGCACATGGGCCAGTAAAGCAGTTGTTTGACTTTATTTTTCATGTCGCCGACACACGTTGGAGCTCATTTAGGTCATGTTGCTCACGAATTGTAGAAGAGCGTGTTTTATCGAGGATTTCTGAGTTCAAAATAAGTTTTGCTTGCAATGCCACTAGAGGGCAGCACAGCGTCTACATACAGTATGACTGAAATAGCAAATGTTTATGCTTCTTCTCAGTAGACATTTGACATTTGAGATTCTGAGTTGTGATTCACAGCAGTTTTTAATTCAATTTAAAGGATTTTTGTCATATGTGGTAAAAGACCTTTTTCAGTAACTATTGTCTAGTGGTCTACAGAACAGTGACAGCAGTTCACAGCCAGGTGTCTTTTTTCAATAATGGAGCTTGGAGACGAATCTTCAAGTGAAAAGTATGTGCTGGAGGAAAGAACAGCCCTGCTGTGGTGGGGGACGAGCAGTGAGGTGAAGCAAACAGCCAGTACAGTATGCTTTAAAAATGGTTAAATTTGACAAAAATGTTTTTCCTTCCTAAAATACATGAATATGGACAGCAAGTTCAGCTTAGTTCACATATTTTTTTTTTTTTACCAGTTTTCAAGGATGTCCTCAACGCTATTTCCTATCCAGTAAAATCTTTTGTTTCCCCACCTGTTTTCCAGCCCTTGGATTCTCAGTGTCTTCTCCATACTTTTGATCAGGTGCAGCCTCAACGTCTCGTCTCAGATCTGCCTTGAATTTGAATTCTAAGACCCTTTATTGGTTAATGAGTGTGTGTAATAATGTTTGTGATGTAATATAAAGAGTGCCTTAAATTGTACAACTCATTTTTTTAAAGTCGTAGTCCTCAAGATCATTAATCGCATTTATTAAATTTATATACAATATGACTCAGCACTTTGTCCAGGGACTGAGAATTGGAAGTTCATGAATTTTTATTGGGTTTCTGTCTTGTTGTTGAGTGTGTGATGTTGAGATATCTGTTAATCTTTCGCTTTAGTGCTTCTACTGTATGTCCACATACTCTGTATGGACAGATCTTCATTGTATGTATTTTTATGGCATTATTCTGTCAACTTTTTGTCATTACTGCTACTGGTAGCCTAACACATTTTCATGCACAGTGCCTTTCCCACTTTTCCTCTTGTTTACTGGAGGCCCTATTCTTCTTCAGCTGATGTTCAGATCTTTCACACCACTACCTTTCATGCAACTCCATTGGTCTTTTAATTGCTATGTCCACTGTTTTCACATTCATTTCCATTACATTTTCTAAGTTAGGGTCAGAAGAGACCCCATCTGTACTCCCTTTCCAAAACTCAGTCAGCAGATCCAAGCCAGGAACTTTCCCTCTTCTGACAGTGCCTTTCTCTCACTGCCACTTCTGACAGTGCCTCTCTTATTCTGTGTGACCCTCTATTCACCAATTGTTCAGCCAAAAGTGCCAGTGTTTAAGAGGGGTCTGATTGTAATGAGCTGTGAGGGATAACTGAATGAGTCACCTCCAAAGCATACATTTTTTTGGAGAACTTCTTATTTTTACTCTTCTCTCTCTACAGATCACAAGGAGGCTGCTGTCTCCATGTATCCAACATGGAGAAGGCAAACACAGCTGTTCAAGGACCTCAACATGCGAAATATAAATGTGAAGAGGGGGTCTCAGAAGAAGTGTGTGAGGATGAGCAAGAAACATATCTCAGAAAGCACTGGGGCCTCCTTTTGATGCATGGTATAGAGGTTGATGAAGAGCACTGTAAATGGAGTTCTGGTCATCTTGAACAGGAGAGCGTTTGCATGAACAAGCAGGAGGATTGCGATAGTGGACCTATGGATTTTACAGTAGACTCTGAGCTGTTGTCTTACATCACTAATGTGCAGAAATACAAAACTGTCAGCAGCATAAAGGAAGAAGTCCTCAGTTCTGAGTCAGACAGGCAGTGTTCTTATCCAGATAAAGAGGGTCCTGGATTGGGATTGACCCCCAGTAGGCATTGCCCCCTACAGCAACATTCTGTCAATGTGAAGTTGGAATATGACATTAAGAGGGCAGTCAAAGCATCAGATTCAAGTCCTTCTGGAGAGGGTAGGTGCTAAAATACAAAAACTATACTGAGGCCTTAGGCTTATGGGTTTGAATTGACATGTACAACATTTTCTTTATCACTGATCTCAAACTTTCTGGCTGGTTTGGGTTTGTGCATTTTGTGACAACAAGTTAAATCATATGTATCACATTTTATATGAGCAAATTATTTTTATCCTTGAGAATTTATCACCTTTACTCTTTCTGTACTCTCCTTCCCGCTCACTCAGATCAGCTGGTCGGCTGCTTCTGGATGTGCCTAGGACTCAGCGAAAGCTCAGGGGGGATAGGGCTTTTTCCGTTGTGGCTCCACGGCTTTGGAATTCACTGCCGATCCACATTAGACAGGCCACCTCACTGCCCATTTTTAAGTCTGCTCTTAAGACTTACCTTTTTGGTTTGGCATTTGATCCTGTGTGAGCAGTTGATTTTACTCTGTGTAAACTCTTGTTTAGTTGTTTTTACTATGTTTTAATTTGTTTTATTTATTGTATTTTATCTACTTATTTATTAATTTGTTTTTGTTTAAAATTTATTTTAGTCCACGTTCAGCACTTTGGTCAGCAGCTGTTGTAGGTAAAGTGCTTTATAAATAAGATGACATGACTGGCATTGACCACCATTAGGCACATTAAAATGACAGTGAAAGTGCAGTCAGATGGGCAGCATGCAGAAGTTGGAAACGCTTGTTAGAGTAAGTCGGTGATCAGGGCTCGGGGTAATACGGTACAAAGTAAGACGTTACTGCCATCTAATATCATTGCTGGAAATGAATTAGTGTAATGCTCAACACAGCCTCATTACACTTTCAGGTTTACTCGTTTCATTTTCCTTCACTGTGCAATGCAGGTATTTGGCCGAATATCAGTCAGTGTCGATTCTATTTATACTCCTCCATTACATCATCACAGAGTAGAAAAGTTTGTCACGGTACTATACTGTGTTTTTTATGTACTAAAAAATCCAAAATGCCTCATTAGGCATATTACCATTTTTTCTCAGATGGAAAACTCACGTAGCAATTCCCTTTTACTGATTTTTGTTCTATGGAGCTTTAAGATTCCTTTTGTATGTTCTCTGAATCTTTAGGATTGTGAGTGTCATCATAATTGGCAAAGCAGGCATCGTATTACAAGAACAATCAAAACTCACATCCAAAAGTTCAATAAAATGTCTTCATCTGTCAGGAAATGAGCCCTGTGCCCTTAGACTTACTTTCTTTATTTCGCCAGAGATCTTTCAATAAAAACTAAATTATAGGAAAACACCTGAAATGATTGTAAGAAAAGTACATCCAGACTGGAATTAAACTTATTTCGTTTTGTCAGTGGAATGAATTTAGCTGGAATCATTATTTGTGAAGTGAAATACTGTGTTTCACTTCAATTTCCAGTATTACTACACCAGAGGTGGTCCTGTTCTTTTGATTTTAATGGGGTGTAATTAAGTCAAAGCAGTGGTTTTCTCTGGATAACCCCATGCAGGTCCCACAGCCCACTTGTTAGGCCCTCACACAGGTAAAGCTCTCCAACATCCCGGCCTGTACATTTTAACAACACACACTCCTGTGTGTACTCTTGATGACATTCACTATTGCAAACACCCTTTGTGTAATATGATGGGACAGTGATGGACAACTGTCTCTGGAACACTGAAACACAACATTGTCATAGTACTTTATTTGTACTACAAAGGGGGAAATCAACACTGTAATAAAAAAATACAAGAGTTTTAGCTTGACTTATTGTAAGAGAACTGTTACCATCTGATCACAGGCATGAAGGTGGGAATACAAAGATTAAGATTGTGGTCAGATCTGCCCAGTGGTGCCACAGGTTTACATTTAAAGGCATTCTCTGACTGTAGGCCTTCCTCTGTTTCTCTTAAATAGGGGCTTGAACTGAGGTTAGTTTTGTAATGCCATGAATTCTTCACTTCAATTACATGCGTAGTGACCTATTTTATGATTAGAAAGATTAGCATCAGAGCTTGTAAATCATCACTGAAAAGTTATAGAATTAGATTGGTAACTTGGTTCCTTGGGCACAAAGCCTACTGATATTGGCATCTGAATTTTTAATGTTTAAATTCCGCAGGTGCAACTTGTGTCTACCAGTAGAACATGACATATACTTACAAATGTTTCTTATGTTCCCTCCTTAACTCACATGTTTGTTAAATTAAAAGCTGAAATTGTAATTCATTTTTATTCTTTAAGAAAATAAAAAAACACATTATCTTCATGACACCCCTTAGTCCTCATTATGACTGCAGGTTTGTGAAGCTCCTTGACACTGGCTCTTTATTCACATGTTGGCTTTGATGCAGTGCACTGGAGATGAGTGATATTTTAAATAGCAGTACTATATGAGCAAACGTATATAGAGATCCTTACAATTAATAAGGACTTTAAATAGCTAATTCCACCTTATGTTTCCTGACAAGTGGTTTGTGAAACAAAGGAACTGCAAGAAGAAGCTGAAGTATTGAGAAAACTATGTATATCATTTCTTTATATCAAGTGTTTAAAGCGTACCACAGACTGTGCAACAGAGGTTTGGTGTGTGGCACTTGATGGGCAAATTTTTACCTATTATTAGCGATAAGAAGATGATTTGAGGAAAACTGAATCCCCAATGAAACGTTGAGTTTCATTTTTAAGAAAGCACGTGACAGGGCCTGAAACTTCCTCTCTTGGTGGCTCTGTAGCCCCCGACTCACCAATGAAATCTCTCCAATACAATTGTGCCCCCACCCCATTAGCCCCCAAAGGTTTAACTGCTTTATTCAGCATTTTCTTGAGCTTCAAAGGATGTAATGCTGGACTCTGGTCAGTTATTTTCCCCACACATTTCACAGTTGGCTGTAGCATTTTCTTATCAGTATTCAAGGGTGTAAAACTGTTAGGGATAGAAGTTGCAATAGCCTACTTTAAGAAATTCATTTCTTTCTTTAAAATATCTTAAATGACCTTTTAATATACATTTCGCAAAATGCTTAATATTACAAATGCATAGAAATGTGAAACAATCAAAAAAGCACAATAACAAAGCAATGTTTCAGAAAACAATTGTAATTTGGTGCAGTTCATAAACTCGGCTTATTTCTCCTCTGCATATTTTTATTTCCAAGTATATTTTTGTCTCCAGTAGATTTATTTATCTTTCTTTCAGCTCTTTTCTAAAGATTGAACAGGTCCAGAAAGCATGTAAAGCATTGCTATAACAAGTGTATTAAAAAACTAATTCAATTGCTTAAGTTTCACTTAAATATAATAATCAAGGATGGCTAAAAACTAAAATAATCAATGTCCATCCTCTTTACTACCCCACTGGAACTCAGTTTTTTACTTTTTTTTTTTTTTTTAGTCAAATCAGAATCACTAAAATGAAGCCGTGGGTAATACTGACAGGAAATGGTTGTCTCTTGATCAATCTCTTTCATGAGCTCACCTTTAACTCCATGTTTGTTTTTTTTCTGCAGCTTCACAAGCCTCTGGCAGCTTCTTCTTATCCCCATTGGCTCAGACTTCTCCTCAGTGCAGATCTCAACAGACGGTGGATGATAAGAATATGAAGAACCTGACATTAGCATCAGAGAGTGGGATACCCGCCTTTTTGCTAATTGATTCTCAGTCGGTGATGAAACTAAACACAGTACGTGTGATCACCACTCAAACTCAGATACCCAATACGGACTTAACCACAGTCTACCAGAAACAGAGTGAATGGGTGAAAAGCAAACGTAAATCTAGGGATGGTAATCTGTGTCAAACACAACAGGAGCCATTTGAGTCTTCTGAATGTGGCAAGATGTTCAGTCAAATGTGCCCCCTAAAAACATACAGAATAATTCACGCTGGAGAGAAGCCATTTTCCTGTCCAAAATGTGGAAAAGGATTTACCACCATTGGCAACCTTCATAAACATGTAAAAATTCACTCAAGTGAGAAGCCATATTGTTGTTCAGAATGTAGGAAGCAATTCCGAAGAATGAGCAATCTTCAGGAGCACAGAAGAATTCACACTGGAGAGAAGCCATTTTCCTGTCCAGAATGTGGAAACGGATTTACAACCATTGGCAGCATGCGTAAACATATAACAATTCATACAGGAGAGAAGCCCTATTGTTGTTCAGAATGTAGAAAGCAATTCCGAACAATGAGCAGTCTTCAGGAGCACAGAAGAATTCACACTGGAGAGAAGCCATATTGTTGTTCAGAATGTAGAAAGCAATTCCGATCATTGAGCAATCTTCAGAGGCACAGAAGAATTCACACTGGAGAGAAGCCATATTATTGTCCAAAATGTGGTAGGAGATTTAACAGCATTGCCAATCTTCAGAAACACCAAAACATGTAAAAATGCACACGGGAGAAAACCATGTTCTTCTGATTGTTTTAAACAATTTGCCATAATGAATAACCTCCAGATCTTCACAAGAACTCATAGTGGAAAGTAGGCTCAATAGGGATGACACAAGTACTAAAATAAGGCCTGTAGTAGTAAAAAGATCACATCATGATTCCAGAGTTAGGTTCATGTCTGTCTTAAAAGTTCTGAAATGAGTCCATTGCTGAGAATTTAATGTAGACAGAACCCTTAAAGTGGTAAGCTGGAGGGTGAAGAATGAAGGAGCACAGAGAGCAGGGAAATGTAAGTCTATAAACTGTTCAGGGCTTGATGAATATCTTCATATTGTGGGCTTTGTTGCACACCAAACCTCAAGGTAAAACTGTTTTAAAAAGGACCCTAAAAGAAATTCAAAGTGGCCGTCCACCTCCCTTAATGAAAGGTGCCCACCCACTGTCTCAGCAACATGGTAGGTGATGGTTGTGCAACATCTTCAGATGAACAGAAGACTTCCAAATGTGGTGTCAGTCCAAATGGACAGTATTGCTGGTCCCACCACAGTGGACGGGGTCAGGACACAAATGTGTAACATGAGTAATAAATGAAGGAAACTACAGAGAGTCTAGTGGTCACCTGACGACAACGCAGGGTGGGAACACAGGTGCACGCTTGCTGTCGCTCCTCTCTGTTAATAACACTTTATGTTGAAATTTGCAATGAGCCTTTCACAGTTTGCATTGCTTTTCACTTTTTCAAACTGTGTTTTGTTCAAGGATCCAAACAGATACTTTTTGTCTTTGGTTTGAATTCATTTTTAGGGATTATGCCTTTGCTGCATTTGTGGCCTGTGAGACGATTGATTTGAATTTCTGTGAGTTTTACTGAATGAAACTTTTTTTTCAATTGTCCAGCCTGTTGCCTGACATGGTGGTCAAGTATTTGGGAAAGTTCCATTTTCTTTAATATACTGGAATGCTATCCGCACTTTCTTTAAGAAATGAACCAATGTCCTGGCCCACCTGTAAGTGTTTCCCGGTTGTGGTGACCCTGCTGGCCAATTTGTTTTTTGTTTTTTTTTTGTGTACTTCAATCCATGTTTCATGGTGTTTTTCTGTGGATTGTTGACTATTTGTCATCAGCCTTCATGGGGACTTGTGACACTAAGGCGATAACACCTACTGACTGCCCGTTTCTGTGTACTGGGACACCCAAGCTTTCTAATGGACTGTGTTGTTGTCTCCTCTCACCTTTCCCGCTGTGCTGCTCTGCTTTTACGTCAGCTTGCTGTTTGACAGTTAAATCCTGGCTTTGCTGTAAGATGAAATACTCTCACGATAAATTTCTCTATATTGAACAATTTGTTCAGAGCAAACGGTCGGACTGGAATATCTTAAAAGACTTTGGTATTGTGCACCGCCCAAAATATGCACACCATGGATCCATGTCAAGAAACGTGATCGGGGCTTCTTACACTAACAGCAATACGTCTGTATGATGAACACCTCACTGGTACTGGGACAGCCAAGTCAGACACTTTATTTTGTTTTATGTTTCTTTCTTTTTAGACATTCTGGTGTATGTTCATACCACAGTGTCTGTGTGTGTTTTTTGTGTGTGTGTGTATATATGTATGTATAGGTGTATATATATGTATCTGTCTATTTAAGTGTTTATTTTTTGAAAGATCTTCCCTAACAAGGTAAATATCCCCGTGAGGAGAAATAAAGTTCAATCTGTCTTCTGTTTTTTAAAATGAAAGTTTCTACATTAAATAAAGAAAGATTATGTATTAACTCTTTCAGGGCTGATGTTGACTTCTGTCAAAAGGAGGAGTTGACGATGGTAATCGATTGTAAACTGTGACAAAACCAAATGTTATGTTTTAGTTGGACTCTCATTGCTAGAAGGAAAGTTAGATTTATTGGTTTGACCGAGATTTCCTGCACTCGTATGAGTGGCAAGGCATAAACAACAGAAAAAATGGCACTGACATCTGGCAAGAGATCAAAGCAAATGCGTAAAGCAAAACACTCCGTGGACGACGTTTTACCTATTATGTCTGAACTGGACTATGACTTGTCGGACTCAGATTTTGATACAAGTGATTGAAAATGAATGTGAGATTCCAGCTTCAGCTGATTGGTCCCCAGTTAATCGTTGTACTGACAATGTTCGCCAGGGAGGACTGCCACTTAACAATGACAAGAGGTAGAAACCAGATTGCAATGCCCTAAGACCCTGTCCCAGCCACGCAAAGACAGCCTGGTTGCAAGCCTGCCACACATTTTTGGCAAACTGGCAGCCACAGTATGCAACAACAGACATTTTATGTTGATTTCTGTGTGAAACCATTGCTTGTCAGAAACTATGTTTTTTTGGAAAAAATTTTCAGCCCTCAAAGAGTTAAGTGGTACATAATAATGGAAAGAAAGAAAGAGAAAATGAAAAAGAGAAAGAAAGAAAGAAAAAGAAAGAAAGACAAAACAGTCATGAAGTGTTTGAGTGTTTTTTCTGAAAGGAGCTATACGAGCATAAGAAATAATAATCATTAAGTGGTGTATAATAATGAACAGTATGAAATTCTCTATATGATGTAAAGCAAGAACAGTAATTTAGGTGTATAAAATAATGTCCAGTAAGAAAGAACGAGCAAACAGATAATGAGCAGAAGAGAATATTGACTTCTTGTCGTCCTCTTGTGGTTTCAATGTAAATTTTAGGCGGACTAGAATTACCAAAGCCTACAAAAAAACTTAAATACTTTCCTTAAATCCGTTCGCACCTCTCTGTCAGCGTCTTTTGTCCTGTAAATGTGTTGATAAAGACAAGCAGCAATCATCCCCCACCGCCACAGAATGGCCACAAGGTTCTTCCATTTTCAGCCTTGATTATCTGGGAGTGAAGTGCTAGAGTTTTAGACTTGAAATAATAGATCGTTATTTGGAACACATGCATTTCATATGTGTTTCGTTTCTGCAATAATCTGTGCAAACACATTGTTAAAACAGAAATGTTTTTCATATTTTAGTAATAAGTGACAAAATGTAGACATAAACTATATAATATGTGAAGCATGAAGTCCAAAGATCAAATTAACACTTTCACAATAGGTTCAAGGATGATACAACAGCTTCCATGGCGTAGCGGTAAGAATTGCTGACTTGCAATCAAGAGTCCACAGTTCGATCCTGACTGTCTTGTGTATTTCCTGTTTTTAGTAGTGAGCTGCTCTTATTGTTAATATTATACAGTACACACATACATTTGTTTTGCGTCTGTAACAGCTGCTGTACATTTATAGTACTTGTAAAAGTTACCGTTTTACACTTTTATTCTCTCAGTCACGATCACGATGCATACTACCGACCCCCAACCCCCCCGGGGATCTGATGCTGTTACTTTTTATCTGAAACTGGGAATAACTGTAGATGTGAGTGTTTTTTTGAGGCAATGGAGCTGGAAATTCTCTGATTTGGATGGATAAAAGACATAGGTATATATGATATTTGGAATAACTCATTTTATGACCTGTATAGTAAAATTAGGACAACATTGTGGCACAGATGCAACATTATTCATATTATTTATATTCATTCGCATAACATCTTGCGTTTGTAATCACTGACTGCGTGTTTTGTTTGTTTTTTGTTTTATGACTTTTGTGTTTTCTTGGCTGAATTTATGCCAAAATATGACCAAGTTTTAATTGTTGGGGATTTTAATATTCATGTTTGTTTGCACTGAGAAGCCTTTGGTGAAGGACTTTTTAGATTTAATGGACTCTTTTAGTCTAATTCAGTCTGTAACTGGTCCCACTCAGGAAAGTGGACATACACTGGATCTTGTCTTTTTTCGCGGTGTATCTGTTCTTAATCTGGAAATTGGTGATGTAGTGTGTTCAGACCATATACCCGTTTTATTTGATTTTGTTCCTCTCTGTCAATTTGCTAAACCGTACACACCTGTTCGGCACTGCCGTGCTCTTAAATCTTCCACTGCTGCTCAGTTTTCTGCTGTTTTTAATTATGAAGTGACCACACAGCCCTCTGTATCTTCCAATACTGAGGAGCTAACACTTCAATTTAATTCTGCTTGCCAAACTGCTCTGGACTTTGTGGCACCATTAAAAAAACAGGCAACTAAAGCTAT
Organism: Polypterus bichir lapradei; assembly: GCA_026402145.1. Classification (NCBI taxonomy): domain Eukaryota; kingdom Metazoa; phylum Chordata; class Cladistia; order Polypteriformes; family Polypteridae; genus Polypterus; species Polypterus bichir. Next base: position 205,344,889 of record JANRMT010062791.1, read on the forward strand.
GCTCAAAGCCATGGTTAAATGCTAATACCCGTGCCTATAGATGGGAGTGCAGGAGAGCTGAATGGAGGTGGAAAAAGGACAGGTTGCAGGTTTCTTTTGAAATTTTGAGAGAAAGTTGGTTGTGGTATCAGAAAGTTTTGAAAGCTGCTAGATCAAAATTTTTTTCTAAAGTCATTGTCTCTAACTTTGTGTACTTTTTAACACATTGAGTTCTGTTCTTAATGTTCATGAACCTCTCTATCTGGAAGCTTCTAGGGAAACTTGCGATAAATGTATTTACTTTTTTTTTTGAAGAAGGTTGTAAGCACTTGGGCCCTCATTTCATCACCACCTCATTATCCAACCTTTTTAATACCCTGTTTGGTTGTGTTTGACCACTTCGAGCCTGTCACTCTCCCCTTTTAAAAGCAGCTGGTTTCCAGTATGAAGCCATCTGGCTCCCCTCTTGAAGTTGTCCCTCCTCTACTTCTTAAGGAGGTCTTTTCTACCTTGGGTTCTTCTATTCTTACAATTATTATTATTAGTTTAACCTCTAATGTGGTGCCTAAAAAATTTAAACATGCTGTTGTGCAACCTCTGCTGAAAAAAATGGGTCTGGACCACTCTGTTATGTCTAACTTTAGGCCTGTTTCCAAGCTACCTTTTCTGTCCAAACCCTTGGAAAAAGTCATCTACACCCAGCTGAAGTCCTTTCTGGACGAACATGCAATTCTGGAAGTGTTCCAGTCTGGGTCTAAAGCTCACCACAGCACTGAGTCCTCTCTGTTAAGGGGTTTTAATGATATTCTTTTAACAGTGGACTCTGGTGACTGTGCACTACTTATGCTTCTGGATTTAACAGCTGACTTTGACACGATAGACCATAAGATCCTTATCTCCAATCTAGAGCAGAGAGTGGGCATCATAGGTTCAGCTCCCCAATGGTTTAGGTCCTATCTCTTAGATATTTTTTGTGTCAGCATTGATGATTTTACTTCCACCTCTGTTGTCCTCCCCTTGGGGTGTACCACAGGGCACCATCCTGGGACCTCTTCTGTTCTCCTTGTACCTGCTGCCACTCAACGCTATTTTCCGGAAACACAGTATTTCCTTCCACCTTTATACAGATGACTGTCAGGTTTATTTCCCTCTGAAGCACCAAGGTCCATGTTCTGTCCAGCACCTACTGGATTGCCTTATTGACATAAGGAATTGGATGGCATTAAAATTTCTAAATTTCTAAATTTTAATGAGACCAAGACAGAAGTCATGCTATTTAGACCCAATGATACTAGCGGGACCTCCTGCATCTACCTTTTCACTGTGGCTGTCAAAAATCAAGCCTGTTTCATCTAAACGCAATCTTGAAACAGTGATACACGCTTTTACAACCTAATTACTGCAACACACTTCTTTTTGGAATTAGTCAGGCCTCCATTGCTCACCTACAGCTGGTGCAAAATGCCACGGCTTGATTTTTAACTGGCACAAGAAATCATGAGCACGTGACCCCGATTTTGGCTTCCTTTCAGTGACTTCCAGTTCGTTTGCGAATCCAATTTAAGATCCTTGTATTTGGTTTTAAATCCTTCAATGGTTATGCCCTATTTTATTTGTCAGAACTGCTGCACCCTTATATCTCGTCTCGCTCTCTCAGGTCAGCAGACAAGATGCTTTTACATGTTCCCAAGGCATGATGCCAACGCCAAGGTGAGCAGGATTTTTCAGTTGCAGCCCCAAAACTCTGGAACGATTTGCCATTGCACGATAGGAAGGCTCCTTCCCTAGCTGTCTTTAAATCTTATTTTTAAAACACACTTTTACTCCCTGGCTTTTAACCCAGTAGGTTTGTGGGCTATCTGAGTACTTTTTATTATGAATCTCTTCAGCTCTTATGTGTTTATGTGTTTCTGTTTCTTTTACCCTTTGGTAATTGTGTGTCTGATATGTTGAGTTTTTATTGTACAGTATATGGGTTGGAGACGGTGGCACTGACCAGAAAGCAGGAGACAGTGCTGGAGGTGGCAGAGCCTTGTTCAGCCTTGATGTTGTTTTTAAAGTGCTTTATACAGTAAATAAATAAATACATAAATAAATAGAGTGCAGTGTCAGGACATTTCATGCAGAGAATTAGGTAGACCACATTAGATGATCTTCAGGAAAATGATCCCTTTATGTGATGTTCTAGTCGGCAGTGTGGTATAACTACACACTCTGCATTATAAATGTGAGCACACAGTTTATATCTTTTCTGCAGGCAGGGAAATGTGCCATTTTCTGTTGGTTCACTTGGGGAGCTTCGGCCAATTAGTTGCTGCAGGTTTGCTGGTTGTCTGTTGGTGTTGGTGAGGGGAACAGTGGAGACGAGGAGGCGATGGGTAGGTATGATGCCAAGGAGAGGAATGAAGAAGTTCAGAGGAAAGTGGATTTTGCCAAAAGGGTGGACATGGCTGTGGTGAATATGTATTTTAAGAAGAGGGAGAAACATAGGGTTACATACAAGAGTTGAGGAAGATGCACACAGGTAGATTACATCCTATGCAGAAGAGTTGATCTGAAGGAGATTGAAGACTGTAAAGTGGTGGCAGGGGAAAGTGTAGTTAAGCAGCATAGGGTGGTGGTTTGTAGGATGACGTTGGAGATCAAGAAGAGGAAGAGAGTGAGGGCAGAGCCAAGGATCAAATGGTGGAAGGTGAAAAAGGAAGACTGCAAGGTTGAGTTTAGGGAGGAGGTGAGACAGGCACTGGGTGGCAGTGAAGAGTTACCGGACAGCTGGGACCGGACACATGTGGTAAAGGTGACAGCAAGAAGGGTGCTTGGCGTGACATCTGGAAAGAGGAAAAGGAAACCTGGTGGTGGAATGAAGAAATACAGGAGATTATACAGAGGGAGAGGATGGCAAAGAAGAAGTGGGATAGTCAGAGAGATGCAGAAAGTAGACAAGAGTACAAGGAGATAAGGCGCAAGGTGAAGAGAGAGGTGGCAAAGGCTAAAGAAAAGGCGTATGATGAATTGTATGAGAGGTTGGACACTAAAGAAGGAGAAAAGAACTTATACCGATTGGCTAGATAGAGGGACCGAGCTGGGAAAGATGTGGGATAGTCAGAGAGATGCAGAAAGTAGACAAGAGTACAAGGAGATAAGGCGCAAGGTGAAGAGAGAGGTGGCGAAGGCTAAAGAAAAGGCGTATGATGAGTTGTATGAGAGGTTGGACACTAAAGAAGGAGAAAAGAACTTGTACCGATTGGCTAGATAGAGGGACCGAGCTGGGAAAGATGTGCAGCAGGTTAAGGTGATAAAGGATAAAGATTGAAACGTACTCACAAGCCAGAAGAGTGTGTTGAGCAGATGGAAAAAGTACTTTGAGAGGCTGATGAATTTAAGAGAATGAGAGAGAGAAGAGGATAGATGATGTGGAGATAGTGAATCAGGGAGTGCAATGGATTATCAAGGAGGAAGTAAGGACAGCTATGAAGAGGATGAAAAATGGAAAGGCCTTTGGTCCAGATGACATACCTATGGAAGCATGGAGGTGTTTAGGAGAGATGGCAATGGAGTTTTTAACCAGATTGTTTAATGGAATTTTGGAAAGTGAGAAGATGCCTGAGGAGTGGAGAGAAAGTGTATTGGTGCCAATATTTAAGAATAAAGGGGATGTGCAGGACTGTAGTAACTACAGGGGGAAAAAATTGATGGGCCACAGCATGAAGTTATGGGAAAGAGTACAGTAGTGAAAGCTCAGTTAAGAAGTAAGGTGGTGATTAGTGAGCAGCAGGATGGTTTCATGCCAAGAAAGAGCACAACAGATGCGATATTTGCTCTGAGGATGTTAATGGAGAAGTATAGAGAAGGCCAGAAGGAGTTGCATTGCATGTTTGTGGACCTGGAGAAAGCATATAACAGGGTGCCTCGAGAGGAGTTGTGGTATTGTATGAGGAAGTCAGGAGTGGCAGAGAAGTACATTAGAGTGGTACAGAATATGGACGAGGGAAGTGTGACAGTGGTGAGGTCTGCAGTAGGAGTGACGGATGCATTCAAGTTGGAGGTGGGATTACATCAGGGATCAGCTCTGAACCCTTTCTTATTTGCAATGGTGATGGACAGGTTGAGAGACGAGATTAGACAGGAGTCCCTGTGTTCTATGATGTTTGCTGATGACATTGTGATCTGTAGCGAGAGTAGGGAGCAGGTTGAGGAGACCCTGGAGAGGTGGAGATATGCTCTAGAAAGGAGAAGAATGAAGGTCAGTAGGAACAAGACAGAATACATGTGTGTAAATGAGAGGTAGGTCAGTGGAATGGTGAGGATGAAAGCGGTAGAGTTGGCGAAGGTGGATGAGTTTAAATACTTGGGATCAACAGTACAGAGTAAAGGGGATTGTGGAAGAGAGGTGAAGAAGAGTGTGCAGGCAGGGTGGAATGGGTGGAGAAGAGTGTCAGGAGTAATTTGTGACAGATGGATATCAGCAAGAGTGAAAGGGAAGGTCTACAGGATGGTAGTGAGACCAGCTATGTTATATGGGTTGGAGGTGGTGGCACTGACCAGAAAGCAGGAGACAGAGCTAGAGGTGGCAGAGTTAAAGATACCATGATTTCCACTGGGTGGGACGAGAATCAATAGGAGTAGAAATGAGTACATTAGAGCGTCAACTCAAGTTGGACGGTTGGGAGACAAAGTTACAGAGGTGAGATTGTGTTGGTTTGGACATGTGCAGAGGAGAGATGCTGGGTATATTTGGAGAAGGATGCTAAGGATACAGCTGCCAGGGAAGAGGAAAAGAGGAAGGCCTAAGCGAAGGTTTATGGATGTGGTGAGAGAGGACATGCAGGAGATGGGTGTAACAGAACAAGATGCAGAGGACAGAAAGATATTGAAGAAGATGATCCGCTGTGGCAACCCCTAACAGGAGCAGCCGAAAGAAGAAGAAGGTTTGGTGGTCATCTGTATGCCAGGAGGGGAGGTTCAGGAAATACATTTTTTTAGTGTTTGGTCATTGTTTAGCATTGGCTGAAGTTCTTTTATAATTTCTCGAAGTGCTTTAAGATGTGGGTTGTAGATGACAACAAGGGAGATGTGGTTCTTGTCTTTTTTTATATTCCAGAAGGTTGTCTCTGTATATCTCAGTAGCTCCTCTTATTTGAGTGTCTGTTGTTTTGGGGGTAACCTTGTCTGATGAAATCTTGTCTGAGCTCCTGCAGTTGTTTATCCCGGCCTATCGAATCTGAGCAAGTAAAACTGTATCATATAGCTTGGCTGAAAATAGTGGAGCACCTTATATGTTTGGGGTGGAAACGATCACTTCTCTAGTAGGTCCGTCTGTCTGTTGGTTTTTGAAAAACAGAAGTTACAAGGGTGTTGTCTTTCAGTTGAACGCTAGTGTCAAGGAAGCTGACTTCTGTTTTAGAGTAATTCAGCTTCACCTTTATGTTGGGGAGAAAAGAATTATATTCATTATGAAAATGGAGGAGGTCCTTCTCACTGGCAATCAAGATTATGAAGATGTCATCTATGTAACGGAGATACAACATTGGTTTTAAGATGCACCTTGACATAAAATCTTCCTCCGATTTTGCCAAAAATAGGGTTGCATAGTGACGTGCAAACCAACAGCCCATTGCAGTCCCCATTTGTTGCAAGTAGAAATCTTGTCAAAAAGAGAATAAATTATGTGTCAGAGTGAATTTTATCATTTCTATTACTGACATTGTGGGTAAATCATGTTGTCTGAGGTAAGTTTCACATGCCAATATGCCATCATCATGGGGGATACTTCTGTAAAGTGCCTCAACATCCATTGTGGCCAGTAAGGTTCCCTCAGGTAAGGGGCCTATAGCAGAAGTCAGTTGTGTCCTGGATGTAGCTGGTTGTATTGCGGGAGAGGGGTTTAAGGATGTGCTCCACCCAACCTGAAACATTTTCTGGAAGGGAGCCAATTCCTGAGATTAGAGGTCTTCCTGGGTTCCCTTCTTTGTGGATTTTAGGAACCATGTAGAAGTAACCCATTTTGAGGTTCTTTGGAATTAAACTGTTTACATGTTCCCTGATGTCAAGAGGAAAGCTACTTATGATCTTTTTTACTTCCTTCTTGTTAGAGATCTGTGGGGTCTTCTTGTAGTTTGTAATAATGTATAGTATTGGAGAATTGTCTTTGTGCCTCCTGTAAATAATCTGATGTGTCCATGACAACTAAATCATTGCCTTTGTCTGCTGATTTGATAATGATCTCTGGATTTTCCCTTAGTGAATGTAGGCCTATGGCTCTCCGCTCATCCAAAGTAATGTTTTCTATCCGATTTAGCTGCATGTTTAAGATCCCTGTTTTCACTCTCTGTCCGAAGCAGTCTATATAATTATCCAAGGTGGAGTTTCTGTCAGCATCTGCTGTCATGTGGATTTATTGGTGGGGTTGTTGGAACTGCTTGTTGTTGGTTCCCGTGTGTATGGAAAAACACATCAGAAACTTCAAAAGACTTTGTTAGACAGTTATTTTATCCAAAGATCTTGACCATACATTGTTCTTCTCTCTTGTTAAATGAATCTTATTCCAAAGAGGTCTATTAATTTTTTTACATTTAAGATTTCTCACTTAAAGATTTACTAATGTTGTTACTTGTCCTAGTGTGTATATAAACACAGGGAACTCCAGTTTCTGTATTACATCTTGCCTGAAGTGGGAGCCTGAATTGCTTGGAATGCTTGCATAATATAACCTTTAGAAAGTGTTTCTTTAATGTGTGGATCACTGAGACGTTGAACAAGTGACCAAATGGTGTGGTAGATTGGGGCAGCTTGTAATAAAACATCACATGCTACCCAAAGAATGTACGAAGACATTTAGTAGGCACACAGACAAAGCAATGAAATGAGTGACTCCTTCAGTGTCTCTCTAGACGCGGTCCTTTTGTTCATTGACACTTGCAAAGCAAGGTGTGTTGTTTTGCTATAAACCACAAATGACAGCTTGACTGGATCCTTATTGTCACATGCACAGTGAAAGTCATCTGCTAATTGACAAGAAGTTCGTCAGCACTCTCCACGATCATGAGCACTGATAGCTAAGAAAGACAATAGGTAACAGGTTTATAGGGTAAAAGTTATACACTTTTATATAGTGCCTTTCACATAACGGCTATGTCAACTAGAAACCAGAGTTTGTGCTCTACTGCACAGTTAACTGACCTTTTCAACTAAAAACAAAATCAATAAATGGATGAATCTGGACATAAAATATTTTATACGAGCAGAATGAGTTTCGAATGGAGTTAGAGATCATCCTGAAGACAGAGAGGAAGCTCTGAATCTGTATCATCACTGCTTTACTGTTTTAATAATAGAATCTTTAAATGCCTATATTTTAATTTAATCTTTTAAACTTTGTATTTCATTTTTGTGCTTTTATAAATACGCTAAACATTTCTATTATTATTTTGGTCTCAAAAATTTGGTGGGGGTGTCACTTTACAGGTTTCATTAAAAGGTAAAGCTGGGTCAGGCATTTTAAATCCTAGTCTGTGAGACAACAGCCTGCAATGAGTAACCAAACCTGTTAAAGTCTCAACATCTGCTGCATGGACCAGAGATCTGAAACTGCAGGGTGAAACTTAAGGGCCCTAAGTTCACCACTTCCTTCACATCTCTCGCCCCTTAGCCTGTGAAAGCCAAGTGCATCACCTGGGTGCCCCTCCAGGCCTGACTCTACAGCACATTGGCTCCTTATTTCTTGTGTACAACGTCCAGTGAAGTTCTTACTTGCATGTCCTAATCTCCACTCTTGAGTGCCATGTTTAGCAAATCCTACTCTTGGACCTCAAAACTTCTCTCTGCCTTAATTGATAAACCTCAGAACGTATTGTGACAAGTATTTTAAGGAGAGCCATGAAGGGCACACAAAGCAACAGCTGGATAGGAAGGTGCTATATAATTGAGTTTGGTGAAATACAAGGTGTATAACCACTTTAAGTTCTTAATCCAGTGTAGACCTGGCTGGGCTCATGACCTAGTAAACTAGTTGTTTGACTATATTTTTCTTGATCCTGAAACACTTTTTAGTTCATTTAGGTCATGTTGCTCACGAATTGTAGGAGAGTGTGTTTTATCAAGGACTAGCAGAATACCCGCGCTTCGCAGCGGAGAAGTAGTGTGTTAAAGAAGGTATGAAAAAGAAAAGGAAAAATTAAAAAAATAACGTAACATGATTGTTAATGTAATTGTTTTGTCATTGATATGAGTGTTGTTCCCATATCTATATCTATATATATATATATATATATATATAGCAAAATAACCGCGCTTGGCAGCGGAGAAGTAGTGTGTTAAAGAAGGAAAGAGAAACAAAAGGAAACATTTTGAAAATAACGTAACATGATTGTCAATGTAATTGTTTTGTCACTGTTATGAGTGTCGCTGTGATATATATATATATATATATAGCAAAATAACTGCACTTCACAGCGATGTCGTGTGTTAAAGAAGTTATGAAAAAGAAAAGGAAACATTTGAAAAATAATGTAACATGATTGTGAAAGTAATTGTTTTGTGTATTTGGTGGCAGCGTCACGAAGTTGTTTTCGTCTAGCTGCATTAGAAAATGTACCATGACATCTGACATGTCTCCTTTTTACTGTTTTCTCACAGCTTGGATTGCTGCTGTCATAAAGGGTTTGAGTCTACATATATATATATATATATATATATATATATATACTAATAAACGGCAAAGCCCTCACTCACTCACTCACTCACTGACTGACTGACTGACTCATCACTAATTCTCCAACTTCCCGTGTAGGTAGAAGGCTGAAATTTGGCAGGCTCATTCCTTACAGCTTCCTTACAAAAGTTGGGCAGGTTTCATTTCGAAATTCTACGCGTAATGGTCATAACTGGAAGTTGTTTTTCTCCATTTACTGTAATGGAGTTGAGCTGGAGGGGCGGAGTTTCGTATGACATAATCACGCCTCTCACGTAATCACGCATTACGTAGAAAGCCAGGAAGAGCTACAAAACGCGCTTTAGAAAACATGCATTATATAATTAAGAAGGCAGCGAAACAATTAGAAGCGAGCGACTGACATATAAAACCATATTCAGCGGCTCACGTGAACTGACGCAGTGCGCAGACAAAAAGTAACAGTTCCAAAGAGTCCTTAACAAAAACCGAATTACACTGCTACGCTCAAATAGATAAACCATACGCAGTGGCGCGATAGCAAAGCATTCGCCTGTAGCGCCCACGTCCGAGGTTCGATTCCCGAGAGGGGATGCACTAAGTATGTACGCGCGCTTCTCGATTTATTTTAACCTCGCATCCCCTTAGTTTGAGACGTATGAAAACGCATGCGGTTAACGCAGAAAGACAGATCACCTATTCACCTATTGAAGCTTCATGAATAATGGATACTTTATTCGCGATCAATGATTGTTTTGGTAAAGCCATACTCAGTGTATTCATTAGATG